>JAZHFB010000003.1:17655062-18855062 GCA_037356375.1 Drosophila affinis | reverse complement strand
AGTTAGCTTAACAGTTAACTTAACAGTTAGCTTTCATCTTGGCGCTTGGTTGCTCAGGAAAACCAATACATCTACATCCAATACATCTGCATACATAAGTATATTAACGGCTTCGATTTCGGTGTTTACTACAGTTATAGATCAGAAGTCTGTTTTACCAAAGATTGAGAAGTTGAAGTAAGTTTGGAAGTAACGGAGGGCAATTATGATATCGCATTGGAAATTTTAAGCAATCGTTTCAATAACAAACGTTTAATCTTTCAGGCACACGTCGCTGAGATGATGAAGCATGAGAAGGTTGAAGATGGGTCAACTAGAAAGCTGCGTACCTTATTGGATAAGGTGCATGTTACCCATCGCTTAAGTCGATGGGTAACATGGAGGAAGTAGCAGGTTGCATCATCGTTCACTCCACGTACAAGTATCTGGACACCGAAAGCAAGAACAAATAGGAAGAACTGTCACCGTCCAATGTTATACCGATCTGGGACCATTTTTCGGCTTTTTTGGAAAAGAGATGTCAAGCCATGGAGGCAAAGGATCAAGCTATGTTGATTGATCCCCATAGCAGTGAGGTTGGAAAATATGAAAGAATTATAAACTCATATAAAACGAGAGGGAACGTTGTCAGCCGTGCCTCTACTTTATACCCGGTACGCAGTCAGAATATATGTGATCTTATGATTTATGTAATTTATTATATGTTCGCAAAAGAGACGAGTTAAATTTTGGCCCAAATGGAGAATTTAAAAAAATTAGTTCGAACCCTATTCTAGATTTTTATATATTAAAAGTTTTCTGTTTACATTTTTGTTTACATATAATTTTTCCATCAGTATGTAGATCATCATGTAGAACTACTCAGACGAGACGTGTAAGTGTGTGCGAGAGAGAGAGAGAGAGAGAGAGAGATGGAATGAGTAAGCGCTTGGCAGGCGTTGCGTGGCCACTGAAATTTAATTTGTTCCTTCTGGCTATAAATGTAGTTCGACCTGATCCAGATTTGGCAGATTTTTTCTTATCTTAAAAATTGTGGATTCCTCATATTTTCGTCATTTGTGGTGGCGGAAGGGGGCGTTTCAAAATTTTGAAATACACTTGTATTGAAGTGAGGAGAAGCTTGGATAGAAAGTTTGGTTGCTCTAGCTCTAGTCTCTGAGATCTAGGCGCTCATTTGGACGAATAGGGAAACCAGACAGGGTCGCATGTGAGAGAGAGCGAGAGGGAACGCAGACTTTCGAAATGGTTTTTTTCATTGTGGCTATATTAATAATCCGATCTGATTCAGATTCAACACTCTGATAGAAATAAACATCATCTATGATTCTGCGTATTTAGTTTTCTCGTATCTTCAAAATTATGTATGCCACAGACTTTCGTTTCGCTTCAGGTTCTTATCGCACATGCGATGAAAAACTTCATTTCCTATTGCATACTAACAGTCCTCTGCAGACTTTAGTTAATAGGGAACCTTCGATTTATACTACGTCGCACAGTGAGACATCACACGCAAAGAGGTGGCAAAACTTATATAATTTTGTAAAGCGTTTTGGATAAAATTAATACACTCATCTAAAAGAGAATATACCAAAGCTTTCAATAATAAAATTTTCAGATGACACTACTGGAAAAACTTGTATATTTTTCCCGCTGTGGACCAAAATGATTTTTTTTTCTATTTTTTTTAAATTTGTCATGTTTTTCCAGTGGTAGTGCTTCTGTTCTTTAAATAACTTAAGTTTCTTATATCTGGTTTTATTGTATTGTTTATAACATATTTTAGCAGTGAAATGGCATTTGGGACCAAACGGAATACAAAACAATACCTTAAAGGACGCCTAATTAATGTGTCTATCTAAAACCAAAAATTCAGAACAAGAAATATTTTTTTTTCTATTTTCCTCAGTTTTTAAAGTTAAAATTGTGGGTACAAAAATAACGCAAATAAATAATGATGAAATTTAAATAACGTCTTTCATACGGTAGGCTGAAACTAAAAAATGTTTGAGCTTTTTAGAACTCCCTAATTGGAAAAAAACAAACATAGCAAACTTAAGTTGTGAGAATCACTACCTCTGGAAAAACTAAACCTAGAAAAAAACTATAACTCTTTCAACATTTTTAATTCTCCAAATCGTTTAGAAAAAGTTATTTTAGGCACAGCGGAAATGTCGTCTCGACTAGTGAAATCAGATTTTTAATTTAAGAGATATGAGCATTCAAAGTTGCAATTTATTTTAATGTGAAAAAGTGTATTCAACTATTTTTCACTTACGCATCTGTCAGAATGAATTAAAAGTAAGCTAAGTTACCGATTGATTATATTTTTAGTATGTCCTTTGTTATCAATAAAAACCAATTCAGCTATAAAGCATGTTTAAAACCATAAAATTTTCGGACTGTTTTTCAGATTTCGCACGAGGTAGCGTCAGGTAAGTCGATCTATAAGCCAAACGCATCATTTTCGAAATTGGGGATTGTTAACATAGGTAAAGGAATATTAATATCTCGGAAAAATTTGATGAAGTTTTTTTTAGAGGTCAAATCAACGTTGAAAAACAGTCAAAAATTACATCAATATACATCCATATATTTCATATATTAGACATGGGAGATACCAAAATAAATTCGTAAATAAATGTTCCTTACTAAAATTAAGTTTACTTGATATTAATTTTAATTAACATAATTACAAAAAAAATTTACAATGTTATAAAACAAGTGTTTTTTGTACATTTTTTTTAGATTTAGTTTTTATAAGCAAATATTCATCGGAATAAAGTTTAACTTTGACAATGTACTGAAAAGCTTTTAGACATTAAAGCACCATGTACTTGTGCATACTACATTTTAAAAGATTTATATTTCAAATGCAGTTTATTTTATGAAGATTGCTTTATTCGTTCACGACAGTGCTTTTGGCCACGACCAGATATATCCAAATGGAAAATGCCATCCATTATCAGACTTGCTGTCTCATACTTCAACAAATCTCAGAGCATCGATGTGCCTATAGAAGCCAGTTTGTTTTATGAGATCTTATGCGTTGGATATAATTCTATAATACAGAAAAGGCGCCTCAGTTGTCACATTCGGAGATCGTTATTCCTATAGATCTGAACTCCTAGCTGTCTCTAGTCCGACTGAATAGAATCAAACTCCTACAATTGGTCTGAATAAACCAGTGCAAAGGTTCTGGGAAGTGGAACATTGAGACGGTCCCACCATGGAGTCAACCATAGAGTCAAACTGGATACCGTCACCTATGGAACGAACGAGCATAATTTCCAGCCATCCGTTCCATACACCAAGTAGCAGCCGACGAGCGTGCTGCATATCCAATTGGATCTAAAGTTGTATTGCGGAATTCGTACGTGGATGATTTGCTAACGGTAAGAGACAAGTTTTTGAAATACTTTGCCAGGTGTCAGGACTCTTAGCTAACGGGAATTTCAAGATCAGAAAATTGTGCTATCTGTGATGTTTCGCGAAGCAGTAATGAAGTCTTCGATACCAATAGCGATCTTTGCAATCCGCACCTCGTGTACGAATCCTTCCAGCACCATCTACCGATTTACCATCTTTCTCAAAAACTGAATTCTTCCCTACCTCTAAAGATCACTTATCAGAATGTACGTGGTACCTGTGCAGTAAGCACACCAAATTACATGCTGATAGTGCAACTTTTGATTCTGATATTATCGCCTTTTCTGGTTCAGGACTCCAAGATTTTTGTAGACAATGATAACATACATATATGGATCTGTTCGTCAATCTCGAGATGCCGGCTTCCTAATTGCTGTCCGTTCCGACTTAGCTTCCCAATACTTTTCCATCGATGGAGCTTAACACTATTGAAATAATTATAGTTAAAATTCGTCTGTATAAACAATTCTTCAGGTTTGTTGACTCCAAACGTAAATCTTCTCAATTCCCTTCATCTCTCCAAGTAAATGGTAGTTATGCTGATTACGATTGTGATATTGCTGACCTGTTCGCTTCTCCTTGGCAGCAGGAGCTAATATCCTATCCCTTTAAAAAGTTCTAGTTGTATCTGTCCACATTCCTCGATTATGATGGCATCTATCTAAACTAATTTAAAATTGTGTAAGTTTTCGTTTTTTACTGGGCCGGACTCGGTTCTGAGTGCAGTTCTTAAAGTTTTTTACTTTAGGATGGATATGCAATGACTGCACCATCAAGTGGCCCAAGCGACACCAGCCGATGGCTGTTACGCGCGGATCCCAGGATCCCAAAAACGCAGCCCACCCTGCCCAAACGACTGAGGCGCGCTGCCGCATAACACGCGACTCGTTAACCGAACCGAGCGCGGACATGCAGGAAAGATATACCCAGCGACAAAAAAAAAAGCCGCACTCCGAAATTTCATGCATTTTTGTATTCTCTAGCGTGGGGTTTCCCCAAATGTTATTTGATACTAAGTTTTCATTTTTTTGAGTCAATAAATCAATTTCTAACAAAAGTGGATACTACGTTTTTGATATCATATTCATATAATTAAAAATAAATATTTTTTTCAATCACACTTTTTAGTATTTAGACCAAACACAGGAAACAAATTTCGTAAAATTATAAAATCGATTTGTTCAGCAAAAAAAAAAATGTTTCCAAAAGGTTATTTCATTATACTCGGTACTCGAAGAGTATAGGGGTATATTAGATTTGTGGGGATAACGGTTGTGTGTAACGCCCAGAAGGAAGCGTTTCCGACCCCATAAAGTACATATATTCTTGATCAGCATCAATAGCCGAGTCGATATAGCTATGTCTGTCTGTCCGTCCGTCTGTCCGTCCGTCCGTCTGTCCGTCCGTCCGTCTGTCCGTCCGTCTTCATTTGCCCCTATATCTCAGAGACTATTAAAGCTAGAGTAACCAAGTTTTGTATCCAGTCTCCTGTGTTATCACACTACTCAAAGTGTATTTCAAAATTTCGCCCCGCCCCTTTCCGCCCTCACAAAGAACGAAAGTCTGTGGCGTATACAATTTTAAAGATACGAGAAAACTAAAAACGCAGAGTCATAGAGAATGCCCATTTCTATCAGAGTGTTGAATCTGGATCAGATCATATCATTATTATAGCTACAATAAAGAAAACCATTTCGAAAGTCATCATTCCCTCTCGCTCTCTCTCACACGCGACCCCATCTGCTTTGCTTATTCGTATAAATGAGCGCCTAGTTCTCAGAGACTATAAGAGCTAGAGCAACCAAAATTTCTATCCAAGCTCCTGTGATACCGAACCAGCACAAGTTTGTTTTAAAATTTAGCCACGCCCCCTTCCGCCCCCACAAAAGACGAAAATCTGTGGAATCCACAATTTTAAAGATAAATGAAAACCAAAAACGTAGAATCATGGGAAATTACCATATCTACCAGATTACCGAATATGGATCAGGTCGGATCAATATTATGGCCAGAAGAAACAAATTAAATTTCAGTGGCTACGCAGCGCCTGCCAAGCGCTGACTCATGCCCTCTCTCTCTGTCGCAAACACTTGTACGTCTCAAATATGTAGTTATACATGTCATGTAGAAATGTAGGCGCAGATATACAAAGCATATGTAAACAAAAATGGAAACATGTATAAAAATTCCAAAAAATTCATTTTTTTAATTTAAATATTATTTTCGTAAATGTATGTATGTATATACTGACTGAGTACCGGGTATAAGGTAGAGCCGCGGCCTTTGCCGCGGCTCACAACGTTCCCTCTCGTTTTCTATAAGGTATGCGGAACGAAATACGAACAACTGTTCTAACACAAATAACAAATTTACTCCAAGTCCGACTAACTTAAATTTTGTATATGACTTATAGACTATTAGACTATTTTTACAAAAAATGTTCATGACCATAGCGATCAGCCTCCTGAATTCCTTTTGTATCCATTTTAGCAAGCTCTCTTTTGATTTTTAATATTAAACAGTCGATGTTTTTTGGATTATATCCCTTGCTGTAAACATTTCTTCTCAAATTTTCCCAAAACTTTTCAATTGGCCTTAACTGAGGCACATTTAAGGGTTTTGCAGCTTGCGCACGAACTCAATGCTCAAATGGTCAAGAGCCTTCAGAGTGGATTTGGCATAATGAGCAGACGCTAAGTCGGGCCAAAAAACCGTATTATCATTCGCATGATATTTATCAACAAATTTTTTAAGCGCCGGAAGACAACAGTTTTCTTAAAGCCCATAGCCGAAAAGTAATGAAAAATTCCATTTTTCGGCTGAGATGGGTTATTTGCGCAATATGTGCGAATCAATTTTCGACGCTCTTCTGTGCTCAGAGACATTTCAGCAACTACGCATTATCTAGAAAGATAATTTTTGCTGCAATGCATGCTGGAATAATACCGTTTATTATCGTGCTTTTTGTTGTGATCTGTCAATTCGTGGAACTTTTTGAGAACATGTTCAATTTACTTACTCTAATAACACTACTCGACAAATTTCAACTTTTTTTTCCGCTGTCTCCAAAAAAGACTTTTTCTAATAGATTGGGAGATTTAAATTTTTTTTAAGAATTATGGTTTTTTTTCATGGAGTAGTTTTTTTTTAAGAATTTTTAAAAAAATCTGGTATTTTGTCATAGGTAGTGCTTCTATTTTTCACATAACTCTCGTTTCATACAACTGGTTGTATTGAACTTTGCAGCTATAAATCCGACTCAGACACTTTGTAGCAGAAACTTAACGTCTGGCAGATATTAAGCTTCCAAATTTAAATTTCATCATTTTTTTCGGTATTTTTACCCAAAATTTTGACTTTGAAACTTCAGGAAAAAAAATACAAAAAATACCAGATTTTTAAAATATTCTTTAAAAAAAACTACTCCATGAAAAAAAAAAACATTCTTCAAAATTTTTAAACATCCAAATCTATCAGAAAAAGTCATTTTTTAAAAATGTGGTATTTTTTGTCATAGGTAGTGCTTCTATTTTTCACATAACTCACATTTCATACAACTGGTTGTACTGAACTTTGCAGTTAAAAAATGCTGATAAATGCAGCTATAAATCCGACTCAGACACTTTGTAGCAGCTTCCAAATTGAAATTTCATCATTTTTTTCGGTATTTTTTACCCGAAATTTTGACTTTGAAACTTCAGGAAAAATCGAAAAAAAAAAATAAATGAATGCCTTGATTTTTGGTTTTAGATAGACACATTAATTACGCGTCGTTTAAGGTATCGCATATAAAAATATAAAATCAAGCTGCTAAGTTATAACCGTTTGACCAAAACGACCCAAAATGACTTTTACCTGAAAAAATACCGAAAAATACTTGAATTTATTTAAGTGTTATGATACTTAAATATTTTTATTGTTATTGCTTGTTACTATTTTTAAAATGGTTTATCTGTCTTCTTTTGTCATTTAAGTCAGATTCTTTTATGAGATTCCACACATAGTCGCCCAACATATTCTCATTCCAAACACCTAGATACCGTCGTTCCATAGCTTTTAATTGTTGGTGAAATCTCTCTCCGTGTTCATCACTAACATCCCCAAGGTTTGGCGGAAAAAGTCTAAGTGGGAGTGCAGGAAATGGTTTTTGAGTGAAACGTTGGCTCCAATTTGTTCATAATTCTTAAGTAGGGCTTGAACGATATTAACGTAATCATCTTTCTGTTACCAAGAAAATTTGTTGTAACCAGTCGGAACGAGTTCCAGGCTGCTTTTTCATTCGTAGATAAAATATTTTCAAATCCACCATCTTTTAGTAGTTTTCGAATTTGGGGGCCAGCACATGAAGTTGACCGGCTTGAGTTGTCCATTTCAATTAGAAACAAGTGGTATTTTTCGAAAACACACGATCGTATTCTGCTGGAAGTCAGAACTACACTGAGGCAGGGATACTATAGGTACAGAGTTTTTTATGAATAGCTTGAAGAAGAAAGGTCAAATATCTGCGGGACCAGCACCTGTGAAGGAAAAAGGTCAACATTTGACCCTAACAGGTATTTATGTATATTTATCCTCACCAAGGCTTAGGTATAAGGAATAAGGAATAACACAGTCCACAACTTTTACACCCCAAATAAATATGACCAGGTAGGATATATATCCGATATATATAAATACCTAAGACTCGGTAAAACCAAAATTTCAGGTCCTTTTTGTTTTTTGCAATCCCATTTTGGAAGTTGGACCAAAAACGTACCGGACGGTATTTTTTCAGGTAAAAGTCATTTTGGGTCGTTTTGGTCAAACAGTTATAACATAGCCGTTTGATTTTTTATTTTTATAAGCGATACCTTAAACGACGCGTAATTAATGTGTCTATCTAAAACCAAAAATCAAGGCATTCATTTATTTTTTTTTCGATTTTTCCTGAAGTTTCAAAGTCAAAATTTCGGGTAAAAAATACCGAAAAAATGATGAAATTTCAATTTGGAAGCTTAATATCTGCCGGACGTTAAGTTTCTGCTACAAAGTGTCTGAGTCGGATTTATAGCTGCATTTGTCAGCATTTTTTAACTGCAAAGTTCAATACAACCAGTTGTATGAAACGAGAGTTATGTGAAAAATATAAGCACTACCTATGACAAAAAATACCAGATTTTTAAAAAATTCTTTAAAAAAAAACTACTCCATGAAAAAAAAAAACATTCTTCAAAATTTTTAAACATCCAAATCTATCAGAAAATGTCATTTTTGGAGACAGCGGAAAAGTCGTGTCGACTAGTGTAATAAACAAACATATTTCAGAATTTTCGTTTTCGGTTATACATTTAACCCTATTGGACATCGAATCGCATAAAGTCCTAGAATATTTCTCCGTTATCTCCTCAGACCAAAATTTTTCTATAACCTCCTAACTCAACCATAGTTTTGGGCTTCCGCTTTCTTATTTTGGCAGTCAAAAGGGCCCAGATGTTCTCTATCGGATTGAGGTCGGGGCTGTTACCTGGCCAATCTAAGAACTTTATGCCCAATTCCGCCTTCAAAATGTTAACCGGTCTGTGAAAAATAGTTGAAAATGGTTGACTACATTTTTAAAAATAACAAATTGTCAGAGAATCTCTTATAGAGCGCGCTTGATGGCAAGGTTCAGAATCGTCCTGAAAGATGGGATCTTCTCGCTCACTAAGAGATTCGATACTGGACACAACTCCACTGCGAATAACTCCACTTAACTAACTCCACTTTTTTTAATTCACCATACCCTTAATAATTATTAGGGATTCTGCAATATATTTAGATATGCATCCCCGTATTATAATATAAGGATAATGCTTCACTTTGGCAATGCAGCAATTTTCGGAATAGCGTTCCCCTTTTCTGCGTCGAACTGTGCGGGAATCATCGGGTCTAATGAGGTTAAATGTTGACTCATCCGAAAATATGATTCGTGACCACTCAGATTCACCCTAAATTTCTTTTTGTTTAGCTCAATTTAGGCGTGATTTCTTCATTCGACTATTAAAAAGTGGATTTTTGGTAGGTGTTCTTGCCATTAATCCCATCTCCTTTAAACGACGGTGTATAGTTCGAGCTAACATTTTTTTCGCAAACTGTTGCTGAACTTCAGAAGCTATCTTTACAGCATTTCTGAATCGACCATGTCGGTTCGTTTTCTTAATAATCCGATTTTCCCTTGCACTTGTACACCTTTTTCTTCCCGATCCTTTCGTCCTCTCCACTTGTCCAGTCTCACGAAATTTTTTCAAAAATCGTCCCACTAATCTTTCATTAAACTTAGTTCGATCCGCTATTTTTCGAATGGAGACATTTTATTCAGCCGAGGCAATAATTTTTGACTTTTCAGTCACAGCCATCTGTTTTCCTTTAGGCATACTTCTTAAAGACTCCTAAGTATAATGTTTTGCAAAAAATGTTTCCCGAAACTGAGGCGACAGGAAGCGCACGCAAAAAGAAAAAAACATTTAAAGGGACTCAGAAAAAAAAAATTAGACGAATCGAATAACATTTCCGGAAATCCCACGCTAGAGAAGTCAGTTAGTCAGAAGTGTTAGACTAGTGTTCGAGCAAAAGTAAAAAAAATAAGCAATTTCTAATTACGGGAAAGATATAAGAGTGTCAATAAATAAAGATTAGGAAGGGAGTTAGTAGTAGATATAATATGGTAGAGGGAATTATAAACCGATCATAGGACCCTAAACGGTTCACGCAAGAAATAATTCGATCTACAAAGTGGAAGAAACAACGGTAAATAATTCCTAGTGCTTCTAATAGGAATCGTGAAGTTTATGCGACTCAACAGGTCAGGGCTATCTACGTCACCCTTGATCAAGTTGTGCACAAAAATCACACCAAGCATTTTGCTACGATTAGCTAAGGTTGGAAGGTTTATTAAAAGCAATCTATTAGGGTAAGACGGCAGTCTCACACCTGCATTCCAGCTGATGACGCGTAGAGCAAATAGTAAAAAGTTTTTCTGAACTGATTCTATACGGTCCCGATGTACGTTGTACTGAGGGCACCATAAACAAGAGCCGTATTCTAAAATCGGACGAACCAGAGAGGTGTAGAGAGTCTTTGTTATATAGGGGTCGTGAAATTTCTTTGACCACCTCTTTATAAACCCAAGCACGGCCATGGCCTTAATAACCATGGTAGAAATGTGTTCTGAAAACTTTAGGTTGGGATCTAATAGAACACCAAGATCATCACCACAAAGGGTGTAAGGAACCAGAAAAGCGCTGGAGCGATGAAAAGTCATTACTTTACATTTTGAAGTATTAAAGTTAAATAAATTTGCACAACACCAAGACTGAAATCTATCGAGATCGGATTGCAACCTGGATTGAAAAGAAATGTCCTTATACTGTCCTTATAACATCATCCGCATACATAAGTACTCGAGAGTATGTACAGAATATGTATGTACAGAGTATAATACAGAAGGCAGGTCATTTATAAAGAGTGTTAAGAGTAAGAAGCCTAGATGGCTGCCCTGTGGTACATTCGAACTCACCATAACGGGTGAGGACAGGGAGTTTTTGAAAAGGACTCTTTGAAACCTAGAACAAAGGTAGCTAGATATTTATCTCAGGAGATTGGGCGGGAACCCTAGAAGGTCGAGCTTTTATGCTAGGAGGGAATGGTTTACAGAGTCGAACGGTATACTAAAATCGGTGTAAACAACATCCGTCTGTAAATTACCTTGAAACCTTTAATTATATAGGAGGTTAACTCCAAAAAATTTGTATTGGTTGATCTCCGCCTTATAAATCCATGTTGAGCTGGAAATATAAGTGATCTGCATAGGTGCTGCAGATGCGGAGTTAAAATTTTCTCAAACACTTTATAAATAGCGAATGACTTAGATATACCTCTATAGTTCATTGCGTCAGACTTGCTACCTTTCTTATGGAGAGGAATTATATAGGACTCCTTCTATATCGTGGGAAAGCATGAAGAATTTATGGACAGGTTGAATAGTTTAAGCAACGGCCCACACAAAGACTCGGAACAGTACCTGAGTACACTGCCGGGAACTCCGTCAGGACCCGGTGAAAACACCGGCTGTACTGTTCGTAGATCATGAAGCACCAAGCTTTCATTTAGTAAAGGACTGAAAAAGCCGTTCGACCTCAGTAACCCGGATACGGCTGACCAGAGTAAACATCCTGCGAATAGGTAGTTTGCAAAAAAAACGGGCAAAAAGATCGACAATTGCCTGATCATTATCTGCCGACGTATGAAGAAAGGATAGCGAGCATGGGTGTGCGGACGTTATACGCTTACTGTTTACGAAGCTGTAGAACTGTTTGGGGTCCTTAGAAAAACGTATCCTGCATCGAGATAGGTAATTCTGATAGCATTGAGCGTTAAGAACTAAAAAGTTTGACCGAGCTATTACATAGTGAGAGAGAGAAGAAAGAGAGCCAACTTCTTGAAATTTTGTTTAAAGTCTTGATTTTAAGTGTTTTAGACGGGATCTAAGTTTTTTTCTTGATCTAATCGGACAGGAAAGTGGGACACAAGAGACAAAAAGTGACTCCATTGCATCATAGAAAATGTGTGCCTGTGGTAACATCACTGCACAAATATAAGCGGACCAATCAAAATCCCTAATGAGGTTATTAAGCTTCGTAAACTCGGCTTTACGGAAGCAGCGGACAAATTGGGGTAGTCTACCCGACCGATCCAATACAGTTCGTCCAAGGTTTAGCGACACTTCGAAAGTAGGATGGTAGGCATCTTCAGGTATATTGAGCGGGGGGACTCGAGTTAACAACGCTAGGGTCGGATCCGTTACAAAGCAAATAACCAAGTAATTTGTAACATGGTTAACTTGAGACAGAGACAGGTCAATCAAGCCGTCAACAAAGTCATGACGAGCCATGGGTACCAGGCTATTAGACTCATTTACCGAAGACCGAACAATTCCAGACAAGTTGATATCACCTAGAACTATCATATGATCTTTGTCTGACAGCGATGAAGAAATAGCGGTTAAGGCGGACAAATGCTATTCCTTAAATGCGATACCCGAAGAAGGTGGAATATACGAACAAAGTTATGAAAACTGAGAAAGCGGGAAGAATCAGTTTTACACATAGGAATTCCAGTTCCTGCTGGATCTAGACTGTGAAAAGTTCTGACGTGAAGTTTGAGCCCATAGCAATCAGAACCCCTCCTGCACGTCGAGACGAACGATCATTTCTATAAGTTGTGTACCGACCTGCCAAAACTTCGGAACTAAGAATGTCCGGCTTTAACCAGGTTTCGGTAAACACAATAACGTGGGATGCAAATGCGACACTATCCTTGAAAAGAATACTGAGCTTACTACGCAAGCCTCGAACATTCTGATAGGTCACTAAAAGGGAGTTTGTTAGTTTTTTGGACGGGTGGAGGTAGAGCGGGAAGATGACAATGGAGCACTGGTCTGATTAGTTGGCAGAGTTATTGGGGGCCTAGTCTCTTCTTTGCCTTAAACTCCTTCACCACCGAATGCTCCGGCCAAAATTTGGCCGAACAGATGGTGTCAAAGTGAGTTTGGGAGAAACTTATTTTAAATTATTTATTATAATTATTTTTGTGCAGAATCTCTTTGTTTGCCCCTCCTAAAAGTTGTCAACTTGTCTCAGGAGACTGGTTATTTTCCCACCGTCATAAAAAGGGATCTAAATCTGATGTCTCTAACTACCGCTGTATTTTCAATTTACCTGCCATTTCTAAACTCTTCGGAAATGTCATCACTTCTCAGCTGCAACATTTTTGTAGTTCCGATTCATTGAATCTCAGCATAGATTTGTAAAACCTTGAATTTTCCATAATTTTAACTGCTGCTAAACAGTGTCAAACTGATGTAGTTTATACTGACTTTAGTAAAGCCTTCGACTCCATTAACCACAATCTTCTTATCCATAAATTATCTCTACTAGGGTTTCCAACTAAACTTCTTTACTGGACTAGTTCTTTTCTCTAATTCTTCTTCTTATTCTTCTTAACTCCTCTCTATCTAAACCTGTTATAGTCTCATCGGGGGTTCCTCAAGGTAGCCATCAGGATCCCTTGTTATTCAACCTGTTTATTAACGATCTTCCTCAAGTGTTATCTCATTCCCATGTCCTTATGTATGCTGATGATGTGAAACTTTATTTTTCCTATAGTGACCTCTTATCCCCACTATCTCTGCAATCGGATCTTGATGCACTTAACAATTGGTGATTATTTAATGTTCATCCTTTTAACATTTCAAAACGCAATGTCATGACTTTTCATCGCAATAAGCCATACCTTTTTGATTACTCAATCAAAAACATTATCTTACAACGCCTGTTCAAAGTTAACGACTACCTACCAAAGCATTACCTTTGTAACCAATCTATGTTTTAACTCCCATATTTCTACTATCTCTAACAAAGCGAAAGGAGTCCTAGGATTTGACATAAGATGATCTAAGGAATTTTCTGACCCGTATACCACGAAACTTCTGTATGTTTCTCTGGTCGGGCATATCTTGGACTATGGTTTTTGTGTCTGGGCTCCTCACTAACAAACATTTCAAGATATGCTCGAATCAGTACAAAAACAATTTTAATATATTATATTTGCTCTCCGTGGACTCAATTGGGACGCTTCAATACATCTCCCCTCTTATGAAAGTAGGTTGCGTCTAATTAACCTGCATTCTCTCAAATATCGTAGAATCTTCCATGGAGTTCTCTTCCTCCACAAGCATCTATCTGGTGAGGTCGAATCGACTGCCTCATCAGCATTTTTAGTGCCTCTTCCCGCCCGACTAGGCATTACTTTCCTCTTCATCTCCAATTCTGTCTTTGTAACTACTCTGATTATGAATCTTTCCGTAGCCTTTGCCGAAACTATAACCAATTTTTCCATCTGTTTTCCTTTGATACTAGTTCTAATATGGTCAAAATTATCTTAATCAATAACTTAATTTAATTTAAATAGCTTTATTTGGGAATTGGTCGGCTACCGGCTTTTGTCTAACCTAAATTTGGCTGTTGGTGGGACCATATCGATCCCTTCGATTAATTAAATGACATGTAATTTTCACTTACAATTTAACTGTACATTATAAAACTTTAAACAACAATAAACCAAAGTTTGAATTATGTGGTGTGGCGATACTCGCTCAGCTTATGCAAGAAGTCTCTTTAATAAACTTCAATTCATCTTGTTATTGTTTGCGTGACCCTACAGTCGTATTAGCTTGGGTCAAAAACTAGATATCTAAATTCAATGTATTTGTTGCTAAAACTATCTGTTATTCAGGAACTGACATTTAGAGTGTCTTGGCTGCACGTTCCAACGGATCTGAACCCTGCCGATATGCTTCTCATCTTCGGAAGCATGGGCTTCCATACTTGACAGAAAGTACGGATCACTAGCGTGAATTGTGAATTCTTTCCCCAAAATGCAGCGAATTTTTGCTTATGTATGCAGGATTTTTCGATTGCATCGATTGGCGTTTCATTCCTCTTAGATTTCTACATTTTGAAGGATTGTTAGAGGCGACAATCAAGGCCGCTAATCATCATCTTCGTCGTGCGCCCGGATCCTCACTTCAGAAAACCCGGCAGATCTCGATAAACTCACGACAGCTAATTTATTGGTTGGCGCCCCAATCACAACTTTCTTGAAGTCTGAAGTTGGCAGAATGTCATACAGCTTCAGCAAAACTTTTCGTCACGATGGCTCCAATTTTATTTAACCAGACTTCAGGATCGAGAGAATTGGCGCACATTCTGAATTTTACGTCAATAATGTCGTTCTTGTCAAGGACTAGCGAGAATCGGCAAACTCTTCCCAGGTGTTGACAGCATATCTGATATGGCTACGAGATGAGGTGAAAGGCATGGATCGTTCCATGGGGGAATATGTTCGGTCGGGGCCCGAGTTTAATTCTCTTATTTCATATATCATTCTCACTTATTATCTTTAATTTATCTATAACTGCTCTTCGTATCTATGTTTTAAGATGTCGGCATAAAGTCGGCGGCAGCTGCATCTGCTAAATCAGTTACCGCTTGATATAGTTGGAGCACAGAACCTTTTTGTATCTGAATATGACACATCGATTGGCAAGCTTACGGACATAATAACGGACAAACAAAATAATAAGATAAAGCCGCCAGTCGGAAATATTTTCTTCACCGATATGAAAAGTAAACCATTTTTTATACAAAAAATTGAATTTTCATTTCAAAGGGGATAAGTAATTTATTGGTGCATTAAAATAAATTAAGACATGACAATTACAAATTCTTTAAAAATATTTGACTTAAGCCAACCTTTGGAAAAATTGGTCAGGGTAACAATAACTTTAGTTTTCATGCAAACAGCGCTCGTAGCCTAAGCCTAACAGCACAAATGTGCACGTAATTATAGTAAAATTAACGTAACAAAATAGCTGGGTAAAGACAGCTGCTTCCCACCACATTTAATTCACACATTAAAATATAAATGCGTTCTAACATAAGATGCGTCTAATCTTTCTCCAAAATTATCAAATCTGAAAGCTTGAGCAAATAGCAATTTCATTTTCAATTTGTATGCTGTTAATCACATTTTGTCAGACATGTTAAATACTCAGGTTATCATCAAGTTTGCCCAAAATACATGGAACTTTAAAAAATTGTTTGTGAGATAACGAAAATGGCGGCTGCAAAATGGCGGTTCACGTCGACCTCTGCTCGGAAAATATAGTCTTTGAACTTGAAGTCAGAAGCCTCTTGTGGTAAAATAAAGAAAACTAATTTAATTTGCCTCAACCTCCAGCATTTCAAGGCATCTTGCACTGCTCTTCTACTCCACCTACCCAAAAATGGAGCCTTATTCAGGAGCCCTGGATCCTCTAAAACAGAGTCTCCGGCTTAAGGACTCAAGAATAAAAGCTATAGATAGCTGACACCACAGATTAAACACGTAACTGCATTCTTACAGATCAGATAGCAGTGATCTTTGAAGGCTGGGAGAACTCACTGAGGATATGTTCCACCGCGTCCCTCCGAATGCTCATTACCGAGTACGAGGGCAAAGACATCGGCTAATTGTAGGATGCGACGCCAACGCACTATACTGTCAGTGGGGAGGCACTGACAATAACGAACGGGGGAGTATCTCTGCAGCTTTTTAATGCCGACCCAGATGGTCATTTTAAATCAGGGAAGCGATCCCATCTTCATAATCAAGAACCACAAGACCACCAGAGGCACAATGCCTCTCAGGCGATACAGAGAATAGTATCCTGGAGGCTACTAGATGAACGCTCCTTCTCGGACCACAGGTACGTGGGAACTGTGTACTCTTTCTCCCTACCAAGTAAAAGTCAATAGATCCAACCCCTCTAGTAAAACCAGATGCCAAAAGAAACCTGAATAGTAGACTCCAAAATTAGGAGAACTGCGCTAAGGCTCGCGGAGACGCGACAACAAAGCTAAAGCTGTAAATTTTGAACAAAATTGGTTGTTACGTCTCATAGTGTAAGTTCTGCAGCGAAATTGAAAACAACACAGAAGTTTTGGGCTCACGCAGTGTTCTCTCGACGATAACACCCACCATGGGCTACCTGAAGATAGCCGACCAGTACTGAACAACATCCTTCTCCGCAACACCTACTACTTCATCGCTGCCCAACTGATCCATGCTGGACAAAAAGCCATGAACTGATTTAAAAGGACACCGCCTCAAAAGATTTCAGACTCAAAAGTCTATCGTCCTTCCTTTTGAAGATGATGGAACAGCTTTTGGGGCTACATCTCACGGCGAGTACTCCACAAGTCTAATCTCAGCACTCCTATCGGAAGGAAAGATCCGCCGAAACAGGCCTACGAACGATCACATTGATCAACACTTAACTGTTGGATCGAAAATATTGGTTAAGATGTATAGAATAACTACCAAATTTTATCTTTAAATTCAGAGTACTTGCTATTTAGTAAACATTTTTTTCGTTTATAAAACAATAATAAAACTATTTGTGAATAGTTAGTTGTGTAGCAACAGCTACACAAAGCTATATAGCAAACTGTAGTCTGCGCATATATCAAATACCCACTGTTCTAAGAATACAAACTATAATACTTTGTCGCATTAATTACACAATCATAAAGGGCATAACTTGATTGATCGTATAAGATTGTGTGCAGGAAGGTAAAATGCAACCTAATAAGTTGTGTGCAAAATAAGCAGGAGATCACTACTGCGTTGATCGAAGTAGGAAAAAAAAAATAATAATAATAGAAAATTAGGCTTTCAGCTAAAACAGGAAATATTGAATATATTAATGGTAATATAACAAAAGAAATATAGCTTATAATTCACCTACGAAAAAAGAAATCAAAAAAATAAAACAATTTGATCAGGAAACCTTTTATGTACCTTTTTCTAATCCAAATTATAAAATTCCAACATATAAAAATATATATACTATACATATACTAGATTCCATAAATAGTATATATATATATATATAATATATACATATACATATATATATGTATATATATACATATATGTAATACAGTGGCTCAAAGCCAAAACAATGCAGTGTCAAATAAACTGTTTAGCTGTGGTACAGATTTTAAAATAAAGAAAAAACAATATGTTTAAATGCACCAAAGCATCTAGAAACTAGGAATCCCCCTTGATTTCCGGTTTGGCGTTTAAACATTTTTTGTTTTTCCTCTAGTTTGAAATCTGTACCATAGTTAAACAGATTATTTAACACTGCATTGTTTTGGCTTTGAGCCACTGTATATGTATATGTAAACTGAAAAAATATAATACTTAACATGCAGGTAGAAGAAGAAAATTATGTATATAGGGCTAAAAAATGTTATGAACTGTCTTGCTTGCATAATAAATTTTACTTTTTCGATGAAGAAATTCTTCGTCAGAGCTTCTACAGCTTGATGGGTTGAAAATATTGTGGCTACTGCCTCTGGAATTCCGTCTTCAAGATAGGCCCTCTAGAGCCTCAGTCAATTGCTGGATTTCCTGAATATAAACGAGTATAGTTTTATTATTCTGCTGAACGTTCCATAGTTAGTTGTTCAGTAGGTCTACGGACTCGCCTCTTGGTTTTGAGGATAATGCCTGATATTGTGATTTCCGAGTCTATTAGGATTCTGGCATGTCCATTAAGTTTTAATTTAATTATGTGTTCCCTTAACCGTGTCTATTAAGTCTAGTTCATCTAGAAAACTTCGAAGATGTTTGTATTTACCATCGAAATATGGTATAAGCCTTCAGCCTATGTTAAAACGAGGGGGAACGTTGTAAGCAGCGGCAAAGGCCGCAGCTCTACTTTATACCCGGCACTCAGTCAGTATATGCATACATACATATAAGCGCTTACGATTTATGCAAAAGGGACGAATTGAGTTTTGGGCAAAAAATGATATTTCAAAAAAAGAAGTCAAATCATTTTTGGAATATTATACATGTTTCCAATTTTGTTAGCTGCTTTTTACATCTGCTTTAACATTTCTTATGTACATGTATAGCTACATATTTGAGACGTACAAGTGTTTGTGAGAGAGAGAGATTGAGAGAGAGAGAATGAGTAAGCGCTTGGCAGGTAATGCGAAGCCACTGAAATTTAATTTGCGCCTTCTGTCCATACTAATGATTCGACCTGATCCAAATTCGGAAGTAGGGTAGATACGGCCATTTGCAATGATTCCGTGGATGCCACAGATTTTCGTCCTTAGGGGGCAGAAGGGGGCGTGGCAAAATTTGGAAATAAACTTGTGCTGAGTTGATATCACAGGAGCTTCGATAGAAAGTTTGGCTAGCTCTTATAGTCTTTGAGAACTAGGCGTCAAAAAGGCGAATGGGAAAAACAGCCGGGGTCGCGTGTGAGAGAGAACGATGACTTTCGAAATGGTTTTCTTTATTGTAGCTATATTAATATTGCCATCTGATCCATTCAACACTCTGATAGAAATGGTCATTCTCTATGATTCTGCGTATTTAATTTTGTCGTATCTTCAAAATTGTGAAGGCCACAGACTTTGGACCTTTGTGCGGGCGGAAAGGAGCGGGTCGAAATTTTGCCACACATTTGGAGTAGTGTGATCACACAGGAGACTGCATTCAAAATTTGATTGCTCTAGATTTTATAGTCTCTGAGATCTAGGCGCAAATGAAGATGGACAGACGGACGGACGGACAGACATGGCTATATCGACTCTGATATTGATGCTGATCAAGAATATATATAATTTATGGGGTCGGTCCTTCTGGGCGTTACACAAATCCGTTATCACCACAAAGCTAATATACCCCTATACACTTCGAGGACCGGGTATAAAAATATTTATCATAATAAAATGTACACATACATTAATTTCATTGTAAATTTAATTTTTAATCAAATAAAAAAAAATTATATTCACAAATACAAAAAAAAAATTTTTTTTAATTTTTGTATAATAAAGTAATTTCCAAAGGAGGGAGATGTAGTTTGTTCATATATCAGATACCCACTGTACTAAGGGTACTTAAAGAATACACACTTACATTTTGTAGCAGTGTTTACACAATCATAAAGTCCGAGGAATAACTTGAGTGATCGTATACGATCTTATTCCTATGACTATACATATGTACATATAAACGTCAATATATCGGCCGCTCCTCTGCCGGCTCTTGCGGGCAGTGCGGCCCAAGAATTATTAGGATTAATTCAATCAATGAAGAGATATCAACCGAACTAGAATCAGACTCACTCATTTTCTAAACGGAACACGTATATTTTTATTCTCGTATTTTCTGTTTCATACTGATCGGCGCGAAAAACATAAGAAGGTGTTGTATGAAGATACTTTAAAAAAGACACTGTCGTTCGGAGCAACTGAGCAAAAAGAACTAAGAGGAAGCAAACAGTGCATTCTTATTGTTGTTGCACTTGTTTTTTGTTGCTGCTTGTGTATTTCATAGCCGACAAGGCGTGAAATGGGAAAGAAGAAACAAAAATTAAGCTGAGCTAAGTTTCTCATGTGAACGAGTGCATTAAGAGAGCAAAGACAGCGAACCGAGAACAAACGATGTTGAAGTGTCTTTTTGATAACTTTTTTAAGGCCTGTATCATCCAACGCTGCGGAAAATTACTGACAGAAATCTGCTATTTATTTCGTTTGTTTGGAACTTAGCTAAAATAGTGTGACCAAGAACTGTGTTTCAGCTGTGTTGTGTAAACAACGCCAATTTTGAAAATTAAACTGAAATTTTAAAAAGAAAAAATAACTCTGATGATGAAGTGATTGCGTTGGTGCCGGTATAAAGTGGTTCCAAAAAAAAATAAGAAGAAGTACAGCGCAGACGGAGGCGCCAAAGTCTAAAAATGCTTATTTTTGTGATTCACCTTATCCCATGGTGTGGCCTCAACTGCTCTTATTAAAGCAATCTTTACCTCATGTTAAACATTTGCATTTAAACTCCATCTTTCACTTTTACTTCGGTAACACTACTCGACAAAATGCAACTTTTCTTCCGCTGTCGCCAAAAATTAATTTTTTTTTTAAATTTGGAGATTTACATTTTTTTAAAGAATTATGGTTTTTTTCCAGGTTCAGTTTTTTTTAAAGAATTTTGAAATATTAGGTATTTTTTAGGTAGGTAGTGCTTCATAGGTAGTGCTTCTGTTTTTCACATAACTTAAGTTTCCCACAACTGGTTGTATTGAACTTTGCAGTTTTATAAAGCTGACAAATAAATCCGACACAGACACTTTGTAGCTGCAACTTAACGTCTGAAAGATATTAAATATTAAATTTCAAATTGAAATTTCATAATTTTTTTCGGTATTTTTTCCCGAAATTTTGACTTGAAAAGCTTCGGAAAAGTCGAAAAAAATATTTGAATGCCTTGATTTTTGGTTTTAGATAGACACATTAATTAAGCGTCGTTTAAGGTATCGCTTATAAAAATATTACAAACAAACGGCTAATTTTTAACCGTTTGACCAAAAAGACCAAAACGTTTGACCAAAAAAATACCGTCGCGTACGTTGTTGGTCCAACTTCCAAAATGGGACTGCAAAAAACCAAAAAGGACCTGTAATATCTCGGATATATATACCCTACCTGTTCATATTCATTTGGGGTGTAAATGTTGAGGACAGTTACTTTTATTCCTTATACCTACGCCTTGGTGAGGATAAATATACATACTCGTAAATACCTGTTAGGGTCAAATGTTGAACTTTTTCCTTCACAGGTGTTGGTCCCGCAGATATTTGACCTTTCTCCTTCAAGCTATTCATAAAAAAGTATACATAACTCTACTTATAGTATCCCCGCCTCAGTGTAGGGCAGACTTCAAGCAGAATACTAATTGAAATGGACAACTCAAGCCGGTCAACTTCATGTGCTTACCGAGCATATGCGTTTTGCTGCATATGTGAAAAGTATATGACCAGCAAAAAAGAAAAATTCTTTTTTACCGAAAAGTTCCAAGAACAGTATAATGAAAACTATAAGATGTGGCCCAAAAGTATTGGCGAAGAGTGGGCTCCAAGCTGCATATATGCAAAACGTGCAAATTGAATTTAACAGCATTTAATAAAGAGGAAAAGTAAGTTACCTTAAACAACAAACTATGAAGTGTACAAAAAATACTAAGCATTACTTTTTTTCTTACACATTTTTTTAGAAAAAAATTTCGATTTGGAACTCAAATGCTATGGAGAAAACTAAAAATCACAGCTCTGAATGTTTCTTTTGTTTCTTCGAAACAACTGGGTTTGGGCTAAACATGAGGTATACATACCCGCAAGAGTCTCGTCAAGGCTTTACGCTTCCTGCTCCTCCTTTGAAGGAAATATCGCCATTCAAACGCAAAAAAAGGAGATGTCTTCTTCGTTGCATGGAACAACGGATTCAAGTCATGATCAATCAGGAGAATATAAATATTTCAAGTCACTTTCACAGGAACAATTGAACGATTTGGTGAGGATCCTGGAACTTCCTTAAAGTAAAGCTCAGATTCTTGGATCTATTTTAAAGGATGCCCGTTTATTGTAGGAAGATGTCAAAATAACTCATTTCCGGACGCGTCACTTGGTTCACGCACAGTTTTATATGACGAAGGATGACATGTGCGTTTGTCACGACATTTTCGGCCTCTTCAGGGAACTGGGTGAAGATTACGACCCAAACGATTGGAGGTTATTTGTTGACAGCAGTAAAGAAAGTTTAAAGGCTGTTTTGCTACACAATGGAAATCAAAAGCCGTCTATTCCCATCACCCATGCTGTTAATATGAAAGAGTCGTATCAAACAATGACTAAATTGTTTGAAAATATTAAATATAAAGAACACCAGTGGAAGGTCGCGTGTGACATAAAAGTAGTAGCCATGTTAACTGGATTGCAAGGCGGTTATACAAAATACTGTTGCTTCCTGTGCCTATGGGATAGCCGAGATAGAAAAGAGCATTACTCAAGAAATAACTGGGAAAATGGGAACGAAAATACTTTGGGACATCACAATGTACAAAATGCAGCTCTTGTGAAAGTCCAAGACATTATATTACCACCATTGCACATTAAGCTAGGACTGCTAAAAAAAAATTTTGTTAAAGGCCTGTATCCAGCACCGCGAAATTTTACTGAAAGGAAACTGCTCATTATTTCGGATGTGTGGAACCCAATTAAAATAGTGTGACCAAGAGCCTAAAAAGTGATTTGCCACTCTCATGAATCAGCTGTGTTTTGTAAACAGCGCCAATTTTGAAAATTAAACTTAAATTAAAAAAAGGAAGAAAAGTAATTCTGACGAAGAAGTGATTGTGTTGGTAGCGGCACATATTGCTGTAAGAAGAAGTACAGCACAGTTGGAGGCGCCAACATGTCAAAATTATCAAAATGCTCATTTTCCGTGATCCGCTAAAGACATAGTACTGCCTCAACTGCTTGTATTAAAGCAAATGCTCTCCTCATTTTAAACATTTGCATATCTCTTTTTGGCTTTGCGCACAAATTTTGCCCCCACCTTTCACTTTGACTCCAGTAAAAATAGGCACATATATTTTACTGGCACCCCTATCAGCTGTTCTCACAGTCCACATTCGTGTGAATATCGATACTATCGATAAAAATTCATGGATCCCGTTTACTTTGCTGGATACTGACTCCAGGAAAACACAAACGAAAAATTACTGGCCCCTTTTTTTATATGAAGTTTGGCAGTAATTTTTAGTTGTCGCGGTGCTGGATACCCGACTTAAAGCACTGCATAACGAAGGTGAATCGATGAATTACCTCAAAACTGTATTTCCACGTCTGTCGCTGGCAAAAGTTAAAGAAGGCGTATTTAATGGCCCCCAAATTCGAAAACTACTAAAAGATGATGGATTTGAAAGTATTTTATTTACGAATGAAAAAGCAGCCTGGAACTTATTCCGACTGGTTACTACAAATTTTCTTGGTAACAGAAAGAGTGATGATTACGTTAATATCGTTCAAGACCTATTTAAGAATTATGAACAAATTGAATCCAACATGTCACTAAAAATCCATTTCGTGACCTCCCACAGACTTTTTTCCGCCAAACCTTGGGGATGTTAGTGATGAACACGGAGAGAGATTTAACCAACAATTAAAAGCTATGGAACGACGGTATCAAGGTGTTTGGAATTAGAATATGTTGGGCGACTATGTTTGGACTCTCATAAGAGAATCTGACTTTAATGACAAAAGAAGACAGACAAACAATTTAAAAAATAGTAACAAGCAAAAACAATAAAAATATTTAAGTATCATAACACATAACATATAAATTCAAGTATTTTTTCAGATAAAATGAGATTTGAGTCGCTTTGGTCAAACGGTTATAACTTAGCCGTTTATTTTTATATTTTTATAAGCGATACCTTAAACGACGCCCAATTAATGTGTCTATCTAAAACCAAAAATCAAGGCATTCAAATAATTTTTTCTACTTTTCTGGGCTTTCAAAATCAAAATTTCGGGGAAAAATACCGAAAAAAATTATGAAATTTTAATTTGAAAGCTTAATATCTTCCAGACGTTAAGTTGCAGCTACAAAGTGTCTGAGTCGGATTTATAGCTGCATTTGTCAGCTATTAAAAAATCAATATAACCAGTTCTAGAAAACTTAAGTTATGTGAAAAATAGAAGCAAAAACTATGACAAAAAATACCAAATTTTTTCAAAATTCTTTAAAAAACGAGGAGGAACGTGGGGGAACTACTTTATACCCGGTACTCAGTCAGTATATAAGTTAACACTCCCCACCAGCGCAGGGTATCGGCTAGATTCCGAAACGGAAGAATGCTGATGCCGCACTCGAGTGGCCAGCGGATCATATTTCGCTGCTGATAAACATCCGCTGTGGAGCTGATGGTCTGTACGAGGCGCTGACGGTGCAAATCGTCGGCCCGCTTCCCAAGCATCGCTGCCGCAAGGGTGGGCAGTTTTAAGTAAAATTATATTTTGTATCTTTAGAGTTAATCAGATTCTTTCTCATATTGAACCGTGCCAGTCGAGCCGGGGAATAAAGTAATACAATTTACATCCGCGAGTTTCATTGCCGTTGGCCGAGCCACGGTACCAATAGCCGGGACTTGTGATTATTTAATTGGCGCCCAACGGGTCTAAGAACCCATAGTAAACGGTCGTGCGAAAAAACACAAAAAAAAAAATTAGCAAGAAAGAAAAAGTGCCGAGAATAAGAGTGAAGGCAAACATTAAAATACTCAACACCTAGTTCGTTTTTTTTGGTGTGTTTTAACGAGTGGAAAAATAAAAGGAGTGTAGTGAGAAAGTCTGCCAAGGAGAAAAAGTAAAAGGCAAACTCCGAATATTGAACTCAACACCCAATTCAGACTCAATACGCAATTCGTTTTTTTTTGTGTTGAAACAAGTGGAGATTCTCCCGGTGCACCTTAAAATTCCCTCTATGAGGAGGCTCGAAACCAACCAGAGAAAAATAGTTCACACAAACAGATCCGAGAGTTAGGAAAGAAATAAAAACTAGTAATATCTTGCCGCCCCTCTAACATTCATGAGTGGCTTTGGTGATTTTTTTGTGTGTGCGTGCCGCACCGGGATGCAAGCCCGTGAAAGAAAAGCTAGTGCCGAACTTAGCAATACAAAGCTGCGTCCGCTGCCACCAGCAGCGACAGCCACAAAGACATATAAAAAGGAGAGAAGGGGCTGTAGGGAAATCCCTCGCTCCCATCAGTATCTACAGTGCCGGAAAAATAGGCTGAAGGGCCCTCCCTCGCCTACAAAAATATAAAAAAAAAAAAACATCAAATCGTCAAACGAACATCAGAACAGCCGAACAAAGTTCCCTCCCATGCCCGCTCAACCGGAGTCAACGACAACACAAACAATAAAAGAAAAAGAAATGTAAGTGAATCGCTCGTCGATTACAATTTTATGTCAGCTTTTATTTATGTCAGCTTTTATCAGAAGCAAAGAATTATAAAATTATAAGAAAAAGAAGATTATAAAGGAAAGCAAATAAACAAAAAATATTAATAAATAAAATAAAGTGAAATTTTCTTTGGTCTGTATGAAACAGAAGAATCTTACTGTAATATAAGTAACTGGGGTGGTGCTCGTTAGATCAGATCGCACCTCATGAGCTATAGAGAAGTTGGAGAAGATAGTGACGATAGCCTAAGTTCCCTGATAGAAGGCCTCCAGTTGGACAGACGGCCACCACACAAAGAACCAGACAACATGAATCTGGAACAGTTCGGACAGGCAATACAGGCCGCCTTGGCGAGTCAGGTCGCGTCATTTCAGAGCGAAATAGGCCGGTTGCGAACGGAGCTTACAGAGGCAAGCCAGCGGCAAGCCAGCCAACTACGGACCGAAATTGGCCAAGCCCAAGCACAGGCTGTGCCTAAATTAGAAGTATTTCAACATGTGCAAATTATTCCCGTGGTCGAATGCGACCACCAGTTAGACATGATCAAATCACTTTCAGATTTCAAAGGGAAACAGGTAGATTATGTGGTTTGGCGCCAGGCAGCGCTGGCGGCATTCCAGCCTTTCGCGCCATACGAAGGCAAGCACTTCATGGCCACAGGCATAATAAGGAACAAAGTGAAAGGAGCTGCAAATAACATTTTGTTGTCTTTCAACACAGTCCTTAATTTCAAAGCCATTATTAACAGGCTAGACTCTTCCTATTCCGACAAAACGCCGATAGGCGTAATTTAGCAAAGGCTGACTACCATGCGGCAGGGTAACCTCCCTTTGACGGAGTACTACGATGAGATCGAAAAACAGCTTTCGCTCATCACAAATAAAAACGTAATGGTACACACTGCAGAGGCAACAAGCGTACTTAACAAGAGAGCCAGGGAAGACGCCTTAGAGGTTTTCATCTCAGGTCTGAGAAGGCCTCTAAAGGCAGCTGTCTTCCCAGCAAGGCCAGCAGACTTGGAGACGGCTCTGGCCCTTTCCCAATCGTCTGAGTCCAGCGAAGACCGCAGCACCTGGGCTGCAAATTATGCCATGGTCATGGAGGAAAAATCCTACCATACGAATGAGCGCAGACACCAAGCGCCACAACAGGATAATGGCAGGAAAAATAGGCACTAAAACCACTCCTCTTACAAAAGCCCTCACTATGTTAGGAGTCAGGGTACGCCCAACGCCCAACAGGGCAATTCATACCGTCATACCGCCCAAAACTCAGGGCTAGACCCATGAGCCCTGAGGTAGACCCTTCATCCTCTAAATTGAGACAACCCTCGGCGTACCAGAAACCGTTTGGTTCTGGCAAACGCGATAACACCTTCGGGAGAATGCCGAATGCGTCGGAACGCAGTTCAGGCAGCTGGCGATTCGGTTAATTTTTTATGGGAAGATCCCTGCTGCCATTTATATGGCGAAAAGTAGCAGGGGTCACTTGTAAATTTCTCATCGACACGGGTTCATCAAAGAACTACATCAAGCCATTCGAAGGGCTTCCCGGTGTGTCGAAACACCTTTCCCCGTTTTCTCGATCAACGGTTCTAACAAGATCACAGACAAGTGTCCCTTGTCATTTTTCGGCAAAATCACGCCGTTTTTTCTTTTGAAAACCCTAACGACTTTCGACGGCATCATTGGTCTTGACCTGCTAGCGCAGGTGGGGGCTACATTGTCTCTAGAAAAAGGAACACTCACAGTCGGTAACACTACCGAAACAATCAGGTTCCACAAATGCACAGACGTCAACCATACTAACGTTATTGACGTCGACGCACCTCCAGCCATAAAGGCAAACTTCATGCAGATGCTGAAGATGAGAAACAAGGCGTTCGCTGACCCTAACGAGTCACTGCCTTTTAACACTTCGGTCGTGGCCAACATTCGCACGATGGACGACGAACCAATTTACTCCAAACTCTACCCCTAGCCCATGGGTGTAGCCGATTTTGTCGAATCCGAGGTTAAAAGCCTCTTAAAAGACAACATCATCCAAAAATCGAGATCGCCTTATAACAATCCTATATGGGTCGTCGACAAAGAAAGGCACTGATGAAAAGGGCAATAAAAAGAAACGTCTCGTAATAGACTTTCGGAAGCTCAATCAGAAGACAGTACCCGATAAATATCCCATGCCTAGCATTGCAATGATCCTGGCAAGCCTGGGTACTGCCAAGTACTTCACAACTCTTGAACTGAAATCCGGTTACCACCAAATAACTTTGGCGGAACGCGACAGGGAAAAAACTTCCTTTTCCGTAAATGAAGGGAAGTATGAGTTTTGCCGACTGCCCTTTGGGCTAAGAAATGCTGGTAGCATTTTCCAGAGGGCAATTGATGATGTTTTGCGCGAACAGATCGGTAAAACATGTTACGTCTATGTTGATGACGTAATTATATTTTCCAAGTCTCAGGACGACCACGTTAAACACGTCGACTGGGTACTGAAAAGCCTCTATGAAGCTAACATGAGAGTAGCTCAAGAGAAGTCGCAGTTCTTTAAGACGAGCGTAGAATACCTCGGCTTTATTGTAACTAGTGAAGGCACAAGGACTGACCCTGAGAAAGCACGGTATTACAGATGCTTCGTGAAAGATTTCGCGGCGATCGCCCGAACGCTTTCGAGCATCCTAAAAGGAGAAAACGGTTCCATTAGCAAATATAAGTCTAAACAAACCCCCATCTCGTTCAACGAGGCGCAGAGACATGCCTTTCAGAAACTGAGGGACATTCTAACGTCAGAAAACGTAATGCTGATGTATCCAGACTATAAAAAGCCGTTCGACTTGACAACCGACGCGTCTGCCTACGGCATTGGAGCGGTCCTTTCACAAGGGAGACGCCCAATAACGATGATCTCCAGGACCCTCAAAGACAGTGAGCTAAACTACGCTACGAACGAGCGGGAGCTTTTGGCAATTGTATGGGCCTTGGGGAAGCTGCGCCATTACATTTATGGGGTCAGGGACATAAACGTGTTCACTGACCACCAGCCACTCACATTCGCGGTATCTGAGGGAAACCCCAACGCGAAAATCAAACGTTGGAAGGCACGCATCGACGAGATCGGTGCCAAGCTCTTCTACAAAACCCGGTAAAGAAAACTTTGTCGCAGACGCATTGTCGAGACAGAATATTTGTGCGCTAGAAAGTAGCGCATCGCGGTCAGATGCTGCGACAATTCATAGCGAAGTGTCAATGACCTACACGGTAGAAACGACAGATAAGCATGTCAATTGCTTTAGGAATCAGATCATCCTAGAGCAGGCGCAGTTTCCACAAAAACAGATTTTTGTTCTCTTTGGAGAAAAGATGCGCCATATAATACACTTCCCTGACAAGAACGATCTCGTGGAGACCGTCAAGTCCATAGTAAGCCCCCAGGTCGTAAACGCGATCCATTGCGAGCTCCCAATCTTAGCCTGCGTACAGCATGAACTAGTAAGAGCCTTTCCGTCGACTACGTTCTGGCATTGCAAAAATCTTGTCGCCGACATTTTCGATGAGAATTAGAGAAAAGAAATAGTCACTATTGAACACAATCGGGCCCACAGGGCTGCCCAGGAAAACGTCAAACAAATCATGACGGACTATTACTTCCCAAAAATGACCAAGCTCGCAAACGAGGTTGTCATGAGTTGCAAGATATGCTCCAAAGCAAAGTACGATAGGCATCCCAAGAAACAGGAACTGGGGCCGACACCGGTCCCCTCGTTCACGGGAGAGATGCTTCATGTAGATATATTCTCTACAGAAAAGAAGTATTTGCGTGGACAAATTCTCGAAATTTGCCATTGTGCAACCGATAGCTTCCCGCACTATAACAGACATCAAGACTCCACTACTGCAGCTCTTGAACATCTTCCCAAACACGAAACAGATATATTGCGACAATGAACCATCGATGAGTTCAGAAACCATCAGATCACTCCTCCGAAACAACTTCGGAGTGCTCATTGTCAATGCCCCTCCACAGTACCGCCCCTCCACAGTACCTCAAATAGACAGGTGGAGAGATTCCATAGCACTCTTGTAGAGATTGCAAGATGCCTCAAAATGGATAGGGGGATTACCGACACAGTCGAACTCTTCCTTCAAGCGACAGCGGAGTACAACGGATCAATGCACTCGGTCACCAACAGAAGACCCATTGACATTCTGCACGCTGTGGCGGCGGATACTAACAAGGAAGTCCAAAACAGAGTGCAAAAGGCTCAGATTATCCAAAACAATCCGGTCAATCAGGCACAACAAAACAGAAGTTTCAAAATAGGCGAGAAGGTGTTAGTTAAGTCCAACAGACGCCTCGGGAATAAGTTGACCCCTTTATTTGTAGAGGAAACAGTAGAGGCGGACTTGCGGACAACGGTCCTAATTAGAGGGAGGGTGGTCCATAAGGACAACCTTAGGTAACTACACCGACTAGGTTAAGAAACACACCTTGGTGGCGGTATTTTTTAGTTTTTCTTTTTATATTTTTTCACGTATTTTTATCCACAGGATTGTCTGGGTACTTCATCTCCTTACAATAGTATCGGCGCGCGTACCGATTACTCCCACTCAAATTACATACCAATTACGGACGAAACTGTACTGGTTCGGGATGGTCTTGACTACGTCAAGCACACGGCAAACTTGACCGAATACGGTCGCCTTGCTGACGAAACTGCAAAAATGACAGACCTTTTCCCAAGATCCCACATGAGACAGCTACTAGAGGCCGACTGCAACCACATTAGAGACATGTTGTCCGATATCGGTGTTCGCCACCGACTGGCTAGGAGCCTAGACTTCCTAGGGACGGCCCTTAAGGTCGTGGCCGGGACGCCAGATGCGTCCGATTTAGAAAACATCAAGTCCACTGAAGCTCAGCTAGTGCAAGCAAGCAATAGACAAATTTTGATTAACACAAAAGTTCAAAATCAGTTAAATTCCCTCACTAGCACCGTAAATAAGATCCTCAGTATAGGAAAAAAGGAAATTATAAATTCAGAGCACCTTTATGAGACATTATTAGCCAGAAATAGAATTCTTATAACAGAGTTAGGAAACCTTATGCTCACTATCACCCTGGCAAAGGCCAATATAATGAGCCCATCCATTTTAGACCATGCTGACATAGAATCTGTTCTCGCTGACCAATTCACAGGGGTCACGATATCAAATTTGTTAGAAGTATCCAGGATAAAAATTCTTCAATCTATTAATGTAATTCATTTTATAATTGAGTATCCTAGAGTTAGTTTAGCTTGTAAGAAGGTCATTGTATTCCCGGTTGAGCACAACGGAGAGATACTACAATTGGCAGACAACATCGTTGCTGAATGCGGCAACCAGGTGTGGGCGCTCACAGCTTGCGTCTCCACAACCATGACCACCTTCTGCAAGAAGGAGGTGAGGTGATCCTGCGCGCAGGGACTACACTCTGGCGGCACCGCTCATTGCCTCTCTCAACCAAGCCACCTTGAGCCCATCACCCTCGTTGACGACGGAATGGTCATCATAAATAACAGGCCAGCCACGATCAGCTGTGACTCGGACACGTTGATCACAACCTCCGGGACGCAGTTGGTCACCTTCAACGACTTCGCGATTATCAACGGCTCTAGATTCCAGAATCGCAACAACATCCAACAGCGACTTCCGGGCATAGCATCGGTGCCCGCCCGGTTCTAAGCCTGCCCTTCCTGCACCAGCTCAGCCTCGTTCTTGTCGAGGAGAACCTAAATTACATTAAGGAGGTCGAGCAGGCCACCATGGGCCAGCTTAATCCATCCCTTGCTTTCGGGCTCGGCATAACTCTATGCGGGGCTTTTGGAGGCATCGTATTCCTCAGGGCGTATCTTAGAAGGAGGCAATAATCAAGAAGTTGCGAGCGACGAGGACGACCGCTCTTTGAGAGGGGGAGTAGTTAACATTCCCCACCAGCGCAGGGTATCGGCAAGATTCCGAAACGGAAGAATGCTGATGCCGCACTCGAGTGGCCAGCGGATCATATTTCGCTGCTGATAAACATCCGCTGTGACGGTGCAAATCGTCGGCCCGCTTCCCAAGCAGCGCTGCCGCAAGGGTGGGCAGTTTTAAGTAAAATTATATTTTGTATCTTTAGAGTTAATCAGATTCTTTCTCATATTGAACCGTGCCAGTCGAGCCGGGGAATAAAGTAATACAATTTACATCCGCGAGTTTCATTGCCGTTGGCCGAGCCACGGTACCAATAGCCGGGACTTGTGATTATTTAATTTATACATACATTTGTGAGCTTACGATTTATGAAATTTATTATATGTTCGGAAAAGGGACAAATTAAATTTTGGGCAAAAAATAATATTTAAAATAAAAAAAATGAAGTCAAACCATTTTTTGAATTTGTAAACATGTTTCCATTTTTGTTTACATATGATTTTTACATCTGCTTCTACATTTCTTATGTGCATGTATAACTACATATTTGAGACGTACAAGTGTTTGTGAGAGAGAGAATATTCGGCAATCTGGTAGATATGGTAATTTTCCATGATTCTGCGTTTTTGGTTTTCATTTATCTTAAAAATTGTGGTTATCACAGATTTTCGTCTTTTGTGGGGGCGGAAGGAGGCGTGGCAAAATTTTGAAATAAACTTGAGCTGAATTGATATCACAGGAGGTTGGATAGAAGTTTGGTTGCTCCAGCTTTTACAGTCTCTGAGAACTAGGCGTCAAAAAATTCGAACGAGCAGATATGGCCGCGTGTGAGAGAGAGCGAGAAGGAACGATGAATACTTTCGAAATGTTTTTCTTCATTGTAGCTATAATAATGATCCGATCTGATCCAGATTCAACACTCTTATAGAAATGGTCATTCTCTATGATTCTGGGTTTTTAGTTTTCGCGTATCTTCAAAATTGTGTACGCCACAGACTTTCGTTCTTTGTGCGGGTGGAAGGGGGCGGAGTGAAATTTTGAAATACACTTGGAGTAGTGTGATAACAAAGGAGACAGGATACAAAACTTGGTTGCTGTGGCTTTAATAGTCTCTGAGATATGGGCGCTTATGAAAACGGACAGACAGACGGACAGACATGGTTATATCGACTCTGCTTTTGATGCTGATCAAGAATATATATACTTTATGAGGTTGGGAACGCTTCCTTCAGGGCATTACACACGACCGTTATCCCCACAAATCTAAATACCCCTATACTCTTCGAGTACCGGATATAATATTATTAATAAAGCCACAATGATCTCTCAAACGCGACCCTGTTTGTTTTGCCTATTTGTCCAAATGAGCGCCTAGATCTCAGAGACTATAAGAGCTAGGGGAACCAAGCACCTGTGATATCACTTCAATTAAAGTGTATTTCCAAACTTTGACACGCCCCCTTCTGACCCCACAAATGACGAAAATATGTGGAATCCACAATTTTTAAGATAAGAAAAAATCAATTTGCATAATCATTTAAAATAGCCGTATATACCTGATTGCCAAATCTGGATCATGTTGAACTACTTTTATAGCCAGAAGGAACAAATTAAATTTCAGTGGCAACGCAACGCCTGCCAAGCGCTTACTCATTCCCCCTCTCTCTCTCTCGCACACACTTACACGTCTCTTCTGAGTAGTTGTACATGTACATACATGTAGAAATGTAGAAGTTGATGTAAAAATTATATGTAAACAAAAATGGAAATAGAAAAATTTTAATATATACAAATCTAGAATAGGGTTTGAACTAATTTTTTTAAATTCTTCATTTGGGCCAAAATTTAATTCGCCTCTTTTGCGAACATATAATAAATTACATAAATCATAAGATCACATATATTCTGACTGCGTACCGGGTATAAAATAGAGCCGCGGCCTTTGCCTCGGCTCACAACGTTCCCTCCTGTTGCTATTCGAATTTAGACAGTAACTTTTAGTTTCCGCTTGATACAGGCCTTTAATGAACATGAAAATAATTTCTTGCATATCTAATAATTTGGTGGGGTTAAAATATATGTTTTAAAGATTACACTAGTCAACACGACATTTCCGCTGTGGCCCAAAATTACTTTTTCGATAGATTTGGAGATTTAAATTTTGTAAAGAATTATTGTTTTTTTGTTCTACGTTTAGTTTTTTTGGAAGAATTTTTTTAGAATTGTAATTTTTTTCCAGAGGTAGTGCTTTTATTTTTTACATAACTTAAGTTTCAGATAACTAGTCGTAAAGCTGAAAAGCTCAGAAGTGGAGTTATAAATTCGACCCAGACACTTTGCAGCTGCAGCTTAACGTCGAGATGATAAAAAGCTTTCAAAATCTAATTTCATAATTTTTTGTGGTATTTTTCACCGAAGATTCGATTTTGAAAACTCAGGAAAAGTATCATCCCAAATGTTTTTGTGTAAGAAAAAATAAACGGTTATATGTCGGTTAACGGAATATAACTGCAAAATGTAACATACGATTTTTTGGTCAAACGGCTGCAACTAAGCCGTTATACATCGATTCTTACAAGCGATAACTTAAACCACGCCTTATTAAAGTGAGCCACGAAATATTTTATTTCGACTTTTCCTGAGTTTTTAAAGTTACAATTTCGGGAAAAAATACCGCACAAAATTATGATATTTTAATTGGAAAGCTTTATTTCTTCCAGACGTTAAGTTGCAGCTACAAAATGTCTGGGTCAAATTTATAGCTGCATTCAGTTTTTCAGAACTGTAAAGTTCAATACAGTCAGTAATAAGAAACTTTAGAAACTTTAAATTTATCGGAAAAGTTATTTTGGGCGACAGCGGGGAAAAAAACATGAATTTTGTTATGTAGTGTTATCAGGCAGTCTCTAGTTGTGACTTTTGTAAAAACTTTTCGAATGATTTAAAAAAACGCAAAAAGTGGTGCTCTTGTGTTCGCAAAAATCAAATTTTTTTCAGAATTTTTTTCTTTTCGAAATGAAAAGTAAACGGCATTTTATACAACAAGACGAATCTTTATTCCAAAAAAGTACATAACTCTTTTATGCGATATTTAACACGATTATATGAGCTTACTTAGCTTGTAATTTTTAAAAAGCCATGTTTTTTTACCCAATCTTAAATTTTGCTTGTAAATAATTATCCAGGGCAATAACAGCTGGCGCACCCCGGTTTGAATATTATGCATTCTGTTCTACATAACAAAGGGCTTTATAAGCGTGATACAGTTATAACATAAACCAAATTATGCGCTTCATAGCCTTTTCCCACACAGCATATTTATGTGAAACGGTGGGATTTTTTTTACAAATTTGAAACCTTGATTCCCACAGGCCACCATCTATCCACATTTAACAACAAACAAAAAATTTGTCCTCCTAATTTTGTCAAAATTTAAAAACAAATATGGAAAATGAATTTGATGAGGTAGTGTTCTTGTATTCTTGGCTTCCTTTCATTAAAATAATTTAGCATTGCCAAAAATTCTTCCTCATCGAATTGCATTGTGGGTAGTTTTAAGTAAAACGCAATAAAAGTAAAATGTTATGTGTGTTCTATCTGTTTTAGAAGCGGTACGGAACTTTTTGTCTCGTCATAGGCTCCAAATTTATTCCATTTCAATTTACTTCAGATATACATAGATTTGCGTATGCAAACATTAGCTCTACAGGACGTTGCAGCTATCCGACAATATATCAAAATTCGAGCCTAGCACAACAGATCAAAGCGTCGGCAAAAAACGGAACAGTTTCATTAATTGGGTTCTGGGGTTTAAGTGTGCAGCCGGAACGGCGCGATCTGAATTTATCTGCAGATATGTATATTCAGATCTGCAATTGCAAAAATAAATAAAAAATGTTTAAAATAACATTTTATTATTTTTATTTATTCGTATTTTTCTGCCCAAGGAATTATAGCATTTTAACTAAAAATTGAACATATGCTATAGATAATCCCTGGCTGCTAGCTATTTGATAAAAAATATCAGTTAATTTTGTCAGTCATTGTTTACATATTCGCAGTGAATTCCATTTTTTCGTTGTGAATGACAATTTTTCAGAGTTGTATTTGAAAACCATCGGATGAGTATCACATAGAAACGTGCGGTATAGGAACATTCAAAATGGATGGTGAAACTAAATGAGTAATTTCGAAACGGCAACCTTCCGGACCATCCCCGAAATGGATGGTCGTCTGTGGGAACGGGCTATGAGGACTGTATCCAGCACCTCGGTAACTAAAAATGACTATGAAATTTAACATCTAGACACGAAATCCACAGATTCTTATCGATACTTGTCCTACTTGTCCTTGTGTGGTGGAACATACGACAATAATGTCCATAAGAGACCTAAGGATAGAAGAAGACAACCATGCGGCCGCATGATTAATCATCTGGCCCATCATTTGCAAGTGTTATTGTATTCTGTCAAGTATTTTTACAAAATTCTGAAATTATTCGGGGTGTTACCGCGGTTTCGGGGTATTTTTGTCGAATTAAACATTAAATTCAATTTAAAGTTGAGCGGCCAAACAATTCCTGAAAATTTCAATTAATATAACGGTGATTGCAAGAACAAAATGGTAACACAAAGACTTGCAAGGTCTTTTGGGACGCGCTGATTCCAACTTTAAAAGTGACACTTGAAAATTAAAGTCAGCAACACGTAATTTTTGTTCGGTGGAGCCAACAATAGCTGAAAAAATGATGCGGAAATGATGCAGCGTAAGTGTAAACGCCTCCCATCATTTTTCCGCACCTTCGACATTCATGAGGTGGTGTAAAAAGGCTATTAGTCCAAATTTCGGAAATATATAAAGCAGAAAATTAGCAAATTTGAATTTGAAAGCTTAGTAATTTCCTGATGGTAAGCTGATCAAATTTAAAGCTGCATTTATCAGGTTTTCAGAGTTGCAAAATGTAATACAAAAAGATTTAAAATACTTAAGTAATGTGAAAAAACAATAACCCTAGGTTAGGTTAGGTTGCAGCGGCTGCCCGACTCACTGGGAGCCCAGCACACTTAGTCCGTTTCCGGTCCGTTGTGATACCGCGGGGGAATCTGCCCCTACTCGCATTATGAGACCCGAGGTCAACAGTTGTCCCAGCCTGCAGCTTTTATGAAGTTAGCTATCTTTCTGGGACATATGGTGGACATTACCGAAATGTCTGAAATGAAGGGCGAGCCCAAGTGCTGTAGCCTTCTTCTGCTGAGAGCTGGGCAAGAGCATAACAGGTGTTCCACCGTTTCATCCTCTTCTTCATCTCTACAGCTACGGCAAAAATCATTGTTTGGGGCACCCAGTCTATTAGCATGGGTACCTACTAACCAGTGCACCGTTAGGGAGCGTATGACTGCCCTGCACCTTCGTCTGCCGAGCCTGCATAGCTCAGAGGTGCGCTTCCTATCTATGGTCGGCCATGTTTGCCGAGATATACGACAACGTGGTACTGATTGCCACTTGTTATCTGTTAGTTGCTTATATTGCTCCTTTATTATGAGCCTACATGTGGCCATCGGCATACGAGTATCCTCCTTGTCTTGGAGAAGGGGGATTGTAGTGCCAAGTCTGGCCAGCTCGTCTGCAATACAGTTGCCTTCGATGTCCCGATGTTCCGGGACCCATATAAGGCTAATAACAAATTGCTGAGCCATCTCGTGAAGAGACTTGCGGCAATCTGCAACGGTGGCCGAGTTTGCGGAGATCGCATTAAGCGATTTGATTGCAGCTTGGCTATCACTATAGATGTTTACGCGGGTTACCATGGCGGTAGTTTCCTGAAGGCAGTTTAGGGCCTCCTTGATTGCAATGACCTCCGCTTGGAAGACACTGCAGTGATCAGGAAGTCTAAAGGAGTGCTTAATGTTTAGCTGTTCGGAGTATATGCGGAGTATCTAGCGCATCATTTGGAGTGGTACGAAGAGCTCCACTGATGCAAAGGGCGGCTGTTCACTGAACCTTGTCGAGCTGTTTGGTGATCGTCCTTTTTGATAAGGCCACCATACAGTAACTCCATAAAGAATTATCGGTCTAACTATGGCTTGGTATATCCATTGGACTATACTTGGGTTCATGCCCCATTTTAAGCCGATAGCTTTTTTGCAAGTGTAGAGGGCTATCGTGGCCTTCTTCACTCTGTCTTTGATATTCAGGTTCCAGTTTGCTTTTTGTCGATTACTAACCCTAACTAATTGGCACTGTCGCTAAAGGAGAGCCTGCATTCGTTTAATGTGGGGGGGTTTAGAGACGGAATCTTGTATTTGCTTGTAAATAGCACAAGTTCTGTCTTTGAGGGATTAACTCCAAGACCCCGCGATTCTGTCCACCTTGACAGTCTCGCGAGCTTTGCGGTCATTAAGTCGCAGAGTGTTTGAGGGTATTTGCCCGAAAAGATAATTGCTACATCGTCCGCGTATGCCACGACTTTGCAGCCCCCCCCTTCCAGGTCACATAGAATCTTGTTGACTGCTATGTTCCATAGAAGGGGGGTAGGACACCACCTTGCGGTGTGCCTTTACTGATTTGGATTTTCCTTTCCGGATTGGATTTTCCTTTCTGGTAGGCATGCTGTGCTCCTGATAACAATTGAGAATTTATAGTAGTTCTCAGTTGTAGCCCGACGAGTCTCTCAAAGGTTTTGAGAAGGAAGGACAATAGACTAATTGGTCTAAAGTCCTTTGGTGTAGAGTGCGAGGCTTTACCTGCTTTAGAAATGAAGACTATTTTTGCCTTAAGCCAAGCGTGTGGTATTCTCCCCACTACCAATATCTTCTTAAAGATACATCGCAGTCAGTTGATGGCCGTGTCTCCGGCTTTTTGTAGTTGGGCCGGAATGATCTGGTCCGGACCAGGGGATTTGAACGGATGGAACGGTTTATTGCCCAGCCTATGTTCCGTTTTGAGAAAATGTGCTCCATCGAGGTGATCGAACCCTCACTAGGGAGGTGGGTCGGTCCATTGATGGAGCACCCTGGAAAATGAGTATCGAGAAGAATGTGTAGGGACTCCTCACTGGAGTTGGTCCGCGTACCATCGCTTCTCTTAAGGTATCCCACCGAGGGGGTCGTTTCGGAGAGGATCTTGCGCAGTCTTGCAGCTTCCGACGTTACCTCGATTTCAGAACAAAATCTTTGCCAAGAGGCCCTTTTTGCCTGTCTGATTTCTTTCTTGTATAGCGCCAGACTATTTTTATAATCTGCCCAGTGTTGCTCCTCGTTAGCGCGTTTGGCCCTGTTGAAGAGGGACCTGCAGCTTTTTCGTAGGGTATCTATTTGTTTTGACCACCAAGGGGGTTTCTTTTTCCCCTTGTGTTGGTTTGATGGGCATGCTGCCGTGAAGGCCGTGTTGCATGCTTTAGTAAACCTGTCCACTAGATGATTTAGATCGTGCTCTGTGTTCAGGCAGATTAGTGCCTTGGAGTGAAGTAGTCCCTTCATTTCTGTGACATATTTTTCCCAGTTGGCTTTCCTAGGGTTAGCAAAGACAGTGGGTTTTGGGCTCTCGAGAGATAGAGTGGTCTCGATATATCTGTGGTCCGAAAAGGAATGGTCCTCCAGAACTTTCCAATTCATAACTATGTCTGACAGTTTGTGAGACACTAATGTTAGGTCAACTAACGCTTGTCTATTCTTAATTATAAACGTGGGATCATTGCCCCGATTGCAGATTAGGAGATTAGAGTTTAAGATGAAGCACAATAATAATAACAATAACCCTAAGAAAACATAAAAATGATTTCAGAAAATTCTTTAAAAAACTAAACCCTGAAAAAAACCATAAAATCTTAAGAAATGATAGATCCCCAAATATATCAGAAAAAGTAGACTCGGGCCACAGTGGAAATGTCGTATTAGCTACTGTTATTAGTAAAAACAAAATTACTATAACAAAATATTTGTTGGGAAATATTCACTTTTACGCTTAATATGACAATTTCCCACGCACAGCTTTGACTGCTCGGATACTACAAATTGTGTCCCACGATCATTCATAAAAGCCGTTTCAAATAGAAAGTATGTTGCGTTAAAAGAGTTATTAACCAAAACAAATCTTTCGTATTAATTTGTAATGCAAATATGAATATTAATATAAGTCGATTTAATATTATAATAAGCAACAAAAATAAACAAGTAAATGATAAGGTATGTTAGTTCTTATCGTCGGTTTAAGCCAAAGCATCTTTAATTAGCTTAAGAGTAAAACTTAAAGTTACTTTATTTTAAATAATATGTGGGGGTATTCTTAATCAATACGATTGTTAAATCCTTGTATTTAACATTTAAAATACTAATTTTGTATAAATTATCAAGCTTTTGAATGAATGTAATCATTCATGTACGAAACTTATAAATTGAAATTATTAAAAAAAATTTAATTCAAAATTAATAAGCAGTTATGGAAGTTATAGTGCTAAGCATCTAGCATCACAGTATGGCCCGGAAGAAAATATTCTAAGTTATTTTTAATTTCTTCCCAAAAAGTTTCAAAAATATAAAAAAAAATTGCCATCACCGCCGTGTTTTGATGTTGTTCAGCTATACTCACAAGATAATTTCCCAAAAGCAATCTCCGAAGCTTGGTCAAAGCTGGATTTTCATTGCTTATTAGGAGAGAAAAATGTAGGTAATATTTTAAGCGTATAGAATAAGGTGCAAAGGATGCGTAAAAAAATGTATGTATCTTTTGTCATTATTTTATTCTCACTTTATTTTGTGCCGCAAAATTTTGTTAACATTAACCAGATTAACATTTGTATGGCACATCGGATAATTACGCGATTAACGAAAAATTCACTCTGACATACGATCAATTTGACTCTGAACTTCTAGCGTAATTTTTACAACTCTTGCTACAATTTTTTTAATGGATTATGTGTTAAGGATTTTATAACAATTTTCACTATAAAAGAAAATTTCTTAAAAAATGTCGTTTACGATAATTTCGCAAAAACAAAAGCAAAAGCAATCTGATTTATTCCTCGATTGCGAATGTTAATCCATTTCCCGTTTAAGGGCGCAAACCAATCACTTCATGTTGCTTTAAGAATTGTTTTATTTATAAAACCTCGCAGTAAATGTTCAGGTGCATCCGAAAACGGATTACTCGTTGCTCTCTGAAATGTATGTACAGCTATCAGTCTTCAATTTAATCGCACCTCAAAACCGTTTTTGATATATTTCTGGTCTTCAAAAATAAACAAATTTAAAAAAGCCTGGAGTAAGCATTAATGTCTGAAAAAATGCCAAAACATTTGCATTCCATCTATTGTTACATTGGACAATTAGCCATAAAATCGACTGTTCAGTAAAATAGCAGTGCAGGAATCAATACTTTCTTTTAATTAAAAAAAAAAAAAAAAAAACATAGACTCTCCAGAAAGTGGCAGTGATTTGATAATATGTCAAAACTCGAGCTTTGCACGACAGAAAGAAGCGCCATCCATTGATGAGAATTGGGTTCTGCTGCTTAACTCAAGTGAGCAACCTGAACAGAGCAATCTGCATTTATCTGGACGTATGTATGTATATTTAGATCTGACATAGGAAAAATATAATTAAACTAATACTAATAAAATATATTTAAAACTACATTTGATTCTTTTTCTTTATTCGGATTCTTCTCCCGAAGGAATAATAGCAACTTTAACTAAAAATTGATGATGGAACTAACTGGGAAATTTCGGAATGGCAACACTTACAGACCATCCCTGAAACCACGCATTGTAGCAACTGAAAATCCGTCAACCAGAACTCATTTTTGGCTAGTGGTATTCGAATTTTCGGTTCAAATGCTATTGAAACTTTGGAAGGACTTTATTGATCCATACCAAACTGGGTAACAGGTCGCAACAGAATTGATTATAAACTAAATATAAAAAAAAATGTGTAGAATTTAGATAACTTTTTCTTTTTTATAGTTAGCGCTATGAGCATTAACATCATTATAAATGTTGTAGTTCAGACTGAGTGTACAAAAATGTGTGTCCATTTGTGACCATTTCTTTTATACTGTGTTTAATTTATGTTAAGCCATCACTTATTTTCTTATCGCAATTTACGAATAGTTTTAAACGTATTTATCTCTATTATTTAATGAATTGATTATAACATAGCATATTTTCCTGTTGATTTAATATGGTTATATTATTTTCTCTGTGAATCAGTCTTTTGTATACAAATTTACCGTGAGCTGTGGTACAATATATTTCTTTGAGTGGTTACATAGTTGCTTTGCAGTGGAGCAGTATTTTGATATGTGTATTGCTCAAACGCTTGTCAATTTGTATATCTAGGAGTTTTTATGTGCTTTTAATTAGAGTTGGATGCAACGGTTGCTCTACACATTCCGATTTTGAAAAATCGACGCAATATGTACATATGTATATTCGTTTTTCATACACCACTTTAACGCAACTAGTACTGAAAATTCTTATTTCGGTGAAAAGTATTTCGTTATTCTCTAATGTGGAGTGTTCAACCCCATTTGGAAGTCAATAGGATGAAAGATAAAAGGATAATGGGGTTTACTTCATTCCCAAAGTGAACGACTGCTGGCAAACTGTTTCCAATTTTACATTAAATAAGATTTATCTAAACATTAAATTAAGCTAATTTTAAAGAACCTATATTTGTTATAATTTTTGTATTCCCTATAATGGCTTCTAACACGAACTTTTCACCCAACTTTTTCATTTGTGATATAATATCTAAAACTTTTATTGAACTTTCAATAGATGACGTACAACAAACGTATAAATAACCGTCCAATTTATAAAACTAAAGTAAAAAGTATTTATATAATGTAATTTACTTACTTATTATAGAGAACGATATCCGGTCTCCAAATATGATCAGATGGTACATGTAACATATGCACTCCTCCATACTCTTTCGGCTCCCATCGCAGCTTGTAATCGTACCATGACTATAAATGTAAAATGTATTAAAAAGTTTAGATCTAAGGGGATAGGCGATGAAAAGAAATAAGAAATTTATATTACTATATTATGGCGGAGGGTAAAATGTATATTTCTAGAAGGAACATTATTCGCTTTTTCATTCAAAGTCGAAGGCTTTCGTACACCAGAGTTATTGGTTTTTAGGTCCACAGTGGTGTACCAGACTGTCGTCATCGGTAAAATAAAATAAAAACACAGACAACCCGATACACAGTCATTTTGTTTTTAATGTGTTTGTAGAAGGGATAAGCCTTAGATCCCTTCTTCTATGCAGTTGTGCCTCCGCTCTAGCTCTCTCAATTTCCGATTACCTCTGATTCAAATCCGCATCCTGTTGATTAGGTTATCTGCATTCAGCGTGTCACCGCATCGCTGTTCGGCAAACCTTGAGCAGTTAAAGATATCGTGCACTGCGGTCTCTTTGACGACACACGGCAGGCAATTTGCGACGCTGCTTTGCTCAAAACAATGGAGATAGCTACAGCCGTGTCTACTTCTTAGTTGGGTTAGCCAAATGTTGACTACTCCATGCCTCCGGCTTACTCACGTACCGAAGTCCATCTGCGATTCGCTGAGTTTGACCATCCTTCCTGCCATATATTAAAGCTTCTTTCCCTCGCTGCCGTCTTCATTTGTTTCCTTACTGCCGGCGACCAATTATGGGTTGCTGTGTCGAGTTCTGAGAAGATTTCCTCGCCTGTAGCACATTATTCTTAGGGGCTCTGCGCAGATTGGAGCTACATACATCATGACCGATTTATGGACTAACTGGAGAAGAACGTACGTTCCATGTCTGTGGCCTTTTTTGGGTGGCCTTTCTAGGTATATTCCCTTTTTGCTGAATGCCTGGAGGTGCTCGAGGAATAAGAAGCAGAGTGTCGACTAAGCCGACACGAGCGGTCGCTACCTTAGCTTTTTTGCGACTGTATATGAGAACCGGTTTCTTCTTTTGCTCAGCCAGATTAAGGCCCACAAAGTTCAATCAAACTTCGAATGCGGCCACCGCTTGTTATAGTAGCATCACGTCGCCTTGATGCCTTACTACCACCACTGTATGGGCATCTCCTAATAGAATGGAGTCGTAGATCCTTGGGGAACGGCGAATGTTACCTGCTACTGCACCGTACCGCTCCTGGTTTTATATACTAGCATCCGGCCTCTGAAGTAGTTCTCGATGATGGATACCAGGATTCCTAACTGGTTTAAGGCCCTGAAGATGACGTTCCACCTCGCCGAGTTGAAGGCGTTCTTTACATCGAGTGTGACCACGAGACAGTTCTGCTTCCATCATCCAAGTCACCTGATTCCCTCTATAGCTTTTGCCGCTATGTCCTTGAATATTTGGATCGCGTCCGTCGTCGATCTCGTCTTCCTGAAGCCGAACTGCATCGGAGACAAGTTGCCGGCCTCCACAACACATTTCTAAAGCTACCTGCAAATGCATCGCTCCAGTCGTTTGCCCACGTTGTCTGTCAGGCAAATGAGCCTATAAAATGAGGCTTCGTCGGTAGGCTTCCATCAGAGCCTAGAGCCTGCTGTTCGGGGTTTTTGCCGTGTCTAGAATCTCTCTTGCCTTTATGTCGGTCTATCCAGTGTGGCGATACGGGAAGATGCATTCGACGATTGCTTTTATTCTGGCAGGATCAGCCGCAGTGAAAGGCTTTGACGCGATGAGCTTTTTTATTAACAGCTTATATGCGAGGCCCCAAGGGTCGTTTTTTGCGTAGTTAAAAAGTTATACGAAGCACTTTTTCTTTCTTTCTTTAATGGTCTTTTTGACGACTCCTGGAACCCTTATGAAAGATCGGCGTTCCTCTCACATGTGTTTGGCACCTCCTAGCACGGATATATTCGCTGCAAGCATCGGCGATCTCCATGGAGTGACTCCTTGTCTGTCTTGTGCTTTTTATTGCGTACAGACTCTGTTTGATGGCTCGACCAAATCGCTGCTGAAGAGTGCAATGTCCGCTGTTTCGTATCTGACTAGCTGGTAGAGCGAGCGTGCCAAACATTTAACAGGAGCTCTCCCTTTGCTGTGCGCCAGACTCTGTCCACATTTTTTCCAACCTCCTTCAGCTTCCCGTCGTCTCTGCTCGGGCTACGGTGGACCAATGCCTTTCCTGCGGGGCATCCGAGGTTTGTAACGATGGCTAAGTCAGCTTGCATGGGATAGGATGTATGCTGGCCCATCGTCTTCGTTTTGTCGGCTTTAAATTTCTCCTCTTGGATCCTTAGGTAGATATCCTAGTGAAAATCCTTCAGATTGGTTAGAGAGTCCTTTATCGTCTGGTTAACGTTAGCGTAGCCGGCCGCTTCTTGAACTTCTCCGAAACTTAAACATATAGGCTCTCGCCAACGCCAGCGCTGGAGACTTTTAGTGACCGTCTTCTTCATCTTCATCTTTGTCTTTTTCTCTATGCTTGCAAGACTGTCTCTTTTGAGCGTATCAACGTCCACTTTCGTGTACAACTCCAGAGCGGGACCTCGATATTTTTGCTATTTGAGCGAACTCCTGGAGGCTCAGCTAGCTGGGCTAAATTCGACACTCCCAGCATCGTTTCTTCTGAGAAGCTTCGGCTTCTGGGATCTCTCGGCAGACAGAGGTTTCCCTGCGGCGGTGGGAGATGTACCGGTGGGAGATGTACCGCTCCGGTTCGGTAGCCAGCGCCCCGTTCTTTAGCACCACCTGAGAGGTTTCGGGTTGCGGTGGGGTTTGCTGGCGGACGGTTCTTTGGCCATTGCCGTTTCCTCCCAGATAGCCGGTCTTTTTGCTTTTCAGGTGCTTGCGGAAAGTAATACACGAGACATTAAGCTGTGCTGCCTAGAGTGAAATATAAGAAAGTACTTGCCGAAGAAAAATAGAAACGAGGAAACGACGATTCTGACCTATCAGAATGTTCGAGGCTTGCGTAGTAAGCTCAGCATTCTTTTCCTGGATAGTGTCGCATTTGCATCCAACGTTATTGTGTTTACCGAAACCTGGTTAAAGCCGGACATTCTCAGTTCCGAAGTTTTGGCAGGTCGGTACACAACTTATAGGAAGGATCGTTCGTCTCGACGTGCAGGAGGGGTTCTGATTGCTGTGGACTCAAACTTCACGTCGGAACTTTTCACAGTCCAGATCCAGCTGGAACTGGAATTTCTGTGTGTAAAACTGATTCTTCCCGCTTTCTCAGTTTTCATAACTTGTTCGTATATTCCACCTTCTTCGGATATCGCAATTTACGAGCAGCATTTGTCCGCCTTAACCGCTATCTCTTCCTCGCTATCTGACAAAGATCACATGATAGTTCTTGGTGACTTCAACTTGCCAGGAATTGTTTGGTCTTCGGCAAATGAGTCTAATAGCCTGGTACCCATGGCACGTCATGACTTTGTTGACGGCTTGATTGACCTGTCTCTGTCTCAAGTTAACCATGTTAAAAATTCCTTGGGTCGATTTCCTGATCTGTGCTTTGTAACGGATCCGACCTTAGCGTTGTTAACTCGAGTCCCCCCGCTCACTATACCTGAAGATGCCTACCATCCTACTTTTGATGTGTCGCTCGACCTAGGACGAACGGTACTGGATCGGTCGGGTAGACTACCCCAATGTGTCCGCTGCTTCCGTAAAGCCGAGTTTACGAAGCTTAATAATCTCATTAGGGATTTTGATTGGTCCGCTTTATATTTGTGCAGTGATGTTACGACAGTCACAAACATTTTTTATGATGCACTGGGCTCACTTTTTGTCTCTTGTGTCCCACTTTCCTGTCCGATTAGATCAAGAAAACCCCCTTGGTTTACCAAGGAGCTATCCCATCTAAAAAACTTCAAATCAAGACGTTATAAAAAATTTCAAGAAGTTGGCTCTCCTTCTCTTTCTCATTATGTAATAGCTCGGTCAAACTTTTCAGTTCTTAACGCTCAATGCTATCAGAATTACCTATCTCGATGCAGGATACGTTTTTCTAAGGACCCCAAACAGTTCTACAGCTTCGTAAACAGTAAGCGTGGAACGTCCGCACACCCATCCTCGCTATCCTTCCGTAATACGTCGGCAGATAATGATCAGGCAATTGCCGATCTTTTTGCCCGTTTTTTCCAAACTACCTATTCGCAGGACGTTTACTCGGGTCAGCCGTATCCATATCCATATCCATTGCTAAATGAAAGCTCGTTGCTTCATGATCAACGAATAGTAAAGCCGGTGTTCTCAGCGGGTCCGGACGGAGTTCCCGGCTGTGTACTCAGGTACTGTGCCGAGTCTCTGTGTGGGCCGTTGCTTAAACTGTTCAACCTATCTATAACTTCTTCATGCTTTCCCCCGATATGGAAGGAGTCTTTTATAATTCCTCTCCATAAGAAAGGTACAAAGTCTGACGCAATGAACTATAGAGGTATATCTAAGTTATCCGCTATTCCCAAAGTGTTTGAGAAAATTTTAACTCCGCACCTGCAGCACCTATGCAGATCACTTATATCTCCAACTCAACATGGATTTATAAGGCGGAGATCAACCACTAAAAATTTATTGGAGTTTACCTCCCTTATAATAAAAGGCTTTCAAGGTAATTTGCAGACGGATGTTGTTTACACCGATTTTAGTAAAGCGTTCGATTCTGTAAACCATTCTCTCCTAGCACAAAAGCTCGACCTTCTAGGGTTCCCGCCCAATCTCCTGAGATGGATCTCTAGCTACCTTTGCTCTAGGTCTCAAAGAGTCCTTTTCAAAAACTCCCTATCCTCTCCAGTTATGGTGACTTCGGGTGTACCTCAGGGCAGCCATCTAGGCCCCTTACTCTTTACTCTCTTTATAAATGACCTACCTTCTGTATTAACATACTCTCGAGTACTAATGTATGCGGATGATGTTCAGCTCTGTGTCCAGTATAAGGACATTTCTTTCCAATCCAGGTTGCAATCCGATCTCGATAGATTTCAGTCTTGGTGTTGTGCAAATTTGTTAAACCTTAATGCTTCAAAATGCTCCAGCGCCTTTCTGGTTCCTTACACCCTTTGTGGTGGTTCTCTTAAGAGAATTACCCGGCTTGATGATCTTGGTGTTCTATTAGATCCCAACCTAAAGTTTTCAGAACACATTTCTACCATGGTTATTAAGGCCATGGGCGTGCTTGGGTTTATAAAGAGGTGGTCAAAGAAATTTTACGACCCCTATATAACAAAGACTCTCTACACCTCTCTGGTTCGTCTTATTTTAGGATACGGCTCTTGTGTATGGTGCCCTCAGTACAACGTACATCGGGAACGTATAGAATCAGTTCAGAAAAACAGTTTACTTTTTGCTCTTCGCGGCCTCAGCTGGGATGCAGGTGTGAGACTACCGTCTTACTCTAATAGATTGCTTTTAATAAACCTTCCAACCTTAGCTAATCGTAGGAAAATGCTTGGTGTGATTTTTGTGCACATCTTGATCAAGGGTGACGTAGATAGCCCTGACCTGTTGAGCCGCATAAACTTCACGATTCCTATTAGAAGCACTAGAAATTATACACCCTTGTTTCTTCCGCTTTGTAGACCGAATTACTCCTTGCATGAACCATTTAGGGTCCTATGCTCGGATTATAATTCCCTCTATCATATTATATCTACCACTAACTCCCTTGCTAGTCTTAAATTACTGATACTCTTATATCATTCCCGTAATTAGTAATTACTTCGTTTCTTTAGTTAGATTAGTTCTACTTTTCCTCGAACACTAGTCTAACACCTATCTTTCATGCATGCCCGCGATCGGTTTGGTTAACGAGTCGCGCGTTAAGCGGCTGCGCCCCTCGGTCGGTTGGGCGGGAGGTGGCATGCTTTCTTGCCTGGGATCCGCGCGTAACAGCCATCGGCTGGTGTCGCTTGGGCCACTTGATGGTGCAGTCATTGCACATCAACGTCCTAAAGAAGGGGGAACGTTGTGCGGCAAAGGCTACGGCTCTACTTTATACAGACGATTTATATTTTGGTCAAATTTTGGGTAGATTTGTATATATTAAAAGTTTTCTGTTTCCATTTTTTTTACATATAATTTTTACATCAGCTTCTACATTTCTATATGTACATGTATAACTAGAGAGAGTGCGAGAGAGTTAGAGTAAGCGCTTGAAAGGCGTCGCGTAGCGACTGCAATTTTATTGGTTCCAGTTGTATATAATATTGATCCGACCTGATCCAGATTCGGAAATCTGGTAGATATGGTCATTTCCCATTATTGTGCGTTTTTAGTTTTCTCGTATCTTAAAAATTGTGGATTCCACAGATTTTCGTTCCTTATGTAGGCGGAAATTTTCAAAATTTCAAAATTTTGAAATACACTTGTATTGAAGGGCGTGCATAGAAAGTTTGTTTGCTCTCGCTTTTATAGTCTCTAAGATCTAGGCACTCAGTTAGACGAATAGGCAAACCAGACAGGGTCGCGTGTGAGAGAGAGCGAGAGGGAACGATGCCTTTCGAAATGGTTTTCTTCATTGTGGCTATGTTTATGTTCCGATCTGATCGAGATTCAGCCTGATAGACATGGTCATCTCCTATGCGTTTTCAGCTTTCTCGTATCTTCAAAATTCTGTATGCCACAAATTTTCGTTCTTTATGTGGGCGGAAGAGGGCGCGGCAAAATTTTGAAATACACTTGTAGCACTGTGATAGTACTAGTACTCTAGTTTCTATAGTCCCTGAGATGTAGGCGCTAATGAAGACGGACAGACGGACGGACAGACAGACATGGCTATATCGACTCGGCTATTGATGCTAATCAAGAATATATATACTTTATGGGGTTGCTTCCTTCTTGGCTCGAGTATTCCTTTGAGTATAAAAAGAAGAAACGGTGGGAGCCATTCGGCGTTGATTGGAAAAGCCGTTGCGCACTACGGGTGTGTTGGCAGTGTTTGCATACGCTTTGAGTTGTTTTCCGAGGATATTATCTGTAATTTGGAACCGAAGTTGCAGAGCAGCTTTGTGGCGAGTCGGCACTCGAAAAATATGCGGTTTCCACTCCGATACTCAGCCAGTGTATACAGGTCATAACTCAGCCAACTCTTTATGTAACCAACTCAGCCTACATATGTACATATGTATGTAAAGCTATGTAAGTTAAAATTGATCAAGTTATATTTGATTAGTTTATGTTAATTGGAGGACCGAGTCCGACCCCTTTTTTTAAATAATATTAGAGTAAATTTAAAAATATACTGTGTCCTATACCCCTTTTTATACCCGATACTCGAAATGTATAGGGATATATTAAAGTTGTGGCGAAATTGGATTTGTGTAAGAAGGAAGCATTTCCGATCCCATAAATTCAATAGCCTAGACGTTATAGCAATGCCTATCTGTTATTATTCTACTATATCTTCAGCAAATGGCCGGAGTTCGTAGAGCGCACAACACACAAAACCAAATGACTTAAATACAACCAAATGTGTGAGTTCCCACATTCATGGAACACCACACATAAACTTTAAAGAAGACATCGGCAGCTGATGCATTAAAATCTGTACTCGTTACAGCAAAAAAAAATATAAGCACCACACGATATGGCTGGGAAAATGACACAAAGCGGGACCCGATTGGGAAATTTAAATATATTTTTTAGGAAAAGCGACGTTTGCGACGGGAATGTCACATCGCCATCTTCAAAGCAACGGTTTAAAGTCGGCTTCATGGAATCGCTTTGAGGCTCTAAAAATAGAACAATACGGCCAATGCCGCTATATGTCACCAACCAGCTTAAAACATCCACTGTGGAGGACTCATCGAAACTTACACGTTCCAATGTAAACAGTCATGCCATTACAAAGTCCATATGGCAGTTCGTACGTTTGGTTCAGCCCGTTTAAATTTCTTTCAGCCAAGCTCTGCCTTTTCGTCAAAGTTAATAATTTTCTCAAGCTCTTTAACTTTCTGGCTGACTTTTTTCCTGAGAAATTAAAGTTTATTTTTTGTCATCTGATCTAACTTCTGCACAGTTTGTTGTAAATAGGTCTTCAGGTGTTCGACAAATATGTTGAACCCGTCAGGTAATTATACGACTTTAGAGTAAAATATTGCGGAATTTGCGAACGTTTCTTTTAAAAAGACTGCATTTACAGCATATATTTTTCAATGCGGATGTTTTCTACAGCCTGTTTTTCTTATTCTGAGAGCGGAGAGCGCTGCCCCCTTCTTGCCCATGAGATCTTCGGGATGAGCACGGTCCAGTACGGTGGTAGGTTGAAGTCCGCCATACATAGCTCTGCCACTCGTTGAACTCGGCTACCAAATCCACAATACACAGTTTCCAGTCGAGCTTTCTGTCCAGTCTAATTTTTGTTAAAACTAGTGAGCGCAGGTGTACAAAACACTGACGCAGTCTTTAAGGAGCTGGTTTCAAATTTAAACAAGTTTTTATTCTTAAAATCCGAGCATTATATGTGATTTTACAATTACGTATGAGGTACAATTCTGTATTCTATTATTATCGGAACGAATACATCGTTACTGCGGGTCACCATTTGAGCGCATGACAGTATAATAGTTTTTAACATAAGTGCTTTGTTCACTTGACTTTTGGTTTGTCGTTGGGTGGTAATGGGTTGACAGATTACACTAGTCCACAAAAGTTAACTTTTTTACCCGCTGTGGTCTGTAATTACTTTTCCTGATAGATTTGGTAATTTAAAAATGTATTAGAATTATGATTTTTATACCCGAGGTGTATAGTTTTGTTGTGATAATGGATGTGTGTAATAACCAGAAGAAAGCGGTTCTGACCCCATAAAGTTTATATATTCTTGATCGGCATCAAGCATCAGCACAAGTTTTGCTTCCATCTTTCACTTTTACTTCAGTAATAATAGGCACATATTTGTTCCTGGCCATTCAGGCCGGCTCTCTCAGTCTACAATCGTGTCGACAGGACAACTATAGATAAGAATCTGTGCATTTCGTTTAGCTTGCTGTGATTAGCTGAGGCCAGGAAATCACAAACGAAAAATGCCTGGCCCAGTTGTTATACCCGGTACTCGAAGAGTATAGGGGTATTTCGATTTGTAGTGATAACGGTTGTGTGTAATGCCCAGAAGGAAGCGTTCCCGACCTCATAAAGCATATATATTCTTGATCAGCATCAATAGTCAAGTCGATATACCCATGTCTATGTGTCCTTCCGTCTATCCGTTCGTCTGTCCGTCCATCCGTCTGTGTGTCTGTCCGTCTTCATTAGCGCCTAGATCTCAGAGACTTTAAAACAGAAGCCGGCGGCGTCCTATCCCATGTGCATAGCAAAAAGGTCACGGGGCAGCGCAGTCGGCACACGCATAGCGTAAAAACTTCGAGTACCGTCGCCCTTACTGCTCGGGTCCCGCGGCGGCAGAGAAAATGAATCGTGTGTCTTCGAGCCTATGCACATGCGGCTTCGGTATTCTGTTCGTAAGCGTTGTGGCAACAGAGATGATCAGTTTGCGTTCAGAAGTCAAATGGTGAAGACCACGCTGCGCAACTTTATGAGTTTTCTGCGCAAATTAAATTATACACTGACAAAAATGTTCAACAAAATGTGGGAACATGATTTTTATACCCGGTACTCGAAGAGTATAGGGGTATATTAGATTTGTGGTGATAACGGATGTGTGTAACGCCCAGAAGGAAGAGTTTCCGACCCCATAAAGTATATATATTCTTGATCAGCATCAATAGCCGAGGCGATATAGCCATGCCTGTCTGTCCGTCCGTCCGTCTGTCCGTCCGTCTTCATTAGCGCCTATATCTCAAAAACTAAGGACGCTAGAGCAACCAAATTTTGTATTCAATCTCCTGTGCTATTACACTATTTCACTATTACACTACTTCAAGTGTATATCAAAATTTCGACCCGCCCCTTTCCGCCCACACAAAGGACGAAAGTCTGTGGAATTCACAATTTTGAAGATACGAGAAAACTAAATCCGCAGAATTATAGAAAATGATCATTTCTATCAGAATGTTGAATCTGGATCTGATCGGATCATTATTATAGCTACAATGAAGAAAACCATTTAGAAAGTCATCGTTCCCTCTCGCTCTCTCTCACACGAGACCCCATCTGCTTTTCCCATTCGTATTTTTTGACGCCTAGTTCTCAGAGATTATAAGAGCTGGAGCAACCAAACCTTCTATCCAAACTTCTGTATTATCAAACCAGCACGAGTTTATTTCAAAATTTTGCCACACCTCCTTCCGCCCCCAGAAAGGACAAAAATCTGTAGAATCCACAATTTTTAAGATACGAGAAAACGAAAAACGCAGAATCATGAATAATTACCGTGTTTAGCAGATTGCCGAATCTGGATCAGGTCGAATCATTATTATGGACAAAAGGAACAAATTAAATTTCAGCGACTACGCAACGCCTGCCAAGCGCTTCTCATTCCCTCTCTCTCTCGTACACACTTGTACCTCTCGAATGTGTAGTTATACATGTACATGTAGAAATGTAGAAGCAGATGTAAGTATCATATGTAAACAAAAATGGAAACATGTTTAAAAATTCCAAAAAAGGTTTGACTTAATTTTTTTTATTTTAAATATTATTTTTTGCCCAAATATAATTCGTCCCTTTTGCAAACATATAATAAATTTCATAAATCGTAAGCTCCTAAATGTATGTATACGAGTATACTGATTGAGTACAGAGTATAAAGTAGAGCCGCGGCCTTTGCCGCGGCTCACAACGTGCCCCCTCGTTTATTTTAAGAAAATATTTCTTGTTTTTAGTTGTTTATGATGTTTTTTTGTTTTTTTATTACTACGATTTTTTTCTCATGGTAATTTTTTCTTCTGTTTGGCGTAAAATATTTTTCCTTATCTGGATTCATTTCTTTCAGTGCAAAGCAAGAAACGTTTTGCCTTCGTGTTGCTTCGTGTGTCTTGTCAGCGCACACAAGCGCACAAAACATGTGAGTGTATTGCGTGCCGACCCCTGCTTTAAAAACTAGAGCAACCAAATTATGTATCCAAAAAGAACGAAAGTTTGTGGAATCCATAAATTTTAAGATACGAGAAAACCAAAATCGCTGAATGTTGGAAAATTACCGTATCTGTCAGACTGCCGAATCTAGATCAGGTGGGATCCTCTCTATTGCTCACACTTCCACGTCACGTGTATGTAGTTATACATGTATATGTTGAAATGTTAAGCTGATGTAAAAATCATATGTACACAAAAATGGATACAGATAACATCTAATACATAAAAATGTCCCATAGGATTCGACCAAATTGTTTGAAATGGTTTTTGTTAGCCAAAATTTGATTTGTCCCTCTTACGAACATTTGATAAATTACATAAATCGTAAGCTCATATATATACTGACAGGGTAAAGTCGCAGACTTTGCCGCTTCTTTTTTAAACATAACTTAAATATCTTTCTGGTAGCAGCACTGACGATGCGCTTGTGCTAGCACAGTCGTTAACGGAGAGCTCAGGGATTTGGCAGCCCCCTGTTCTAATAATGCCTTTTTTGTTGTTTTTATACCCGGTACTCGAAGAGTATAGGGGTATATTAGATTTGTGGGGATAACGGTTGTGTGTAACGCCCAGAAGGAGGCGTTTCCGACCCCATAAAGTATATATATTCTTGATCAGCATCAATAGTCGAGTCGATATAGCCATGTCTGTCTGTCCGTCCGTCCGTCCGTCCGTCTGTCCGTCCGTCCGTCCGTCCGTCTTCATTTGCGCCTAGATCTCAGAGACTTTAAAACAGAAGCCGGCGGCGTCCTATCCCATGTGCATAGCAAAAAGGTCACGGGGCAGCGCAGTCGGCACACGCATAGCGTAAAAACTTCGAGTACCGTCGCCCTTACTGCTCGGGTCCCGCGGCGGCAGAGAAAATGAATCGTGTGTCTTCGAGCCTATGCACATGCGGCTTCGGTATTCTGTTCGTAAGCGTTGTGGCAACAGAGATGATCAGTTTGCGTTCAGAAGTCAAATGGTGAAGACCACGCTGCGCAACTTTATGAGTTTTCTGCGCAAATTAAATTATACACTGACAAAAATGTTCAACAAAATGTGGGAACATGATTTTTATACCCGGTACTCGAAGAGTATAGGGGTATATTAGATTTGTGGTGATAACGGATGTGTGTAACGCCCAGAAGGAAGAGTTTCCGACCCCATAAAGTATATATATTCTTGATCAGCATCAATAGCCGAGGCGATATAGCCATGCCTGTCTGTCCGTCCGTCCGTCTGTCCGTCCGTCTTCATTAGCGCCTATATCTCAAAAACTAAGGACGCTAGAGCAACCAAATTTTGTATCCAGTCTGATGTGTGATCACACTACTCCAAATGTAATTCAAAATTTCGCCCCGCCCCCTTCCGCCCACACAAAGGACGAAAGTCTGTGGCGTACACAATTTTGAAGATACAAGAATACTAAAAACGCAGAATCATAGGGAATGACCATTTCTATCAGAGTGTTGAATCTGGATCAGATCGGATCATTATTATAGCTACAATGAAGAAAGTCATCGTTCCCTCTCGCTCTCTCTCACACGAGACCCCATCTGCTTTGCCCATTCGTATTTTTTGACGCCTAGTTCTCAGAGACTATAAGAGCAGGAGCAACCAAACTTTCTATCCAAGCTCCTGTGATATCAAACCAGCTTGAGTTTGATTCAAAATTTTGACACACCCCCTTCCGCCCGAAAAAAGGACGAAAATCTGTGGAATCCACAATTTCTAAGATAAGAAAAAACCAAAAACGCAGAATCATGGAGAATTACCATATCTACCAGATTGCCAAATATAGATCAGGTCGGATCAATATTATGGCCAGAAGAAACAAATTAAATTTCAGTGGCTATGCAAGGCCTGCCAAGCGCTGACTCATTCCCTCTCTCTCTCTGTCGCAAACACTTGTACGTCTCAAATATGTAGTTATACATGTAGAAATGTAGAAGCAGTATACAAATCATATGCAAACAAAATTGGAAACATGTACAAATATTCCTAAAATGGTTTGACTTCAATTTTTGAAATATTAGTTTTTGCCCAAAATTTAATTCGTTCCTTTTGCGAATATATACTAAATTGTATAAATCGTAAGCTCATATATGTACATATGTATGTATGTACTGAGTACCGGGTATAAAGTAGAACTGCGGCGTTTCCCGCGGCTCACAACGTTCCCCCTCGTTTTTTTTTTTTTTTAAGTTTAAAAATGTACAGTTAAACTGTAAGGGAAAAATTGCATATCAACTAATTAAACAAATGGGCTAATGCCAATACTCAGACCCGGTGGGGCTGATTACACTAGTCGACACGACTTTTCCGCTGTCTCCAAAAATGATAGATTTGAATGTTTAAAAATTTTGAAGAATGTTTTTTTTTTTTTTCATGGAGTAGTTTTTTTTTAAAGAATTTTTTAAAAATCTGGTATTTTTTGTCATAGGTAGTGCTTATATTTTTCACATAACTCTCGTTTCATACAACTGGTTGTATTGAACTTTACAGTTAAAAAATGCTGATAAATGCAGCTATAAATCCGACTCAGACACTTTGTAGCAGAAACTTAACGTCTGGCAGATATTAAGCTTCCAAATTGAAATTTCGTCATTTTTTTCGGTATTTTTTACCCGAAATTTTGACTTTGAAACTTCTGGAAAAATCGAAAGAAAAATAAATGAATGCCTTGATTTTTGGTTTTAATTACGCGTCGTTTAAGGTATCGCTTATAAAAATATAAAATCAAACGGCTAAGTTATAACCGTTTGACCAAAACGACCCAAATCTCATTTTATCGGAAAAAATACCGAAAAATACTTGAATTTATTTAAGTGTTATGATACTTAAATATTTTTATTGTTATTGCTTGTTACTATTTTTAAAATGGTTTGTCTGTCTTCTTTTGTCATTTAAGTCAGATTCTTTTATGAGAGTCCACACATAGTCGCCCAACATATTCTCATTCCAAACACCTAGATACCGTCGTTCCATAGCTTTTAATTGTTGGTGAAATCTCTCTCCGTGTTCATCACTAACATCCCCAAGGTTTGGCGGAAAAAGTCTAAGTGGGAGTGCAGGAAATGGTTTTTGAGTGAAATGTTGGCTCCAATTTGTTCATAATTCTTAAGTAGGTCTTGAACGATATTAACGTAATCATCTTTCTGTTACCAAGAAAATTTGTTGTAACCAGTCGGAACGAGTTCCAGGCTGCTTTTTCATTCGTAGATAAAATATTTTCAAATCCACCATCTTTTAGTAGTTTTCGAATTTGGGGGCCAGCACATGAAGTTGACCGGCTGGAGTTGTCTATTTCAATTAGAAACAAGTGGTATTTTTCGAAAACACACGATCGTATTCTGCTGGAAGTCAGAACTACACTGAGGCAGGGATACTATAGGTACAGAGTTTTTTATGAATAGCTTGAAGAAGAAAGGTCAAATATCTGCGGGACCAGCACCTGTGAAGGAAAAAGGTCAACATTTGACCCTAACAGGTATTTATGTATATTTATCCTCACCAAGTCTTAGGTATAAGGAATAAGGAATAAAACTGTCCACAACATTTACACCCCAAATAAATATGACCAGGTAGGATATATATCCGATATATATAAATACCTAAGACTCGGTAAAACCAAAATTTCAGGTCCTTTTTGTTTTTTGCAATCCCATTTTGGAAGTTGGACCAAAAACGTACCGGACGGTATTTTTCAGATAAAATGAGATTTGGGTCGTTTTGTTCAAACGGCTATAACTTAGCCGTTTGATTTTATATTTTTAAAGGCGATACCTTAAACGACGCGTAATTAATGTGTCTATCTAAAACCAAAATCAAGGCATTCATTTATTTTTTTTTCGATTTTTCCAGAAGTTTCAAAGTCAAAATTTCGGGTAAAAAATACCAAAAAAAATGATGAAATTTCAATTTGGAAGCTTAATATCTGCCAGACGTTAAGTTTCTGCTACAAAGTGTCTGAGTCGGATTTATAGCTGCATTTATCAGCATTTTTTAACTGTAAAGTTCAATACAACCAGTTGTATGAAACGAGAGTTATGTGAAAAATAGAAGCACTACCTATGACAAAAAATACCAGATTTTTTAAAAATTCTTAAAAAAAAAACTACTCCATGAAAAAAAAACCATAATTCTTAAAAAAATTTTAAATCTCCCAATCTATTAGAAAAAGTCATTTTTGGAGACAGCGGAAAAAAAAAGTTGAAATTTGTCGAGTAGTGTTATCGGCTCAGTAGCCGATAAGATCCCACCAACAGCCAAATTAAGGTTAGAGAAAAGCCGGTAGCCGAACAATTCCCAATTAAAGCTATTTAAATTAAATTAAGTTATTGATTAAGTTTATTGATTTGCACAACACCAAGACTGAAATCTATCGAGATCGGATTGCAACCTGGATTGAAAAGACATGTCCTTAACTGGACACAAAGCTTAACATATTCCGCATACATAAGTACTCGAGAGTATGTTAATACAGAAGGTAGGTCATTTATAAAGAGTGTAAAGAGTATGGGGCCTAGATGGCTGCCCTGTGGTACACCCGAAGTCACCATAACTGGAGAGGACAGGGAGTTTTTGAAAAGGACTCTTTGAGACCTAGAACAAAGGTAGCTAGAGATCCATCTCAGGAGATTGGGCGGGAACCCTAGAAGGTCGAGCTTTTGTGCTAGGAGGGAATGGTTTACAGAATCGAACGCTTTACTAAAATCGGTGTAAACAACATCCGTCTGCAAATTACCTTGAAAGCCTTTTATTATAAAGGAGGTACACTCCAATAAATTTGTTTTGGTTAAGAAAGATTTCTGGAGGGGGTGACTAAAGGAACATGCATGGGACAGATGATTAAAATAGAGCTATAGAATGCATTCGTGGCAGACTCAATTTCCTGGAGATCGTCAAGGAATGACCAATCCATCTGAGATAGGGCAGTATTCAAGGAGAGGAAATCAGCCTTCTTGAAGCAATAGATATTCGAAGGCTTAATAAACGACTTTATCAATTGAAAGTGTGGGATGGTATGGATCTTCAGGGAATGATAGAGGTGATCCTCGACATACCAACGGGCTCGAAGCATCGGTAGTGAAGACGAGATCAAGGGTCCTACACATGCTATTGCGTATGCCATTTACCTGGCCTAACGATGTATCGGACAGAGAATCAACGAAGTCATGCTGGATAGATGGGAACATTAAGTTTGAGTCATTGGATGGGGACCAAGTGACATTAGGGAGATTAAAGTCACCGAGGACAATAAGACGATCAGAATCACCAAGCTGTGACAAACCGGACTGGAGATGGGCAGCGTGAAGCATATAAGTTGTAAATTCAGAGGACGGTGGGATGTCAGAGCATGATATGAATAAATTAAAAGAACACAGACGAATTTAAATTACGATAATTTCAATAGTGTTGAGCTCATCGATGGAAAAGAGTTGGGAAGTTAAGTCGGAACGAACAGCAATTAGGACGCCGCCACTTCGAGATGGTCGATCAGATCTATATATGTTAAAATTATCTACAAAAATCTCGGAATCCGAGATTAAGGAATTGAGCCATGTTTCAGAGAAGGCGATAATGTCGAAATCAAAAGTTGCACTATCAGCATGTAATTTGGTGAGCTTACTGCACAGGCCACGTACATTCTGATAAGAGATCTTTAGAGGTGGGGAAGAATTCAGTTTTTTGAAGTAGATGGCAAATCAGTAGAAGGAGTTGAAAGCATTCCTACCCGAGGAGCGGGTTGCGTGACTACTGAAAATATGACAAATAGTGTGCTCAGGCCAGAAAGAGGGTTCCAACACAGTCTTAACAAACTTCTCCGGAACAAGAATTTTGAAGGAGGAAATATTACGTTTTTCTTTAAAAGAAAATTTAGTAACTACTATGTCAGAGGAGCTATTGATGTTTAGTTTAGAGAAAATCTACTCTCGAACCATTGCATCCGTAGCCGATTCCATAAGACGTGAGATAAAAATATATTTTAGAGGAGCGACAGCGAATGGAGTAGATCGGTCAAGAGGCGTCAGATGGTTTATGGGTGAGGCAGAGTCGGGTTCTACCCGGGGAGCAGGTCCGGATGGGATAGCGCTGGCTGAGGAGCCAGTGCGAGTCGGTGTGGAAGGAACTACTTCAACTTCCATGCTGACAGCAGTATCGACATCCGTAGGGGGCACTGTGATGCCGACAACTGTATGATCATTAGCGTCCGGTTGGACAACCTGGGCAATCACAGGCACTGGATGAACATTAATGTCCAGTTGGACATCCTTTGCAGACACAGGCACAGGTGAACAGCCAACATGTGAAGAGCCAGCCGTCTTTTTCGATGTAGTTGCATGTACATCGATTTCCTTGGCGCCAAAATTCTTTTAAAAAAAACTAAACCTGAAAAAAAACATTTTTTAAAAATTTGTAAACATCCAAATCTATCAGAAAAGCTCATTTTGGGCGACAGCGGATAAGTCGTGTCGACTAGTGTTATCGGCTCAGTAGCCGATAAGGTCCCGCTAACAGCCAAATTAAGGCTAGAGAAAAGCCGGTAGCAGAACAATTGCCAATTAGAGCTATTTAAATTAAGTTATTGATTAAGATAATTTTGACCTTATTAGAACTAGTATCAAAGCAAAACAGATGGAAAAATTGGTTATAGTTACGGCAAAGGCTACGGAAAGATTCATAATCCGAGTAGTTACATAGACAGAGTTGGAGATGAAGAGGAAAGTAATGGCTAGTCGGGCGGAAAGGAACAGCAATACTAATAAGATTGATGAGGGCAGTCGATTCGACCTTACCAGAGAGAAGCTTATGGAGGAAGAGAACTTCTGGCAGGTTCTACGGGATTTAAGAGATTGGAGGTTAATTAAGCGCAACGTACTTTCAAAAGACGGGAGATGGATCGAAGGGTTCCCATTGAGTCGACGGAGGGCAAAGATGAGGAACGGGCAACGTGAACCTCTGCCCGGAAGGACCGCCCTTTCTTTGCAAATCGTAGGTTCAAATATTGAAAACAACAATCAAAACAAAAACTAAAGCAAAAGTGAGTCTGGCACTCCACAATTGCCAACAGGGAAAGGCAACTGCCCAAAGGTCTGGCCTGACCCGCAACATAGCAGGTCACCTGCGCGGTGGAAGACGCTAGGGCAAACCTGAAGGGGTCCCATCCTAGTCCTGGGGTGGGTGGCAAAACGCCTCCCAAAGCTGATCCCTTGGTAGAGTGGCTATTCAATCCTGCGGCTGCTTTGCCCGCTGGTAAGGATGCCGGGGGTGAGAATTTCCATCGACTAGCGCCCAAGCCAAAGCTTTTACGTATGCCGAGAGGAGGAGTACTGGCAACATACTCCGTCGGCACAACACGAACATGATGTGCAGCCCGACCGACCAGTGGCGGAAAAAGGTCGAGTGGGCATCACAGGTGCTGCCCAACTTCGGCAAAGAGGCACCAAAGAGGGTTGCCCCGCCAAAGACGACAGCCTCGAAACCAAAAAGGCAGCGCTCACAGGAGACTCCTGGACCGGCTCCAAAGCGCTCTAGAGTGCTGCCAAATGTTTCATTCGCGTAAATCGCCCCCGTCTGTAAAGACATGGGGTGGTACCAGGGCTGCATTAAGATCATAGCCTGCGAAGACGAGCGCTCCGTCCTGAGAGTTCTACCCAGGGGCGAAGCTCGTCGCAGTCGACTGGAACGAGGTGCCTAGTAGACCAAGGGCGAGGGTTCGGGTGCCCGCCTCTATAATGGAGCCGGATCGCATCCTTAAAATGCTGCAGCGATGCAACCCAGGCTGAGGGGACCCAAGGTCCTGTAGTATACCTATTCTGCCAGTAACAGAAATCAAAGGGTATAACAGAAAATACATACATTGTCATAACATTGTCATAATAATCACAAATACACAAATACCCAAAAGACCTCATACGATCCACCACTTATATACATTCCGATCGTATTTAAAATATTGGGAAAATACCCTCAAACGCAAGTCGCAGAGACTGACCGCAAAGCTCGCGAGGACAGAAGCTCAAGATGCACAGAATCGCGAGGCATTGGAGTTAATCCCTCAAAGACGGAACTTGTGCTCACAAATATATACAAGATTCAGTCTCTAAGCCCCCCACCCCCAAGGAAGCACTAAACTGCCTTCAGGAAACTACCGCATTGTAACCAGCATATATATATATAGTGATAGCCAAGCTGCAATCAAGCTTAGCTATGCAAGCTCGGCAGACGAAGGTGCAGCACAGTCATATGCTCCCTAACGGCACACTGGCTAATAGGTACCCACGAAAATAGACTGGGCGACCCATACAACGACTTTTGCCGAAGCTGTAGAGACGAGGAAGAGGAGGAAACGGTGGAACACTTGATCTGCTCATTCCCAGCTCTCAGCAGAAAAAGGCTACAGCACTTGGTCTCGCCCTTTATAGCAGACATTTCGGTAAAGTCCACCATATGTCCCAGAAAGATAGCTAACTTCATAAAAGCTGCAGGCTGGGATAACTGTTGACATTTAGGTCTCACGATGCGAAAATGGGGAAGATTCCCTGCAGTAGTACAATGGGCCGGAAACGGCCTAAGTGTGCTGGGCTCCCAGTGAGCCTGGCAGCCGCTATCACCTTACCTACCTAATTAATGTACCTATATTAAAACAAAAATGTAGCCCATGAAATAATATTTCTTCGACTCGTCCTGAGTTGTCTAAGTAATACCCGTTTTACTTTAGGCCGCATCATTGGATTTTTCCGTTAAATGGAACATGCGACAATGATGCCTATAAGAGACCTAAGGATAGAAGAAGACAACCATGCGGCCGCATGATTAATCATCTGGCCCATGATTTGCAAGTGTTATCGTATTCTGTCAATTATTTTTACAAAATTCTGAAATTATTCGGGGTGTTACCGCGGTTTCGGGGTATTTTTGTCGAATTAAACATTAAATTCAATTTAAAGTTGAGCGGCCAAACAATTACTGAAAATTTCAATTAATATAACGTTGATTGCAAGAACAAAATGGTAACACAAAGACTTGCAAGGTCTTTTGGGACGCGCTGATTCCAACTTTAAAAGTGACACTTGAAAATTAAAGTCAGCAACACGTAATTTTTGTTCGGTGGAGCCAACAATAGCTGACAAAATGATGCGGAAATGATGCAGCGTAAGTGTAAACGCCTCCCATCATTTTTCCGCACCTTCGACATTCATGAGGTGGTGTAAAAAGGCTATTAGTCCAAATTTCGGAAATATATAAAGCAGAAAATTAGCAAATTTGAATTTGAAAGCTTAGTAATTTCCTGATGGTAAGCTGATCAAATTTAAAGCTGCATTTATCAGGTTTTCAGAGTTGCAAAATGTAATACAAAAAGATTTAAAATACTTAAGTAATGTGAAAAAACAATAGCCCTAAAAAAACATAAAAAAGATTTCAGAAAATTCTTAAAAAATTAAACCTTGAAAAAAACCATAACATCTTAAAAAGTGGTAGATCCCCAAATATATTAGAAAAAGTAGACTCGGGCCATAGTGGAAATGTCGTATTAGCTACTGTTATTAGTAAAAACAAAATTACTATAACAAAATATTTGTTGGGAAATATGCACTTTTACGCGTCTCACGTCTCACGTCTTATGTGTCTCACGATCGTTCATAAAAGCCGCTTCAAATAGAAAGTATGTTGCGTTAAGCTGGGTATCCAGCACCGCGGAAACTAAAAATTACTGCCAAACTTCATATAAAAAAACGGGGCCAGTAATTTTTCGTTTGTGTTTTCCTGGAGGCAGTATCCAGCAACGTAAACGGGATCCATGAATTTTTATCGATAGTATCGATATTCACACGAATGTGGACTGTGAGAACAGCTGATAGGGGTGCCAGTAAAATATATGTGCCTATTTTTACTGGAGTCAAAGTGAAAGGTGGGGTCAAAATTTGTGCCCAAAACCAAAAAGAGATATGCAAATGTTTAAAGTGAGGAGTGGATTGCTTTAATACAAGCAGTTGAGGCAGTACCATGTCTTTAGCGGATCACGGAAAATGAGCATTTTGACATTTTGGCGCCTCCAACTGTGCTGTACTTCTTCTTACAACAATATGTGCCGCTACCAACACAATCACTTCATCGTCAGAATTACTTTTCTTTCTTTTTTTAATTTTAGTTAAATTTTCAAAATTGGCGCTGTTTACAAAACACAGCTGATTCATGAGAGTGGCAAATCACTTTTTAGGCTCTTGGTCACACTATTGTATTCGAGTTCCACACATCCGAAATAATGTACAGTTTCCGTGCAGTAAAATTTCGCGGTGCTGGATACAGGCCTTTAAATCCTTGTATTTAACATTTAAAATACTAATTTTGTATAAATTATCAAGCTTTTGAATGAATGTAATCAGTACGAAACTTATAAATTGAAATTATTAAAAAAAATTTAATTCAAAATTAATAAGCAGTTATGGAAGTTATAGTGCTAAGCATCTAGCATCACAGTATGGCCCGGAAGAAAATATTCTAAGTTATTTTTAATTTCTTCCCAAAAAGTTTCAAAAATATAAAAAAAAATTGCCATCACCGCCGTGTTTTGATGTTGTTCAGCTATACTCACAAGATAATTTCCCAAAAGCAATCTCCGAAGCTTGGTCAAAGCTGGATTTTTATTGCTTATTAGGAGAGAAAAATGTAGGTAATATTTTAAGCGTATAGAATAAGGTGCAAAGGATGCGTAAAAAAATGTATGTATCTTTTGTCATTATTTTATTCTCACTTTATTTTGTGCCGCAAAATTTTGTTAACATTAACCAGATTAACATTTGTATGGCACATCGGATAATTACGCGATTAACGAAAAATTCACTCTGACATACGATCAATTTGACTCTGAACTTCTAGCGTAATTTTTACAACTCTTGCTACAATTTTTTTAATGGATTATGTGTTAAGGATTTTATAACAATTTTCACTATAAAAGAAAATTTCTTAAAAAATGTCGTTTACGATAATTTCGCAAAAACAAAAGCAAAAGCAATCTGATTTATTCCTCGATTGCGAATGTTAATCCATTTCCCGTTTAAGGGCGCAAACCAATCACTTCATGTTGCTTTAAGAATTGTTTTATTTATAAAACCTCGCAGTAAATGTTCAGGTGCATCCGAAAACGGATTACTCGTTGCTCTCTGAAATGTATGTACAGCTATCAGTCTTCAATTTAATCGCACCTCAAAACCGTTTTTGATATATTTCTGGTCTTCAAAATAAACAAATTTAAAAAAGCCTGGAGTAAACATTAATGTCTGAAAAAATGCCAAAACATTTGCATTCCATCTATTGTTACATTGGACAATTAGCCATAAAATCGACTGTTCAGTAAAATAGCAGTGCGGGAATCAATACTTTTTTTTTAATTAAAAAAAAAAACATCGACTCTCCAGAAAGTGGCAGTGATTTGACAATATGTCAAAACTCGAGCTTTGCACGACTGTGCAACAAATACATATTGCTCGGCAAATGATCTTGGTGAATTATTTGATCGTAAACTGTGTTTTAATAGCCACATAGCTGCGACAGCTAATGAAGCTAAGGGTGTTCTAGCATTCATCAAGCGTTGGTCCAAGGAGTTTGACGACCCGTATGTGACCAAACAATTGTACATTTCGTTAGTGCGCCCAATATTGGAGTATTGTTCCTGTGTGTGGTGTCCACAGTATAGGGAGCAGCAAGCTATTCTCGAATCAGTTCAGAAACAATTTTTAATTTTCGCTCTTCGTAATTTACACTGGGACTCTGGTAGAGTCCTGCCACCTTACCGATCTAGGCTAAAACTTATTGACCTACCTTCGTTACACCATCGCAGAATATGCAATGGGGTAATGTTCGTGCACAAGCTTCTTCTCGGGATGGTGGACTCCCAAACTCTCTTGAGTCAGATTGACTTTACGGTTCCCTCTCGTTCTACTCGTTCTTTTAGACCTATCAGATTACCATTATTTAGGTCAAACTATGCCCAGCATGAACATTTCAGGGTTTTATGCTATAATTATAATACCCTTTACCATATCATATCCCTGAACTAACCCTTAAACATATAGCATTTAGCATTTACAACCACCTAAACTCTGCTAACCTGTAATTTTAATTTTAATTTTTGTTTCAATTTTATTATACTTTATCTTTAGTTCTCTTCCTAATTTATATGGCATTATTAGCAGATAATTGTTAATTAATTCGATCGCTGAACACTGTTCCGCTCGGTATACACACATAAGAACGCATAGAAACGTAGATGACGAAGACCGAGCTTCGACAGAGCGATAAGCAGGACAAGCTTAAACAAAGCTTGAACAAACATAAAAACAACAGCAAGACGTAACAACGAACATATACAGCTGAAGGCCAATATCAATAGTCAAAAACACGGAGAAGCAACAACTTACATTTATCAAGGGACTGAAAATGACGTTTGACCTGAGTAAATCCTACTGTGGGCAAAAAGATCGGCAAGCGCCTGATCAATTTTTTCCGACGTATTAAGAAACGATAACGGGATGTGCGTGAGGGCGTGTAAGGTCCTAAAAAAAACATATCTTGCATCTTGATAGTTAATTCATAAAGCATTTCAACAGAAACCAAGAGAGAGAAAAAGAGAACATACTTCTTGAACTCTTTTTCAAAGTGCCGATTTTAATTTTTCTGATCCGATAAAACTTTGACGAGCCAAGGGAGTTTTTTAGACGTCAAAGAATTGAAAAGCGAGAATCATGTCGTGACATGGGCACTATGCTATAAGATTCGTTTGCTGAAGACCAAACAGTTCTTGCCAAGTGAATGCCACCAAGAACTATCATATGATGTTTGTCTGATAGTGAGGAAGAACAGCGGCTTAAGAGTAAAAGTGCAGCTCGAATTTGTTGAATTTGGACTGCAAAGCAGAAGTCTTCCTACACGACGAGTCAAACGGTAATTTTTAACAGTTGTGTACCGACCTTTCAAAACATCGAAACTAGGAATGTCCGGCTTTAGCCAGGTCTCGGGAAACGCAATAACGGAAGATGCAAATGTGACACTATCCGAGAAAAGACCATAGTCGAGGACACTCGGTGGCAAATCTGCCTATTGTGATGCCCATACTTGTCATGTTATAGTGTACTCTAGTACACTAGAAAGACCTCTAGGAGGTCTTTCAAAAACCATCCGGAGGCCTCAATGAAGAGGGCCAGTTTCTCAAGCAGAATGGTTGCCAGGCTATCCAGGTCCTCGAAGAAGGCTCTTTCGAAAATTCGGTGCTGTCCAGCCGATGACACAGTGACACCAGTCAAAGTACGCACCTGCCCTTTCTTAAAAATTTAGAGGAGTCTTGCGGACACGACGAGCGTGAGATCCCACAGTTCGGCGATGTGTTCCACCGCTTATGCCTCTTGTTCTTAATAGGCCCATCAATTGCGAAATAATGTCTCGTAGTGGTCTCCGTTTATCACTAGCCGCATCCGCAATCGGCTTGTCCGATCCAGCACTAGCTCACTCATTCGCGCTTTTATTGCCCGCGATGTCGGTGTCACCCGAGACCCACGTGAGCATGAGCGTATGCGAACTTATTTCGTTACACTGTTTCACGTACGAGTCTACTACTGGTTTTGCAGGATAACATGGCTTTAATAGCAACCGGGCTATCAACATAGATTGCTATATTCCTCGGAGGTACATGCAATGTGCAGCAACTTTGCCGCTTGACATACTGCATATATCTCCGCCTGAAAAACACTGCCTCAGTCAAGAAGGGATATGATGGTAGCCAAATCTTCGTAATCCCGGTATCTGTCCCCTCGTCAGTGAAGATGAATAGCTCATACTATCTAAGGACAGTGTTCATTTATTCGACCCTATCCATATTGTGTTCGACACAATAGTCACTCAGTCCTACCGTTTCACCAACCCTACCGTTCCACCGTTCCATACAATTCTGTTTTGTAGGCAGCGACGTCTTTTACAAAGAGAGAAAATACACGCTGTCTCACTCGGACTGGAGTTCGTTCGCAGATCTAAAAATAGAATGACCTTGCTTGTGGGTGCACTTTCAGAACTGAAAGTACGTATGTGTGTGTACGTTGATGAGCTGCCGAAGTTGCCAACAAAATGCTTTTGAGAAGATTTCTTGAGACAAAAATGTATTTGCTCTGTTGTTTATTGACGCACGAATATCCTATAGACAATTTAAAGTCATTGAAGTCATTTTGCGTCATCATAAAATCATAATCTGCAATCAATTCTAAAGTAATCAATTCTGCGACAGCGGCGTCGTATAGTGGGGCCTTTGCTCATTTAGCTTATCAAAAATAACTTCTAAATTAATGAAGCGATTTCAAAAATTTAAAAAGCAATTAAAAGAAAACTTTTCAATTTAAAATAAATGTTCGTCCAGAGTGCCAGGTATCCATAGTGCTTAAATATTTAAGTCAAAGTTATGAAGTATGTATGTGTAAATATATTTTAACTATAAAATTCAATCTTATCGTTTTTTAATCATAGCTTAAAAAATTGTTTAATTTCAATGACTTTATGGCATTTTTAGTTGTTTTTATTTGATTTTCTAACCGAAATAAAAAAATTAAAATTCTTATTGAAGTCTTATTGGCTTGAAGACCCGTGCTGCCAGTAGTAATGTCTATCGGTGTCAGGTCTAACATGGTGTCCAGGCTTGGGGGTAGGTTTAAGAGATCCGATGACCCCAAGGCATGACACTCGTTTGGCTTAACGGAGGCTTTCTAGGTGATATTTATTGTTGACCGCCTTTCATCAAACCAAGCCTTCGTATGTCAGGATACATCGCACCACCGCTGTGTACAAACAGTAGATGATGCCACATCTTCGTCCAAAAGTGTTCCAACAAGTTTAGAAGGCTGCCATTGCCTTTTTCCTTTTTTCCGCCGCGTTCCATTTCCAGGTTGTAAGAATGACGCCAAGATACTTCGCTTCGCTCGATAGTTTGAGTGTCGTTCTCTTATATCTTCATGAGGACAGCAGCAGTTCAGTGTTCTGAGGGTTCACCCCGTTTTGGCATGCCCATCTATTGGCTCACTCCTTGGGCCGATTTCAGCAGTTCACTGATTGTGGGCAAGAACTTTCCAGATACCAGCTGCATTGCGTCGACGATTGGCCGGTAGGATTCGCCCACATTAACATTAAACTAGTGGGTTTTCATGAGGAGCTCTAAAGACTAGGAGTAGGCCAGGTGTGACAGGCGCCTTTAACATCACTTTTTTAAAGTCTTGAATCCTCGGTAGTGCTGTCTATTGATTCGCAGAATGCTGTGCTTGATTCTATTTTCCTGTAGGCGTTCTTTTAGGAGTTGAAGCTGCGATGGTGTGCATCCAGCCTTCTTATGTCTTCGTCACTTTGGCTTTGTTAAAATGCTTCCTCGAATCCCATCTGACTACGTCCAACTCCCGCGACCACCACGAGTTGCGATTTGACTTTGACGATCGGCTGATCGGGCAGGATTCTAGCAACGCCTTCTGTAGAGCCCGTTTTTTTTTTGTCCCGTTTCTCCAGCTGTTCCGTCTGTCCCGTGTATCGTCTTCCTCACGGTTTTAGACAAGCTGGTCCAGTCTATCCGCTTGGGATATCCGTAGGCCTTATCCTTATCTCCTTATAACATTTTATGTCGTAGAGTATCCTGTAGAGAAGGATCATTTACAGGACAAATCCCTATCCTCAATGGCATCTGCACGATTCCTGTCGCTGAAAGGGGGGTGTTTCCCCGGTTGCACACAAAAAGATTTGTGGACAGGATGTACTCGAACAACGACTCTCCAATAGAGTTCGTGTCCGTGTACTTCCCTAGAGGGAATGATGGGAGTTAGGGTCACAACCTAGAACGATGTTGTTACCCTCCTTCCGTGCTTGACGGACGAGCGACCTGACATCGTCCGAAGGCGAATCTTCTTTGTATGGCTGATAAGCAGAGACTAGGTATAGGTTTTTCCTTGTGCCACCGTCAGGGTTTGTTGTCTGTGCGAAAATGGCAACCTTTATGGCGCTCAGTATCTCTGATTTTGTCCCAAGCAAGTTAACATCCGAGATATTTCCCTCTGGTTGATAGTGGTCGATGATGGCTACCTGCAGATCAGGCCCGTTTCGACTCGAATGCTTTTGTGGAGTCATCCGTTCTCTGACGCTTGAACCTTGGCTCCTTGCTAGTCGGTTCTACAGAGTCCTTCTGTACAGAGGGCTTTAGTGGTCGACTAATATCCCCTTTGCCGGTGTATTGGCACAGACCACAGATATGACCATGTCATTCTCAACCACTAGTCATGCCTCAAAACTGTAATGCAAGCCATTTCCGTTTTGAGATGAGAGATGAGATTTTGCGTGCACTACGTTCTCTCAGAAAAAGTAGGGAATGATCAGGGGTGAAATTCCATTTTATAAACAAAAAATGAATAAATAAAATCAAAAATAATTTTAAAACAAATGAAGGTTTGTCAAACGGCTGTAACTTAGCACATTATCTATCGATTCTTACAAACGATACCTTAAACTATGTCTAATCAATGTGTTTATCTAAAAGCCAGAAAATATTTTTTTTCTACTTTTCCTGAGTTTTCAAAATAAAAATTTCGGGGAAAAATACCGCAAAAAATATGAATTTGAAATCTTTCAGTCGTTAAATTGCAGCTATAAAGTGTTAGGGTCGGATTTAAAATGTTAAATGTTAAATCTAAAAGAAAAAGTTATTTTGGACCATAGCAAAAATGCCGTGTTGACTCGTGTAATTATTAATATATGTTTTTACAATTTGCTTGCACTCTTGTTTAAGTTTTTTGACAGCAGTTTAATTAGGGTCTTTATTAAAGATTTATTTTGAAAAAATTTCCGGCTGTTTGCGTAAAATAAAAGGAAGATAAACGAATCTATCACTACGAAATAAAACGGGGTTTAACAAAAAATAGAACGAGATATGTATATGAACGAGATATATATATATAATATAACCTATCTTGTCTGGTCTGATGAGCGCGTGAGGTGGCTCAGAGGGGGCCTAGCTGAGGCTACCGGACGGGTCGCAGGTTGCGGATAGCGAAAGGCCTACCCTTAAAAAAGGTAGGTTAGCTGCGAATAATCGGTTTTTTTTTAGGGAGACCACCGAAAATAAGCAGTCCCGGACAGCCAGCGGGTGTTTGCGAAGCAGCAACACTGACGATGCGCTTGTGGTGCCGCCTCGTATAAGTAGCTCACACACTCCCCCTTCCCACACACACTACCTACCCACATCCCACCCCCCACACTCACCTCACACCGGGCTGGGCTAAGGTGTCATTCGACCCGTGCCGAGAGTCAGCCTGGCTGGGGGCCCGGTCTAAAAACTAGCCCAGTCTCGAACGGAGAGCTCAGGGACTTGGCAGCCCCCTGTTCTAATGATGCCTTACCCGGGCAACGTGGATCGCTGCCCGGGCTGACCGTTCCCTTTCTCTGCATCTCGTGGGATGTAATTATGAACTATAACAAATACAACAAAAACAAAAAAATACAAAAAAATAAATCAGAGTCTGACACTCCCCAAACGTCAACTGGGAGCAATCCCCCGCATGGGAAGGCATCGGCCCAAAGGCCCGGCCCGACCAGCTCAACAACAGGACAGACCTGCAAGGCGGAAAGCGCTGGGGTGAACCCGAGTGGGTCCCATCCCGAATCTGGGGTGGGGGGCGGATCAGCTCCCAACACCGACACCTTGGAGAGGCAGCTAAGCAATATTGCGGCTGCCCGACCTTCTGGTAAGGTGGAGGGTGATGATTTGCCTTCAACCAGCGCCCAGGCCAGAAAGCATACTTATGCCGAAAGGAGGAGTGCAGGGCACATACTCCGTCGGCAAAATGCCAACACAGAGGTCAGTCCTTCAGCGGACTGGCTCAAGAAGGTGGAGTGGGCCACATCGGTGCTCCCAAACTTCGCAATGGTCTCTCAACCAAAGAGACAACGGTCACAAGAAACACCCGGCCCGTTCGCGAAAAGGTCGAGGGTGGTGGCCAACATCTCCTTCGCGCAGATTGCCAAGGAGAGGACGCTAATTGGCGTCCTCGACAAAGGCAGCGCGGAGGGTAAGATCCCAATGTGTAAATGGAAGTGGGTGGAGGCGGCACTTGCCGACCGCTGCTTCGAGTTGCTCGAGAAGGACCCAGGGCCACCTCCAGTCTGCAAAGACATGGGGTGGTACCAGGGCAGTATCAAAGTTGTTGCCTGCGATGACGAGCGCTCCGTGAAGCTATACAAAGCAGCGGTGGCGCAGATCGGAGAGGTCTACGCCGGGGCGAAGCTAGTCGCGGTAGACTGGAGCGAGGTGCCCAGTAGACCGAGGGCGAGATTATGGGTGCCGGCTACCTTTAAGGAGCCTGAGCGCATCCTCAAGATGTTGCAGAGGTGCAATCCGACACTTCCAACTCTTGACTGGAAGGTGGTCAAGGTTGAGGAGTCGAAGGGGCCGACAAACCAGGCCGTTATTATCCTGAACAAGGAATCGCTGGCCCCAATAGAGGCAGCTAAAGGAGAGTTGAACTTTGGCTTCAGTTCGGTCACCATAAAGGTGTACAAGTCGGACGCTGCCACGGCCGAGGCTCGTCCTGCCGACAACCCAGTCGCGCAGGATGTGGCCTCGGAGATCGAGGCACCCGACAACGAGCTGGAGCCGAAGGAATGCTACTCCTCTGACGCAGAACGAATGCGGGATTTTGAGGCGATGTGTCGAGACGAAGTTTCCGACGACTCAGACGCCGACACTACAGTGGTGGAGATCCATGAAGATGTCTCTGAGACTCCTTCAAATAAATCTCCACCACTGTAAAGCAGCATCCGCTGCACTCATAATCCGCTTGGATGCAGCGGAGCCGACGTTGTTCTAATCCAGGAGCCTTGGATAGTCGGAGCCAAGGTCTGTGGGTTAGCGATGAGGGAGTACAAGCTCATTGTACCCCAAACCGAAGTTAAAATTCGTACCGGCATTTTCGCAAGAAAGCCCCTTAATATCTTTCTGCTCCACAACTTCAGCAATGGCGACAATACAGCGGTAAGCCTAGAGCTAAAGCGGACACATCTGAGGCTGATGTCGTCCTACATGGCCCATGAGGAAAGCGATCCTCCCAACGACCTCGTCTGCAAGCTCACCAGCGACAGCGAGAGGTCCAACACAAGCCTACTAATAGGCTGCGATGCCAATGCTCACCACACCCAATGGGGGAGCACGGACACAAATATAAGGGGTGAGTCACTTTTCAGCTTTATACTGAACTCGAACTTAACCATATGTAACCGGGGTAACGACCCCACTTGTATTATAAAAAACCGACATGAGGTTATTGACCTCACTCTAGTGTCTCACAATCTGTCAGACAAAGTGGAAAGATGGAGGGTCCTAGAGGACCATTCCTTCTCCGACCACAGGTATATCGAAACGATTCTATCCTTCGAGAGCCCCAAACCCACCGACTACACTAACCCCAGGAAAACCAACTGGGTTAAGTATACAGTGGCTCAAAGCCGAAACAATGCAGTGTCAAATAAACTGTTTAACTGTGGTACAGATTTTAAACTAGAGGAAAAACAAAATGTTTAAATGCACCAAAGCTTCTAGAAACTAGGAATCCGACTTGATTTCCGGTTTGGCGTTTAAAGATTTTATGTTTTTCCTTAGTTTAAAATCTGTACCACAGTTAAACAGTTTATTTGACACTGCATAGTTTCGGCTTTGAGCCACTGTAGCTCGGTTTTGGAGGAAATACTTCCCAACAAGGCACCAATGAGCCCAGACACTCAAGACGATTTAGATCGTATAGTGTACAGGTTCACGGAAGCATGCAATAAGGCTTTCACGGCGGCTCGCCTGTCACACAGGACAAGGGGCAAAAAGAAACCCCCCTGGTGGTCGAAACAAATCGACATCCTACGTAAGAGCTGTGGAACCAGCTTCAACAGAGCTAAAAGCGCAAAAGAGGAGGAACATTGGGTAGACTACAAAGTCAGTCTCGCCCAATACAAAAAAGAAACACGAAGAGCAAAGAGGGCCTCTTGGCAAAAATTCTGCTCAGAAATAGAGGAGACGTCAGAAGCCGCCAGGCTGCACAAGCTCCTTTCAAAAACCACCCCCTCGGTAGGGTACCTTAAAAGGAACGACGGTACGTGGACCAACTCCAGTGAGGAGTCGCTCCACGTACTGCATGAATCCCACTTCCCTGGGTGCACAACCATCAAGCCGGCGCTAACCCAAAGGGGAGGCCAAATAGCCACGATGGACCATATTTTCACCAAACGGAACATAAGCTGGGCGGTAAACAGCTTTGACCCGTTCAAATCGCCAGGTCGGGACCAAGTCATTCCGGCCCAACTGCAAAAGGCCGGAGACCCGGCCATTAACTGGCTACAATGTATCTTTAGGAAGATACTGGCGGTGGGGACCATACCACAAGAATGGCTCAAGGCGAAAATAGTCTTTATCCCCAAAGCGGGAAAGGCCTCGCACTCGACTCCAAAGGACTTAGACCAATCAGCCTATCGTCCTTTCTTCTCAAAACTTTCGAGAGACTTGTCGGACTACATCTTAGGACAATTGTTAGTCCTCAAATGCTGTCAGGAGCACAACATGCCTACCGGAAAGGAAGATCCACGGAAACGGCGCTCCACGAAGTAGTCTCAATTGTAGAGAAATCCCTACAACTCAAAGAATACTCTCTTATAGCCTTCCTCGATATCGAAGGAGCCTTTAACAACGTCGTCCCAAGTGCCATTACCGAAGCACTGACTGACCTGGGTGTGGACGGTCACTTGGTGCTGCTCATCGATCAATTGCTCACATGCAGGACGGTGACATCATCGATGGGATCGTCCACGCAATCCAGGTATGTCAACAGAGGCACTCCGCAAGGTGGTGTCCTGTCTCCCCTTCTGTGGAACATGGCAGTCAATAAGATTCTATGCGATCTGGGGGGGGGGTTACCTAGGGTTGGTGATTGATAAGAAGCTGAACTGGAACCTGAACGTAAAGGACAGAGTAAAGAAGGCTACGATAGCCCTATACTCCTGTAAAACAGCTATTGGCTTGAAGTGGGGCATGAACCCAAACGTAGTCCAATGGATATACCAAGCAATAGTAAGACCAATCTTACTCTATGGAGTTACAGTTTGGTGGCCGACCTTATCAAAAGGATCGACAACCAAACAACTTGGCAAGGTTCAGCGAACCGCAGCCCTATGCATTAGTGGAGCATTACGCACCACCCCGAACGATGCACTAAACGCCATCCTAAATCTCCAAAGCCTCGAACTTGAGGGAAAAGAGAGGGCAGAAATTGCCGCGATACGTCTGAGAGACTCCGGACAATGGACGTCACATACCAGGGGTCACTCATCTATATTTGTCAGTAGTACCGTCCCAACGAAGACGGACTACTGCGTTCCAAGGGAACACACTGGTACTCCCTTCAATGTAATCATCCCTAGCAGAGACGAGTGGCTTGAGGGACCACCAGGCCAGGACACGGCCATAAGCATCTTTACAGATGGCTCGAAGCTGGATAACAAAGTTGGAGGAGGGATTTACTCCGAACAACTCGAAATCAGGCACTCCTTTAGGCTCCCAGATCACTGCAGTGTGTTCCAAGCGGAAGTCATTGCGATCATGGAAGCACTGAAGCTTCTGCAAACAGCCTCAACGGCAACAACAACTGTAAACATATACAGCGACAGCCAAGCTGCGATCATATCGCTTCATGCGATTTCCTCGAACTCGGCCACAGTGGCAAATTGCCGCAAATCTCTTCACGAGATGGCCCAACAATATGCCATCAGCTTTATTTGGGTCCCGGGTCACCGGGACATTGAGGGCAACTGCAAGGCAGACGAGCTGGCCAGATCAGGTACCACAATACCCCTTCTCCAAGAGAAGGAGGATATTTGCATGCCTATGGCCACCTGTAGGCTTATTATAAAGGAGCTATATAAGCGACGAGCAGACAATGCGTGGCGGTCAGCACAACTATGTCGCATATCCAGGCAAACATGGCCTACCATTGACAGGAAACGCACACTAGAGCTCTGTAAGCTCGGCAGGAAAAGGTGCAGCGTTGTCATCCGCTCCCTCACGGGGCACTGGCTGATAGGCTCCCATGCCAACAGGCTGGGAGCCCCATACAATGATTTCTGCCGTAGCTGTAGAGACGAGGAGGAAGAGGAAACGGTGGAACACCTGTTCTGCTCCTGTCCGGCTCTCAGTAGGAGAAGGCTACAATACCTGGGCATGCCCTATGTCTGAGACATTTCAGAAATGTCCAAAATTTGTCCCAGAAAAATCGCAAAATTCGTAAGAGCGTTAGGATGGGATAACTTCTGATATGTTCGGGTCTCATGAGATGGCTAAAGGGGAACACCTCCCGCGGTATTACAACGGGCCGAAACCGGCCCAAGTGTGACTGGCTCCTGTGGAGCTTGACAGCCGCCTTAACCTAACCTAACCTAACCTAACCTAACCTAACCTATCTTGTGGGGATAATGAATTTCTGCCACTAGATCGACTCGTACAATTTTGATGTAATTTTAAAAAGTTTCCTAGAAGACCATAGAAGTTGATAGAAAAAAAAATATACCTATGTGCACTTCTGAGAAATTGCGTTAGTATTTAAATACCCGACAGCCAATAATGTAAAGATTTTACTTACCTTTTTTATTTTTTCTCGCCATTCACAAAAGATGTGAATGTACGAATGCCATATAAATTGATACCGATAAATGCAAACTGTAAGATTTTGCTTGTGATTTTGGACTACATATTTTGTTTCGGAATGATTCGTCGACAAAAAGTTATTACTTCTAAAGAGCTGCAAGCTATTATTTATAATTGAGTTGGTTGAGCTAGTGATGAAGAGGACTTTGATCAAAACGCAGACGCCGCTGATATCATAATGAGGAATTGGACGACAATGTTTAATTTTTGCGCGGTGAAGGGGAACTCTCCCGTGAGTTTGCCGGGAAATTCGAAGTTGAATGTGTTTACGATGATCAGAATAAGCAGACCGTTTGGTCAGTGAAGATGATTTGAATGCTGAAAACGGTGATATTGCCTCAACGTCGAGTGGTCCTGGCTGCACTTAAGAATCAAGGAAGGCACAAAAGCAACCCCGAATCTACGAAGGAATGAAACCCAAATGGTCTCTTAGGCAAAGCTATAAAATCGATCGAAAGATAATCGGACCAATCAGCTCCATCGATGAAATGCGAAAGAAACCTTGCTGTACGTTGGACTTTTGTTTCGCCCCGAACAATTCGCTATGCGTTGGAACGATAATGCCGTAAGTTATGCACACAAAAATTCCCTTTTTACTATCTGTTGAGGGCAGCCGCAAACTCTTCGCATCCACTGTGGAGGGCTCTCCGCGCCCGACTCGCTCTCGCGCGCTCGTGCACACGGCGCGCAGGAACGCCACCCGGAGCTTGGGCGGCCACTAGCTTGAGCGGGAGTTTGCAGTTACGCTCGATCGCCCGTTTTGGATCGTTCACCGCATTTTCTGTGTCTCTTACGCTTCCGCACTTACGCGCGCTGTACATACCTCATAAGCCAAATATATATAAGAACAATAGAACATAGAATACATGAAGTACATGAAGATAAACCCGAGAATACCTGGATGAATAAGTGCGCCTGAACAGTCGAATAATTGCCTGGACAGTGATCAACAAGGCGACCCGCCCCCCTACAAACATTGGTCCTTCGAGCCGGATCTTCCCCAACACGGAGAAGCGCACCCCAGCAAGCATAGGCGGATCGCTATATTAAGATAAGTACGATCTTGGTTTTTTCCGTCCAGTGCCCAGCGGCTATTCTGTCCGTTCTCCGATCTTCCGCTCCTCCTAATTACGTACATCAGTACACCCACTCACCAGAGTTAACGGCATATTCTTGTCCGCATTCGTCCATATCCGCATACATATTTACCTATATCTTGACTGCATATTCTTGCATCTGCATATATATAGGTCTATGTACTAATCCGCACTTAAGCGCACCTACATCCATTTATATTTATCTGCATATTCTTGCTCGCATATCCGTCTACCTATATACATACATACATCTACTGCATATTCTTGCCCGCCTTTATCCATACCCGCGAACATAGATACATATATATTAGCCGCATATTCTTGCGCCTATATAAGTTCACTCCTCCCGCACCGACATCCATACATACAAGCAGCAATAGCGGTGCTTTCTTTCGTTTCGTTTTGTCGCGTTCGCCTCTCCACCGTTGCGCGCGTTGTTATTTTTGTTGGGAGAGCGGGTTATTGGCGCCGCTCTTGCGCATAACGGAGCGCCAAAGTGACGCGCTACCCTGTATTCTGAGGGTGTACCGATTTCGGTGGTGACTTGTCCAGTGACGCGCTACCCTACTTTTGGCGGGTATATTGTTTTTTGGTCGTCACTTGCCACCGACTCCCAATATTAGTGCCTGTTCGCCATAGTATACCCAAGCGCCTCCGACGTGCCAACAAATTAATACCAAAGGGTTGTTGGGTCTTTTTTTCCGCGTCCATCCGCCCAGCGCTTCTGCTTTCGTTTCTTGGTCCTCAGCGGGTGAGGTCAGAACATGCCGACTGGCGACGAGGACAGCAAGAAACTTTTGCCGTTGCCTGCTCCCGGTCGTAGGACACCAAGAAGTGGTTCGGCCCCTGGAACACCTACCTCGGTGACTAAACCGATAAGGTTACCCGGTACGTCTCAACCAAGTACGAGTTCCGCGGCAAAGACCAAATCGGTCCTGTTCCCTTCGCCAGTCACGTTAAAGGTGCCAGCTCTTCCACCTACCAGTCCCATCAGCTCTCGACGCACTTCTCCAATGGCCCAAACAGCCTTCCTCTCCGCGCGTTCGAAATTGGTGGCAGCCATCGGCAGGCTGACCAGTCTGAAGGACCGGTTCACCGCTTCCGGTACCAGCACGCCATCCCCCGCTATCGCTCAGGTCCGTAGAGACCGTTTACAGAGCATGTGGGCAAAGGTGGATGCGGAGTTCGAGGGTTGTTCCATAGCGTCGGTGGACGAGGATCCTGACACCCAACTCGAAATCCAAGCCATGTACGACACGTGCTACGACGACTATGAACGGTGCCTAGACGATCTTACGGCCCAATCGGCCAGCCCAGTAGTCCGTCCTTTTTCCCAGCCAGACTCCAACGGCGGCTGTCGACTGGCTGTCGACACAGGGTGGCTGTGACATCGAAGTGTTCACGGGGGATTACGTTCGCTGGCCCACTTTTCGGGACCTCTTCACAGCCATTTACATCCATAATCCGAGGCTCTCACCCGTAGAAAAGCTGTACAACTTAACCACGAAGACCAGTGGCGATCCAAAAGCCATCGTGGAAAAATCCCCGTTGACCAACGACGGCTTCGAGGCGGCATGGAATTCCCTACGTGACCGGTATGAGAACAACCGGCTCCTGGTGACCAACCAGATCAATATTCTCCTCTCGCTGTCCCCAGTTGTTTCCGAGTCGAGTCGTGCTCTGAAGGAGCTCCAAGGGACGATCCACGGGGTGCTAACCGCACTGGCGCATTCCAAGGTCTCCACCGAAAACTGGGACAGTTTGTAGGTGACGATTTGCGCCTTCAAATTGCCCAAGTTGAGCCGGGCCTCGTGGGAAGACTCCGTCACCACAAAGAAGGAGTTGCCCCCATGGAAGGAGATGAACTCCTTCTTGAGTCAGAGGTATCTGACCTTGGAGGCCATCGAGGGCAACCCTTCCCATGCACCCAGTTCGAAAAGCGAACCGAACCCGCCACCCTCTAGAACTAATCCGTTCCGGTCCCAAGGGAGTCCTGTTCCTAGGAGGGTTCACTCGTTCGAGACAACAGTGAACCCGAAGAGGAGGACGTGTGATCTCTGTGCGAAAGAGAATCATCCAATCCGTATGTGTCCTCACTTCCTTCATATGACCGTTGACGCTCGTTCCAACTATATTCGCCAAAAACAGCTCTGTCTAAACTGCTTCGCAGGAGGACATAGAATTCGGGAATGCCAGAGCGCGCACAACTGCATTACTTGTGGAGAACGATACCACACGTTGCTGCACCGGGGCACTTCAGTGCCCAGCGAACCATCTTCCACATCCGCACCAAATCCTAGTTCGTCTGAAACGCACTCCAGCGTGCAAAACTTCTTTGCGTCCGGCAACCGGGCCGTCCTTCTGGGCACGGCCATCATAAACGTTTGTCACCTCGGCACAAATCTTCGCGCCCGTGCTCTAATTGACCCGGGCTCCGAAGCGACGTTCATTACAGAAAGACTGTCCACGATAATGAAGTTGCCTTTCCGCAGAATACAGGCACAGATATCGGGCCTCAACCAGACAGTGTCCTCTCAGTCCAAGCGGCTCTGTCACTTTCTTATACGCTCCCCGACAAAGCCGAACCTGCAGCTCGACGCCTCCGCCTACATTCTTCCGGAACTGGCGGGCAACCTTCCGTCCTATCCGATCCCGCAGGATTCGTTGCGAGACTTGCCGGATCTGCCATGGGCTGATCCGACGTTTTACGAATGCTCGCAGGTAGACGTCCTGATTGGAGCTGACCTCCTTCCATCCATCCTCCAAAGTGACACACAGACTAACATCTGTGGATCCCTCCTCGGACAAGAGACCATTTTCGGATGGGTCCTTACCGGCCCAGTCTCCAACACGGCACAAGGCCAAATTGCAGCATTCTCCACGCAAGTGAACGCCACACTTGAAGCCCCCTTAGAGGAACTCCTTACAAGGTTTTGGGAGGTGGAGGACATACCCACTAAAATGGTAAGCGAATCCGATTCCTACTGCGAGAGCAATTTCCTGCAATCCACTACGAGAACCGCCTCCGGGAAGTACGTAGTCACTTTACCGTTCCGCGACCCGGACCATCCCGGGTCAAGGCTGGGGTACTCCCGATCAATTGCGCTAGCTCAGTTTCTGAGAAACCAAACACGTTTGTTGCGAGACTTGCGGTTGAAAGAGCAGTACGACGCCGTGATCCGGGATTACTTAGCGCTCGATCACATGACCGAGGTTCCTCCGGATCATAGTTCCCCCGATTACTACCTCCTGCACCACACCGTACTTAAGCCTGAGAGCACGACCACGAAAGTCCGCGTGGTATTCAACGCATCCAGCCCCTCGACTAATGGCGTGAGCCTCAATGACCTGCTGCATGCTGGTCCGGTCCTACAATCGGATTTAACCCTGCAGATCCTGAGGTGGCGGTATTTCCGGTTCGTGTTCAATGCCGACATCACCAAAATGTATCGGCAAATCTGGGTTGATCCGAACCACACTCCGTTCCAGCGTATCCTTTTCCGAAACAAGGAGGGAGAAATCCGCGATTACGAGCTCAAGACCGTCACTTTTGGGGTCAACTGTGCTCCCTTCCTTGCCATCCGTGTCTTGCAACAACTTGCGGACGACGTCCAGTCCCGGTTCCCTAGAGCGACGACATACTAGCCGGGGCAGATTCCACAAGGGAGGCTCAGTTGGCTATCCGCGAGCTGTAAGCCGCGCTGAGTTCTGCCGGTTTTCCGCTGAGAAAGTGAACATCCAATCACAAGGCCCTTTTAACTGGGTTGCCGAGTGAACACCTTCTCCATAGCGATTTCCTGGAGATTGAGGCCGAGAGCACGGCCAAGACCCTCGGGATCCGCTGGACGGCGACCCTCCTGAGTAAGCGCGAGAACCACCCTATACCAAGCGGACAGTGCTTTCCCAAATCGCGAAGTTGTTTGACCCAGCGGGGTGGCTTGCCCCGTTTATTGTCCGGTCCAAAATCTTCATGCAGGAGATATGGTTGCAAGAGTTGGGATGGGACGAAAATCTCCCCAACGAGATGTGTCTGCGCTGGCAAGGTTTCTTGGACAGCTACTCCGTGCTCAACCAGATCCGAATTCCGAGATGGATTGGGGCGCAACCATCGGTAACAATCGAGCATCATGGATTCTGTGATGCATCCGAAAAGGCGTATGGTGCCGCCATTTACGTGCGCGTTGAGGTGGGACATCGCGTCGAAGTGCAACCTCTCACCGCTAAGACGCGAGTCGCCCCTGTGAAGACCGTATCGCTCCCCCGATTAGAGCTGTGTGGTGCGGTGCTCCTGTCCGAAATGGTGACGGCTATCCTGCCGAATATGCCTGCGGCACGCACGGTCTGTCAGTATTGGACCGATTCTACCATAGTCCTCGCCTGGCTGAGGAAGCCCGCGTGCCACTGGGCTACCTTCGTAGCCAACCGGGTGACCAAGATAGCGCAAGCTACCGAGGTCAAGGAGTGGTCCCACGTTCCGTCCGAACAAAACCCCGCGAACTTAGCCAGTAGAGGCGTATCGTTGGAAGATTTGGTTGCTAACCAACTCTGGTGGCAAGGACCAGCGTGGCTGCGACTGCCCCGACCTCAGTGCCCAGCACAATCTGAGGAGTCTCCAGTTATGCCGCTGGAGGTCCGTGCGGTAACGGTCCATTTTGCGCCGAGCCCATCCGAAGAGTTCCTTGAACGGTTCTCCCAGCTTGACCGGGCTATGCGAGTCCGCGCATACGTCCTTCGCTTCGTAAGACGCTGCCGGAAGTTAGATACCGCGCGAGAAGGCCATCTTACCAGCGGAGACCTCACCGAAGCGGAGCGATCTCTTATCCTAGAGACTCAACGTCGAGAATACCCCGGGGAGTATCACTGCCTCAGTGACAAGCGTCCGTTACCGAGGTCAAGTTCTATCCTGAACTTAAACCCGTTCATAGACCGACACGGACTTATAAGAGCGTGCGGCCGTGTCGCAGCTGCCGAATCTCTGCAATATGATGAACGGCATCCGATTATCCTTCCGTAGCGCTGTCGATTGTCTCGCCTTCTCGCTCTATTTACACACCGGATAACGCTCCACGGCGGCAACCGATTGATGGTGCGCCTTATTCGATCCAAGTATTGGATTCCCAGGCTTCAAAATTTGATGAAGGGGGTCGTGAACTCCTGCAAGGTATGCACCATCTATAAAAAGAGGTTGCAAACCCAAATGATGGAGGACCTTCCAACGGAGCGGACTTCTTTTTCCCGACCGTTCACACATACCGGTATAGACTACGCGGGCCCGTTCGAAATACGGAATTTTACCGGGAGAGCGTGTCTCATTACCAAGGGGTATGTGTGCGTGTTTGTGTGCTTTTCCACTAAAGCAATCCATTTGGAGGCCACGTCCGACCTCACAACCGAAAAGTTTCTCGCGGCCTTCGCGCGTTCAAGGACTCGGAGACGGATGCGTATAGCCATCAACGGGTTTCATGGCGTTTTATCCCTACAGTAGCTCCACATATGGGAGGTCTGTGGGAGGCCGGAGTGAAGAGTTTCAAAACCCTCTTCTATAAGGCCACGTCCATTCGGAAGTACACGTTTGAAGAGCTGTCCACACTGCTTGCGAAGATAGAAGCATGCCTCAATTCCAGGCCGCTCTCGCCTATGTCCGAAGATCCGACCGAACTGTTAGCCTTCACTCCCGGACACTTTCTTATTGGGGGACCCTTGATGGCTACAGCCGAGCCCGAAATAAAAGGCGACGCCACATCAATAATTAATCGATGGCAGCACTTGAAGGCCCTTAACCAGCAGTTCTGCCAGAGGTGGAAAGAGGAATACCTTAAAGAGCTCCATAAACGCACCAAGTGGCAGACGCCTACACCCAATCTTCAGGTTGGCGATATGGTCGTCGTTAAAGAGGACAACGTGCCATCTAATGAATGGTGGCTCGGGAGAATCCAGTCCGTATATCCCGGCGCCGACGATAAGGTCCGTGTGGTGGACGTCCTCACTGCCCGCGGAGTCCTCAAACGACCTGTGGTTAAGGTCGTTCGTCTTCCTATAGAACCCCGTAATTCCGTCCAACAATAACCTTACTGTAGGTTTTTTATCCATTACCGAATCATTGCTAATCGTCCTCGTTTTTCTATCCTCTCCTAGTTTTCATCCATCTAGACATGGCCCCCCGTTCCCGTGCCGACCGTATCATGGAGAGCCGGCGCGCTCGCGGTTTAAATTCCTACCGGTGCCGAGTCTGCCCAGGAACGAGTGCCCATCCCGAGTGGAACGCCGGCCTCGGCGCCCCGCCAGCCGCCCTGCTGGAAGGTCTCCAGCTCCGGCGCCTCCAGGGTCAGCATTCCGAGCTGAGCGCCGCCCTCGACTTCCCGTCAGCCTACCCATGGCAGGGGACCCAGCACCGTAGACTCGCTTCTACAGCAGCGGAGCCTCAACCTTCTCCCAACGGCGCTGGTGGTCCTGGAAACGGGTTCCAAAACTTTCGAGACGGCGGCGCTCATCGACCCGTGCACCCCGTAAGCTGCGTGGATGAGTCGTTGGCTAACGCCTTTAAGTTGCCGACTACCCAAGTCGGTGACGAGAAGGTATGCAACGCGGTCATCCGGGCCAAGCGGAGTGAGTTCCGAGTGGAGTTGGTGCTCAAGGTCGAGCCATGCTTGCGCATTCGCACGCCGATCCGTGAGCTGAGCGCTGCCGTGCGGTCCCGCTTTGGCGACCTCCAGCTTGCCGATGACCAGTTCCACAGGCCGGCCACCATCTCGCTCATCCTGGGAGCCGACATATACCCGAAGGTGATCCAACCCGGTCTACTGGCACGAGAAGACGGCCTCCCCGTGGCCCAGAGCACAGTTTTTGGATGGATCGTCTCCGGGGCGTGCACGCAACCATAGCCCGACCAAATGCTTGCAATCCTGCAAAGGAGGGATGTTGAGGGCAGCCGCAAACTCTTCGCATCCACTGTGGAGGGCTCTCCGCGCCCAACTCGCTCTCGCGCGCTCGTGCACACGGCACGCAGGAACGCCACCCGGAGCTTGGGCGGCCACTAGCTTGAGCGGGAGTTTGCAGTTACGCTCGATCGCCCGTTTTGGATCGTTCACCGCATTTTCTGTGTCTCTTACGCTTCCGCACTTACGCGCGCTGTACATACCTCATAAGCGAAATATATATAAGAACAATAGAACATAGAATACATGAAGTACATGAAGATAAACCCGAGAATACCTGGATGAATAAGTGCGCCTGAACAGTCGAATAATTGCCTGGACAGTGATCAACAAGGCGACCCGCCCCCCTACAAACACTATCAGTTTCTAATTCTTAACATTTCGACCATTTTTATCTCCTTATGTCGTGATTTTACTATCAAAATTCTTGGGCCATACCCCGATTGCACGCACGAAATGGTATGATCGAAAACAACCTAAAATGGTTAAGATTGAGCAGTCTTCTTTGATCAACGAATACAATAATCACATGGAAGGTGTGGACCTTTTTGATAACGGAATCAATAATTATCAAATTCGGATACGGGGCATGAAGTGGTGCCCCTAATAAGAAATGCGTTCGACGTGGCTATGGTAAATGCATGGAAGTTGCATTGCCTTTGTCGCAATTATGACCAGAATATGTCTCAATTTGATTTCCGCGTTGAAATATGCGAATCAATTTCGATTAAATCGAACTATCATCATCTGGGTTGAACGATGGCTTTTGGTTCACAACTGGCAAAGCGTTCCGATCATAACTAAATGAACATAATCGTTGCCCGATTGGCGGCAATACTGAGTGTGGTTGTCTGAAGTGCCAGGCGAAATTGCATCCCTCCCCTTGCTCCTACGGTTACCACAACGGTATTCCTTCAGATCAGAAAAAAATGTTTATATATAGTATAAATAATCTATAAATACAATGGTTACCGAATAAAGTTAACAAAACTTCCAAATTAAATGAGCTTTTTACTCAGTCTAAGCAAAATTTTTAAGTATATCAAAATTTGTATTTTTAGTACACACCATGGGCAGTATTTAAATACCCATTGTGAATAGTTGTGGAGTTAAGATGTGTATACATATCGCTATATATTTATTTCTATTGTATAAAGGGCATATCAAGGTATGTTGATGAACGAATTGCAGCGTCACAAGATCGACGTATGGGATCAAACTGGGAATTGGAGGAAATACGTAACAGTGTTATTGTATAGGCTCAATACCGTTTGGAAGCAGTTTGAGACTCTTAGCGACAAAATGACCTCTTACGACGAGTATGTTGTATGTTGATCCATTGACAACGAGGCCTACGAGGGCAAAGACTTGCGTGCAAAACAAATTTTTATTTCTTTAACGGCTAAGGGAGAAAGATATAAAAAACGACGCCATGGACAACTATAACAACACCGAGAACGCAACACAAGCATTGGACTCTCGTACAACGGATCAGCAACTGCTACACAGGGCTTCAGAAAAACACATTGCTAGTATTCGTTTGAAACGCAAAGGGATCGCGCACTATCTGTCGGGTGCTCTTGGACACTGGTTCGAAACTGCCATACATCTCGGAATGGTGCATACAGGCACTTGGCCTGGCAAGTTTACCATCACGTGTTCTGGTGTCGTGAATTTAAGCGATAAAGGCTGAGACAACTAGAGGCTGCAGCACACTGGACATGCAGTCAAAGATCTCAGAGCACACAACGAAAGTACGCGCCCACGTACTCAGCAAAATCACCTCTTCATTGGCAAGACACGAAATTGACGTCGTAGCACTAAAGACATTCGCTGGCTTCAATCTCGCAGATTCTGACTATCAATCGTTAGCTCCAATAGATATTCTTTTGGGCAACGATTATGTTTGGATCGTGTTCACAGGTCAAAAGATGTTTGACAGCCAGGGGAAGATCATCGCCATTTCGACAATTTTTGAATGGGTAATAAATTCTATTACGTCTAGCAGCTCATCATTTACAACAACAGTGCACACTGCTATTGACATTCACGCATCGCTTTTACGCTTTTGGGAGCTGAAGGATGTCGTCGGGAACCGGAGGACGATAATATTGAGCAACACTTAATGAAGACACACACTCGGGCGTTAAAACCACACCAAAGGGCGTTACATCTTCGAGTTTCCCTTTAAAGATCCTAATCAACCGTTTTCAGATACACTACAGGGAGCCTTCACAAGATTCAGGGGTGTTGATCGTCGCCTGGAGCGAGATCCCCATATGCACTCACAATATATACAGTTATTCGTGATTATCTTAATTCTCATATAAGAGAACTTTCGCCAGAAGACATTGACAAGAAGTCATGCTTTTACTTGCCACATCATCCAGTAATTACACAAAATTTAAGGGTGAGTTTTGATTACTCGTTTAAGGATACTAGCGGAAATGACTTGAACGACGCCCTGCACATTAGACCCAGTATATTACGAATCTTATTCTCCATTTGTACACGCTCCAGAATGTTTAAGTTCGTCTTTTCGGCAGATATAGTCAAAATGTATCGACAATTCTGGGTGAGTGCAAATCAGTGTTTCCAATTTGTCCTTTTTGCGGACAGATCTGTCTTTTTTAAAACTGCGATTTCCGGAAAAAAGCTACAATGTCCCAATTCCGGAACAAATGCCTTTTTTAATTAATTCTATCCTTTATTCATCCTTTTTTCATCATGGATTTTTTATTGAAACTTTTACTACAACCAATACTCAAGGCTAGGGACTCAATTTTACAGCAAAGGTTCTGGGCATTCACTGGGATCAAGAAAAAGATAATTAATTGTTCAACGTTTGACTTTCATCGAATTCGGACAGCACCAAACGATAAGTGCTGTCGGATATGGCACGCATCTTTGATCCCCTGGGTATTCTTTCGCCAGTGGTGGTGCAATTTCAAATTCATTTTCCAGAATTGTGGCTACTCAATCTCGGCTGGGATACGGAACTTCCTCAAAAAATTACTGATTGGTGGAAGAAATGCGGTGACGACCTAAATGTACTCCAGGAACTTGACATACAGCCCTGGTTATATAAATAGCACAAATTAAAACCGAATATTCCGATCGATAATTTGGACAATATTTTACGTCCGATTTTAAAAATGTTGATCACACTTCCACATGGTATACAGGCAAAAAAATGTTTTCTTCTTTGCCTTATGCTTAATTTTCGTTCTCGTGCACTTGTTTGGCATGGTCATACAAATAGCACATTTTGATGGAGCGGTAGCTAATTTCGAGTAAAAAGTTTTTTTCGCAGAATTCTTTATTTCTTCGGTAACGCATTGACATAATTTAGCCAAAACAAGCTAAAATGGGTCGTGAAAGGCTAGAAGCTAAGAAGACTAGTGGCTAGAAGACTGAACGAAGCTTTACTCTTTGGACGCATCAGCAGGAAGAAGCCACTCCTGTCAAAACGAAACATCAAACAAAGACTAAGTTTCGCACGGACCCACCGGGATAAGAGTCTGAAATTTTGGAAAAATGTGCTATGGAGCGATGAAACTAAGATAAATAAAGTGCTATTTATGTAAGATATTATTTAAGTATAGTTTATTGATATTATTAATCGCGTAAGGTATAAAGTAAGAATTGTTGGGGTTGGGTGTCACGGCTTGATCTCGGCTGATTTTCTGCTGTTTTTCTACCGTTGACTGCTGATGTCGACTGCTGCTGCTGAACTCTGTCTATCTTCTTTTGTAGTCTTTTCCTTACTCCTGTTCGTTCTCCTTCTGCCGTTGTTCTGCTTCTCTCCTGCTTTTATCCGCTGTTCTTCTCGTTCTGCCGTTGTTCTGCTGTTGATTTGCTGGTACTGCTGTTACTCTGCTTATCTGCTGTTAATCTGCTGCTTCTGTTAATCTGCTGCTACTGTTACTGCCGTTAACCGACGCTCCTTCAGTTGGCCGGCCTTCCTACTACCTTTTACACTCGGTCATCCTGATTATTCATCAGTCCCTGATGACCCTGCGTCCTCGTTTTCTACAGAAAAACTCCATAGTTTCATGTTATCGTTGCTCGTGGTCGTATTGTTTGGTCCTTCGACGTCTGCTGCTTTTCGAACATTATAGCGTCCGCCTCGTTTCATGTTGGATATTTCGTATGGTCCTAAGAATTCGCTGGCCATCTTCCTTCCTTTGTATCCGTACTCGCATTTCCGCTTTTTATCGAATTGTTCCTTGTATCTGTTCTGCGCCTGCTGAATATTTTCTTTTGATTCTTGTCGCATCTTCTGTCTTTCGTCATCAAAATTATCAACCATCTCCTTTTCTATCAGCTGCAGTATATCGCTATCTGGTCCACAACGCATTTTTACTCCGATCATTAGCTCAAATGGAGAACGCTTTGTTGACCCATGAACAGTGCTATTAATAGCCCTCTGAGCTCCAGGTACGAACTTATACCATCTTCCAGGTTCCTCCGACGACAATTTAGAAATAATGCTCAGAATCGATCGGTTCACGCGTTCAATTTGTCCGTTGCCCCTTGGCACCCCTGTGGTACTCCATACGTGTTCGATGTTCTCTTCCTTCACAAACTCCTCAAAGCTAGAAGACGTAAATGCTGCTCCACGATCGCTTACTATACGAGCCGGATTTCCAAAGATATCAGACCATTCCTTTAACCTCTTGAGAACTTCGTCTGCGCCTGTTGTTTTAGTGGTATACATCCATACGAACTTGCTAAAGCTATCCACCATCGCGAAGATGTACTTGTACTGCTTTGAAGTAGCATCCATCGGTCCTAGATGATCCACATGTAGAGTATGAAGCGGCTCTGATCCTTTATCGATTTGGTGCAAAAATCCTTCTTTTTTTCCCAGCTTCTTGTTGTAGATTATACATTTCATACAGTTTCTTATGATTTGCATTACTTTTCCTTCCAGATGTGGAATCCAATAACTCTGCTGTACGGCATGCATCGTTTTTTGTGCGGCAAAGTGTCCTGCGTTGTGAGCCTCGGTTATAATCTCCCTCTCTAGTGATTTCGGTATTGCCAACAAATCCGTGCCTTGCACAACCTTGTATACGAGACCAGCCTTTAATTTAAAGTTGTCATATGGTTTACTTTTCAGAACTTCGGTAACTGCTTTGATCATCGTATCCTCCTGCTGGGCTTTCTTAATCCTTGCTGTGACTTCCGACGATACCATCATGACATCAATTGGGTATCGACTCAGGCAATCCACATGCTTCAGCCGTTCCCCTGGTCTGTGTTCCACGTCAAAATCGTAGTCCTGCAGATACAGAACCCATTGGGCTACCTCCCGCGGAACGTCCTTCTTGCTTAATGTCTGCTTAAAAGCGGCGCAATCAGTCACGAGCTTAAAGTTGGTTCCAAGTATGTACTGGCGGAATTTTTTGCACGCGAGAAAAATAGCTTTGGTTTCTAATATATAGCTATGCTGTCGTGCTTCGGACTCCGAGGTTTTCTTACTCCAGAATAAGATCGGATGCAATTGTTCTTCGTGCCACTGCATCAGCGCGGCTGCGAACCCGTCCTTCGAAGCATCAGTGTGGATCTCGGTTTTTGCATTCCTTCGATAGAGCCTCAACACCGGTTCATTTACCAATGCCTCCTTTAATATGGCTACCGCCTGCTGCTCCTCCAGACCCATTTTAAACTTAACGTCTTTTCTCAGCAGATTCGTCAATGGTTTTGCGATTATCGAATAGTTTTTTATAAATTTACGAAAAAACCCAGTTAATCCTAAAAAGGACTGCACGGCCTTAACGTTTTGCGGCATCGGGAACTTTCTGATGGCTTTGGTCTTCTCTAATCCAGGCTTGATTTCTCCTCTTCCAACTTGATGACCCAAAAATGTAATAGCGGACTGCAGGAATCGGTACTTCTTCCACTTCATCTTTAGTCCGTATTCAGCTGCTGCGTCAAAAACTTTCTTCAGCTTTCCCAGGCATTCGTCGCCGGTTTCGGCGTGTATGACAATATCGTCCATGTACAGGTCAAGAATGTTTTCATTTATGAGGTTTTGAAATACATGACTTATAAAACGGATGAAAACTGCTGGCGAATTGCAAAAACCAAAAGGCGCGCGATTGAATTCAAAAAGGCCTTCCTTCGTTATGAACGCCGTATACTTCTTGCTGCTTTCTTCCACAGGAACGTGAAAGAATCCATTTTCCAGGTCCATGATGGTGAACATTTTCGCATTTTCCAGTTTCTCCAGCACATCCTCAACGATTGGAACGGGGAAGCAATCTTTCAAGACCATCTTATTCAACTGACGATAGTCCACGCAGACCCGGCAGCTTCCATCCTTTTTCTTGACGATTACTGTACGGCTGGCGAAATTTGATGATGAGCGTCGTGTTATCCCATCATTGGCCCATTCATCCACCTGCTGCTTGACGACGTCGGCCTCGCTAATGGCCACTCGACTAGGCGCATGTCGAAACGGCGCTATGTTCTCATCCGGCACGATCTTCAGCATGAGCGGGCATACGGCAGTCTGCTTTTTTTCGGTAAAGTCCTGAATCATCGATTGGACGGCATCTCTGTACTGCGCGGGAACGTCTATATCAGTATTTGCTTCGACCACATTGTAAATACTTATCTGTTTGTTGTCCTCAGTTTCCTCCCCTGAAAGGGGAGAAAACTGATATCCTCCCGGCGTTGACGTCATCGTGAACTTTGATATAAAGTCGTGTCCCAGCAGCACTTGGCATCCGACGGCATGATCGCCACAAGCAACTTATGTGCCAGGCACATTCCATCGATCTCCACTTCTGCCAAGAACTGCCCAGCGGAGCGTGTGATGATGTTTCCAAGTCCTCTCAAAGTTGACGAGCTTGGTTGCAGATTGGCGCCACTCATTTTCCCAAACACAGCCATCTTTACTAGTGAAACATCTGCACCTGTGTCTATGAGCCCTTTGACTTGCACATTGTTGATTTTGAGTGACTTTAGGCGTTTCTCCTCGTATGCCACGTTTACGGCAGCAGCACTCGGGCAATCTTTCGACATGTGTCCAGTCAGGTTGCAGCGGAAACACTTTAATGCAGCTCGGCAATCCTTACGTAGGTGCTCTAAGGATCCACAATTATAGCAATGCTTCTTTCTCGTATAGTTGGTTAGATTGGGCTTCCTGACGAACGACTGTGAATCTTTCCTTTTCAGCGTCAAACCCTCCTCGGCTGCCTCGGCTGGCAGCGTTCTTTCGTAGATTTCGTATTTCTCTTTCAGCTGTTTATACGAACTGCATCCATACAAAGTGTACTTATAATCCGTTTTTAATTTCAATCCGTCGACAATGTATCGAATCACCGACTCTGTATCTGTTGTACCACGCGCAGCAATTCGTTTCATTTGCAGTATATATTCATGAAAACTTTCATTGTTAGTTTTCACTCGCACCGACAACTGATTGTGAATTTCGGCACTGCATAAACGATCACTCTCAAACTCTTGTATAAGTTGATGACGTAACTGTCCATACTCATACACTGCTGTGGATTCGAGAAAAAGAGCGGCTGTACATGTCATTTTTGCTCGTGCTTGCACATATTTTTGTTTGTCGTTTAGTCCATATGCTTCAACGTTTAGCTCGAAATTATTAAACCACTGCTGTACCGACATATTTTCTCCACTAAACTCTGGAATAATTTTGGAAAAATTTTCCACTACCAGCTTCGCATCATTTTTCTTATCCATTTCATCAGCGCTTATTTTCATCGTGAGAAGTTGCACCAGTTGTTGGAGCGTGTGTGTGTTTTCCTCCAGTCTTGTTGAACTCATCGCTTCCATGTTCGTGTAGTTTTGACGATTGTTCCCGCCTGCCACTGATTCACTTGGGTCCTCGTTTTGCTGCATATTCTCGGCTGGTGGTACAGTTATATTTTCCGTTATGATTCTGCTGCGCAATACTCTTACGGGCAGCCTGCTTGAAACCACCGCTTTTTCTCGAATCTTCTTTTTGGCTTCTTCTGTCTCGCTTCCTCTGCTGGCGGCTTCTGAGACATGCGGCGCACAACTTTTTTTCCGTCTCTCTTTATCTAGCGGCGACTTCTGAGACATGCAGTATACAATTTTTTTTTTTTTTTTCACTTTTCACTGGCAACACGCGACCGGTTGAGCCCCCAAATGTAAGATATTATTTAAGTATAGTTTATTGATATTATTAATCGCGTAAGGTATAAAGTAAGAATTGTTGGGGTTGGGTGTCACGGCTTGATCTCGGCTGATTTTCTGCTGTTTTTCTACCGTTGACTGCTGATGTCGACTGCTGCTGCTGAACTCTGTCTGTCTTCTTTTGTAGTCTTTTCCTTACTCCTGTTCGTTCTCCTTCTGCCGTTGTTCTGCTTCTCTCCTGCTTTTATCCGCTGTTTCTCGTTCTGCCGTTGTTCTGCTGTTGATCTGCTGGTACTGCTGTTACTCTGCTTATCTGCTGTTAATCTGCTGCTACTGTTAATCTGCTGCTACTGTTACTGCCGTTAACCGACGCTCCTTCAGTTGGCCGGCCTTCCTACTACCTTTTACACTCGGTCATCCTGATTAGTCATCAGTCCCTGATGACCCTGCGTCCTCGTTTTCTACCGAAAAACTCCATAGTTTCATGTTATCGTTGCTCGTGGTCGTATTGTTTGGTCCTTCGACGTCTGCTGCTTTTCGAACATTATAGCGTCCGCCTCGTTTCATGTTGGTTATTTCGTATGGTCCTAAGAATTCGCTGGCCATCTTCCTTCCAGCTACAAACTGTGTTCTACGTATAGCCACAAGATCACCAACTTTGTATCCGTACTCGCATTTCCGCTTTTTATCGAATTGTTCCTTGTATCTGTTCTGCGCCTGCTGAATATTTTCTTTTGATTCTTGTCGCATCTTCTGTCTTTCGTCATCAAAATTATCAACCATCTCCTTTTCTATCAGCTGCAGTATATCGCTATCTGGTCCACAACGCATTTTTACTCCGATCATTAGCTCAAATGGAGAACGCTTTGTTGACCCATGAACAGTGCTATTAATAGCCCTCTGAGCTCCAGGTACGAACTTATACCATCTTCCAGGTTCCTCCGACGACAATTTAGAAATAATGCTCAGAATCGATCGGTTCACGCGTTCAATTTGTCCGTTGCCCCTTGGCACCCCTGTGGTACTCCATACGTGTTCGATGTTCTCTTCCTTCACAAACTCCTCAAAGCTAGAAGACGTAAATGCTGCTCCACGATCGCTTACTATACGAGCCGGATTTCCAAAGATATCAGACCATTCCTTTAACCTCTTGAGAACTTCGTCTGCGCCTGTTGTTTTAGTGGTATACATCCATACGAACTTGCAAAAGCTATCCACCATCGCGAAGATGTACTTGTACTGCTTTGAAGTAGCATCCATCGGTCCTAGATGATCCACATGTAGAGTATGAAGCGGCTCTGATCCTTTATCGATTTGGTGCAAAAATCCTTCTTTTTTTCCCAGCTTCTTGTTGTAGATTATACATTTCATACAGTTTCTTATGATTTGCATTACTTTTCCTTCCAGATGTGGAATCCAATAACTCTGCTGTACGGCATGCATCGTTTTTTGTGCGGCAAAGTGTCCTGCGTTGTGAGCCTCGGTTATAATCTCCCTCTCTAGTGATTTCGGTATTGCCAACAAATCCGTGCCTTGCACAACCTTGTATACGAGACCAGCCTTTAATTTAAAGTTGTCATATGGTTTACTTTTCAGAACTTCGGTAACTGCTTTGATCATCGTATCCTCCTGCTGGGCTTTCTTAATCCTTGCTGTGACTTCCGACGATACCATCATGACATCAATTGGGTATCGACTCAGGCAATCCACATGCTTCAGCCGTTCCCCTGGTCTGTGTTCCACGTCAAAATCGTAGTCCTGCAGATACAGAACCCATTGGGCTACCTCCCGCGGAACGTCCTTCTTGCTTAATGTCTGCTTAAAAGCGGCGCAATCAGTCACGAGCTTAAAGTTGGTTCCAAGTATGTACTGGCGGAATTTTTTGCACGCGAGAAAAATAGCTTTGGTTTCTAATATATAGCTATGCTGTCGTGCTTCGGACTCCGAGGTTTTCTTACTCCAGAATAAGATCGGATGCAATTGTTCTTCGTGCCACTGCATCAGCGCGGCTGCGAACCCGTCCTTCGAAGCATCAGTGTGGATTTCGGTTTTTGCATTCCTTCGATAGAGCCTCAACACCGGTTCATTTACCAATGCCTCCTTTAATATGGCTACCGCCTGCTGCTCCTCCAGACCCATTTTAAACTTAACGTCTTTTCTCAGCAGATTCGTCAATGGTTTTGCGATTATCGAATAGTTTTTTATAAATTTACGAAAAAACCCAGTTAATCCTAAAAAGGACTGCACGGCCTTTACGTTTTGCGGCATCGGGAACTTTCTGATGGCTTTGGTCTTCTCTAATCCAGGCTTGATTTCTCCTCTTCCAACTTGATGACCCAAAAATGTAATAGCGGACTGCAGGAATCGGTACTTCTTCCACTTCATCTTTAGTCCGTATTCAGCTGCTGCGTCAAAAACTTTCTTCAGCTTTCCCAGGCATTCGTCGCCGGTTTCGGCGTGTATGACAATATCGTCCATGTACAGGTCAAGAATGTTTTCATTTATGAGGTTTTAAAATACATGACTTATAAAACGGATGAAAACTGCTGGCGAATTGCAAAAACCAAAAGGCGCGCGATTGAATTCAAAAAGGCCTTCCTTCGTTATGAACGCCGTATACTTCTTGCTGCTTTCTTCCACAGGAACGTGAAAGAATCCATTTTCCAGGTCCATGATGGTGAACATTTTCGCATTTTCCAGTTTCTCCAGCACATCCTCAACGATTGGAACGGGGAAGCAATCTTTCAAGACCATCTTATTCAACTGACGATAGTCCACGCAGACCCGGCAGCTTCCATCCTTTTTCTTGACGATTACTGTACGGCTGGCGAAATTTGATGATGAGCGTCGTATTATCCCATCATTGGCCCATTCATCCACCTGCTGCTTGACGACGTCGGCCTCGCTAATGGCCACTCGACTAGGCGCATGTCGAAACGGCGCTATGTTCTCATCCGGCACGATCTTCAGCATGAGCGGGCATACGGCAGTCTGCTTTTTTTCGGTAAAGTCCTGAATCATCGATTGGACGGCATCTCTGTACTGCGCGGGAACGTCTATATCAGTATTTGCTTCCACCACATTGTAAATACTTATCTGTTTGTTGTCCTCAGTTTCCTCCCCTGAAAGGGGAGAAAACTGATATCCTCCCGGCGTTGACGTCATCGTAAACTTTGATATAAAGTCGTGTCCCAGCAGCACTTGGCATCCGACGGCATGATCGCCACAAGCAACTTATGTGCCAGGCACATTCCATCGATCTCCACTTCTGCCAAGAACTGCCCAGCGGAGCGTGTGATGATGTTTCCAAGTCCTCTCAAAGTTGACGAGCTTGGTTGCAGATTGGCGCCACTCATTTTCCCAAACACAGCCATCTTTACTAGTGAAACATCTGCACCTGTGTCTATGAGCCCTTTGACTTGCACATTGTTGATTTTGAGTGACTTTAGGCGTTTCTCCTCGTATGCCACGTTTACGGCAGCAGCACTCGGGCAATCTTTCGACATGTGTCCAGTCAGGTTGCAGCGGAAACACTTTAATGCAGCTCGGCAATCCTTACGTAGGTGCTCTAAGGATCCACAATTATAGCAATGCTGCTTTCTCGTATAGTTGGTTAGATTGGGCTTCCTGACGAACGACTGTGAATCTTTCCTTTTCAGCGTCAAACCCTCCTCGGCTGCCTCGGCTGGCAGCGTTCTTTCGTAGATTTCGTATTTCTCTTTCAGCTGTTTATACGAACTGCATCCATACAAAGTGTACTTATAATCCGTTTTTAATTTCAATCCGTCGACAATGTATCGAATCACCGACTCTGTATCTATTGTACCACGCGCAGCAATTCGTTTCATTTGCAGTATATATTCATGAAAACTTTCATTGTTAGTTTTCACTCGCACCGACAACTGATTGTGAATTTCGGCACTGCATAAACGATCACTCTCAAACTCTTGTATAAGTTGATGACGTAACTGGCCATACTCATACACTGCTGTGGATTCGAGAAAAAGAGCGGCTGTACATGTCATTTTTGCTCGTGCTTGCACATATTTTTGTTTGTCGTTTAGTCCATATGCTTCAGCGTTTAGCTCGAAATTATTAAATTTAAGTATAGTTTATTGATATTATTAATCGCGTAAGGTATAAAGTAAGAATTGTTGGGGTTGGGTGTCACGGCTTGATCTCGGCTGATTTTCTGCTGTTTTTCTACCGTTGACTGCTGATGTCGACTGCTGCTGCTGAACTCTGTCTATCTTCTTTTGTAGTCTTTTCCTTACTCCTGTTCGTTCTCCTTCTGCCGTTGTTCTGCTTCTCTCCTGCTTTTATCCGCTGTTTCTCGTTCTGCCGTTGTTCTGCTGTTGATCTGCTGTTGATCTGCTGGTACTGCTGTTACTCTGCTTATCTGCTGTTAATCTGCTGCTACTGTTAATCTGCTGCTACTGTTACTGCCGTTAACCGACGCTCCTTCAGTTGGCCGGCCTTCCTACTTCCTTTTACATTCATATGACCATGGCTATATGTACATGCATAGTGCGACTCAACTATAGTTTTGACTTGGCTTTCACAGCAACCATCGAAGCTTAAAACTTTTGTTGCAAATAAAACGTCAGAATTGTTCGATACATATAAATTCAAAAGAAAATACCGCTGATTGCACCACGCGAGACATGCTCGCTCCAGAGCTGCTGAATTTCGACCTGTGATGGATGGTACCTTCACGGCTGCAAGATCAAGAAAAACTAACGGTAAAGTTGAGCTCTACAAAAGTCGACCACCGCATGGACAACTCAGGAAAACGACTCATTTTCACCGCTCGAAGCACTGGTGCTGCGCGTCTCGTCCTGTACAAACCGGTTCGCATTGTTTGTGGCGTATTGTTTGTGGCGCATTGTTTGTGGCGTATCCAAAAGACCAGGGTTGTTTGCAATTCTGCCATTTGAGGAGATCCAGGCGGCTCAGGAATGTTTTAAGGAGGATCGCAATTTACAGCTTTAGAACAATCCACTTCGGAGCCGCTCCCAGCTGCTCAAGTTCTCACCAATTAAATTCAAGAATTGGTGGACTGCTGAGTAATTCTCAATTTCCAGCTGATGTAAAACACAAGTTCTGGCATCAAGAATTTTTAACATCCTTGCAGCAACGTCCCAAGTGGAACAACTAGGAACGCAACATCTCAGTTGAAAATGTGGTACTTGTCAAGGACTCTACTCTGCCACCAGAAGTTTGGATTTTAGTATTGGAAGCTCATCCTGGACCAGATGGACTTGTTCGCGGCGTGAAGCCTAAGACGTCCACCAGAGAAATAACTCGACCCATCACCAAGCTCGCAGTACTACCTAATTCAGAAACCATGGTTCAGGGCGGTCCGGGATGTGTATAAACGCATTGCATCCTATAAGATGTCCTAAATATCTTTTTGTATTTTTAAACACTATGTTTTGCCACGTTAGTTAAGTATTTTTCTCGCACTCTTAAAATTGTTTAAGGGTTAAGATTACGACGGAACGTAAGAGACATAAAACCTCTGTAAGAAAAAAAAAACCAATAACTCATACAGCCCACTCAAAAATTTGGAATCAAAGCATTGTGTTCCGTGAACTTCGAAGTGTTTTAGTCGTCATTAAGGTATGTGTAAGAGGTGTCCTTTTTTCAATTTTTGCACTTCCCTATTAATAAAGCATTTCTCGTCAAAACTTTACATACAGAAAAAAACCTAGATTTTCACCTGCTAAAAGTACAGGTAACTACAGAAAAGGACACATGAGCATGAAATGCGTTAAACACTTAACTATTAAATTAAAATTGTTGCGAATAAGATAACTGTCTTTGAAGGGAACTGTTAAGCTTATGAGCTTTTTACTGGCCGTTCCAATTTAAATAAATATTCATGAGGGTGGGATGGCTACTGCTAAGCCGAGTACGAGAGATTAAAAGAGATATATGCGGTAACAAAGGTTTTTACCGTGGTAATTGCAAATAATAAACAATATTAGCGGTTTAAGGTAGAGGGCATCACGGGAAGTGAACGTTTATTTGGTGATAAGCTAAACTGGATACTTCCTGGGTGAGATGATTTCATGAGGACTAGCAAGGTTGAACGAAGATTGAGGTGCATACGCCAAGCGTGTGGGCTCTCTCAGATCAACTGGAAGAGTTCCATGCAAAGAAATATCAGACGGATGCAGAACGTTTGACTTGACGTAGTCAGGAACTGAGAATGGGCTGTAAAGCGAAAATAATTGATGGTTCCAAAACGAGAATATAGGTTGCTCAACATCTGAATCCAACCCAATTCCAAATAATTTGGTGCATTCGACTGCAGCAGCCTCGTTCAGGTACCAAATTACTGTTGACAATTAGAAGAAAGTCCAGTTGTTTGAGGGAAGTAATTTTTGAGCTTTTCCAGAGCCATATGTACACTATCAACATGTGTACAAGGTCACGGTGATGGATTTGAAGTTGCAAATTAGAGCAAAGGAATCGTGGGAATTAAATACGGGTAAATTTGATCGGGAAAATCGATTAAATTCAGGCGTTTGCTAATCAGATCCGGCAGGATAACTGAAGAACCCGAGAACCGGTTACAGCATAACATGACTAATCCTAAGCTAGATTTTTAATAATCCTTGACTTGCCCAGCAACCAAGAGCTCCAAAAAAAAGTTTTGCACCAATAAAGAGATCGATGCCCTGATGTAGATAAAGTCCCCAATCCGCGAGTTGTATGTTTGAAGGACGTTCCAGTTTCTAATGTCCATGTCAAAACATGTTATTTCAATAATTATGGGAGTCAGTTAGTAGAACAGCGGTAGTGCAAGCTAACGTCGACCGACAATTCACCGTAAATGAATCTGGAATCGCTTATTCCGAAGAAGGTAGTGGACGATTTTGTCTTCTAAAGCTTAAGCGAGAACTTATTAAATGCAGCTGAGAGCCGGAATCTAGCAGCGTTCGGAAAGAAACAAAGATTCCAGATTGATTTTTGACCAGGGCGGCCATGGGCAATAGCACATCATCTTTGCTGAGATCCTGGGCTCTAAGAGTAGTAGATGTAGATGCTGAAATAGAGGGTTCAGCGATATGCTGCAGTTGCTTCAGGGTTGCCAAAATGCAGGGTATTATGGTGATTATTACCTCAGATACGACAGTGGCTCGAGGTGCAATTGCTTAATCGATGCCCTGATTTTAGACAGCTTGTAAATAGGGAAAACCGCTTGGCTTCTATTTGGCAATATGCAGGGGACAGTGCTTTAATCTTCGGACGGCTGGACTTCGTGATTGCTATTGCTGCAAAGTACGCAGCTTAAGAAGGTTTGACTAGCTGCAACCATGGTGGACTTAAAATTTTTATACTTTTTATGCTTGCCCACCTGACTGCTCGGCTCATAGGATGTCTCAAGTTGTCTCAAATAACCTCCATCGCTGCTGCAGGAACGAGGTTACAGTTTTCCATTACGTTTCCTCGCCGAAAACTCCCGAAGCATAACCACTAGCCGAGGTTCTAGCGACCGAACAGTCTTCAATTCAGCATCCCGCAGGCAGTAAAGCAAATGTTGAGACTTTTCGAATTAAGTAAGTTAAGTCAGGATGACTGTCGAGATGTCAGGATGAAGTCAGTTGATTGTTCCACTCGCAAACTGAGCGGTAGTTTTTTCTCCAGAATACATAAAATGAATTGGCATATGACAGCTACTCTTAGCCATTTCCCGCATAGTCGAAGCCTTCAGTGAACTAGCAAGTCATTCACAACTATCACACAATTCAGTATAAATTTCGTTTGAATCCAATTCCTCATGGTAGGTGTGAATAAAATTTTTTGACAGCTATCCGTTTTATTTTCCCGCATAATGGCGTTGACCTAAACTTCAACAACGACGTCGTTGACGACAACGACAGAGAACCGCAAGCAACTGTATATATCCCCCTAAATGCAGGGGCGGTCGGTGTCGGGTTCCGCAGCCCAATATTGGGAGACTCGATGGAAACATTATAGCCAGTGGTGCAGCAGTAAATTAAATTCCCATTTTATTGTTTGTTGTTTGTACTGCCCACTGCACTGCACATTGTACACACATATATACATATAAGCTCCCGCACGGCAGCAGCCTACCCAGCCGTTCTTTCGTCTTCTTTCCTTCTTTCTTTCGACTTTTCTATCACTCTATTGATCTTTCGTCTTCGCTATTGCTCTCTCCTCTGGATCTGTTGCACTCTCGCTTGTAGTAGGGCACGGGAAATTCGGCCCGCCTGCCCTCAAATCAGTCTGGATATCGTCGCGCTCGCATTAGGGCACGGGCAATTCGGCCCGCCTGCCTTTGCAGCGTCTGGACTCTTCAATCGTCGCGCTTGCATTAGGGAACGGGCAATTCGGCCCGCCTCCTCTTGCAGTTTTGGACTCTTGAACCGGCTAACTCTACATCGCTAATCTCGCTTTCGCTATCCTATCCACACGACTTTCGCTATTGACAATAAACTATATCAAACTAAACTCCCATGTTTAATAATTCGCAAGCTACGCTGCCGAAAAAGCTCGGCAGTTCAACAGTCGGTATATGAACTGTTTCATGCGGGAAGACGATAATGAGCTTTTTCAATAGCTGTTGCAATTTATATAAATTGTCACGAAGGTTCAAAGGTGAATAAATGTTGGTAATACTGGTAATACTGGTTGGTACTGTTGGTAATATTGGTAATTACAACGAAAGTAGAAAGTAGCTGCCAATTGCAGCTATAAATCTGACCCAGGCAGTTCTGAAAAGCTTACAAATGCAATACAACCAGATATACATAAGAAACTTAAGTTATGTGAAAAACAGACAAATTCTTTACAAAAATTTTAAAGCTGGAAGATAACCATAATTTTAAAAAAAAATTTAAATTTCAAAATCTATCAGAAAAAGTATTTTTAAGCCACAGGGGGAAAAAGTTCAATTTTATCGAGTAGGCTATGAAACCCAACAGGAATAATTACTTTGATTACTTACTGTACATGTCAAGCAATGACTATTGAAAGATAATTGTGTTATAAGTCAAGCAAAACTATTGAGTTGAAATCTACTTTTGTGATTTAAATTGCAGTGTCGGATCTTAACATTATTCTCAGTGTATTTTGGAATGTTCAATACGAAGTTGTTCACAGTGTGCTCTATTGTTGTCTTCTATGTACTTTAGCGTTTTTTTTTATCCACTGCTTTTTCCCCGCGGCCACAGCCTTGTCCACTGGCTGTGTTAGTGTTAGCGAGAGAGTTTGTAGGAAAAGAGACGACTCGCTCAGTTTAAAGGGTGCAATGCGAAAAGAGCGCGTGATCGGGTTTCTCTGCAAACAAGCGAGAGAGAGAGAAGAGAGAGGCGAACCATGCAATGACTCTGTTGTTTTATGAAAACTTCACACGCTGTTGTTAGTTTCTGCTGTTTAATTCTGAAGTTTCGTAAATTTATTGTATCAGTTGCTCGCATAGGCTGGTGGAAGGTGTTTCATAGCTAAAAGTTTATCTATACAGCTAAACATATAATTAATCACTAAGAGAAACAACTATGGATTTTTCTATCTCAAATCTAACGTAATAGCGAAAGAAAAATTTCATTTCAGCATCTTCGTAACATACATAAATATTTTTGAAGATGGAAATAATATCTTCAATTAACATTCAATTCAAAAAACAATAAATGACAATTTATTATTAGATATCTTACCTGCTCCACCCAAAGATTGGTTGTCATAATTTGATTTTTTAAATTCTATAAAGTAGAAGGTATACAATTTGTTACTATACTTGTTATTATAATATTCAAGGAGTTTATGTTAAATTATGGCTTATACTTTTGAACTACCAATGAAAAGGTGGTAGAAAATTGTTTAATTATTTCTAAAAATATTATTCAGGGAGATAAAACGTTTTAACCTATACATTTTCGCAGTAAGTTTTTACAAGTATCAACATCTTTCGGCGTGGAAGAACGTCGAAAACTTAATTTTATTTATAGCTAGAAACATGCGGAAAATATGCGGGCTCTTGATACTTGCCTACCTCCAGTTTCAACTAAACTTCCCAGGGCAAGTTTGCTATGGCTCGGGTGACTAACCCCTTCCCGCCTACTCGTGGGCCCAAGCGTGGTCGAGCTCTCATATATCATATATCAACCCAAAACCGGACTTGAGCCTGGTACTCCATCTAAAATACCGGCGGGACAATGTCTCCACACAAGACAAGACAATCGTGCCCATCCATGTCGAACATCGCGAGCGAACCAGTTACCGGGTTAGCTGCCAAGCAGAGCGATATTGCGTGTGGTAAGCGACCTGGGAACGGGGAAACCCTAGCCATTCCGACTGCGACGCTGGTGCATCACAGGGCAAGAAGCCGCCATAACAGGACAGGAGACGTGCTGCCTTCATCATGGCCAACGACGACCCTAAGCAGAGGCTATAGGGCAGCTCAATCCAGCTGTATTTCTAGACAGCCAAAACTGGGAAGGGCACTGCCAAGGACCCAAATAAGCGGCAATGCTTGGCGGATGATTCCGCTACACAGCCAGCAAAGCAAGCCAAGCGGGCGAAAACCAACAGCATGAATCACCCGTTTGCTAAGGTGGCGAGGGGCAAGACCCTAATTGGCGTCCTGGACAGCGGCGCCAAGGATGATACTATTCCCCGATACAAATGGCACCGGGTTGATAATGAGCTGCAGGATAGGTTCCTGCGGGAACTGGAAGATAATGGAGAGTCACCACCCTGGATCTTACGAGATACAGGGGAACATAGTAACTCCGAGGGTCCATGAAAAACACTCCTTCTCAGACCAGGACTCAGGACTCCAAATCTTCAATAAAGTCCGTGAATGCTGAGCAGATATGGGTCAAGTACAAGACCTGTCTGTCAACATAAAACACTGAACTTAGGAAGGCCAAGTGCGCCTCCTGGCGTAAGCTCTGCAGGGAAAGTGAGAACAACTCGAAAGCCTCGCGCCTGCGCAGAATTCTCTGAGTGACAACACCCACCCTAGGCCACATTAATAAGTCGGTAAACCTTCTCCTCAATACCCTCTTCTCAGGCTGCAATTTGATCAGATCTGACTACATCTTAGGTCAATTTGTTGCCTTCAAGTCTACCCTGAGCTTGCTAAGACAGGAGAACATTTACTAGGCCATCACGAGGTTTAAGCCCTAGCATTTTGCTGGAACATATGGCATTATTCAAGCAGATCCATGCAGGATAAATAGCCATAAACTGGCTCAAAAGTATATACCGAAAGTTTTCTCCCACGGACACATCCCTGACACCTGGCTTCATACCAAAGTTGTACTCATACCCAAGGTAGGCAAGCCCTCACATGCTGCCCCCAAGGATTTTAGACCCATAAGTCTCTCGTTCTTCCTTCTGAAGACGTTGGAACGACTTCGAGTCTAATCTCTCGACCGAAACGGCCCTACATACGATAACTTCTATAATCGCAGCGTATCTTAACTGCAAGGAGTACACCCTAGTAGCCTTTCTAGACACAGAAGGTGCCTTTAATAACATCCTCTCAACTGCTATCACAGGCGCACTAACGGATTTGGGGGTTGATTCCCGGATGGTGAGCCTCATCGATCAAAAGCTGCAATGCAGAACCATTGAAGCATGACTGGGGATGTCAACGTCTACTAGTTTTGTTAGCAGAGGCACGACGCAAGGTGGTATCTTCTCGCTTCTGCTATTGAACGTAGCGGTGAACGAACTGCTGCTGAAGGGGTGCAACAATGAAAGAAAGAACGATGGGAAACTGAGCATAGAGGGCAGGGTACAGAAAGCCACAGTGGCCCTCTATACCTACAAAAATGCCATCGGACTAAAATGGGGAATGCCTCTATACATAGTTCAGCTTTATAGTCTGTTCCCGCAGACGACCATCCACCATCCATTTCATGGATGGTCCGTAAGATTTTGCCGTTTCGAAATTTCTCAGTTAGTTCCACCATCCACTTTGGATACCGCACGATTCCATGCGATACTTAGCCGATGGTTTTCAAATACAACTCTGAAAAATTGTGATTCACAACGAAAAAATGGAATTCACTGCAAATATGTAAACAATGACTGACAGAAATAACTGATATTCTCTAGCAAATGGCTAGGAGCCAGGAGGATTTTCAATAGCATATGCTCAATTTTTAATTAGAGATGCTATAATTCCTTTTGGGAGAAGAATGCGAATAAATAACGAGGGAGAACGTTGTGAGCTGCGGGTCCTTATACCCTTATACCCGATACTCAGTCAGTATGTATGTACATACATTTATGAGCTTCCGATTTATGAAATTTATTATATGTTCGCAAAAGGGACATTAAAAATAAAATAATATTTAAAATAACAAAATTAAGTCAAACCATTTTTGGAATTTTATAGATGTTTCCATTTTTGTTTACATATGCTTTTTACATCTGCTTCTACATTTCATTATGTACATGTATAACTACATATTCAAGACGTACAATTTTTTGCGAGAATGAGAAGGAATGAGTCAGTGCTTGGCAGGCGTTGCGTAGCCACTGAAATTTAATTTGTTCCTTCTGACGATAATAATGATCCGACATGATCCAGATTCGGCAATCTGTTGGACACGGTCATTTCCCATGATTCTGCGGTTTTCGTTTTCTCGTACCTTAAAAATTGTGTATTCCACACATTTTAGTCTTTTGTGGGGGCGAAAGGTGGCGTGGCAAAATTATTAAATTTTTCTGATAGATTTAAAAGTTAAGATTTACATTTTTTTAAAGAATTATGTTTTTTTTTTTCTAGGTTTAGTTTTTTTAAAGAATTTAAAAAAAATGTGGTATTTTTGTCATGGGTAGTGCTTCTATTTTTCACATAACTAAAGTTTCTTCCAACTGGTTGTAATGAACTTTGCAGTTTTTGTAGGAAAAACAAACGATTATACGTCGGCTAACGGAATTTATCGGCGAAATTCGACATTTGAAAGTTTGGTCAAACAGTTGTACTTTAACCGTTTATCTTGAGCTTTCAAAGTCAAAATTTCAGAAAAAAAATAACGAAAAAAATTATGAAATTTTAATTTGAAAGCATAATATCTTCCAGACGTTAAGTTGCAGCAACAAAGTCGGAGTCGGATTTATAGCTGCATTTGTCAGCTTTTTTAACTGCAAAGTTCGATACAACCAGTTGTAGGAAAATTAAATTATGTGAAAAATAGAAGCACTACCTATGACAAAAAATACCACATTTTTTTAAAATTCTTAAAAAAAAACTACTCCATGAAAAAAAACTATAATTCTTTAAAAAATTTTAAATTAGCAAACCTATCAGAAAAAGTCATTTTGGGCGACAGCGGAAAAAAAGTTGAATTTTGTCGAGTAGTGTAAGTAGACCGCTCCTCCGCTAAGCACTCAAACGGGGCTACATCCACAATCACGTGGGCTGCCTCGTCCGAGACCGTTCGGAAGGCACTGATTACACGCAGTAAAGAGAGCGGTGGGTGGCCACAAGGCCCCGGGCGTAGCTCGCTGTTTGCAGGGCCTTAGTCCAGATTAGCACCGCATATAACATCATTGACCTCGTCACATTCGTCAGTAGTTGACGTCGCTAGTGCTTGGGTCCTCGGTTGTTAAGCATTATCCTAGAAAGTGCGCTGTTCGTACAAGCCACTTTTGAGCTCATGTAGGCAAAATGCTCTCGGAAGCAGAGTCGCGGGTCTATCATGCCGCCAAGATACTTAATCACTAAGGTGCCTGCCACTGTGATATTGGCCGTCTCGACTTTCTTCCGGCTGAACACCAGCACCGCCTCGGTCTTGTGGGGAGCAAGTTCGAGCCCTACGACCTCTAGCCACTGCTGGATTCGCGCGATCGTCTGGTCGCAGGTTGCTTCTACCTCGGCCAGGTCTTCAGCTAACACTAAAATAGCCACGTTGTCCGCAAAGCCCACCACGTGCACTCCGTGGGGGAGACTGAGTCACAAGATGCCATCGTACATTGTGTTCCACAGCAAAGGGTCCAGCACCGACCCCTGCGAAACTCCACCCGATAACTCTTATTACTCCGTGACAGCTTGCGTGTCGTACTGGAGCAGCCTTCTTTCGAAGTAACTTCGTACTATCCACTGGAGGTACATGGGAGTCTCGAAGCTCGCTAGTACCCTCAGGATGCAGCACCACCTCGCAGTGTTGAATGCGTTCTTGATGTCCAGCGTGACCATTAGGAAGTATTCCTTACTGTCGCCCTTCTACTGAGTGCCGGCGATCGCCCTGGAAGCAATGTCCACCACTCTACTGACGGCGTCGCCAGCCTCCGCGATGGTTCATTCCAACCGTGAGCATACCACTTTCTCCATCAGTTTGATGGCTGTGTCGATCAGGCAGATTGGTCTGTACGACGACACTGTCATTGGCGGCTTGCCTGGCTTGGAAAAAAGCATCAGCTTCTGCGTCTTCCACCACTCAAGAAATACTTCCTCGCGAAGGCACTGGTTAAGCGCACTCCGGGCGCACTGAAAGGGCGAGTATAAGGGCTCGATTGAGGATCGAGTCCGGCCCAGGTGCCTTGTTCGGGCTAACGCCCCTGGTGTAGCTGAGACTTTCTCGAGTGTCACCTCTTCGATGGCCTAGTTAGGTGGCTGAACTTGGCAAGGGATCTCCTGAAGGTGATTCGCGGTGCGTGGGAAAAGACCCTCCACAATGGATCTGACAAGGACGGGGTTCGATGGGGAGCTTTTTTTTCGGCACCCAGCTTCTTTGCCCAAGCTTGTATGCTCCTTCCCATGGGTCCTGCTCAGCAGAGTCACAAAGCGAAAGGAAGCTCTGGCGTTTGCTTTCCTTTATGGCAGCCTTGACAGTTAGGTCGACATAACTATTTGACATGACTTTTCCGCTGTCGTCAAAAATGACTTTTTCTGATAGATTTGGATGTTTAAAAATTTTTAAAGATAGTGTTTTTTTTTAATTTCCAACAAATGGTTGTATTGAACTTTGCAGTTATAAGAAAGCTGACAAATGCAGCTATAAATCCGACTGAGACACTTTGTAGCTGCAACTTAACGTCTGGAAGATATTAAGCTTCCAAATTGAAATTTAATAGTTTTTTTCGGTATTTTTCCCCGAAATTTTGACTTTGAAAGCTCAGGAAAAGTCGAAAAAAAAATAATTGTATGCCTTGATTTTTGGTTTTAGATAGACACATTAATTGGGCGTCGTTTAAGGCATCGCTTATAAAAATATAAAAATAAACGGCTAAGTTATAACCGTTGAAAATTTGGTCAAACGGTTGTAACTTAGCCGTTTAAAAAATTCTTCTTTAAAAAATTGTAAATCTCCAAATCTATCAGAAAAAGTCATTTTTGGCCACAACGGAAAAGAAGTTGAATTTTGTCGAGTATCGACCCTGTTCCTGCTCTGGAAAAGGTATGTTGCACACCCTGGTTGAGGAGCGCTATGTCCAGGGGTGCAATGGTCTCCAGCAGGACCATTCCTCTCGCATTCGTTGATACGCTTGCCCACTCTGCCCACGTGTTGAAGTCGCCTCCGATAGCTACTGGGTGACGATCTCTAACATCAGCCGCTAGGTTGTTCAATATTCCTGTGAATTTGGAGAGCTTTAGGCTTGGAGCGAAATAGACGCTGTATGCCCAGACCCTGCCATCTTTTAGGTGTAGGAAGCCCACCTTGAATTTAGTGTTGGCGTGTTGCAATGGTGTGCCGCCTCAAATCCATAGCGCAGCCTTTTTGATGGCATCCAGGATGAAGTCAACGTACTCACAAGGTCTGAATGGCTCGCTGAGGATGGCAAGGTTTATTCCCATTTCTCTCACTGTTTGGCTCAGAAGGTCCGCAGCACAGTGGTTGAGGTTGAGCTGTAACATCATCATTGGGGCGGTAAGTTGGATCCACCCTTGGCTGCTGCTCTTGCTACCCACGTAGTGCTTCGTGTCCTTTCTCTTCTTTGCTGATCAGATGAAGCAGCGTAGATCGCTCTAGCAGGTTGCCGCTTTGTGTCCGCTCACCCCGCATCTGAGGCAGCATCCGGTGCGATCCACCGTGCTCTTGCACCTGATTGCTAAGTGCCCGAACTCCAGGCATCTGTAGCACCGTCTTTGGGCTCTCCGCTCTCGGATCCTACAAATCGTCCAGCCGACTTTAAGCTTGCCAGCTAGCGTTTTAGCTATCGCTGCTGCGACATCCTTCTTCGTGACCAGGCTGTCAAGATCCCTGACTTTCACGCATATTCATCAAGTTGGATAGATTCATAAAGTTGGTAGAGGAGACCTTAGATATGATAAAAAAAGAGGATAGCTCGACGATACGAAGGGTAGCCCTTAATGCCATAAGAGCCAAAATTGTAGGAGATGCCAGTAGGAAGTTGGAACTCAGTAATGTTTACTTAGACTGGGACCAAATGAAAAAGTCGTTAGGAGCTCATTTCAAGGACAAAAGACCCGAACAAGACTTATTCATGGAATTAACCAATATTAAAGGAAAGAAGCTAGATTTGGAACCTTTATGCTTTGTGCTAAGAGCTCAAGCCATTCTCAGTGTGGTGAGATCGAGATGGGATATCCCTTTATGCAGAACAATTCAATGGGTTACACCAGGGGGTCATACCGGAACCAGCAGCTTAGAAAACCTACATGGAACCACGGTCAACAATGCCGTGGACAACAATGGGGTCAAAACAGCCGTCAGGGACAACTAGCGATTCAGGCACCGCAAGATTCAAATAGAATCGGTCAGACAAGGATGTCTGGGTTGTCCAATAATTCCGGAGAGTCATTCCAATCGAACAAGTCTAGACAATCCTACGGCAATCACTGTGCGCCCAGTACTTCAACTAGAAGTGGAAGAAGGGCAGCAGCAGATGGCCAGCTACAAAATATCTAAGAGGACGACGGAAATTTTCTCCAAAGAGCCTCGAACGAACCCAGAATATATAGGAGCAAAAAGAGAGCAATCGACCCTGCCATATATAATGGTAAGGCTAGCAACGGGCAGGTCAATTAAACTACTCATAGGCACAGGTTCCGCATTTTCATTTTTAACACCAGACGTGATACCCGAAGAGTATGCCCAAAGATTGGATACTCCGATCAAGATAAAAACTGTTACACAAGCACACGAGGTGCATTCAGAAAAACGATTGAAAATGTTTAAGGAATTAGGTGCCAGGCCACCTCCCGACCAACCGACCGAGGGGCGCTGCCGCTTAACGCGCGACTCGTTAACTGAACCGATCGCGGACATGCATGAAAGATAGGTGTTAGACTAGTGTTCGAGGAAAAGTAGAACTAATCTAACTAAAGAAACGAAGTAGTTACTAATTACAGGAAAGATATAAGTGTATCAGTAATTTAAGACTAGGAAGGGAGTTAGTTATAATATGATAGAGGGAATTATAATCCGAGCATAGGACCCTAAATGGTTCATGCAAGGAATAATTCGATCTACAAAGCGGAAGAAACAAGGGTGTATAATTCCTAGTGCTTCTTATCGGAATCGTGAAGCTTATGCGGCTCAACAGGTCAGGGCTACCTACGTCACCCTTGATCAAGTTGTGCACAAAATTCACGCCAAGCATTTTCCTACGATTAGTTAAGGTTCGAAGGTTTATTAAGAGCAATCTATTAGAGTAAGACGGCAGTCTCAAACCTGCATCCCAGTTGAGGCCGCGAAGAGCAGAAAGTAAAAAGTTTTTCTCAACTGATTCTATACGGTCCCGATGTACGTTGTACTGAGGGCACCATACACAAGAGCCGTATTCTAAAATCGGACGAACCAGAGAGGTGTAGAGAGTCTTTGTTATATAGGGGTCGTCAAATTCCTTTGACCACCTCTTTATAAACCCAAGCACGCCCATGGCCTTAATAGCCATGGTAGAAATGTGTTCTGAAAACTTTAACTTGGGATTTAATAGAACACCAAGATCATCAACCCGGGTAAATCTCACAAGAGAACCACCACAAAGGGTGTAAGAAACCAGAAAGGCGCTGGAGCGATGAAAAGTCATTACTTTACATTTTGAAGCATTAAGGTTTAATAAATTTTTTGATTGTTTATTGTTTATTTTTGTTTAAAGTTTAACAATGTACAGGTAAACTGTAAGGGTAAAATCATATCAACTAATTAAACTAAAGGGCCAATGCCAATACTCAGACCAGGTGGGGCTGATTATCGGCTCCGTAGCCGATAAGATCCCACCAACAGAGAAATTTAGGTAAGAGAAGACCCGGTAGACGAACAATTCTTAATTAAAGCTATTTAAATTAAATTAAGTTATTGATTAAGTTTATTGATTTGCACAACACCAAGACTGAAATCTATCGAGATCGGATTGCAACCTGGATTGAAAAGACATGTCCTTATCTGGACACAAAGCTTAACATATTCCGCATACATAAGTACTCGAGAGTATGTTAATACAGAAGGTAGGTCATTTATAAAGAGTGTAAAGAGTAAGGGGCCTAGATGGCTGCCCTGTGGTACACCCGAAGTCACCATAACTGGAGAGGACAGGGAGTTTTTGAAAAGGACTCTTTGAGACCTAGAACAAAGGTAGCTAGAGATTCATCCCAGGAGATTGGGCGGGAACCCTAGAAGGTCGAGCTTTTGTGCTAGGAGGGAATGGTTTACATAATCGAACGCTTTACTAAAATCGGTGTAAACAACATCCGTCTGCAAATTACCTTGAAAGCCTTTTATTATAAAGGAGGTAAACTCCAATAAATTTGTTGTGGTTAATCTTCGCCTCATAAATCCATTTTGTGATGGAGATATAAGTGATCTGCATAGGTGCTGCATGTGCGGAGTTAAAATTTTCTCAAACACTTTAGGAATAGCGGATAACTTAGATATACCTCTATAGTTCATTGCGTCAGACTTTCTACCTTTCTTATGGGGCGGAATTATAAAGGACTCCTTCCATATCGGGGGAAAGCATGAAAAATTTATAGATATGTTGAATAGTTTAAGAAACGGCCCATACAGAGACTCGGTACAGTATCTGAGTACACAGCCGGGAACTCCGTCCGGACCCGGCGAGAACACCGGCTTTACTGTTCGTAGATCATGAAGCAACGAGCTTTCATTTAGCAAAGGACTGAAAAAGCCGTTCGACCTCGGTAACCCGGATACGGCTGACCAGAGTAAACATCCTGCGAATAGGTAGTTTGCAAAAAAACGGGCAAAAAGATCGACAATTGCCTGATCATTATCTGCCGACGTATTAAGGAAGGATAGCGAGGATGGGTGTGCGGACGTTCTACGCTTACTGTTTACAAAGCTGTAGAACTGTTTGGGGTGCTTAGAAAAACGTATCCTGCATTGAGATAAGTAATTCCTATAACATTGAGCGTTAAGAACTGAAAAGTTTGAGCGAGCCATTACATAATTTTACAATTACAACAATTTTTTTCATATAATTTAAAAAAAAAACATCAAGTAGGATATTAGTGTGTTAGGTATTAGTAGTGTGTTGGTATTGACGAATTAACTATACTTAGACCAAGATAAGGCATTTTATTAGAGAGGCGTCGTTCCTTTAGCGTGTTAGAATTAAAATTAAAATGTTAGTTTCTTTTCTGTACCAGTGACTTAGAGAAACAAGTACTCAATTGGACTCCCGGGAGGTTAAGAAACACCTTTTGAACCAAGCATACGAGAAAATGATTATAAAAAAACCCATATTTTATAAAAGTAAGGCAACTGGCAACACAAATTGATGAAAATGTGTTGTTTAAAAGCGAAAAAAGTATCAAACAACATTAAATGCAAAATGTAGAAGCTCATTTATTATATAAGAGGCGTTTTTGAACCTTTTTGTCGTTCATTAGCAACTTTTTGCGATCTGCTATAATATGGCTGCATAATTTTGGTAGCCCCAAAGTCTATTAAAAAAAGGAGGTTTGATGACTGAGGCTTATTGGCTCTTGAATACAGTTCTCACTTCTTATATTCAGAAATAGAATACTCTTGGTGTAAAAATTGAATTTATAAAAGTAAAACCAATCGCACTTATTTATGTAAAATTAATATTAAAAATTTTATTCGAGTATAACGAAATATACAAGAAGTGATATACCTCTTTCTTGTACTTACCACATCAATAAGTTGGGAAAGTTTTAGTTTTATGCAAACTTTAAGAACATCTGTGGTATTAACAACAGGCCGGACCAATTTGTTGTAGTTGCTCAAGAGGTCGTCATAAAGCCGTTTTGCATCTGGATTTCCTGCAACTGCTCCATGTACCATTAGAGCCGAAAAAATCCAAGCTCTTAACGTTACGCCTGAAGTAGGCTTCATATTAAATAATCTTATGATTTGGATTATAAGCTTCATATGGCCATACAATTTTAATATAAATGTATAGTTTTAAAATATGATTGTTAGCCTTATTATATTTCCTTATATTCGATATTCCTCATTAGTAGTCTCTGTAAAAAAGTGTTTAAGACTCCGAATTATTTAAAAACTGTTAATAGAGTAGGTTAAATATTAGATAATACATAATTAGGTTGGCAAAAAATAAATAAACACCCTATTTTTAAAGTTAAATGTTAGCTGTTAGGTTTGACCGCATTATTTAACAAATGACCCGTTTTGTTCAGCGACTATTTGCCATTTTGTGGATAGTTGTAAATCTCCATTCTCATAAAAGCTCGAGTCCGTGCTGTTAAAAAGCACGATTGACACATTTTTTTATGCAAAAAAATTGTAGTAAGGAAAAAAAGATGACGCCTAATTAATGCATCTATCTTAAATTTGAAACCTTAATATCTTCCAGACGTTGAGCTGCAGCTACACAATGTGTAGGTCGTATTTATTTGTCAGCTTTTCAGAACTGCAAGTTCAATGCATCCAGTTATAAGAAACTTAATTTATTTGAATAATAGAAGCACTACTTTTTTAACCAAAATACCAGATTTCCCAAAATTCTTAAAAAAAAAATAAACATAGAAAAAAAATATAATTCTTTACAAAATTTTAAATTTCTAAATCTATTAGAAACGAGAGGGAACGTGGTGAGCCGCGGCAAAGGCCGCGGCTCTACCTTATACCCGGTACTCAGTCAGTATATACATACATACATTTATGAGCCTACGATTTATGAAATTTATTATATGATCTCAAAGGGACGAAAATAATATTTAAATTAAAAAAATTAATTTTTAGGAATTTTTCTACATTTTTCCATTTTTGTTTACATATGCTTTGTATATCTGCGCCTACATTTCTACATGACATGTATAACTACATATTTGAGACGTACAAGTGTTTCCGACAGAGAGAGAGGAAAGGAGAAGCGCTTGGCAGGCGTTGCGTAGCCACTGAAATTTAATTTGTTTCTTCTGTCCATAATATTGATCCGATCTGACCCAGATTCGGTAATCTGGTAGATATGGTAATTTTTCATGATTCTGCGTTTTTGGTTTTCATTTATCTTAAAAATTGTGGATTCCACAGATTTTGGTCTTTTGTGGGGGCGGAAGGGGGCGTGTCAAAATTTTGAAATACACTTATAATGAAGTGATATCACAGGAGCTTGGATAGAAAATTTGGTTGCTCTAGCTCTTATAGTCTCTGAGATCGCTCATTTAAACGAATAAGCAAAGCAGGTGGGGTCGCGTGTGAGAGAGAGCGAGAGAGAATGATGACTTTCGAAATGGTTTTCTTCATTGTAGCTATAATAATGATCCAATCTGATTCAGATTCAACACTCTGATAGAAATGGTCATTTTCTATGACTCTGCGGTTTTAGTTTTCTCGTATTTCCAAAATTGTGTTCGCCATAGACTTTCGTCCTTTGTGGGGGCGGAAAGGGGCGGGGCAAAATTTTTCAACACATTTGGAGTAGTGTGATCATAAAACAGACTGGATACAAAATTTGGTTGCTCTAGCTTTAATAGTCTCTGAGATATAAGCGCAAATGAAGACGGACAGACAGACGGATGGACGGACGGACGGACGGACGGACGGACGGACGGACGGACAGACAGACATGGCTATATCGACTAGGCTATTGATGCTGATCAAGAATATATATACTTTATGGGGTCGGAAACGCTTCCTTCTGTGCGTTACACTCAACCGTTATCCCCACAAATCCAATATACCCCTATACTCTTCGAGTACCGGGTATAAAAATCATCGTCCACAGCGGAAGTGTCATTTCAACAAATTTATTTGTGCAAATTATTTTAGAGTGAAAAAATGCATTCAAATTTTGGGCCACAGCGGAAATGTCATTTCGACAAATTTATTTGTGCAAATTATTTTAGTGTGAAAAAATGCATTCAAATTTTTTTCACTTACTTATTTTCACTTTTCACTTACTTTTTTCACTTCTGTCAGAATGAATTACACGTAATCTAAAGCGTATCATTCTGTTTTTTTGTATGTCTTTTTAGGTATATTCATTGTTATTAATACTCAATACATGGGCAGTATTAATACATAAATTGTTATTAATACTGTTACATGCGCAGCTATAAAGCATGTTCAAAACCGTCTAATTGTTGGGCTGTTTTTCAGATTTCGCGCGAGGTAGCGTCAGTTACATCTCTCTATCTTCACTTTTGGGAATGGGGATTGTAAACGTAAGTAAAGGAATATTAATATGAATATAAACATGTACAAAAATTATCTCGGGAAGATGTGATGAAATTTTTTTTGGAAGGTATTACACAATAGAAGCCCATTACCCAACGAGGGGGGCCTGTGTATAAAATAAATAAACCACTCCAAATAAACAAGGAGGCGGAGGACCTCCTATACTTCAGATTGCGGAAGATGGCATGGGGCATGGGAAGTGTATACCTACGTCTGCGGCGGAGCTCCTCATAGCCATGGAGCAAGGGCTCGTCGACATAGCTCTAGTCCAGGAGCCATGGATTGCATCAGGCAACTCAGTGGCCGGTCTAAAGTCCTCGAACTATAACTCTTTTTACACAACATCGGTAATCAAGAACAGAACCATCGAACTTGTACGAAAGGGAATCCATGCTCACCTTATGTCTCATTACAGCTCAGATGACCTCAGATGACAGTGGTGATGCTAGAAAGCGAAGAGAAGCGCCTCTTGGTAGCCTCCTACTATATGACACTCGAAAGGCCCGCACCACCTGAAGAGTTAAGAAGTCTAGTCGAAGAAGCCGACTCCAAGGACTACCAACTACTCATGGGTACGGACGCAAATGCCCACCACAATGTATGTGGAAGCCCCGATATCAATGAGCGAGGTGAGCAACTCCTAGACATTATACTATTAACTAACATAGAAGTAGCAAACGTGGGGAAGGAATACACCTACGTTGATCCCACCTCATCAAACGTGCTATATCTTACTCTCGTAACGGGAAAGAGTACCGCGGTATCTGAGTGGAGAGTTCTCGAAAAACCATCCTTCTCAGATCACAGGTATAATCAGTTCAAGTACGAATTTACGCACACTTCGAAGATAACAGTCTATATGAACCCCCGGAACACAAACTGGGAAAAAATCAGAAAGACAGTTACCTCAAAGCTTGCGAATCCAGGTTCGGTGGAATCGGCGGAGGACATAAAGAAGTTTCTTGAGTTTCTATACAAGGACTTACTAGATGGCTACCGCGCAGAATGCCCACCCTCAAGAACGAAAAAGAGGACCAAGCCACTCTGGTGGAACAGGGACCTCTCCCTCTTAAGAAACATCCGTAGGGAATTTTTCAAGCTCGCCAAACAAGCGAACGAAGAGTTTATAAACGAAAAATACAGGAATCTACTCAGGAATTACAGGAAAGAGATACGCAAGGCACAACGCAGCTCGTGCTCCCCACAGGTCTAATAACCCACAAGAAAATCCAATGGGCCATAGACTCCTTTACGGGCATTAAAGCAGCTGGACTGGATGGAATATTCCCAGCCATGTTGCAGGTGGCCAAAGAGGTGATCACCCCATGGCTTTTCGCTATATCCCTATCCAATGGAGAACTTCCAGAGTTGTCTTCCTCCCGAAGGCAGGAAAGTGCAGCCATGTTAGTCCCAAGGATTATAGACCGATAAACCTCCCCTTCTCTCTATTAAAAACAATGGAAAAGCTGATGAAGCAGAAAGGAAGTAAGGAGACTGATGTCAAACAACCAGCATGCTTACAGTAAAAGAAAATCGGTGAAAACAGCACTACACTCGCTAGTAGCTACCGTCAAGATATATGCACTAAGAGTTTTTGTAGACATATCCCGAGCATTTAATAACGTGGCCACAAGCGCAATAATGGGTCGCTTAGCAACAACCCACACACACCCAGCAATCAACCACTGGAGAAAAATGTCCTCAGTTGTAGATGGGCTCAATAAAAATGGGGCACCGCCTCCATAGCTAAGGGGGCACCCAGAGGCACACCGCAAGGTGGAGAACTGTCGCCCCTCCTGTGGAATCTGGTGGTCGACGACTCAATCAAGAGATTCAAAAGGAAAGCTTCAAAAATAACAGCCTATGCTGATGACATAAGCATTTTTATTACGGGTGTATGTCCATCGACTCTCAGCTCCATAATAGAAAGTACACTCAGGGAGATATGTGAGTGGGCGGACGAAGTTGGACTCAGTAACAAAATCAATCAAACATGGCTAACCCCAAAAACACAAGTCAAATATCTCGGCACCGTATTGAATAGCAAGCTGACATGGAGACCCAATGTAGTGGAAAGGGTGAAGAAGGCCACCATTGCGCTATACGCATCAAAGAAGATGCTCAGCAGCATATGGGGCCTGTCACCTGCTCTTATGCATTGGATCTACATCTCGGTGGTGCGACCAACTCTGCTGTATGTAGTCTTAGTGTGGTGGCAAGCTAACGTGAAGAAGACGTTCCACAAGCTTATGGAAAAGACTCATCGACAGGCTCTGCTTTGTATCACGGGGGCGCTGAGATCAACTCTAAAAAAGCACTCGAGACCATACTTGGAATTGATCCCCGGGACATCCACGCTCGTCTGACGGCAGGAAAAGCTACACAGCGCCTGATGGCGTCGGGAAACATGTGGCCACAAGCATAAGGACACAGTATAATTAGCAGGGACACGATCATTTATACTAACTACATGAGCCCCCGAACTTGCCGCGACATAAAAATAAAACGCATTTCTGGGACCCGAAGAATGGAAAAATGACGGAGCCAGACCCAACACCTCAACATATACACAGATGGCTCCAAAATGAAAGGAGGAGTAGGAGCTGTCTTATACTGCACACACCCCGAAATAAGACTGTTATATAACCTACCAGATCACTGCCACATATTCCAGGCAGAAGTCTTTGCCATCAGGAAAGCAGCGGAGTTTGCGAAACACACAGAACGATCACACAATTTGGTTAACCTGTTCGTAGACAGCCAAGCGGCGATAAAATCCATGCAGTCGTCTGCGGTCGGTTCTAGAAGTGTCCTGCCAAGCATTTGACTCATTTTGCAGGACCAAGTCAGTGCGGATCTATTGAGCTCCCAGCTACCAGGGCATCGAAGGAAACAAAGCGGCAGACGCTCTGGCAAAGGGAGGCGTCGGGCTGGCGAATAAAAGGGTAGAAAATGTGCCTGTGCCTCGACCGGTTGCACCGGCTTCCCACCTCCGATTGGAGGGTAGTAAAGGTTGAGGCGACACAAGGTCCGATGAACCAGACGGTGCTCGTACTCAATAAGGAGTCTTTAGCCGCAATCGGGGCAATTAACGGCGAGCTCAACTTTGGCATCAGTGCGGTGTGCATTAAAATTTAACAGTCGGATGCAGCGGCCGAGGTACGTCCTGTCGATAACCCAGTCGAGCAGGATGTTGCCTCGGAGATCGAAGCACCAGACGATGTTTCAGAGCCTGCCCATGACGGTTACTCCTCCGACACAAATCTTGTTCCGGAGAAGTTAGTTAAGACTGTGTTGGAACCCTCTTTCTGGCCAGAGCACACTATCTGTCATATTTTCAATAATCGATCCCGATCTTCGCAACCCGCTCCTCGGGTAGGAATCCTTCCAACTCCTAATACTGATTTTCCATCTACTTCAAAAAACTGAATTCTTCCCCACCTCTAAAGATCACTTATCAGAATGTACGTGGCCTGTGCAGTAAGTTCACCAAATTACATGCTGATAGTGCAATTGAGGATTCCTCAATCTCGGATTCCGAGATTTTTGTAGATAATTTTAACAAATATAGATCTAATCGACCATCTCGAGATGGCGGCGTCCTAATTGCTGTTCGTTCCGACTTAACTTCCCAACTCTTTTCCATCGATGAGCTCAACACCATTGAAATTATCGTTGTTAAAATTCGTCTGTGTTCTTTTATCTTATTCATATCATGCTCTTACATCCCACCGTCCTCTGAATTTACAACTTATATGCTTCACGCTGCCCATCTACAGTCCGTTTTGTCACAGCTTAGTGATTCTGATTGTCTTATTTTCCTTGGTGATCCATCCAATGACTCAAACTTAATGTTCCCATCTATGCAGCATGACTTCGTTGATACTCTGTCCAACACATCGTTAGGCCAGGTAAATGGCAATCGCAATAGCATGTGTAGGACCCTTGATCTCGTCTTCACTACCGATGCTTCGAGCACTTTGGTATGTCGAGGATCACCTCTATCATTCCCTGAAGATCCATACCATCCCACACTTTCAATTGATATTATGTTACCATCTTCAAGCCCTATAAAGTCGTTTATTATGCCTTCGAATATCTATTGCTTCAAGAAGGCTGATTTTCTCTCCATGAATACTGCCCTATCTCAGATGGATTGGTCATTCCTTGACGATTTCCAGACATGTTCCTTGAGTCACCCCCTCCACAAATCTTTCCGGTCCTATCTGGTTCACCCCGAGATTAATAAATCTGAAGAATTTAAAATCCCATGTATTTAAGAAGTACAAAAAATCCGGTTTGCAATCAGACTTTTCGAAGTACTCAATTGCAAAATCGAAATTTTCCTTATTTAATACATTTGTGCTACAATAGATACTTGACCAAATGCAAACTTAACTTTAAGCGCGACCCTAAACAATTCTTCAGGTTTGTTAATTCTAAACGTAAATCTTCCCGATTTCCTTCTTCTTTACACTTAAATGGTAGTTATGCTGATAGGGATTGTGATATTGCTGATCTGTTCGCTTCCTTTTTCCAACGTTGCTACTCTGTCCCGTCTATGAACTTTCCCTCTATCCTAGTCTCATCGAACGACTTTAGTAGTAGTTACTCTTATCCTATCCCTATAAATAGTTCTAACTGTATCCTTCCCCCCTTCATCGACTATGATGGTCTCCTAACAAATTTAAAATCGTGCAAGTTTTCGTTCTCCACTGGGCCAGACTCGGTTCCGAGTGCTGTTCTTAAACTTTGTGCAGAATCTCTTTGTGTGCCTCTTCTCAAACTTTTCAACTTGTCTCTCAAGACTGGTGACTTTCCCACCGTTTGGAAAGAGTCCTATATAGTTCCTTTTCATAAAAAGGGATCTAAATCTGATGTCTCTAACTACCGCTGTATTTCCAATTTATCTGCCATTCCTAAACTCTTCGAAAAAATCATCACTTCTCAGCTGCAACATTTTTGTAGTTCTGTATTCTCTGAATCACAGCATGGATTCATTAAACGTCGCTCAGTTTCTAATAATCTCCTTGAATTTTCCACCTTTGTAACTTCGGGATTTGCTAAACAGTGTCAAACTGATGTCGTTTATACTGACTTTAGTAAAGCCTTCGACTCCGTCAATCATAATCTACTTATTCATAAATTGTCTCTTCTAGGGTTTCCGACTAAGCTTCTTTACTTGACTAATTTTTACCTTTGTAACCGGTTTCAACGTGTCTGCTTTAACTCCTCTCTCTCTAAACCTGTTATTGTCTCATCGGGGGTTCCTCAAGGTAGCCATCTGGGTACCTTGTTATTTAAACTATTTATTAACGATCTTCCACAAATGTGATCTCATTCCCGTGTCCTAATGTATGCTGATGACGTTAAGCTATGTTTTTCCTACAGTGACCCCTTGTCCCCAATCCCCTTGTCTTTGCAATCAGATCTTGATGACCTTAACAACTGGTGCCTAATCAACATCCTACCTCTTAACATTTCTAAATGCAATATAATGACTTTTCACCGCAATAAGCCATACCTTTTCGATTACTCTATTAATAACGTTATCTTTCAACGCCTTTTCAAAGTTAACGACTTGGGCATTACCTTTGTACCCAATCTATGTTTCAACTCTCATATCTCTACTATCTCTAACAAAGCCAAAGGAGTCCTTGGATTTGTCAAAAGATGGTCTAAGGAATTTACAGACCCGTATTCTACAAAACTTCTGTATGTTTCTTTGGTCCGGCCTATCTTGGAATATGGTTCTTGTGTCTGGTCTCCTCACTACCAAAAATTTCAGGATATGCTCGAATCAGTACAAAAACAGTTTCGCATCTTTGCTCTCTGGGGACTCAATTGGGACCCATCGATCCATCTTCCTTCTTATGAAAGTAGGTTGCGCTTAATTAACCTCCACTCTCTTAAATCCCGTAGAACCTGCCAAGGAGTTCTCTTCCTCCATAAGCTTCTCTCTGGTGAGGTCGAATCGACTGCCCTCATCAACCTTATTAGTATTGCTGTTCCTTTCCGCCCGACTAGGCATTACTCTCCTCTTCATCTCCAACTCTGTCTTTCTAACTCTCGGATTATTAATCTTTCCGTAGCCTTTGCCGTAACTACATATAACCTATTTTTCCATCTGTTTTCCTTTGATACTAGTTTTAATATGGTCAAAATTATCTTATTCAATAACTTAATTTAATTTAAATAGCTCTAATCGGGAATTGTTCAGCTACCGGCTCTTCTCTTACCTAAATTTGGCTGTTGGTGGGATCTTAACGGCTACTGAGCCGATAACACTACTTGACAAATTTCAACTTTTTTTTTCGCTGTCTCCAAAAATGACTTTTTCTAATAGATTGGGAGATTTAAAATTTTTTTAAGAATTATGGTTTTTTTTCATGGAGTAGTTTTTTTTTAAGAATTTTTAAAAAAATCTGGTATTTTGTCATAGGTAGTGCTTCTATTTTTCACATAACTCTCGTTTCATACAACTGGTTGTATTGAACTTTGCAGCTATAAATCCGACTCAGACACTTTGTAGCAGAAACTTAACGTCTGGCAGATATTAAGCTTCCAAATTTAAATTTCATCATTTTTTTCGGTATTTTTACCCGAAATTTTGACTTTGAAACTTCAGGAAAAAAAATACAAAAAATACCAGATTTTTAAAAAATTCTTTAAAAAAAAACTACTCCATGAAAAAAAACATTCTTCAAAATTTTTAAACATCCAAATCTATCAGAAAAAGTCATTTTTTAAAAATGTGGTATTTTTTGTCATAGGTAGTGCTTCTATTTTTCACATAACTCACATTTCATACAACTGGTTGTACTGAACTTTGCAGTTAAAAAATGCTGATAAATGCAGCTATAAATCCGACTCAGACACTTTGTAGCAGCTTCCAAATTGAAATTTCATCATTTTTTTCGGTATTTTTACCCGAAATTTTGACTTTGAAACTTCAGGAAAAATCGAAAAAAAAAAAATAAATGAATGCCTTGATTTTTGGTTTTAGATAGACACATTAATTACGCGTCGTTTAAGGTATCGCATATAAAAATATAAAATCAAGCTGCTAAGTTATAACCGTTTGACCAAAACGACCCAAAATGACTTTTACCTGAAAAAATACCGAAAAATACTTGAATTTATTTAAGTGTTATGATACTTAAATATTTTTATTGTTATTGCTTGTTACTATTTTTAAAATGGTTTATCTGTCTTCTTTTGTCATTTAAGTCAGATTCTTTTATGAGAGTCCACACATAGTCGCCCAACATATTCTCATTCCAAACACCTTGATACCGTCGTTCCAAAGCTTTTAATTGTTGGTGAAATCTCTCTCCGTGTTCATCACTAACATCCCCAAGGTTTGGCGGAAAAAAGTCTAAGTGGGAGTGCAGGAAATGGATTTTGAGTGACATGTTGGCTCCAATTTGTTCATAATTCTTAAGTAGGTCTTGAACGATATTAACGTAATCATCACTCTTTCTGTTACCAAGAAAATTTGTTGTAACCAGTCGGAATGAGTTCCAGGCTGCTTTTTCATTCGTTGATAAAATATTTTCAAACCCATCATCTTTTAGTAGTTTTCGAATTTGGGGGCCATCAAATACGCCTTCTTTAACTTTTGCCAGCGACAGACGTGGAAAATTCACCTTCGTAATCCAGTGCTTAAACAAAATTTTTTATCAGTCCTAGCTTAATGTGCAATGGTGGTAATATAATGTCTTGGACTTTCACAAGAGCTGCATTTTGTACGTTGTAATGTCGCAAAGTATTTTCGTTCCGTTTTTCCCAGTTCTTTCTTGTGTAATGCTCTTTTCTATCTCGGCTATCCCATAGGCACAGGAAGCAACAGTATTTTGTATAACCGCCTTGCAATCCAGTTAACATGGCTACAACTTTTAAGTCACACGCGACCTTCCACTGGTGTTATTTATATTTAATATTTTCAAACAATTTAGTCATTGTTTGATACGACTCTTTCATATTAACAGCATGGGTGATGGGAATAGACGGCTTTTGATTTCCATTGTGTAGCAAAACAGCCTTTAAACTTTCTTTACTGCTGTCAACAAATAACCTCCAATCGTTTGGGTCGTAATCTTCACCCAGTTCCCTGAAGAGGCCGAAAATGTCGTGACAAACGCACATGTCATCCTTCGTCATATAAAACTGTGCGTGAACCAAGTGACGCGTCCGGAAATTAGTTATTTTGACATCTTCCTTCAATAAACGGGCATCCTTTAAAATAGATCCAAGAATCTGAGCTTTACTTTTAGGAAGTTCCAGGATCCTCACCTAATCGTTCAATTGTTCCTGTGATAATGGCTTGCAAAATTTATATTCTCCTGATTGGTCATTACTTGAATCCGTTGTTCCATACGACGAAGAAGACATCTCCTCTTTTTTGCGTTTTAATGGCGATATTTCCTTCTAAGGAGGAGCAGGAAGCGTAAAGCCTTGACGAGACTCTTGCGGGTATTTATATCTCTCACCTACCCCAAACACTTTTTTTTCGAATAAACAAAAAAACATTCAGTGCTGTGATTTTTTGGTTTTCTCCATAGCATTGGAGTTCCAAATCGAAATTGTTTTAAAAAAAAAAATGGGAAGAAAAAAAGTAATGCTTAGTATTTTTTGTACACTTCATAGCTTCTAATTTAGGGTAACTTACTTTTACTCTTTATTAAATGCTGTTAAATTCAATTTGCACGTTTTGCATATACAGCTTGGAGCCCACTCTTCGCCAATACTTTTGGGCCACATCTTATAGTTTTCCTTATACTGTTCTTGGAACTTTTCGGTAAAAACGATTTTTTCTTCTTTGCTGGTCATATACTTTCCACATATGTAGCAAAACGAGTCTGCTCGGTAAGCACATGAAGTTGACCGGCTTGGGTTGTCCATTTCAATTAGAAACAATTGGTATTTTTCGAAAACACACGATCGTATTCTGCTGGAAGTCAGAACTACACTGAGGCAGGGATACTATAGGTACAGAGTTATATATCCTTTTTTATGAATAGCTTGAAGGAGAAAGGTCAAATATCTGCGGGACCAGCACCTGTGAAGGAAAAAGGTCAACATTTGACCCTAACAGGTATTTATGTATATTTATCCTCACCAAGGCTTAGGTATAAGGAATAAGGAATAAAACTGTCCACAACACTTACACCCCAAATAAATATGACCAGGTAGGATATATATCCGATATATATCAATACCTAAGACTCGGTAAAACCAAAATTACAGGTCCGTTTTGTTTTTTTGCAATCCCATTTTTGAAGTTGGACCAAAAACGTACCGGACGGTATTTTTTCAGGTAAAAGTCATTTTGGGTCGTTTTGGTCAAACGGTTATAACTTAGCCGTTTGATTTTATATTTTTATAAGCGATACCTTAAACGACGCGTAATTAATGTGTCTATCTAAAACCAAAAATCAAGGCATTCATTTATTTTTTTTTTTCGATTTTTCCTGAAGTTTCAAAGTCAAAATTTCGGGTAAAAATACCGAAAAAAATGATGAAATTTCAATTTGGAAGCTGCTACAGTGTCTGAGTCTGAGTCTGCGATGCCAACGCCCACGACACCCAATGGGGAAGTTCGGATACAAATGTAAGGAGTGAGTCATTATTCAGCTTCATCCTGAACTCTCATCTTCTTATCTGCAATCGGGGCAATGATCCTACGTTTATAATTAAGAATAGACAAGAGGTAATTGACCTAACATTAGTGTCTCACAAACTGGCACTAATCTGCCTAAACACAGAGCACGACCTAAATCGCCTAGGGGACAGGTTCACTAAAGCAAGCAACACGGCTTTCACGGCAGCATGCCCATTAAACCAACACAAGGGGAAAAATAAACCCCCCTGATGATCAAACGTATAGATATCCTACGGAAAAGCTGCAGGTCCCTCTTCAACAGGTCCAAAAGCGCTAACGAGGAGCAACACTGGGCGGATTATAAAAATAGTCTGGCCCAATACAAGAAAGAAATCGGACAGGCAAAAAGGGCCTCTTGGCGAAAATTTTATTCTGAAATCGAGGTAGCGTCGGAAGCTGCAAGACTGCGCAAGATCCTCTCCAAAACGGCCCCCTCGGTGGGATACCTTAAGAGAAGCGATGGTACGTGGACTAACTCCAGTGAGGAGTCCCTACACATTCTACTCGAAACTCATTTTCCAGGGTGTTCCATCAATAGACCGACTCATTTCCCTAGTGAGGTTTCGACCACCTCAATGGAGCATATCTTCTCAAAACGGAACATAAACTGGGCAATAAACAGTTTCGATCCGTTCAAATCCCCTGGTCCGGACCAGATCATCCCGGCCCAATTGCAAAAAGCCGGAGACACGGCCATCAACTGTCTGCAATGTATCTTTAAGATGATACTGGTAGTGGGGAGAATACCACAAGCTTGGCTTAAGGCTAAAATAGTCTTCATCCCTAAAGCAGGTAAAGCCTCGCACTCGACACCAAAGGACTTTAGACCAATCAGTCTATCATCCTTCCTTCTCAAAACTTTTGAGAGAATGGTCGGGCTACAATTGAGAACTACTATAAGTTCTCAATTGTTGTCAGGAGCACAGCATGCCTACCAGAAATGAAAATCCACGGAAACGGCACTTCAAGAAGTAATTTCGGGGATAGAGAAATCACTATACCTCAAAGAATACTTTAAAGTCTGGCATACGCGGACGACGTGGCAATTATCTTGTCCGGAAAATACCCTCAAACACTCTGCGACTTGATGACCGCAAAGCTCGCGAGACTGTCAAGATGGACAGAATCGCGAGGTCTTGGAGTTAATCCCTCCAAGACAGAACTTGTGCTATTCACAAGTAAATACAAGATTCCGTCTCTAAGCCCCCCTATATAAAATGGATGCAGGCTCTCCTTTAGCGACAGTGCCAGTTACTTAGGGTTGGTAATTGACAGGAAGCTAAATTGGAACCTGAACATTAAAGACAGAGTGAAGAAGGCCACGATAGCTCTCTACACTTGCAAAAAAGCTATTGGCTTGAAATAAGGCATGAACCCAAGTATAGTCCAATGGATATATCTAGCGGTAGTAAGACCAATAATACTTTATGGAGTTACAGTGTGGTGGCCGGCCTTATCAAAAAGGACGATCACCAGACAACTTGACAAAGTTCAACGAACAGCCGCCCTTTGCATCAGCGGAGCTCTTCGCACCACTCCAAATGATGCGCTTGATGCCATTCTATGCCTCTAAAGCCTTACCTTCGAAGGAAAAGAAAGTGCAGAGATGGCAGCAATACGTCTGAGAGAATCCGACCAATGGGCACCTCAGCACACAGGTCACTCCTCAATACTAAACAGCAGTTCTGTCCGCATGAAAACGGACTACTGTGTCCCAAGGGAATACACAGACACCGCTTTCGGTGTTATTTCTCCCACAGAGACAAGCGGAGTGAGGGACCCCCTGGCTCAGAAGGGCCTTTAACATCTTCACAGATGGGTCAAAGCTAAACAATAGGGTCGGAGGAGGAATATGCTCCGAACAGCTAAAACATTAGGCACTCCTTTAGGCTCCCTGATCACTGCAGCGTCTTCACAGAGGAGGTCATTGCAATCAAGGATGCGTAAACTGCCTTCAGGAAACTACCGCCATGGTAACCCGCGTAAATAACTATAGTGATAGCCAAGCTGCAATCAAATCGCTAAATGCGATCTCCGCAAACTCGGCCACCGTTGCGGATTGCCGCAAATCTCTTCACGAGATGGCTCAGCAATTTGCTATCAGCCTCATATGGGCCATAAGTCATATGTCCCAGAAAGATAGCTAACTTCATAAGAGCTACAGACTGGGACACCTGTTGACCTTAAGTCTCACAATGCGAGAAGGGGTAGATTCCCTGCGGTATCACAAAGGCCGGAAACGGCCTAGGTGTGCTCTCTCAGCCGCTGTAACCTAACCTAAACTAACCTAGTGGGAATATAGACAGGTCACTGCCTGTCTGCATCACACGTAGCCAGACTAAACATCACCGACAGAAACAGCTGGAAATGTGATGAGCTCGGGGCTATTGAAACCCTGAAACATCTCATCGCAGCGGCTCTCTCACGGGCAAGGAGAAGATCCCTGGGCGCAGGTAAATTAATTGGGTAAACTAAATTAGCATATATAGGATTTACAAAATATTAATTTTTTGTGGACACGCGTCATCATAAAATCTTAATCTATAAACTTAATTTACGAGATTAACAACACTATTCAACAAAATTCAACTTTTTATTTTCGCTGGGATCCAAAAATACTTTTTCTGATAAATTTAAAGATTTAAATTTGTTTAAAGAATTATTTTTTTTTATGGTTTAGTTTTATTTTTTGAAAACTCAGGAAAAACCAAAATATATTTTTCGTGGCTAACATTTTTGGTTATTTCAGCGGTGTTGCCTTGTCCAACCAATACAATCAAGCAGACCTGCATACATCTAATTAAAGCTCAGCCATACGTGTAGAGCACTTGCCTCTAGAGCGCTCTCTGTCTATATGACTCGAATTGAGAATTTTGTATTGAGTTACCCATGTTACTGATTATATTGTCTTTGGTAGAACTGATACCTTCCAATATCTACTGCACCGTAGAATCACCGTTGAAAAACCACATAAATGTAATGGACCCGTCCAATGCACAAATTGCCAGGAATATAGACACACAAAAACTTATCTCACCTTACATACAGTCTGCGTTGCTTGCGGAGAAGTAAATCTTACTGAGCCCTACCACTCCATATAAGGAAGGTCCATATGCCGAAAAATGTTACAGCTTATTTAAAGGTCATATCAAAAACCTAGCCGCAGTACCCCCGGCTGCAGCCGTGAGCGGTACCAGAAGAGCTGTTGCAGGTACGAAACGCGCTGCCAGCCGTCCAGGCGATCGAATTTTAGCTGTGTGACGTCAGTTTCAGCGAACGAAGCCGGAACCACTATTTAAGAAAGGCGCTGGAGTTAGAACGTCAAGATCGGCAGGGCTCTCTTAAATTGAAACTAAAGGTATTGAATTATTTACTGACGTGATGAGGCATAAAAACGTCTGCAGCTCGTCAAAAATTAAAGAACTGAGTTGCCTATCGCACTGTAGAAGTGGTACTTGGCTGTCTTCACTGCAGCTTTCTATAGGCCACCAAAATGCAGTAAGCGCGGGGTAATGAAATGATAGTCTATAGACTCCACCAAGCAAAAATCCATCACAGTCTTCTGATGATCATCGCTGACCAAATTTGTTGCGGCTTCCGTCGAGTGCATATGCTTTAGTCCATGAAGAAAAGCAAGTGTAGATAAATCCTTAAACAGCTTCAGATGAACAGCCTTCGTAGCGAAACAAATGAAGACACAGACGTAGCACTTGATTGGAGCCTTATTGCGTGCCTCCGGTTTGCAGGAAAATGGCACACAAGTCTACACCTGTGATCTCAAATGCATGAGAGCCATCGAGCCGTTCCTTGAGAAGATCCGCCATAATGTGCTTCAATACTCTAGGCTTCATTCGAAATCATCTGACGCACTCGTTCACTGCCTTGTTTACTGTCTTCCCCCCTCCAATGGGCCAATATTCGGATAGAATTAGTGCAAGCAAAGGTCCAGCGTGCAGATTCCGCTCATAAAAGTGGAAGATTATGACAAGAGTTGATGACGGTCATCAATATCCAACGAAGAGTTCTTCAGTCGACCATCAACCCTGCGAAGACCAAAATGATCCATGAATGGCGACAACGATGCAAGTGAACTAGATAAGGAGACTGATCTCCTGGACCGCAACGACTTTATGTCCTACCATAGCTGAGTATGCTGGACTAGGCGCAGCAATAACTGGGTTCCATCTTCAATGTCCGAGACAATGAGTTCGGGGCAACCGAATGCGGTTGCAAATCTTGTGAATGTATCCGAAAATGCGTTGCAAGTACTTGGAGTCAGCTATAATGTCCATGTAGGGAGATTTAACTAGAAGAGCCTGGCGAAGCTCAAGGGCTGACCTATCTGGTAATACCGCAGGTGATCAGTCAGCTGAGGGGCCACATGGAAATGGAAGTCCATGAGCCCAAAGGGGCGACTCATTCAGCTCAGTCGAAAGAGCACCTCGATAGAGAATGTCGGCTGGGTTTAAAACTGTGGGAACATTACGGCATGTCATGTTGTCGGTCATTTCCTGAATCGTTGCCACTCTATTTGCGATAAATATATTGAATCTTGACGATACGTTCCGAATCCAAGAAAATGCAACAGTAGAATCACACCAACAGTAGCACCTTCCCCTTGAAAACATTCATACCGGCTATTCAGATATGAGCCTAGCCAGCAACTCCGCTCCACAAAGCTCCAACTTTCCAACCGTAAATGTCTTCAAAGAAGCAACACGAGATTTGGCAAATAGTAAGTGACTACTGGAAGGCTGACCTTTTGACATATACATGATATATATGATATGCTGGCATCGCAGAATCCATGAAATTCTAGCTCGGAGTTTGGAAGGAGGACAAGCCGAGGAAATTTAAGTCGACGAATCTGGCCAAAACTGCTGCATATTTTCTGTCACTCGGTGCGCAGTGAGGCTGGAAGACTTTCATCCCAGACCAACTTCTCTTTGCACAAACGCTAAAGAAAGATTTCTGACTTGGTAATTACAAGACCAGCTAGGTCTAGAGGATCGTAGAGCCGCGCTATGGTTGACAAAACAGAGCGCCTGCAGGGATTCGGAGACGGTTGGCCGAGAAAGAAAATAAAAAAAATCGGATCCCCAGCGAGTCAAAACGGATTGCGTGGATTTTCTCCACAGAATACACTGAAAATTGCTGTCCTCGGGGGACACTCGTACGCACCGATACATCTTACAAATGTCTCCCGTAAACGCAACTGCGTATGAACGAAATCGAGCAATAATATGAAAGAGTTTAGGTTGTATTACGGGGCTAGCTATTAAAACATCATTCAAGGAATAGCCAGATGACGTAGAAGCGGATTCATCAAAAACGACCCGAAGCTTGGTCGTAGAACTATCTTCTTTCATGACGCAATGGTGAGGTAGAAAATATCGGCATTGGTGATTGACTGGGCAGGAACAGTAGACATATGACCTAAGTCAAGATACTGATTTATGAAAGCAGCACCTCAGGGCGACGATTTTACTTCCGCTCAAGGGACAGGAATCTGCGACGCGCTTGATTCTAAGATTCTCCCAGGAGATCCAAATTATATTTAGCTGGCAGCCGAACACAATAATCGCAATTTTGTAATCGACGGACATGCTGAACATGCTGAACAAATTGCGCTTCATAATCCAGCTCTTCTTTGGTAGATTTTACTATTGGTTTGCTGCAACTCTCAACCTCCCAAAACCTCCGAAGAAGCACTTCAAGCGGCTTATCTGGATTGTCATCCTCGGCAACAACGGCCGGAGAGCGAGAAACCACTAAACACGAACCATTCAAACGAGAACAACCTCCAGAAACGACCCATCCCAAGGGAGTTTTCTGAATTGAAGGCAGTCCTGGCAGTAGTTTGACCTGACCAACTCAAAGGAGATCGTAAAACAGACTTGCTCCAATTAAAAGATTGAGGCCTATGAAACCCCAGAACCGCTAGTGGTATGTTCGGTGGAATGTTCCAGTTATGAGTGTCAATTCCAAAGCTTGGCTGACGATCAGCTATGTTAGAAGCTACGATAGCAGTGATGAGGGTTAAGAATTCAGATGAGCGAGAATGCAGGCTAACACTAGCCGAACATCCATTGGTGACAAAGCTGGAGTCACCAATTCCTGAAACTGCGGTTGATGATTTCCTTTTCCGAAGCTGATTGGCAAAGCGAGAGGTTATCAGATGTAACTGGGATTTTTGATCAAAACTATGGCAGTGGCAAGTAGGACAACATCATTATTGAGACCTTGTGCTATAAGTGCAGAAGAGGTAGACTCTGCGGTAGAGGGTTCAGTGGTAAGCTGAGACGGATTAGAAGGAAGGGGCCCAAACGGAGACGGAGCATCAGTTGACTTGCACTGCATCCGAATCAGGGTTACTGAAATGAAGAGTAGTATGTTGCTTGCCCCCGCAGATACGACAGCGGCTCGAGGTGCACTGGCTTAATCGATGTCCTGTTCTAAGGCAATTGATACAAAGTGACAGTCGTTTGGCTTTTTTATGACGATTTTCGGGGGACAGTGCCTTGAACTTCTGACAGTACTGGACTTCGTAAGCACTGTTACTGCAAAGCACGCAGCCTGAGAAGGTTTGGCTAGTTGCAATTAAGGTGGACCTGGAATTGTTACATCTTTTGTTCTTGCCCACCTGACTGCTCGGCGCATAGTTTGCCCTAGCAAAATCCACTGTCTCCAAAGATCTGCATCGCTGTTCCAGGAACGAGGCCATATACTCCCATGACGGAATCGAGTTGGCATACCCTGGCTCCTCAAATCGCTCCTCCCGCTTGGCTTGGCTTGCTGGATTAAGTTTACGAAGCAGCTCTTGCACGATGATGAATCCTGCGATCTGCTCAGAAGTGCCCAAACTCTGAAGCGCACGCATATGAGTGTTGAATCCGTCCGACAACTCTCGAAGCATTACCACTGAACCATTCTCGACAGCCTGGAGTCCTAGGATCTCATTAATGTGTGCCTGAAATACTAAGCGTCGATTATTAAATCTTCCTTTCAATAATTGAAAAGCCACATTATAGTTGCCATCCGGAATTTCAAGCGACCGCACAGTCTCCAAAGCCGCATCACGCAAACAGGAACGTAACGTCGGTGCATGCCATGGCATGTGTCCGCTACTCTTCGCTATTTCTCACATAATCGATGCCTTCACCGCTATGAATCTCGGTTTGATCCAATTTCGCAAGTTCGGTGTAGAAAATCTCAAAATTTCCAATAAGCTTATAGTGGTGGTTTTGCTTTACTAAAAACATGTAATAGTCAGCCACCAGACTGACATACTGGGCGGACATGAAAAGTAAGTCTTAACAAGTCAAAAAACTAAATAAATTCATCCATATTATTTCAGTATCGATGCAATTGAAGTTACCGAACGGGGCTCAGATTACACTAATCGACAAAATTCAACTTTTTTTTCCGCTGTCTCCCAAAAAACTTTTTCCAAAAGATTTGGAGATTTAAAATTTGTTTAAGAATTATGGTTTTTTTCCACGTTAGAATTCTTAAAAAATTTATTTTTTTATAGGTAATGCTTCTATTTTTTATATAACTTAAGTTTCCTACAACTGGTTGTATTGGACTTTGCAGATAAAAAAGCTGACAAATGCAGCTATAAATCCGACTCCGACTTTGTGGCTGCAACTTAACGTCTGGAAGATATGCTTTCAAATTAAAATTTCATAATTTTTTTCGGTATTTTTTTCCCGGAAATTTTGACTTTGAAAACTCAGGAAAAGTCGAAAAAAAAATATTTATATGCCTACATTTTTGGTTTTAGATAGACATTAGACATTAATTAGGCGTCGTTTAAGGAATCGCTTTTTAAAATCGATGAATAAACGACCAAGCTGCAGCCGTGTGACCAAAACTTCATAGCCGAAAAAGTTCAGCAATAAATATACAGAAACCTAAACTTTCACCAAAATGTTTATATCCGGTACTCGAAGAGTATAAGGGTATATTAGATTTGGGGTGATAGCGGCTGAGTGTAACGCCTACAAGGAAGTGTTTCCGACCCCATCTATACATACATACATACATACATATGTACACATGTACATGTATGTACATATAGTAAATATAATGTTAAATCAAAGTTAAAAATAGCCAAAAAAGTTTTTCTTTGGTACTGCCTACATCTGACCAGTTTTTTTGTTGATAATTGAAAATAATAAAAGATACTAAAAACAGAATCATACATTACATAGTTTACTTTTTGCCAACCTTAGAATGTACATACATACATACATTTTTCTCCCAAACAAAATAACACTTTTAGTGGGAAGGTAGTTTTCTGAATCAGGATACAAACTACCTCTAGAATTATTTTAAGATTATTTAGAACCGTGAACGGAACATTTCCAAGCCGTATTTGTATTTAAGTACTTAGTAAAAATATACATACATACATATGTACATACACACACATACATACAAATGTAGTTCATCAGAACCTTAGTAGATTAAAATCTATACAAATATTTACATACAGGTATAAAATCTGTATTCAATCGCTTAGTTATGCAACAGCTCTTTGGTAAGCAAAAGTAAAATGAATTCCGACAGTATTGTTTATGTCTGGTTATATGTGCGTACATATGTACATGTATGTGCATACGGGACGAGGATATCTATGTACATATTTACTTTGAATGTAATGATTACATCTACATTGTATGTAAACCGTTATCTATGTAGTGACAGTTAAGAACTTGCCTGTCAATGTGTGGAAACTGATCCCAAATAACAAAAAAACTTTGTATCTACATATGTATGTAGGTTAAATCCTAGTCACCAAATGAAAACCCTTTTTACCTTTTTATATATTAAACACAAAATATACTGGAGATTTATATGTTAGACCAATTGAACTGCATTACATATATGAATGCTAATTTATGCATTGAATTTTAAGATATTAAAATAAAGAAAAAAACACTTTTAAAACAGTTGTGTTCTTATAAAACATCGTTAAATCGATTGTCTTTTAAAACTGGGTGTAGGATTCACTTGGAATCCGATTCCAGTCAAAAAATGACAACTGGAAGGATGAAAAATTCCTCCCTGAACTATTTGGAATGTAGTATACAAAATATTAATTCCTTTCAGATATACCAATAAAAAATACTACATTTATTTCAATAAATTGAATAAGTTTATTTTATTGAATATAGAATTATCAAAATTGGTGATAGATATATATGAAGATATGTATAGGGAGAGAAATAAAAAACAAATTTATGTTAAATTACTGCTAAAGTATTTTAAGTAGAGTTTAGGTAGGATTGTAATTTTAAGTAATAATTTGGCTGGATTTAATTTGTTAAACATGACTTTTGCCGAAATTGTGCCATTGATCTTTTCAAAGATTTTGCCATCAGAACATATTATTCGTTGTGTCTTGGAGTCTACATTCGTCTGGAGGAAAACGACCTTTAGCAATAATACAATCATTTTTTAATAACTTAAAATACAAACTAGCCTTCTGGCTGTCTGCAAAACGCCAAAATAGTTTTCATAGTCGTCTCGAGACATGTCTACCGGCTATCAGTTTAAGAACTGATCTTACCACACACAGAACCAGCCAGTCAGCAAATTGCATTTGAAAAGTATAACAGTCGATCATTTCTAACGAAGCGTTGCTCCAAAGTCGCATATATGTTCAACTCTCGCTTGCACTGCATTTTCGCATAAGCTGTACCTGTGTAGGCTAGTAAGTTTGCAAAATCTAACATAATAAGGCTACTATCGATCAAATGTGACAATGTTCTGGGTTTTAACTTCTATATTCGCCTAGTATTCTGATCCAAAAATACGTTTACAGGCAAGTGTGTATGCCCTGCGGTAACACTTTCTCTAATAAATCCGATAAAAATTTAAATTTTGTATCAAAGCAAGAATGTATCAAGAATGTATTATTTGTGGGCGCTGTGGCGCCGGAGAACGACAATCCACAAATAAAGCACCGCAATATTTGATAAATACGTTTTTGCTAAACCGAAATGCAATAAAATATTATTTTATTTCCCATTTATCCCCCAAATTTCATAACAATTCCTCCTTCTCGACAGCCTTTCTTCATTTCACTATGTAGTCGTCGCAAAATTCTCATTATAGCTTGTTTGACTGTAAAAAATACCACAAATACCACAAAATACTTTTCCAGCATATATTGGCGTGATTGCTTGGTGTTCATGAGTATTTTTGACCCCCGGGTATCTTCTGGCACTGCAAATAGGGTGCAAATGATAGAGTCTGAGCACTAACCATACAGTATATATATATATGAGACACTTCATACATTTTTTTGTCCGTATCAAGCGGACCGACATCAGCTCCCGAAAGAGTCGTGAGAATGTATGTGTGCACATGCATTCTCACGTACTTTGCGTTTTTACAAGTGTGTATGAGGGCACAACTAAAATTTGTTCTCTCTCAATTGTGTTTTGATTTTTGTGCTCGCGGCTCCCTTCACTTTAGCATTATTAAAGTCGACTCTTTTTGAAGACGCTTGCCTTATAATACCAGAGTAATTGTTACTTTGTACATGCTTTAGATGCTAACTTTGTTTAATATGGAATATACTATTATGAGCTGATATATGTACATATATACAAATCTATATTTAATTGTATGGTGTATTGTATTATACAATGATATACTGTATGGTTAATGGTCTGAGTATTGTGTCGGGGGTTTTTACGCAATAGCATCCCTGCAGTACTGGCGGTGGCGATCGCCCATGCCGAACTACCCACTTGTGTGGTTCGTACATGGGTACCTTCCGAAGTTACCCTTTGGTGGGCGAACGAAGAGCGCACGAAATTCGGCTCTGTATACTCACCCATCGTACTAGTTCGGTGGGCTGCAGCGTTTCACCAGTAGACAACAGAAACGAAAAAAGAACGAAGAGCTCACGAAACTCGGCTCTGTATACTCTACAACCCACCGCGTACTACCCATCGTACTAGTTCGGTGGGCTGCAGCGTTTCACCAGTAGACAAAAGAAACGAAAAAAAACGAAGAGGCAGGTAGCCTACAACGATGCTGCGCTGATCTGTTTTCTGTTTTCTTTTATGGTTTCAGACATTCCATTGCTGGAATATTCTATTGCTTTGCTTTTGGCTTCAGTTAGTGACGAAACGCGTGTTCAATTACAAGTGCGACAAGTAAAAGTGAATTACAGATTATTAAACAATAAAGTCAGTAAACCAAAGGTAAGACAAAGTCAACTTAACATAACTTTACAATGTACTGCAGCTCAAGAAGGAACTAAAGGAAAAATATGCAGAACAAGTGTCGTCCGGTGAAAAATAAAAATTTGAGGACAGCCAAATGAAAAATGGAGAGGAATTGGGAATTGCCGTGTTTTGATATGGAAGTTCTGTACTATTGCTTGGTAAGCTGATTCGTTTTTTTGTTTTAAATTTTCCGCCTATTACTTCTATTTATAATTTATTTTTATAGATGCAGCAACTGTAGAGGCCGGGACTGGGATATCTGAACTCCAAAACTAAAAACAAATTATTTTAAAGATACAAATAATAATATTAATTTAAATAACAACAACCCAAACAACCCTAAAAAATATTAACAACTCAAAAATTTATGAAATAATTGAAGTTATATACTGAAAGTTTTTAAAATTGATTTTCTTGTTTTATTAACCCACCAAGTGGGTACCCATTTCACCACCCAAGAAAACCACCCAAATCACTAGTACGCGGTAAACGAAGTGATGTCACTGGTCCCCATGTCCTATGACATTGCGGGTAAAAATGGAAATGAAGTAAAGCATTGCGTAGGGTTTGTCGGCGAACCAGCGGTGGGGTTGGCGATATCACCACCGCCGAACTAGTACGCAGTACTGCAGAGATAGATCGTAACCGGATCATTTTTTGTATGCATGCATACGTTGAGGCCGATCTCAAATACAAACTTAGAAATGCAGGCCGACGTTTCTCCCGTTACTTCCATTAACGACTGAACTAGACCGCTAATAAGTGTAAATCAGTTGGAAAAAAACAGTCGATCAGTGCAACAGCACTCGGATATCTTCGGGACACCCGAGTGTCTTAAAGACATCTGAGTAAAAAATGTGTGCTTTGCCTACAACGCATTTTTGCGTATTCCTTTTTGTGCTTAATCCGTGCTTTTCCTACATTCGTTATAAGTGTGAAAATGATCGGCACGTATTTAAGAAAAATATCTGGGTGTCTGGTGAAATAGAAGCAATGTGAGCGTGTGCGCGAAGTACAAACTAGCAAACACCGGCATGGTTTTGTGTGGGTACGAGTGTTTTACTTTTTTTGCCGGTAATGAGTGGCACAGGCACACAAAGTTCAATGGGTGAGAGTAGAGTTTCAAAAAGTGATACCCAAGGTATACTTAACAAGGTAGCCACACTGAGAGAGCCACTACTTCTTATATTAGTGAAAAAGAGCAGGAAAAAATTGTCCGCGGTGATGCGTCGCTCACAACTGTTGCTAGGCAGAGTAAAATTTAAGAAGTAAAAGAGAGGCCGAGAGAGCGAGTTCGGCTACCTTGTTATGTATACCTTGGTGACACCCTTGCCGTTGCCTGATGCTGAGTACTACTTTCGAACTGATTCCAGGAAACACATATTGTATTCAACAATTTTTTATCGGTTTCATACGAATATCAGCCCTGATTCTGTTTGCCAGCAATTTTTTCGGATTTCGGCACAGCCCTGTTTTTTGTTTTGTTATTTGATCGCTGGAGGAGCGTAATGAATGATCGCAAAGAAATTTACTTGCAATTACCAAAAACAACAACTTTTTTATAAGTTTTAATATGTTTTAACGTCTACAGACAGATACGAAGTGTGGCACAGCCCTTTAAGCTAGGTGCTCAGATACTAAAAATGTTCTATCGAAAAAAAGGAGCCTATATTTTGCTCTGTGACCAGTGTGACCAGAAGTGCATGCACAAATGTTGCACTGTTTTATAGCAGTAAGCCGGAATGTGTTATGTATGTGTATTCTGAGGCGTCCAACGCCAATGCATATAGATAACTTCGCAATATTCGATAAATAAAACAACATATTTTCATCAAATTGTAAATAAATAAATTAAGTATGGAGTATAACCTATCCATAAATTCTTCATGCTTTCCCCCTTTATGGAAGGAGTCCTATATAATTCCTCTCCATAAGAAAGGTAGCAAGTCTGATGCAATGAACTATAGAGGTATATCTAAGTTATCCGCTATTCCTAAAGTGTTTGAGAAAATTTTAACTCCGCACCTGCAGCATCTATGCAGATCACTTATATCTCCATCTCAACATGGATTTATAAGGCGGAGATCAACCACAACAAATTTATTGGAGTTTACCTCCTTTATAATAAAAGGCTTTCAAGGTAATCTGCAGACGGATGTTGTTTACACCGATTTTAGTAAAGCGTTCGACTCTGTAAACCATTCCCTCCTAGCACAAAAGCTCGACCTTCTAGGGTTCCCGCCCAATCTCCTGAGATGGATCTCTAGCTACCTTTGTTCTAGGTCTCAAAGAGTCCTTTTCAAAAACTCCCTGTCCTCACCAGTTATGGTGACTTCGGGTGTACCACAGGGCAGCCATCTAGGCCCCTTACTCTTTACACTCTTTATAAATGACCTGCTTCTGTATTAACATACTCTCGAGTACTTATGTATGCGGATGATGTTAAGCTCTGTGTCCAGTATAAGGACATTTCTTTTCAATCCAGGTTGCAATCCGATCTCGATAGATTTCAGTCTTGGTGTTGTGCAAATTTATTAAACCTTAATGCTTCAAAATGTAAAGTAATGACTTTCCATCGCTCCAGCGCCTTTCTGGTTCCTTACACCCTTTGTGGTGGTTCTCTTGAGAGAATTACCCGGGTTGATGATCTTGGTGTTCTACTAGATCCCAAGTTAAAGTTTTCAGAACACATTTCTACCATGGTGAACAAGGCCATGGGCGTGCTTGGGTTTATAAAGAGGTGGTCAAAGGAATTTGACGACCCCTATATAACAAAGACTCTCTACACGTCTCTGGTTCGTCCGATTTTAGAATACGGCCCTTGTGTATGGTGCCCTCAGTACAACGTACACCAGGACCGTATAGAATCAGTTCAGAAAAACTTTTTACTTTTTGCTCTTCGAGGCCTCGGCTGGGATGCAGGTGTGAGACTGCCGTCCTACTCTATAGATTGCTCCTAATAAACCTTCCAACCTTAGCTAATCGTAGGAAAATGCTTGGAGTGATTTTTGTGCACAACTTGATCAAGGGTGACATAGATAGCCCTGACCTGTTGAGCCGCATAAACTTCACGATTCCTATTAGAAGCACTAGGAACTATACACCCTTGTTTCTTCCACTTTGTAGGTCGAATTACTCCTTGCATGAACCATTTAGGGTCCTATGCTCGGATTATAATTCCCTCTATCATATTGTATCTACCACTAACTCCCTTCCTAGTCTTAAATTACAGATACTCTTATATCTTTCCCGTAACTAGTAATTACTTCGCTTCTTTAGTTAGATTTGTTCTACTTTTCCTCGAACACTAGTCTAACACCTATCCTTCCTGCATGTCCCCTCGGCTGGTGTCGCTTGGGCCACTTGATGGTGCAGTCATTGCACATCAACGTCCTAAAGTATATAAAGTTATCAATTTACAATATCCATATAATCGGACTTAAGCAGATTCAATTTGTTTTCATTATTGCAATTTTCCAGGCGGCTGATAAACGTATTCTTATCATAGCTCGCAAATAACTGTTAACCGATTCCTGCGGTCGCAAAATAAAAGTTCTTTACTGAGACTTTGAGCAAAAAGTCCGAGAGCAACCGATTGCATTGCTCGTACAAGAATTAAATTAACTGACGAGCAGTTTCTTCCTACAGATAAATCTCCACCACTGTAAAGCAGCATCCGCTGCCCTTATACTCCGCTTGGAAGCGAGCGGCCTTAGGTAGTAGGAGACAAGGTCTGTGGATTAGCGACGAAGCAGCACAAGCTTATTGTAGCTCAGAAAGAAGGTAAAATCCATACCTGCATTCTTGCAAGGAAGCACTTAAATATCTTTCTGCTCCACAACTTTAGCAATGGTGACAACACAGCGGCAAGCCGTGAGCTACAAGGTTCTCACATAAGGCTGATGTCGTCCTACATGGCTCATGAAGAAAGCGATCCTCCCGGTAACCTAGTTCGCAAGCTCACCAGAGATAGCGAATGGTCGGATATAGGCCTTCTAATAGGCTGCGATGCCAACGCCCACCACACCCAATGGGGGAGTTCGGATACAAATGTAAGGAGTGAGCCATTATTCAGCTTCATCCTGAACTCTCATCTTCTTATCTGCAATCGGGGCAATGATCCTACGTTTATAATTAAGAATAGACAAGAGGTAATTGACCTAACATTAGTGTCACACAAACTGTCAGACATAGTAATGAACTGGAAAGTTCTGGGGGACCATTCCTTTACGGACCACAGGACCACAGCAACACGGCTTTTACGGCAGCATGCCCATTAAACCAACACAAGGGGAAAAATAAACCCCCCTGATGATCAAAACGTATAGATATCCTACGGAAAAGCTGCAGGTTCCTCTTCAAAAGGGCCAAAAGCGCTAGCGAGGAAGAACACTGGGCAGATTACAATAATAGTCTGGCCCTATACAAAAAGGAAATTAGACAGGCAAAAAGCGCCTCGTGGCAAAAATTTTGTTCTGAAATCGAGGTAACGTCGGAAGCTGCAAGACTGCGCAAGAAGATCCTCTCCAAAACGGCCCCCTCGGTGGGATACCTTAAGAGAAGCGATGGTACGTGGACTAACTCCAGTGAGGAGTCCCTACACATTCTACTCGAAACTCATTTTCCAGGGTGTTCCATCAATAGACCGACTCATTTCCCTAGTGAGGTTTCGATCACCTCAATGGAGCATATCTTCTCAAAACGGAACATAAACTGGGCAATAAACAGTTTCGATCCGTTCAAATCCCCTGGTCCGGACCAGATCATCCCGGCCCAATTGCAAAAAGCCGGAGACACGGCCATCAACTGTCTGCAATGTATCTTTAAGATGATACTGGTAGTGGGGAGAATACCACAAGCTTGGCTTAAGGCTAAAATAGTCTTCATCCCTAAAACAGGTAAAGCCTCGCACTCGACACCAAAGGACTTTAGACCAATCAGTCTATCATCCTTCTTTCTCAAAACTTTTGAGAGACTGGTCGGGCTACAATTGAGAACTACTATAAGTTATCAATTGTTGTCAGGAGCACAGAATGCCTACCAATTTCGGGGATAGAGAAATCACTATACTTCAAAGAATACTTTAAAGTCTGGCATACGCGGACGACGTGGCAATTATCTTCTCGGGAAAAAAACCCTCAAACACTCTGCGAATTGATGACCGCAAAGCTCGCGAGACTGTCAAGATGGACAGAATCGCGGACAGAATCGCAAAACAGAACTTGTGATATTCACAAGTAAATACAAGATTCCGTCTCTATTCCATATTAAATGGATGCAGGCTCTCCTTTAGCGACAGTTACCTAGGGTTGGTAATTGACAAGAAGCTAAATTGGAACCTGAACATTAAAGACAGAGTGAAGAAGGCCACGATAGCCCTCTACACTTGCAAAAAAGCTATTGGCTTGAAATGGGGCATGAACCCAAGTATAGTCCAATGGATATACCAAGCCATAGTAAAACAGATAATTCTGTACGGAGTTACTGTTTGGTGGCCGGCCTTATCAAAAAGGACGATCACCAAACAGCTCGACAAGGTTCAGCGAACAGCCGCCCTTTGCATCAGTGGAGCTCTTCGTACCACTCCAAATGATGCGCTAGATGCTATTCTGAGCCTCCAAAGCCTTGCCCTCGCAGAAAAAGAAAGGGCACTAATGGCTGCAATACGACTGAGAGACTCCGACCAATGGGCACCACAGCACACAGGTCACTCCTCAATTCTAAACGGCACTTCCGTCCCTACTAAAACGGACTACTGTGTTCCAAGGGAATACACAGATACCCCCTTCGATGCAATTATCCCCCACAGAGACGAGTGGAGAGAGGGACCCCCAGGCCCAAAAGGGGCCCTAAACATCTTCACAGATGGATCAAAGCTGAACAATAGAGTCGGAGGAGGTATATACTCCGAACAGCTAAACATTAGGCACTCCTTTAGACTCCCTGATCACTGCAGCGTCTTCCAAGCGGAGGTCATTGCGATCAAGGAAGCCCTAAACTGCCTTCAGGAAACTACCGCCATGGTAACCCACGTAAATATCTACAGTGATAGCCAAGCCGCAATCAAATCGCTTAATGCGATCTCCGCAAACTCGGCCACCGTTGCAGATTGTCGCAAATCTCTTCACGAGATGGCTCAGCTATTTGTTATCAGCCTTATATAGGTCACGGGCCACCGGGACATCGAAGGCAACTGTATTGCAGACGAGCTGGCCAGACTTGGCACTATAATTCCCCTTCTCCAAGACAAGAAGGATACTCGAATGCCGATGGCCACATGTAGGCTCATAATTAAGGAGCAGTATAAGCAACTAATAGACAACAACTGGCAATCAGCTCCACCTTGTCGAATAACTCGGCAAACATGGCCAACCATAGATAGGAAGCGCATCTCTGAGCTATGCAAGCTTGGCAGACGAAGGTGCAGCACAGTCATACGCTCCCTAACGGGGCACAGGTTAGTAGGTACCCACGAAAATAGACTGGGCGACCCATGCAACGTCTTTTGCCGAAGCTGTAGAGACGAGGAAGAGGAGGAAATGGTGAAACACTTGTTCTGCTCTTGCTCAGCTCTCGGCAGAAAAAGGCTACAGCATTTGGGTTCGCCCTTCATAGCAGACATTTCGGTAATGTCCACCTTGTATCCCAGAAAGATAGCTAACTTCATAAGAGCTGCAGGCTGGGACACCTGTTGACCTTAGGTCTCACAATGCGAGAGGGGGGAGATTCCCTGCGGTATCACAACGGGCTGGAAACGGCCTAGGTGTGCTGGGCTCCCAGTGAGTCTGGCAGTCGCTGTAACCTAACCTAACCTAACCTATGTATGTATGTGTGTATGTGAAGTTTGGAAGGTTCTACGCGTCACTTTGCTTTGTAAATTTCAATGGTACAGTGATTTTAGGTCACAAATTTTTGATAAAATGTATAGTCGGTTACCACTAATCGAGGCTGGCGAAAATCCTCTAGCTGAACCCTCCACGAGGGACCCGGCTGGGCAATGGGCACTGCATTATCCCGGACAAGGGTAATGCATTGTCGCTTGTTCCGTTCGAGGCAATGCAGTGTCTAGCTAAGGCAATGGTCCAGCGTCTTCTCGACCTCGAGTCGGGGGAGCGGGGTCAGGGCCATGGCTAGAGGTGCCTGGCGGGTAGGCCTAAAACGCTAGGGGGTGGTCCCCCCGAAAAACATTAACCACGTATGGACCTTCGGGCCGGACATGAAAGCTAAGAAGGATGAAGCACGGGTTGGGATGTCAACGCAAACGTCGGTGGGAAGCGTGGCTGCTACCACCGGCGGGCACGGGGAGGAGCAATCCTCTCTGCGTGTCGCCAGTGGGCAATCCAATCGCAATCCAAGGGGACCGTGCGCTGAAGCTCCTTCAGCGACAAAACCCCGAGATACCGACCGCTGACTGGAAGGTATTGCATGCTGGTAGCCCATTACCCAACGAGGGGGGCCAGCATGTGATCTTCCAGATCAACAAAGCAGCGGAGGATCAACTTTACCCCAAGTACGGGAAAATGGCGTGGGGTATGGGGAGCGTTTACCTGCGCCTCAAAAAGCATCAGCCCAGCGATAAGGACGCACAGGAGAAGGACCTCGGTCTGGATACCATCGTAGAGGACGCCCAGGGTATGGCATTGGACGACACGCTCGAAGAAGAGGACGGTGACCAGAGCGTAGTAGTCAACCCGTCATATGCAGGGGAGCCAGCTGCTCATGAAACTGAGTGTGCTGCAGCTCAACTTGCATAAGGGCAAGACAGCATCAGCGGAGCTCCACACTGCCATGGAGCAAGGCCCGCTGAGATAGCTTTGGTCTAAGAGCCCTGGATTGCATCAGGCAATTCGGTGGCCGGGCTAAAGCTCTCAAATTACAACACACTCTACTCAACACCGGTAAGCAGGAATAGAACTGCCGTACTAGTACGGAAAGGAATCCACGCTTACCTTATGTCTCATTACACAGACGACCTGACAGTAGTTATGCTAGAAAGTGAGGAGAAGCGCCTTCTGGTAGCCTCTTGCCACATGGCGCACGACAGGTCCGCACCGCCAGAAGAACTAAGGAGTCTGGTGGAAGAAGCCGACTCCAAAGACTACCAACTGATCGTTGGCACAGATGCTAATGCCCACCATAGTGCGTGGGGAAGCCCTGATATTAACGACCGAGGTGAGTCACTCCTAAACTTTATACTAACAAATAGCATAGATGTAGCAAACGTGGGGGAGGAATACACCTACGTGGGTCCCACCTCGTCAAACGTGCTAGATCTAACTCTCGCAACGGGAAAGAGTACCAACATATCTGGATGGAAGGTCCTCAAAAGACCTTCCTTCTCAGAGCACAGGTACATTCAATTCAAGTGCGAATTTGAATGTTCGAGGCTTGCGTAGAAAGCTCAGCATTCTTTTCCAGGATAGTGTCGCATTTGCATCCCACGTTATTGTGTTTACCGAAACCTGTTTAAAGCCGGACATTCTTAGTTCCGAAGTTTTGGCAGGTCGGTACACAACTTATAGAAATGATCGTTCGTCTCGACGTGCCGGAGGGGTTCTGATTGCTGTGGACTCAAACTTCACGTCGGAACTTTTCACAGTCCAGATCCAGCATGAACTGGAATTTCTGTGTGTAAGACTGATTCTTCCCACTTTCTCAGTTTTCATAACTTGTTCGTATATTCCACCTTCTTCGGATATCGCAATTTACGAGCAGCATTTGCCGCCTTAACAGCTATCTCTTCCTCGCTATCTGACAAAGATCACATGATAGTTCTTGGTGACTTCAACTTGCCAGGAATTGTTTGGTCTTCGGCAAATGAGTCTAATAGCCTGGTACCCATGGCACGTCATGACTTTGTTGACGGCTTGATTGACCTGTCTCTGTCTCAAGTTAACCATGTTAAAAACTCCTTGGGTCGATTTCATGATCTGTGCTTTGTAACGGATCCGACCTTAGCGTTGTTAACTCGAGTCCCACCGCTCACTATACCTGAAGTTGCCTACCATCCTACTTTTGATGTGTCGCTCGACCTAGGACGAACGGTACTGGATCGGTCGGGTAGACTACCCCAATGTGTCCGCTGCTTCCGTAAAGCCGAGTTTACGAAGCTTAATAATCTCATTAGGGATTTTGATTGGTCCGCTTTATATTTGTGCAGTGATGTTACGACAGGCACAAACATTTTCTATGATGCACTGGACTCACTTTTTGTCTCTTGTGTCCCACTTTCCTGTCCGATTAGATCAAGAAAACCCCCTTGGTTTACCAAGGAGCTATCTCATCTAAAAAACTTAAAATCAAGACTTAAAATAAAAAATTTTAAGAAGTTGGCTCTCCTTCTTCTCTCTCTCATTATGTAATAGCTCGGTCAAACTTTTCAGTTCTTAACGCTCAATGCTATCAGAATTACCTATCTCGATGCAGGATACGTTTTTTTAAGGACCCCACACAGTTCTACAGCTTTGTAAACAGTAAGCGTAGAACGTCCGCACACCCATCCTCGCTATCCTTCCTTAATACGTCGGCAGATAATGATCAGGCAATTGCCGATCTTTTTGCCCGTTTTTTCCAAACTACCTATTCGCAAGACGTTTACTCTGGTCAGCCGTATCCATACGGTTTACCGAAGTCGAACGGCATTTTCAGTCCTTTGCTAAATGAAAGCTCATTGCTTCATGATCTACGAAAAGTAAAGCCGGTGTTCTCACCGGGTCCGGACGGAGTTCCCGGCTGTGTACTCAGGTACTGTGCCGAGTCTGTGTGTGGGCTGTTGCTTAAACTATTCAACCTATCTATAAATACTTCATGCTTTCTCCCGATATGGGAGGAGTCTTTTATAATTCCTCTCCATAAGAAAGGTAGAAAGTCTGACGCAATGAACTATAGAGGTATATCTAAGTTATCCGCTATTCCTAAAGTGTTTGAGAAAATTTTAACTCCGCACCTGCAGCACCTATTCAGATCACTTATATCCCCATCTCAACATGGACTTATAAGGCGGAGATCAACCACTACAAATTTATTGGAGTTTACCTCCTTTATAATAAAAGGCTTTCAAGGTAATTTGCAGACGGATGTTGTTTACACCGAGTTTAGTAAAGCTTTCGATTCTGTAAACCATTCCCTCCTAGCACAAAAGCTCGACCTTCTAGGGTTCCCGCCCAATCTCCTGAGATGGATCTCTAGCTACCTTTGTTCTAGGTCTCAAAGAGTCCTTTTCAAAAACTCCCTGTCCTCTCCACTTATGGTGACTTCGGGTGTATCTCAAGGAAAGCCATCTAGGCCCCTTACTCTTTACACTCTTTATAAATGACCTACCTTCTGTATTAACATACTCTCGAGTACTTATGAATGCGGATGATGTTAAGCTCTGTGTCCAGTATAAGGACATTTCTTTCCAATCCAGGTTGCAATCCGATCTCGATAGATTTCAGTCTTGGTGTTGTGCAAATTTATTAAACCTTAATGCTTCAAAATGTAAAGTAATGACTTTCCATCGCTCCAGCGCCTTTCTGGTTCCTTACACCCTTTGTGGTGGTTCTCTTGAGAGAATTACCCGGGTTGATGATCTTGGTGTTCTATTAGATCCCAAGTTAAAGTTTTCAGAACACATTTCTACTATGGTGAATAAGGCCATGGGCGTGCTTGGGTTTATAAAGAGGTGGTCAAAGGAATTTGACGACCCCTATATAACAAAGACTCTCTACACCTCTCTGGTTCGTCCGATTTTAGAATACGGCTCTTGTGTATGGTGCCCTCAGTACAACGTACACCAGGACCGTATAGAATTAGTTCAAAAAAACTTTTTACTTTTGCTCTTCGAGGCCTCGGCTGGGATGCAGGTGTGAGACTGCCGTCCTACTCTAATAGATTGCTCCTAATAAACCTTCCAACCTTAGCTAGTCGTAGGAAAATGCTTGGAGTGATTTTTGTGCACAACTTGATCAAGGGTGACATAGATAGCCCTGACCTGTTGAGCCGCATAAACTTCACTATTCCTATTAGAAGCACTAGGAACTATACACCCTTGTTTCTTCCGCTTTGTAGGTCGAATTACTCCTTGCATGAACCATTTAGGGTCCTATGCTCGGATTATAATTCCCTCTGTCATATTGTATCTACCACTAACTCCCTTCCTAGTCTTAAATTACTGATACTCCTACGTCTTTCCCGTAATTAGTAATTACTTTTCTTCTTTAGTTAGATTAGTTCTACTTTTCCTCGAACACTAGTCTAACACCTATCTTTCCTGCATGTCCGCGATCGGTTTGGTTAACGAGTCGCGCGTTATGCGGCAGCGCCTGGGATCCGCGCGTAACAGCCATTGGCTGGTGTCGCTTGGGCCACTTGATGGTGCAGTCATTGCATATCAACGTCCTAAAGAAAAAAAAGTGATAGTCTATAGAAACCCCCGGAACACAAACTGGAAGAAGTTTAGAAAGACAGTCACCTCGAAACTCGCGAGCCCGGGCTCAGTAAAATCCGCGGAGGATTTAGAGAAGTCCTTAGAGACCCTATCTACGGAACTGCTAGAGGCATACCACACAGCATGCCCACCATCTAGAACAAGGAAGAAGTCCAAACCACTCTGGTGGAATCGAGACCTCTCTCTGCAAAGAAACAACCTCATGGAATTTTTCAAGCTCGCTAAAGTAGCGAACGACGAGAACATCAATGAGGAATACAAGAAGGAAATACGTAAGGCACAGCGCAGCTTATGGAGAAACTTCTGCTCCAGCATTGAGAAAATGTCTGAAACGGCTAGACTGAGGAAGTCAAAGCAACCCATAGTACAAAGTCAACTTAAATTGGACAACGGACAGTGCTCGGAGGGCAGCAAAGAAGCCCTAACGGCACTAATGGAGGCCCTCTTCCCAGGATGCACCGAGGTCACCGATGCTGAAACGCATCTGGACCTAGCAACTGAGAAACAAATACCACCAACAGACCTAATAACACCAAAGAAAGTCTAATGGGCTATAGATTCCGACATGGGCATAAAGGCACCTGGACTGCACGGAATATTCCCAGCCATGCTGCAAGTGACCAAAGAGGTGATCACCCCATGGCTTCTCGCGATATACGCAGCATGCCTAAGAACAGGCTATATCCCGATCCAATGGAGAACCTCTAGAGTTGTCTTCCTCCCAAAACCAGGAAAGTGCAGCCATGTGAGTTCCAAGGATTACAGACCGATAAGCCTAACCTCTTTCCTACTGAAAACATTAGAAAAGCTGCTGGATCTACATATTAAAACCAAAGTAAGCGGACTAATGTCAACCAACCAACACGCCTACACCAAGGGAAAATCGGTGGAAACAGCACTGCACTCGCTAGTAGCTACCGTCGACAAAGCCCTCAACACTTAGAAATAAGCAATTGGAGTATTCGTAGACATATCCGGAGCATTCAATAACGTCGCTACAGAAGCAATAATGGACTGCCTAGAAGCTACCAGCACTCACCCGTCAATCAACCTCTGGATAAAGAACCTTCTAGGTTGTAGACGGGTGCAATCAGAGTGGGGCACCGCCTCCATGGTCAGAGGTGCACACAGGGGCACACCCCAGGGTGGAGGAGTCCAGTCACCCCTGCTATGGAACCTGGTGGTCGACAACCCCATCAAGAGATTCGAAAGGAAAGCACCAAAAATAACAGCTTATGCAGACGACATAAGCGTACTTATCACGGGTGTATGTCCATCGACTCTCAGCTCCATAATGGAACGAACACTCAGGTAGATATGTGAGTGGGCAGATGGAGTATCAACGCGAACAAAACGGACCTCATCCTCTTCACCAAGAGATACAAGGTACCAACATGGGTCCCCCCGAAAATCAACCAAACAAGGCTAACCCCTAAAGCACAGGTCAAATACCTAGGCACAGTACTGGACAGTAAGCTGGCATGGAGACCCAATGTAGCAGAACGGGTGAAGCATCCAAGAAGATGCTTAGTAGCACATGGGACCTGTCGCCCGCTCTGATGCATTGGATCTACATCTCGGTAGTGCGACCAACTCTGCTGTATGGAGTCCTAGTGTGGTGGAAAGCCACTGAAAAGAAGACGTACCACAAGCTAATGGAACGAACCCAGCGGCAGGCTTTGCTCTGTATAACGGGAGCGCTGAGGTCAACGCCAACCAAAGCACTCGAAACAATACTCGGAATCGACCCCCTCGACATCTACGCTAGGCTGACTGCAAGCAAGGCGGCTCAGCGCTTGATTGCGTCGGGGAACATGTCTCCTCAAAGATTCGGGCATAGTTCAATTGGAATGGACATGATCAGTTCAACCGACTACATGATCCCCCAAACGTGCCTTAAAGTAAAAACAAACCTCCTCATGGGACCCGAAGACTGGAAAGCGGGACGGGACCAGACTCAACACCTCAACATATACACTGACGGCTCCAAGACGAAGGAAGGAGTAGGAGCAGGCCTATACTGTACAAACCCTGAAATAAGGGCGTCGTATAAGCTACCCGACCGATGCAGCATATTCCAGGCGGAAGTCTTCGCCATCAAGAAGGCAGCAGAGGTCGCTCAGCTCACAGAGCGACCACACAATATGGTTAACATATTCGTTGGCAGCCAAGCAGCGATAAAATCCATGCAGTTGTCCGCGGTCAGTTGTAGAAGTGTCCTGGCAAGCAGGGACGCACTAGGCTCACCAAGCACGACTAAGTCAGTGCAAATCTATTGGGTTCCCAGTCACCAGGGTATCGAAGGAAACGAAGAGGCGGACGTTCTGGCTAAGGAAGGCGTCGGGCTGGCAAACGATATGACAGAAAGCGTGCCGGTCTCCCTAAGGACGCTACAAAGCGACCTGGAGAAGCAGGCCAAAATGAGGACAGATAGCAGGTGGAAGAACACCACCACCTGCAGAATCTCGAAAATCATGTGCAAGAAACGCAATGATAATCTCAGCCAAAGATCCGGCTTACTAAGGGCCTTTTTGGCCTATGAGAGGCCCCGTTGAGGGCCGTCCGGGATAACCTAACCTAACCTACCACTAATCGAAGACATATTCAATTTTTTTAGAAATGTAATGCTGAAATCGCCACACTTGAGTAATCAATAAATTAGTTTAAGATAGGAAAAATTCATGTTTCAAATTTCAAAAAAATGTAACGTGAAAATCGAATGTCACAATGTTACACAACGTACCACTGTGCATCGAAAGAAAAATAAATTCTTGAAAAAACCGTTTGGGTTGTTTTTTTTTAGTCAATCGGTCTTTCAGTGAGTCTCTCTGTGCGAGCATCACACGTATCTCTCATTGTGCTATGTTCGGTAATAGGGCTCTCTCACGAACAGCTCAAAGTAAAGCGCTCAACAAAAAACGGAAATGAAAATAATCGAAGTCTGCTGCTCAGAGAGAGCGAGGGTGCACACCTTTTACGGTTGTAAGCGTAAGCCAAACAAACGGTCAACAGTTATTTGCGAGCTATGATTGTTATAGCACACTACTTGAATCTTAACCAATAATAATGATAATTTAAATAAAAAATAAAAAGAAAATAAGTAAATTTAATTATAAGAAAATATATTTATATACATAGTCTTAAATTATTTGAAAGTCATTCAAAGTCAATAAAGTTCAAAATACTTAATCTTATTGTTCAATGTTACTATTTTCTTTAGGACGTTCATATGCATCAAGTGACCTAAACGACACTAGCCGATGGCTGTTACGCTCGGATCCCAGGCAAAAACGCAGCCCACATCCTGCCCAACTGAACGAGGGGCGCTGCCGCATAACGCGCGACTCGTTAGCCGAACCGATCGCGGACATGCAGGAAATATAGGAGTTAGACTAGTGTTCGGGGAAAAGTAGAACTAATCTAACTAAAAAACTAAGCAATTTCTAATTACGGGAAAGATATAAGAGTAATATCAGTAATTTAAGACTAAGAACGGAGTTAGTAGTATATATAATATGGTAGAGGGAATTATAATTCGAGCATAGGACCCTAAATGGTTCATGCAAGGAGTAATTCGATCTACAAAGCGGAAGAAACAAGGGTGTATAATTTCTAGTGCTTCTAATAGGAATCGTGAAGCTTATGCGGCTCAATAGGTCAGGGTTATCTACGTCACCCTTGATCAAGTTGTGCACAACTTGCAAGCATTTTCCTATGATTAGCTAAGGTTGGAAGGATTCAAAAGTCATAAGACTTTTTTTTATTTTTATTTTGTGTTCTTATAATTTGATATTTATTTGTTTTGGCCTTTTGTCATCGTGATTAGTCGTCTAATTTATAGTAGCAATACTGTAGCAATAAGAATTTGTCTTTAATAATATTAAAAATTATGATACTGCACATATAAGACTCAGAATAAAATTTAGTGGCCTAGAAGCTCTAAAAGTAGTTTATAATAGGAATGTAAAGCTGGGTCCTGATCAGGTTTCCCCTTCTTATTAAGGCCTGTGATTTCCAAAAAAAAATCGAAGATTCCTCGCGTCCTTTTAGAGAGTTATTGCGAACTTAGTACTTGAAATCTTGAAGTCTTCCGAAATTTCCTGATTGCCCATCAGTAAAATTCTGCAAAACATGTCATGTTAAGACAATAAAAAGCCTAAGCTGTTCTCATATGAACTAGATTTTCCCAAGTTGCCCGACTGCTTAAAGGGGCTACTCTATTAGCATACATGGGTACAGGCTTTTAACAAAAAAAATTTTTTTTTTGTTTCGACGATCTCTTTTGTAGTGCCCACATGTGTTTTTGTTTTCAGCTCCGTTTATATTCATTTTTTTTGATAAACAGCCGATTTTTTTTGAGAGAATAACAAATTTATCCGTAATTGCATTTTTATAGTCTTTTTACACTACAGTGAGTTACCACATTTATCGATAGGTAACTCAATAACCCAATCAATTTGGATTTACACTATGCCAAAGTTGAGTTATTGAGTTTCGGCTGCTGGCATGTGCTTGTCTTCGAAAATTTGTTTTATTTAATTTTTTTAATATGAATACCCAAGAACTAATGATGCTCTATGTGGCAGAGCAAGAGTCAATAATGACGCTGCAGTTTATATTATTTTATTTTTAATTTCGGCATGCGAGGGACTGAAATCTTTGATATTTTGCGTATATATATTTTTGCGTATGCCACGGAACCTAATAGCACCTCCAAGGCCTCAGGCAACCAAACGCATCTAGTTTCTAGTAATAAAATTGGATATTAAGTAATTTTTATAAATATTTGTTGGCTTACCTTTTTTCTCATATGTTTTTTGTTGTTTTTCTAGTGGTGATAATTACATAATAGGTAGATCAGGGTTGACATATTCAAAAAATCGGACAAACTCAACTAAACGCAACCAAAACTCAACTTTTTTGCCACCTCTAGGCCCCCTATGCTTTCATATGTCAACGAAACTCGAGTTTTGGCCGAAATTCAATAACCCAATAACTCAATCGTAGTGTAAATAGGCTATAACACTACCGTATCATTGTCGAAGGTGCGGAAAAATTATGCGAGGCGTTTACTCCTTATCCACATAATTTTCGAATCATTTTGTCAGCAGCAAATTAAAAGATATTACCAAAGTAATGGGAGACATTTTTTTAACGTTAAAAAGTGTGCATTTGAGAGTTTCACTACGAGCACCCAATTTTTTATTTAGCTTGTTAAGGAGGAGTTCTTCTTGTAAGTACGCATTGCATGTATTTGTGCACTGATGTTACGATAGGCATAAGCACTTTCTTTGATGCACTTGACTCACTTTTTTAATCATATGTCCCGCTTTCCTGTTCCATTAGATCGGGAAAAAAGGGAAAAAATCAATTGGTTTATTAAGGAGCTATCCAGTCTTAAAGCTTAAAATCATGACCTTATACCAAATTTCAAGAAGTCCTTCTTCCCTCTCGTTATGTAATGGCTCGGTCAAACTTCACAGTTCTTAACGCTCAATGTTATAAGAATTACCTTCCTAAACAATTCTACAGTTTAGTAAGCATTAAGCGTAAAACGTCCGCACACCCATCGCTATCCTCGCTATTGTTTCTTAATACGTCGGCAGATAATGATCAGGCAATTGCCGATCTCTTTGCCCGTTTTTTCCAAACTACATATTCGCAGGATGTTTACTCTGGTTTACTATCTATACGGTTATCAAGGTCGAACGGCATGTTTAGTCCTTTGATAAATGAAAGCTCATAGCTTTATGATCACCGAATAGATAAACCGCGAATAAGTTCTCGGCTGTGTACTCAGGTATTGTGCCGAGTCTCTGTGTAGGCCGTTGCTTAAACTATTCATCCTGTCCATAAATTCTTCATGCTTGTCCCCGATATGGAAGGAGTCATTTATAATTCTTCCTCCATAAAACGGTGGCTTGGGCACCGTTTGCCGTATATTTTCTAGACGGTGCGTCAAGTTTTGCAGTTCCGAACATTTCCCAGTTAGTTTTCCCTAAGTATTTTAGATGTTCCTAGCTGCAAGTTTCTATGCGATATTTGGCCGTTGGTTTTCAAATGCAACCCTATATATTTGGCATTCAGAGTGAAAAATTAAGTTTATTGCGAAAATGTAAGCAATGATTGACCAGAAAAACAATAAACAAAAAAAATACATCCCGCCAATTTCAATTTCACAGAAAAGTTGTGAAATAAACCGAAAAATGGAAGAAAGAGCAGATACATCTAGTGGTGGTTAGTTAAATGGACATATTTATGTATTTTTAATTTACTAATTTGATATTACTCTATCAAAATAAGAGATCAAGATCGGTAATAGTTGCGGGGAGCACGCAATAACTCCCATTTTTATATGGAGTTGACGGGTACATTGATGGAAGTTGGGCACGAAATTTGATGGTGTTAATTCGCAGATGTAGATGAATTGCTTTTGGAGGGCAACATAATCGAGGTGGATCTGGGCGGGTCCTGCAGTTTGGTCGATATAGAAAAACAACAACCATAGGAAGCAGGGAGCTGAAAGGCGCTCAAATACACAGTTTTTATACCCGGTACTCAAAGAGTATAGGGGTATACTAGATTTGTGGTGATAATAGATGTATGTATCGCCAAGAAGGAAGCATTTCCGACCCCATAAAGTATATATATTCTTGAGCAGCATCTATAGCTAAGTCGATATAGCCATGTTTGTCTGTCTGTCCGTCCGTCTGTCCGTCCGTCCATCTGTCCGTATTCATTAGCGCCTAGATCTCAGAGACTATGCGAGTAAGAGCAACCAAGTTTGTATCCAGCCTCCTGTGTTATCCCACTACTCAAAGTGTATTTTAAAATTTCGCCCCGCCCCCACAAAGGACGAAAGTCTGTGGCATACATAATTTTGAAGATATGATAAAACGAATCATAGAGGATGACCATTTCTCTCAGAGTGTTGAATCTGAATCAGATCTGATTATTAATATAGCCACAATGAAGAAAACCTTTTCGAAAGTCATCGTTCCCTCTCGGTCTCTCTCACACGCGACCCCGACGGCTTTGCCCATTCGTCTTTAATGACGCCTAGTTCTCAGAGACTATAAGAGCTAGAGCAACCAAACTTTCTATCCAAGCCCTGTGATATCAATTCAGCACGAGTTTATTTCAAAATTTTGATACCCCCCTTCCGCCCCCACAAAGACGAAAATATGTGGAATCCACAATTTTTAAGAGAAAACCAAAAGCGCAGGTTCATGGAAAATGACCGTGTCTAACAAATTGCCGACTCTGGATCTGGTCGGATCATTATTATGCACAGAAGGAACAAATTAAATTTCAGTGGCTACGCGAGGTCTTTCAAGCGCTTACTCATTACCTCTCTCTTTCTCGCATACACTTTTTGCATAAACACGAACCGTATATAAAGACGATTATTTAAATTTTAAATGTAGAGAAGACAGATGCAAATAACACACGTAAACCAAAATGGGAGCAAATAACCTTTAATATATAAAATTTAGCAGAATGATTTAACTTAATATTTTGAAATTTTTTTTAAATCATGAGATCACATTTATATATTCTCACTGAGTACCGGGTATAATGTAGTCGCGGCCCTTGCTGCGGCTCACAACGTTCCCCCTAGTTTTTATTGTCATCAGTTGTTAACGCCTGTATCTAAAATCACCTCGGAAACTAAGAACGATTGTCACAGCCAGGAATTTGTCGTTTGTCTTTTACTGGTCTCAGAATCCATCAAGCTTAGCGAAATCTACAGATTCGTATCGATAGCTGTCCTATTGTAGAGAGAACAGCTAACATTCAGGCTAGGAATATATACATAAGTGAATATTATTACTGAAGGAAAATTGAAAAGTGGAAGAATAAACTGTGCGCAGATCAAACAAGAGAGATTTTCGACGTGAGGAGAAGATTACTTTAATAAAAACAGTTAAGGCAAAAGCCTACTTTATGCGAAAACGTAAATGAAAAATTATAGGTTTTATATATTTTTATACGAAAAATTACAGTTTTTATATAGTTATATACGACAAATTAGAGTTTTTATTTATATGTTTTTTTATATGAAGTTTGTCAGTAAATTTAAATTTCCGCGATGCTGTATACCCGGCTTAAAACGAAAGTATACTGGCAGGTTCCAGCGTTCACTTACTTCTTCGTTATACTCTTACTACGTTATACTTTGACACCAATATGTTTAAGTTTATGGCAAATGTTTTGTAAAATCACAGCACGATATATTTTCAATTACTTGTTTTTTAAGCAAAACTACTGCAGAAAGTGCGCAATTTAAGAAGATCATCAGCTGTTACCATTCATTAACATCATTCATTATTTACTTTATGTTTTGATCAGTGGTCGTCACGAAGACACTCACCTGTTCTTAGTGCGTACGTGTGCGTAGGCAACAGAAGCTGCCGCTGCGGCATTTGAACAAAATAACTAAGCCGCGTGTGCATAGGCCAACGCTACACGAAGTTTTTACACTGCGCGTTTGTCGACTGCGCTGCACCGTTGTCTTTTCCCGTGGACATTGCATAGGATGCTGCCGGTCTCTGGCTTAGACTCATTCCTCAGCACTTAATTCTAAGTGGCACACATCCAGTTTGCATGAGTACCTATTAACTTGTGTTTCCTGAGGGAACGTATGACTCCGCTGCTTCTTATTCTACAGAGCTAACGCAGCTCAGAGGTGCGCCTTCTATTTATGTTCGCTTTGTTTGCGATAGCCACGTGTTGTCGGTTAGTCGCTTATATTACTCTTTTATGATGTGGCCATTGGCATACAAGTATAATCGTTATCTTGAAGAAAGGGACTGCAGTTTCTGATCTTGCCCGATGTTTCCCGATGTCTCGGTGGTCCGGTATCCATAAAAGGCTAATATCAAACTGCTGAGCAAACTCGTACAGTAGTCCGTTTTCGTTGGATCGGTACTTCGATTTAGCACTTTATTGATATGTGACCTATATGCTGTGTTGCCAATGGTCGGAGACTCTCTGATAGCAACTCAGCACCCGCCACATTACCAGCAGACAGAGCAGCCGCATGATTTTGGGAGGCGATTTTCCACCCACATTATGAAAAGGATGGGACCCCTTGGGTTTCCCTTTCCCTGTTCGAAATTTCCCCGTGTTGGCAATTGGGGAGAGCCAGAATAGTTTTTGTTGTTTTTTTGTTGTTCACTTTGCAGGATAAGGCATCATTAGAACATGGAGCTACCAGGGGAACCCCAGCCAAACTGGGGCGAGTCGGCACCACCTACGCGAAACACCGATGGCTGTCCGGGATTGCTTATTTTCGGTACTCTCCCTAGGGATGCCCGCTCATTCGTAGCTGATCTACCTACTGATTTAGGTCTTTCGTTATCCGCCGTGGTCCGGTTTTCAGCTTCGAACCCTCTGAGCCACCTCACTAGCATATTAAACCACCGTCTTCTCTACCGGTTACGATTAATTTATGCAAGAGGCCGATGGTGCTGATAATGTTACAGCTAATAACGAAAATTTTTGCTTCCAAGTTTTCGGTTGGAATGTTATCATCTGCCATGAACTAATTTAAAAGATTGCAACAGAGTAGAAGCGACCAGAATTGGCCAATGGGAAAATGGTTGTTCTATATCAGGACAATACTAGTCGGCTCAAATCAATAAAGCGCACACTTAGTCAACTTGTATGGTAAATTTAAATGCAGCCATCTGTATCTAGCATAAAGTGACTTATGTCTTTTTTTTTTTAATCCGGGTATTTAGCAACGCGGAAATTAAAAATTACAACCAAATATCATATAAAAAACACTAGGCCGGGAATTTTTCTTTTGTGTTGTACTGTCTTTAGTATCCAGCAAGCCTCCAAAAATAATGGAGCAAAAAACTGTGTGCAAAACAAACAAGAGAGATGCAAATTATCGAAGTGAGGTGACGATTACTTTAATAAAATCAGTTCAGACTAGACCATGTTTTTGGCTGATCACGGAGTCGTCTTGTGTCGTCTCCGTCTGCGCTGTACTTCTGTCTTTTATTTTTGGCGACAATATATTTCGTCACCAACCCAGTTGAGTTAAGTTCAGTTGAATTTTCAAAATTGCCGCTATTAAAAAAACACAGCTCGTATATGTGAGTGACTTACTAGATTTTTGTTTACACTGTTTCAGCTGGAAAGCAGTTACATTTTTGGAAGTAATATTACAAAGTGCTGAAGACTTAAATTTTAATTTTAAAATTATCTCTAAGCTGGCAAGAAGTCATTAAACAAAAACATTTAAATAACTCGGAAACCCAATCCATTAAAAATGAAATTAAAAAATTCGGTCAAAATATTTATTTATTTTATCCCCAACCTTGATACACATTTAGATTATACTAGGGAGATAAAGTTGATTACATTCAAAGAAGTTTGAAATTTAATTTGCATTAAGATATATATGTATATGGATGTATATAAATTAGTATGAAAAGTAGCATATTTCGAAAAGGGGAGCACCAAGTTTTTCTTTTCGTTTTGGGATTGCTTAAATATAATTCGCTGCAACACTTCACGGACTACCCTATATATTTTGATAGAATTCAATTTTTTCGAATATAAAATTCGGTCATACTCTTGTTGCAGTATATATAGTATAAGTTTTTAACAATATCAGGATGAATTCTACAGTTTTAGAATGGAAAAAAGTGAACTTTTTCGATATTGTTGGATTGCCGTTCACAAAGTTGCCAAATATTTTGGAAACTACGTGTCACTGTTTCAATCTGACCAAATCTGACGCTGGGGGAAATAAAAACACTATAGTGTTTTGTGATAAAAATGGACACATTCATGTTTATTTTCCTAACTGGGAGTGCATATCCTTTAAAAGTCAACATAGAGTACACTACGTCAGACAATGTGCACTCACGTCTAATAATGTATTAGCAACGGTCACACAAGATACAACATTTGTAGTACATATAGATATATACGATCTAAAAAAGTTGACTAAAAAACAAGGAGCTCCAATGATTGCTACCGGAACTTTTAATACAACGAGTACTACCACATGCATCAATGCAGTCATAGAGGATAAAATACTCGTATTAGGCTTAGGCTTTGAGAACGGGGACATTCTGTTGCATTATGGGAAAATGAACAGACTTATTTCAACAAATACTCGCCGCCACTCAATATCTGGACACGCAATCAATGGAATACATTTCGACATCAGACCTCAAAGCATGGATAAACAAACTACATACATGTTTGTGACATGTTTTGATGGCGTGTATTGCTTCATATTGAAAGAAAAAAGCGCAATTGATCCAAAATTTATTCTTGATAATAATAAACGTGCCTATAATCAGTGTTGTACGATGCGCAAAGCAAGTAATGCAGAATTAGATGATTCCATGCTAGTAGTAGGGCGAGAAGATGCTATATACTGCTACACTCCTGACGGAAGGGGCCCTTGTTATGCCATTGAAGGTGAAAAAAAATGTCTGGATTGGGTAGACCATTATCTTATCGTTGTAGTCCAAAGACCAAAAAGTTTTTTTTCCGAGAAAAGAGAGTTGACTCTAATTGTTGTGGATACTGAAAACAAAATCATTGTTTTTTCTAAGCAACTTCAAGATTTGGTTTATACAATCAGCGAAAACGAATTATGTTACATTATCACCAATACTGAAGCTAGGGATAGCTCTTGTACAAACATATTCAAGTTACAGCAGTACAATATGAATACAAAAATTCGACTTCTAATTGAACAAAGTATGTACAATATTGCTTTGCAATTGTTATCCAGAGAAGGTCGTCTTTCTTCATACGCTACTGCTTGCGTGCGGTTTCAATACGGAAATCATTTAGTACTAAAGGGCGACATAAGTAGAGCAGTCATAGAATATATAAAAACAATTGGTTTTATTAAACCATATGACGTAATTTCTAAACTACTCAATTCGAGCTACACTGATTATCTAAAAGAATATTTATATGAATTTTTAAAAAGTAATCATGCAAAAAATAATCACAAAAATCTTTTTAAATTACTGGATCAGAAAAAGTGGAGGCCGAATAATAATTACCAACCTATCAATGTTTTTCTTAATACCACCGGTAATCTATATCTAGATACGCTTTTAAATATACCAAGCAGTAATTTAAATTCTAAAAATTATGGACCCAAATGTTTTGAAGGCGATGAAACTTTACATTTGCATTTAAATTATGGACAAGAATCACTAATGCAAAACCCAGAAAATTATTTAAAGATTGCCAAATCGGTAATTATTGGAAACACGACAAAAAATATTCTACGTTTTCTTTCCATTTTGTCGGGATATAACGAGTTTTGTGCCAATTTATTAGAGGAAATAATTGTGAGTTTTCCCACATGTGATGAGAAATTATATGATTATTTACTTATTCTTTATCTTGGACTTTGGCGTGACAGTAAAATAACTACAGGTTTTATTTTAGATTTTTTGAAAAATGATCGCCTACGTTTGGAAAAAGTTTTAATTATATGCAGACTTTATATATTTTTAAATGGGATTAAACAAGTTCATAAAAATCTTAATAACGCAGATATTGTCCGCAATGGAGAGTCAAACAAATGTGTACACAGTCTCATTCAGAGTTATCCAGATCTTACTTATATCTTTGAACTGAGGACAAGCTCATTATTAATGATGTTACATAGTGGATTTCGAAATTATTCGATACATGCTTTTCAGCTTAAACCTTTTTTTAACGAAAAGATAGTTCAAAATATTTTGGACTTAAAAAATGAATTGCAAATTTTTAAACATTTAAATAAAAAAATAAAAAAAGCAGATTCCTTGCTTTCACTTTATACAAATAATCCAATAGAATTTCGCAATAGTTCATGTGATATCTGTCGTCAATCGCTAAATATGCAATCTGTCTATTTTCTTTGTCAACATTCCTTCCATAAAGAATGTCTAGTTTACAATAAGTCGAGACGTGGTGAAGAAGCAATATGTGTTGCATGCAGTGGCGAAAATTATTACTCTTGCGAGCAAAATGATTATTTAGAGTCAACAGACACTATCACTGTGATTTCAAAGGTAATTTCTATGGGAATTGTAGAAATAGCAACCAATAACGGATTTTCCAGAAATATTATTCACATGAAAGGGCCTGAATCCAGTGTTTGGCAAAGAAAATTTATTGCAACCAAAAGTACAACTTCGAGAAATCCCTTTGACGCAAATATTAATATTTCCGAAGTTATATCTTAGAAGTATATATGTGTATTTACTTGTAAGAATATTCCAATAATTTTATGTAGATACCCTTCGAAAAATAAATAAATGTATTTTTTCTATATCCCATTTCTTACATACTTGTTTCTAGTAGCACGTACTTCAATTTAAATTTATATATATAATTTAATTTCTTTATGATTCAAAGCCATGTTTTTCTTGTATCTTCAAAATTGTGGAAGCCACATATTTTTGTCCTTTGTGGGGATGGAAGTGGGCGGGGCAAAGTGTAGAAATTCTCCTGCAACTGTGATATCAAACTGGACTTTGGATACAAAATTTGGTTGCTCTAGCTCTTATAGTCTCTGAGATCTACGCGCTCCTCGGGACGGACATGGATATATCGACTTGGCTGTTGATACTGATCAATAATATATATTATTGTAACATATCCGCAACAAAAATAACATGTCTTTAATATGTTAACATACAGCCAATGATCTTTTGAACAGGCTCACTTTTCTTAACGATCGGTCTTCTATTAAATTTCTAGTTAATAAAATACACAAACCCAACATCATCTACACAAACCATGTTAAACTTAATTTAACTTTAACAAAACTTTAATAAACAAATGTAAAAACTGAATACAACTTCACGGTCTGCAGAGCTCAGATCAAAGATATTTAATTCAGTCTGGAAATAACCTTTACTCAAATCATTACAATAAATCAAACCAAATAAAAAATATAAAAATGTTTTTTTCAATGAAATAAAATCCAACTATTTCATTATAGATACTTTATGGAGTCGGATACGCTTCCATTTGGGTGTTACACACATCTTGTTGAGTGGGGCTATGTGTGAAAGCTCGGATTGTGGTAGTTGATTACAATCCGTATGTGGAGGTTCATTTTTTAATCGATTCTAAAATTTTCGAACAAAAATTGTAATTACCATTCAGAATTAATCTTCCTACTTTTGTCTACCGAAAAAGTTGCAACATGAGTTGTTGTTGACCAGTTTCCGTACAGTCGACCAGTTGCTTTTAATTTATGTCATGCCGTAACGATAAAAGTATTTACTTGTTTTTATTGTGCAAGTCATTTAAGCTGTATATGTAGTTTCTTTTCAAGAAAATTAACTAAGAACTAATACCTACCAAAAATATGTGTTTGTACCAGTTTCTAACGCTATTAACGGCATTTGGGATAGTACCGCATGGAATTTGTTGAGCTACTGAGCTTCTTCAGCAGCGTATTTTCTCAATATTGAATTAAAACAGCTAGCTAGATTTAAACGTATAAACATATATAAATTCGTGAATGTTCGATTTATTTTCTTGTAATGCGTATGGCGAGAGATGCAATAGTTGTTGACAGTCAGGGGACTGTCAACCAACGAAACGACGTTTGCTCACAAAGCCTATAAATTCTTAAGTAAAACTGTTCCAAAGATGAGCCTCCCTTGTGGCTCTTGTTGGATGACGAACGTACGAAGAAAGGGCGATGCAGCGATGAGAACGCGGGGCAACAACAAGCAAAAATGGTTAAGAGAAATGTTTCTCTATGCTGCCGTGGGACGGCGCTAAGCCGAACAGAATTAAACGTCAAAATGCGGCATATGAAGTTTTGGTCAAACGGCTGCAACTTGACCGTTTATTCATCGCTTTTTACAAAAGATCCCTTAAACGCCTAATTTATGTATCTATCAGTGAACTGCGTTAAGTATTTTTGAGCCTGATCGATACACCCTCCCAAATTAATTTAACTCAATCCAGACGCTCACACCACCCACTTACATCCGCTCCAATTGCAACAGCGGACGCAAACCCCAGCGTCAGCAGATTCTCGGCCACTATAAACTATCGGACGTGCATTACTTGTACCAATATCGGCCTCATAACCATTTTACCCAGAATATCCTACTCTTATCCTACTCGTTTAAATAACCTTATCCCCACTAGCCGATCACATCTATAACACAACGAAAAACGGAAATTACTAGCAGAAAGTCCCACCACTAACACTCGTAGAAAATAACCATGCATAACCGTCCCTCCGATCCGCTTGCCCTAGATTGCTCCTAAGAAACTGCCAGGTAATTACTCAATGTCCGAAATTAAAAAAATCATTGGGTAAGGTTCTATGTACGTAGTGTGTGAAAAAAATTCCATAAAAGAATAGTGCCAGTGAAAACGGAAAAATAGGGCGAAGAGTAAAAGAAGGAACGCCATTTTTATACCCGTTACTCGAGGGTATATTAGATTTGTGGTGATAACGGATGTGTATAACACCCAGTAGGAAGCGTTTCGGACCCCATAAAGTATATATATTCTTGATCAGCATCAATAGCCGAGTCGATATAGCCACGTCTGTCTGTCCGTCTTCATTAGCGCCTATATCTCAGAGATTATTCAAGCTAGAGCAACCAAATTTTGCGTCCAGTCTCATGCGTTATCCCACTACTCCCAGTGCACTATAGGTCCAATGGCCGATTTTCTGATATAAATTCATTTTTAAAAAGTATTCAAAATATCTATCTTTTGTTTTGTACCTATTCGGAATAAATCAAACCGTAATGTTGCATACCAGAAATGTTAACATTATATTCTGATGCTAAGTTAACAGCTGTTAAAACAGCAGATTCAATCTAACAGCATGTAATCATAAATTGTGCAAAAATTTTTGTCAAAATCCAAGTGGCTCCATTTTTTTTAAATTCAAATTTGTTAATACAAATTATGATGAATAGTGAGCAGTGGGGCTTTTACTTTATGTTGGTACATCTGTGTTGTTGGTATTGTTCGTGTTGTCTGTAGTATGTGTTAGTAAAGAGACGTCCCAAAGAAAACTTCTTGTAACACGAAACGTTATCTTTGGGAAGGCTTTTAAAAAAATGTTAGCACATGTTAGCCAAGTGACTATAGACATATGTATTGTAGAGTAATCTTTTGTTAATTCTGAACAATTAAGCCTGTTTCCCCCTTTTGTTCACTTCTCCCGAAATGTAATATTTTGTAGAACATAACCTATACATATCTAAGCAATGCCTGTCTGCTTAAAAAAGGGGGAAAACTAAAGAAAGAACTGATGGAGTGGATGCTGGTCTCCGTTACTTTAGATCGTATATCGATGTAAATGTGTCCGTCGTATTTTGATCATATATTGATCAGTATTTACATGAAAAAAGCCGTATTTTGTCTGAATTTATCCGTGAGATGGAAAAAATGTAGATACCATCTAAATAATTTTCAAAAAAAGCATGCTGCTTGGCTAAAAGGAAGCTCTTGCTTAAATTTTCGTTTAAAAAAGTGTCGACGCACCAACCCACCTGGACATCCCGACAGAGACAGCAGGCATGTGCCCTTTCAAAATTTGCTAGTGGAAATGTTCGTTTGCTGATTCAAGCATCAAGCACGGCTGTTCGCAAAAGTGGTCAGGCTGACCTTGCATTTGTTCTAAAGCTACTTGTTTTTAGCCCAGGCAAGGCAAAGCATTTCAGGCAATCTGTGAAGAAGCCAAATGAGAAGCCTGCACAAACTCCACCAGACGATTCATTAGCTTTAATATTATAGCAAGGGCTTACAAAAGACCAATAAGTAGCCATTAGAGATGATAAAAAAAAAAGAAATTGTGATATTGATCCTCACTATAACGAAGTGGCGGAAAGAAAGAAGGAATGCAGACCCCCCGATAATGTTTCAGAAACAATAGCTAAAGTCAGTCTACAAAATCTTCTGAACCATACCGCAGGAAAACTTGTTGCTTTGCAAAAAGAAGTTATATTGCACGTGATGACTTGTCAGAATACCGATTTTCTGTTAGCCGATCTTATTTTTAACTACGGTTTCGATTGAAGTACTGGTCAGGAAAATTATAACCAGCGAAATGCGGATGAAATATCGAGGGGTTCCGATTCATGTCTTTTCGCCACAACAGGTACTCCACAGTGCATGATGTATGTATTAATACATATATGAAATGTAAAATATACCTAGAATGAATATTAAAACATTATTTTAAGTTTTTTTTTTGTTATTTTTTTAGGACATTGATGTGCAATGACTGCACCATCAAGTGGCCCAAGCGACACCAGCCGATGGCTGTTACGCGCGGCAAGAAAGCAGTCCAACTCCCGCCAAACCGACCGAGGGGCGCTGCCGCTTAACGCGCGACTCGTTAACCGAACCGATCGCGGACATGCATGAAAGATAGGTGTTATACTAGTGTTCGAGGAAAAGTAGAACTAATCTAACTAAAGAAACGAAGTAATTACTAATTACGGGAAAGATATAAGAGTATAAGTAATTTAAGACTAGGAAGGGAGTTAGTGGTAGATATAATATGATAGAGGGAATTATAATCCGAACATAGGACCCTAAATGGTTCATGCAAGGAGTAATTCGATCTACAAAGCGGAAGAAACAAGGGTGTATAATTCCTAGTGCTTCTAATAGGAATCGTGAAGTTTATGCGGCTCAACAGGTCAGGGCTATCTACGTCACCCTTGATCAAGTTGTGCACAAAAATCACACCAAGCATTTTCCTACGATTAGCTAAGGCTGGAAGGTTTATTAAAAGCATTATATTAGAGTAAGACGGCAGTCTCACACTTGCATCCCAGTTGAGGCCGCGAAGAGCAAAAAGTAAAAAGTTTTTCTGAACTGATTCTATACGGTCTTGGTGTACGTTGTACTGAGAGCACCATACACAAGAGCCGTATTCTAAAATCGGACGAACCAGAGACGTGTAGAGAGTCTTTGTTATATAGGGGTCGTCAAATTCCTTTGACCACCTCTTTATAAACCCAAGCACGCCCATGGCCTTATTCACCATGGTGGAAATGTGTTCTGAAAACTTTAACTTGGGATCTAATAGAACACCAAGATCATCAACCCGGGTAATTCTCTCAAGAGAACCACCACAAAGGGTGTAAGGAACCAGAAAGGCGCTGGAGCGATGAAAAGTCATTACTTTACATTTTGAAGCATTAAGGTTTAACAAATTTGCACAACACCAAGACTGAAATCTATCGAGATCGGATTGCAACCTGGATTGGAAAGAAATGTCCTTATACTGGACACAGAGCTTAACATCATCCGCATACATTAGTACTCGAGAGTATGTTAATACAGAAGGTAGGTCATTTATAAAGAGAGTAAAGAGTAAGGGGCCTAGATGGCTGCCCTGAGGCACACCCGAAGTCACCATAACTGGAGAGAACGGGGAGTGTTTAAAAAGGACTCTTTGAGACCTAGAACAAAGGTAGCTAGAGATCCATCTCAGTAGATTGGGCGGGAACCCTAGAAGATCGAGCTTTTGTGCTAGGAGGGAGTGGTTTACAGAATCGAACGCTTTACTAAAATCGGTGTAAACAACATCCGTCTGTAAATAACCTTGAAAGCCTTTTATTATAAGGGAGGTAAACTCCAATAAATTTGTAGTGGTTGATCTCCGCCTCATAAATCCATGCTGTGATGGAGATATAAGTGATTTGCATAGGTGCTGCAGGTGCGGAGTTAAAATTTTCTCAAGCACTTTAGGAATAGCGGATAACTTAGATATACCTCTATAGTTCATTACGTCAGACTTGCTAACTTTCTTATGGAGAGGAATTATAAAGGACTCCTTCCATATCGGGGGAAAGCATGAAGAATTTATAGATAGGTTGAACAGTTTAAGCAATGCCCCACACAGAGACTCGGCACAGTACCTGAGTATACAGCCGGGAACTCAGACCCGGTGAGAACACCGGCTTTACTGTTCGTAGATCAAGAAGCAACGAGCTTTCATTTAGCAAAGGACTGAAAATGCCGTTCGACTTCGGTAAACCGTATGGATACGGCTGACCAGAGTAAACGTCCTGCGAATAGGTAGTTTGGAAAAAACGTGCAAAAAGATCGGCAATTGCCTGATCATTATCTGCTGACGTATTAAGGAAGGATAGCGAGGATGGGTGTGCGGACGTTCTCCGCCTACTGTTTACGAAGCTGTAGAACTGTTTGGGGTCCTTAGAAAAACGTATCCTGCATCGAGATATGTAATTCTGATAGTATTGAGCGTTAAGAACTGAAAAGTTTGACCGAGCTATTACATAATGAGAAAGAGAAGAAGGAGAGCCAACTTATTGAAATTTTGTTTAAAGTCTTGATTTTAAGTTTTTTAGATGGGATCTAAGTTTTTTTCTTGATCTAATCGGACAGGAAAGTGAGACACAAGAGACAAAAAGTGAGTACAGTGCATCATAGAAATCGTGTGCCTGTGGTAACATCACTGCACAATTATGAGCGGACCAATCAAAATCCCTAATGAGGTTATTAAGCTTCGTAAACTCGGCTTTACGGAAGCAGCGGACACATTGGGGTAGTCTACCCGACCGATCCAATACAGTTCGTCCAAGGTTTAGCGACACTTCGAAAGTAGGATGGTAGGCATCTTCAGGTATAGTGAGCGGGGGGACTCGAGTTAACAACGCTAAGGTCGGATCCGTTACAAAGCACAGATCAAGAAATCGACCCAAGAAATTTTTAACATGGTTAACTTGAGATAGAGACAGGTCAATCAAGCCGTCAACAAAGTCATGACGTGCCATGGGTACCAGGCTATTAGACTCATTTGCCGAAGACCAAACAATTCCTGGCAAGTTGAAGTCACCAAGAACTATCATGTGATCTTTGTCAGATAGCGAGGAAGGGAAAGCGGCTAAGGCGGACAAATGCTGCTCGTAAACTGCGATATCCGAAGAAGGTGGAATATATGAACAAGTTATGAAAACGAGAAAGCGCGAAGAATCAGTTTTACACACAGAAATTCCAGTTCCTGCTGGATCTGGACTGTGAAAAGTTCCGACGTGAAGTTTGAGTCCACAGCAATCAGAACCCCTCCTGCACGTCGAGACGAACGATCCTTTCTAAAAGTTGTGTACCGACCAGCCAAAACTTCGGAACTAAGAATGTCCGGCCTTAACCAGGTTTCGGTAAACACAATAACGTGGGATGCAAATGCGACACTATCCAGGAAAAGAATGCTGAGCTTACTACGCAAGCCTCGAACATTCTGATAGGTCACTAAAAGAGAGTTTGTTAGTTTTTTGGACGGGTGGAGGTAGAGCGGGAAGATGACGAAGGAGCACTGGTCTGATTAGTTGGCAGAGTTATTGGGGGCCTAGTCTTCTTCTTTGCCTTAAACTCCTTCACCACCAAATGCTTCGGCCAAAATTTGGCAGGGCAGATGGTGTTAAAGTGAGTTTGGGAGACACCTATTTTAAAAGAAGCTATCTTCCTGGCATAAGAAAAGTTGAACTTTTCCACCTTGAAATCAACGGCTTGTATGCGGCTTTGAATATAAGCCGTCACATCTTTAATTGTGGAGTCAGGGGCAAGTCGTGAGACAAAAACTTGTCTCTTTGGTGGGATCCCGACCAATCTTGGCACCACAGGCCTATCACCTATGATGGTAATACCGGGTGGTCCGGGCCGTATATTGACTGGTGGGGTCGGAATTGCGGCGACAGCTAATGAATTTGACACTACGGACACGGATGCTACAGACGGTCTTGGCTGCATGCTCTCCGACGCGATAAATTCGGCTACCGAATTTTCATCACCAGCAGCTGTCGTTGCCTTTGGAGTGGCGAACGATATCAACTGCTGCACTTTTGGGGTGGTCGGAGTCAGCTTGTCAGCATCGGCCGGTCGAGGGGCAGTCGGCACATGCAGATCCCGCGGAGTGACCTTTTTGCGCCTAGGAGACTCAGTCAGTAGTTTGAGACCACTCAACTGAGACTCCATGGCTAGGAGCCGATCGTACTGCTTTTTAAAGCCCACGGTCAGCTCCCTAAAGCCCTTCCGCGTCTGCCTCATAAATGCTGCCATCTCCCGCTCAACCGGACGGCATGCCTCACAGCTGTAATGCAAGCCATTTCTTTTGGAGATGGCATCACCCACGAGACCGGTGATCCCGGCGCATTTAGCCAGCAGGGGATACTCGGCTGGTCATGGGTGATCTGCTTCTTGCAGGTTTTATTGGCACAGACAACTGCGTATTCCATTATGAGAAATATAAAAAAATAAAATTTCAAACAAATATATATCAGACCAGTGTGCCAGATAAGCGATGAAAGCGCAATAAGAAAGAGAGAAGAGCGGTTTCTGCAGCTTCAGTTGGGAGAGAAAGAGAGAGAGAGAGAGAGAGAGAGAGCGCTACTACACAGAACGTATTGAGAGCGAGAGAGGAAGAACAGTTATTTTAGTTTGGGTAATAGGGAGAGAGTGATAAAAGCAATAGAGCAGATTAACTAGGTGAGAGCGGCAGATTTTGATTCTGTGTGTACTTACGAAAAGAAACAATAAAACACATTGACTACCGACACAGGAAAATAATTAAATTATGTCTAAAAACACAATTAAAGGGCGTGCACTCGCGTTTAAGGAGAAGCTCTACGCAAGTAGGCAATTTATAGTTTATTTATATTGGTATGTTCAAAAAACACCGGCTGTTTATTAAAGATAATAGGCAGATAAGCGGAGCGCAAAACAAAAACACGTCAGACTTCTACAAAGAGAATCAAACGAGATCTAATATTTATTTAAAAAAAAACAAAATTTTTGAAAAAAAATTTTTTTTATATATTTTTTAGGGGCGTTGATGGCCAGTGCCACGCCCATTTTTTTCAAAACCCATTTCCAAATGAGATCTTTAATGGTATCCAAAAAACTTTTCAGGAAAAACTTGAAAAACCTTCGAGTTATTAATTTATATCAGAAAATTGTTGTTTTGACCTATGTATAGTGCAGTGTATTTCAAAATTTCACCCCGCCACACAGTGGTCGCTCCCATACGACAAAAATCTAAATACCAAAATCAAAATTTTACAATTTGAATAATGTCGTTCATTTCATAAATAAATTGGCAATTTGAATCCAGCGTATTTTTTCAGTGTGACCATTCGTTATATACGAAAAAATTCCTTAAAGTTAAACCACGTGCTTTTCAATTCAGTGCGTTCGAATTTTGCAGAGAGTAAGCCCTATCTTTACACATTAACAGCGTATTTAAATAAAAGACTATAACTTTGAAATAAAATGGAAATCGTTCGTACAGGTATAAAGTTTAATTTAAACTATCCAACTATTTGTAAATTGTTTTGTGTCGTCCCAAACTTCTCAAATAGCCAAAAGGTCTTTTGTGAGTGTCTTTCTTTTCCTATTTCTAACTTCCTTAAGCTTTTAGTTGTGAAGGACAGCGATTCCTAGGTTCATATTTCTTTTGATCATAGATACATATCTTATGATTCAAATATACCAAAATCAGCTACCCTTAGCCGCCTTTTCATAGCAATATGTATGTATATGTATTTGTGTTTGTTTTCGTGTGTTTTCGTGGTAAGTGCTCTTTTATGTGTTTGTTATTGTTTATTTGTGTTTTAAATGTCATATTTGTATTTTTCTTTTTAGTTAACGTTACTTTTGGTTAATTTAAATTGGTACAGGCCTTTCTTTTCAATGCACTATTCCACACACGTTTTTTTTCCAAGCGTGGTGCTCTCAAAAGGGCACTAATACTGAAAAAGCTCGACTAGTTGTTGAGTCAATACAGCAGGTGTTGGAAAGCAAAGGATATGTTCCAGACCAACAGGAGTTATTAGCTTGTTCCCACGCTGTTTGCAAAAAAATATATGTGTGCAAAAATATAATAAATGTGGCAAAACTGCAAGCGTACAAAGAATATTGTTCTGAACAGGTTGGCTTAATACAGTGAAGAACTTAAACCTATTGGAAAAACCGGAAAAGTTGAATGTGGATAAAAATCGCGGTCGTCCCAAGACAGATTTCAACGAATCTTCGTCAAGAACAAAACAACGACGAATAGCCGCAATAGCTAAAATGGATGAGTGCGCTGCAAACGCTTTACAGAATGCCTCCCAAAAGGCAAATCAAACATTAACTGAAGCAAATGTTTATGAAGTTGTTGCACTTATGATGAATGCCAACTTAACAAAAAACCAATACATACTGATTCGAAGATTTGTAAACTCCAAAATATCAATTAAATAATAATAATAATTTTATTTTTCTTTAAAATATATTGAAATGTGTTCTTTATAATTTTGTTTCATTTTTTTATTTTTGTTAATAAGGTGTTTGTTAACTTAGATTAAAAAAAAAAATATTCGAATTTTTTTTAATTTGTATTTAATATTTAAATTTATAAATTGGTGTTGTGGGCTTATGGGCGTAAAGCCATGCCCAATTTTTTCATAATACTTTTATAATAATGTTATTAGCTTACAGTTTAAATTATGGATCTGTACGACACGTATAACTAGTTTTGTCGCATGTCTCCATACAAATCCGACCACTGTGCGCCTCTTTCCGCCCGCACAAAGGACGAAAATCTGTGGCATACACAATTTTAAAGATTCGAGGAAACTAAAAACGCAGAATCATAGAGGATAACTATTTCTATCAGAGTGTTGAATCTGATTATTAATATAGCCACAATGAAGAAAACCATTTCGAAAAGCATCGTTCCCTCTCGCTCTCTCTAATAGGCTTTTTACACTTGGTGCGTTACCTATCGATATCGGAGAAGACGCAAAGAAGCAGGTTTGCCGTTTACACCACAGCGTCTTGCTTCTTTGCGTCTTGGGAGAGGAAGACAAATTTTGTAAAGAAAATAATAAATAAATGTCTGAAAATCAACAAAATATGTCAGAAGAAGATCTAATTCTTTTATCTGCGGTGGCGCAAAACGAAGCTAATCTTTTAAAGTGCATGGAAGTGTCTGGGCTATCCTCAGAAAAGTTGCTGTTCATCTTGCAACTGCAACGTCCTCCTCGCGTTTGGACCCTTGTAAGTAAATTGCAGATTATCTCCTCTTATCAATTAAATAATGTATTCTATGTATATGCAATAGCCACGATATGGTTCATTTTGGGAGGAAGATGTTGTGGAGAACTCCGATGCCTTCTTTAAGGAAAATTTCCGCATGGAAAGGAGTACTTTTAACATTCTGGTGAACCTGTTACCCAATTTAAAAAAAAAGACACTCCATTTCGACTGACAATCCCTCTGGAGAAGAGAATAGCCATAGCTCTTTATTGTCTTGGATCGTCAGCCGAATATCGTACGGTAGCGAGTTTATTTAGTGTGTCAAGGGCCATTGTCTGCCGGATATTGCTGGAGTTTTGTCGTGAGGTTGTTGCTCAACTCGCTGACAAGTATCTGCCAGCAGACTTTCTCACCCAGGATAAAATCACGGAGACGGTGAAAGGATTCGAAGACATGGGATTTCCACAATGCTTCGGAGCAATGGGCAAGTGATTTAAAAAATAGATACATTTATGCATAATATACTGAGCAATATCCCTCATAGATGGCTGCCACATCGAGGCCCAACCGAAATCTGAGGATGCTGTGGATTACCGAAACTACAAGGGTTGGTATTCAACAGTTCTATTCGCCTTGGTTGACCATCGGTAAGAAGTCAATTTTTGTATGAGAACAATGAATTTTCTAATATTTGTACATTCACAGTTACCGATTCACATACATAAATGTAGGATGTCCCGGCCGAATTCATAACTCAAAAATTTTCGAGTCATCAAGTCTAAAAAGAATAATGGATGAGTCACGATTACTCGACGAGAATTCCAAGATTACTAACGATGTCGAAATCCCTGTACTAATATTAGGAGATTCAGCATTTAGGTTTTCAAAAAATGTAATGAAACCTTATCCATTTTCTGTCGAGGCTTCTCCAGAACATAAGGCCTTCAATTACAATCTGTCGAAGGTCAGACGTATGGTGGAGAATGCTTTTGGGCACTTAAAAGCTCGGTTTCGGAGGATCGGAAAGGGTCTTGACAACAACATCAAGAACACGACAAAAATCATTATTTGTTGCTGCATTCTGCACAATATGTGCTCAGTGCATGACTGTGAAGGCTCCGACAGATGGGAGCCAGAAGCCGAATCCTTAGAAGTACGAGAGCAACCAGAGCATGAAGTTTGGCTGGGAAATTCTAACACACGGGCCGAAACTATAAGGCATGCCTTAGCACAACATTTCTTAAACTCTAATTCTGTCTAAATAAACATTGTGTTGTGTACTATTTAACCAAATATTTTTTTAATTCTTAAAACAATTTATTTATTCCGATTTTCCAATAACTCCAAAATTTTATTTTGGAAATTGGCGGAGGCTTCTGCCGCTGCCTTCAACACCTCTAGTTTTTCCTCCTCTACCTCCAGAATTTTTTGGGTAATGTCCTCAATTTTCCGTCGTTTTGGTTGGGAACCGGATGGCTCTCCAAAAGAGTTATTCACCGTCGACGAATTGCTGTGGTCCGCATCAAAGTCCTGGACTTCTTCAACTATACTTGAAAAGTCTGAATAGAAAGAATATATTGAATAAATTATTTATTTACAAATTTGTATTTTATTTATTACCTGTGCTCTCAACTCCGTCTACTGCCATTGCCTTGGACGTCTGAAATATCATGGAGATTCTTCCAAAGTGCTCCCATGTTGATGGAGCCCCACCTGAAGGACCCACTTTGGCTAGTTCACTCCTGTAAGGAAGTTCCTGTCTCAGGCCGGGGTACAGCCTCTCAGTCTGTCCAAGGCCCGGTCCCCATACAGAATTATTTGTATTAGGGGACCATAGAGAGGGATCGGACGTACGAAGTGTAGGGGAGGGATAGGTGGCGCGTGCACTCCGCGCGGTGCCGACGTTTGCCGTGGTCGGGGCCTCGACCAGGGGTGTGCTATGGGATGGCGTAGTTGGTGGGGATCCGGCACGCGCGCAGCCTGCAGGAGGTAGTACCCTCCACTCGTGGCCAGCGAAGGCGGCGCCGGGTACCCCGGGCCTGGGCGTGGGCGCGTGTTGCGGCTGTTGTGGCTGTTGGGGGGCCGGGGTGCACGGGGCACGTGGTCGGTGATACCCCCCACTCGTAGCTAGCGAGTATGGCGCCGCATACCCCTCGGCCTGGGTACAGGCGCGGGAGGCGTGCTGCGTGTGGTGTGGCCGAGTTGGTGTGCCGGGATGGAAGGGAAAGGGGATGAAGGGGGGAGCATTCAACGGGAGGGGGCGACCACCGGCTTGGCAAATCGCGTGGCGTCCGCGTACACGATTGCCCAGCGGTGATCCCCGAGGATGAGGAAAGGCTACGAGGAGGTAGTTCTACGGGAGGGGAATCTCAGTCCGTGGAAGTCGTGGCATCCGCGTACAACTCCACTGGCTGAGTTCCCGCCATGCAAAGGGAATATTAATTCGGCACCCAATACGGGAAAAGGGGTGGGTTAAGAATCGAGGGCTTGCGGGCTATAGTATTAAATGATCGATGCATATATATAAAATTCCAAAATCTTCTGCTAATATTTCACTTTATTTGTCTGATTCCTGTAACTATTATTTTTATTCTTAGGGGTCCCTGTCGCACATAGCTTCCCTTCCCTAGCTCGCTTACGCGAGGCCAGCTTACCCGCTGTCTCCTCCCGGCATCCTGGCTGCAGGCACTTTTAATCACTACTTTGTGACCGCGCACTTCTGCCTTTCTTGGCTGCTCAAAATCCACTCCCGTATCCATTTTTCGGCCGGCCACTCCAGGCCTCCAGGCTCGAGCCTCTGCCTGTAGCCTCTGCTGGCGTTTGTCGCTTGTCGTCGCGTAGGCGATCGACGCTCGCTCTCTGCTGTCTCTGCTCTCTCTGCCACTCTCGGCTGCGGCTCCTGTTTACCGTTACTTGAGTGTCGGGGTATTGCGTTGTCGATTTCTCGAACGTTCTGCTGCTGTTGCTGCTCTCTCTCTCGGCTGCGGCTCCTGTTTACCGTTACTTGGGTGTCGGGGTATTGCGTTGTCGATTTCTCGAACGTTCTGCTGCTGTTGCTGCTCTCTCTCTCTCGGCTGCGGCTCCTGTTTACCGTTACTTGGGTGTCGGGGTATTGCGTTGTCGCTTGTCTGTTAGTGATGCTCATTCTGGTTCTCGTCGGTGATGCTCTATACGGTTCTCGTCGGTGATGCTCTATACGGTTCCCGTGAACCGCATGTGTTTTGTGATGGGCTCTGCCCCTTCATACTCCCTTCCTACTTCGGGGGACGGATAGAAATGAAAATCTGGCCGCCCCGGTTGATCGAGACCCTAAAGGTGCGACCTTCGTGCTCCTCGATATGCCGGGTTCGGGGTCCCGGTGTGGTGGTGGCGCTGGACCCTGATGTTGGCGTGATACTCTCGGCATGCTTCGGCGAACGCGTTCTGGTGGGCTATGGTCCCGTGTGTTCCCTGGACTGGTGTGGGCTCTGTGGCGTTGCTCGCTCTGGTCGAGGTGAGTCCTGCTGCGGTGATGTGTTGTGCCTCGGGGGGCATCTCTGTGGGGGACGTGCTTCTAGGGTGTCCTCTCTGACCACATGGTGCCTCTGGCGGCTGGGCGTCGTTTGGTCTGGCGTGGTTCTTGTCGAAGTGTCTAAGGAAAGAAACTTTTGGAGATCAGATCCTGCCTAGCTAAATGTTCCCTTGTACCTGGCCCTACCTATAGGTGCGACTTACAATTTGTGAGGGTTATCGTCATATACAATGTGATGTGTACACTTAAAATTACTCTAGTCGACACGACTTTTCCGCTGTCTCCAAAAATGACTTTTTCTGATAGATTTGGATGTTTAAAAATTTTGAAGAATGTTTTTTTTTTTTTTCATGGAGTAGTTTTTTTTAAAAGAATTTTTTAAAAATCTGGTATTTTTTGTCATAGGTAGTGCTTATATTTTTCACATAACTCTCGTTTCATACAACTGGTTGTATTGAACTTTGCAGTTAAAAAATGCTGATAAATGCAGCTATAAATCCGACTCAGACACTTTGTAGCAAAAACTTAACTTCTGGCAGATATTAAGCTTCCAAATTGAAATTTCATCATTTTTTTCGGTATTTTTTATCCGAAGTTTTGACTTTGAAACTTCTGGAAAAATCGAAAAAAAAAAATAAATGAATGCCTTGATTTTTGGTTTTAGATAGACACATTAATTACGCGTCGTTTAAGGTATCGCTTATAAAAATATAAAATCAAACGGCTAAGTTATAACCGTTTGACCAAAACGACCCAAATCTCATTTTATCTGAAAAAATACCGTCCGGTACGTTTTTGGTCCAACTTCCAAAATGGGATTGCAAAAAACAAAAAGGACCTGTAATTTTGGTTTTACCGAGTCTTAGGTATTTATATATATCGGATATATATCCTACCTGGTCATATTTATTTGGGGTTTAAATGTTGTGGACAGTTTTATTCCTTATTCCTTATACCTAAGCCTTGGTGAGGATAAATATACATAAATACCTGTTAGGGTCAAATGTTGACCTTTTTCCTTCACAGGTGCTGGTCCCGCAGATATTTGACCTTTCTTCTTCAAGCTATTCATAAAAAACTCTGTACCTATAGTATCCCTGCCTCAGTGTAGTTCTGACTTCCAGCAGAATACGATCGTGTGTTTTCGAAAAATACCACTTGTTTCTAATTGAAATGGACCACTCAAGCCGGTCAACTCCATGTGCTGGCCCCCAAATTCGAAAACTACTAAAAGATGGTGGATTTGAAAATATTTTATCTACGAATGAAAAAGCAGCCTGGAACTCGTTCCGACTGGTTACAACAAATTTTCTTGGTAACAGAAAGATGATTACGTTAATATCGTTCAAGACCTACTTAAGAATTATGAACAAATTGGAGCCAACATTTCACTCAAAAACCATTTCCTGCACTCCCACTTAGACTTTTTCCGCCAAACCTTGGGGATGTTAGTGATGAACACGGAGAGAGATTTCACCAACAATTAAAAGCTATGGAACGACGGTATCTAGGATTTTGGAATGAGAATATGTTGGGCGACTATGTGGACTCTCATAAAAGAATCTGACTTAAATGACAAAAGAAGACAGACAAACCATTTTAAAAATAGTAACAAGCAATAACAATAAAAATATTTAAGTATCATAACACTTAAATAAATTCAAGTATTTTTCGGTATTTTTTCCGATAAAATGAGATTTGGGTCGTTTTGGTCAAACGGTTACAACTTAGCCGTTTGATTTTATATTTTTATAAGCGATACCTTAAACGACGCGTAATTAATGTGTCTATCTAAAACCAAAAATCAAGGCATTCATTTATTTTTTTTTTCGATTTTTCCAGAAGTTTCAAAGTCAAAATTTCGGGTAAAAAATACCGAAAAAAATGATGAAATTTCAATTTGGAAGCTTAATATCTGCCAGACGTTAAGTTTTTGCTACAAAGTGTTTGAGTCGGATTTATAGCTGCATTTATCAGCATTTTTTAACTGTAAAGTTCAATACAACCAGTTGTATGAAACGAGAGTTATGTGAAAAATAGAAGCACTACCTATGACAAAAAATACCAGATTTTTTAAAAATTCTTAAAAAAAAAACTACTCCATGAAAAAAAAACCATAATTCTTAAAAAAATTTTAAATCTCCCAATCTATTAGAAAAAGTCATTTTTGGAGACAGCGGAAAAAAAAAGTTGAAATTTGTCGAGTAGTGTAATCCGACCAAATAACCTAAATTTTCCGATTCATGTCCCAATCACACATAGCTCTGGTAATTATACAATACTAATACCAGCAAGATCCAAGGTTGTCCGAAAGATTGAACTATCTTCAAGTGAAGATAGTGTACTAATCCCAAACCAGGAAATAAAAACTGGTATTTATGTTGCAAACACAGTCGCAACTACAGAAAACGCATTTGTCCGATTACTGAACACAACCAGTACAGACCAACTAGTTAAAATAAGCAATCTAAAGTACGAACCACTTTCGGACTACGAAGTAGTTCAAACAAACACTAGTAGTAAAAGCAAAGAAGTCATGTCTAGACTATCCAAAAACTTCCCACAACAGTTCAAATCCAAATTAACTGAGTTATGCACCGCCTATACAGACATATTCGGACTAGAAACCGAACCAATTTCAACAAATAATTTTTATAAACAAAAGCTAAGATTAAAAGATGATGAACCAATATATATAAAAAATTATAGGAATCCTCACAGCCAGAAAGATGAAATTCAAGCCCAGGTACAGAAGTTAATCAACGACAAAATTGTCGAACCATCCGTATCAGAATATAACAGCCCATTTTTATTAGTTCCAAAGAAATCCCACTCAGATTCCAATGAGAAAAAATGGCGATTAGTAATTGACTATCGTCAAATCAACAAAAAGCTGTTGGCCGATAAGTTTCCGCTACCTAGAATTGATGATATCTTAGATCAGTTAGGTAGAGCAAAATATTTTTCATGCCTTGACTTAATGTCAGGTTTTCACCAAATTGAACTAGAAAATACTTCAAGAGATATAACATCATTTTCAACGAGCAATGGCTCTTATCGCTTCACGCGATTACCATTTGGTCTAAAAATAGCGCCGAATTCATTCCAGAGAATGATGACTATAGCATTCTCTGGACTTGAACCATCTCAAGCATTCCTTTATATGGATGACTTAATAGTAATTGGTTGTTCCGAAAAAACTATGGTTAAGAACTTAACTGATGTTTTTGACAAATGCAGGAAATACAACTTAAAGCTACATCCTGAAAAATGTTCATTTTTTATGCATGAAGTCACATTTCTGGGACACAAATGCACAAATAAGGGAATATTACCAGACGACAAGAAATACGACGTCATTCGAAATTACCCAGTCACACATGATGCGGACAGCGCTAGACGTTTCATTGCATTTTGCAATTATTATAAACGATTCATTAAAAACTTCGCCGATTATGCACGGCACATAACGAGATTAAGTAAAAAGAATGTCAAATTTGAATGGACGGATGATTGTCAAAATGCATTTTTACACTTAAAATCTCAACTCATTAAACCAACTCTGTTACAATACCCAGACTTCACAAAGGAATTTTGTATAATAACGGATGCAAGTAAACAAGCGTGTGGAGCGGTTTTGACTCAAAACCACAACGGACTCCAACTTCCAGTTGCATATGCATCCAAGTCATTCACCAAGGGAGAAAGTAATAAGAGTACAACGGAACAGGAACTCACAGCAATTCATTGGGCAATAACACATTTCAGACCATATATTTATGGTAGGCATTTCACTGTCAAAACAGATCATAGGCCACTTACATATTTATTTTCAATGGTAAACCCAAGTTCAAAATTAACGAGAATGAGGCTTGAATTAGAGGAATATAATTTTACGGTAGAATATCTAAAGGGGAAAGACAACTATGTAGCCGATGCGTTATCAAGAATAACCATCAAAGAGCTACAAAACATAACTGGCAATATAAACAAAGTCACTACAAGATATCAAAGTAGACAAAAATCCTGCGCAGATGAAATAGTAGAATTGCCCAGGCAATCTACGGAAAAAGCTTCAAAGCCCAACGTATACGAAGTCATCAAAAATGACGAGGTACGTAAAGTAGTGACCTTGCATGTAAAAAATATGCTATGTTTCTTTAAACATGGTAAGAAAGTTACAGCAAGATATGACGTTAGCGATTTATATACTAATGGAACCTTCGACTTAGGTCAATTCTTCCAAAGGCTTGAAATGCAAGCCGGTATACATAAAATCAGCCAACTCAAAGTGGCACCGTGGGAAAATATCTTTGAACACGTTTCAATCGATAATTTCAAAAATATGGGCAATAAAATATTAATATCATTGAGAGTAGCGCTACTCAACCCGGTGACCCAAATAGAAACAATAAAAGAAAGAGAAGCTCTATTGTCTACGTTCCATGATGATCCAATACAAGGAGGTCACACAGGCATCACAAAAACCTTGGCCAAGGTCAAAAGACATTATTATTGGAAAGGTATGACTCGAGATATTACTGAGTACATACGAAAATGTCCAAAATGCCAAAAATCAAAAGTGACAAGAAAAATAAAAACTCCTTTAACAATAACTGATACGCCAATACACGCTTTCGACAGGGTTATAGTAGACACCATTGGTCCACTACCCAAATCTGAAAATGGAAATGAATACGCAGTCACATTAATTTGTGATCTGACTAAATATCTAGTCGCGATTCCAATTCCAAACAAAAGTGCTAACACAGTAGCAAAAGCGATTTTTGAGAATTTTATTCTAAAGTACGGTCCAATGAAGACGTTCATTACAGACATGGGAACAGAATATAAAAATTCTATAATAAATGATTTGTGCAAGTATTTAAAAATAAATAACATAACATCAACTGCACACCACCACCAGACAGTTGGAACAGTCGAAAGAAGTCACAGAACTTTTAATGAATACATACGTTCATATATATCGGTTGATAAAACTGATTGGGATGTATGGATCCAATATTTCGTTTACTGTTTCAACACAACCTCATCTATGGCACATGACTATTGTGCATATGAACTTGTTTTTGGTAAAACAAACAATTTATTAAAACATTTTAATAGCACAGACACAATAGAACCTTTATATAATATAGATGATTATGCTAAGGAAAGTAAAAAATATAGATTGGAAATAGCATATAAAAGAGCTAGAATTATGTTAGAAGCAAATAAGAGAAATAATAAGGAATTATATGATAAAAAAGTAATAGACATAGATATATCGGTAGGAGATAAAGTCCTACTTAAGAATGAAACAGGACATAAGTTAGATCCAACTTATTTAGGACCCTATACAGTAGAAAAGCTAGAAGATAACAATAATATAATAATTAGGGATAATAAAAAGAAAAAACAAACAGTACATAAGGATAGATTTAAATTGTATAATAATTGAATTGAAAACTCTAATATAAACAAAGAAAATTGTTCGAACAAAATAATACAAAACAATGAAAAGGAAAATGGAATTTAAGACAGGGAAACTCAAAAAGAAAGAAAAATTCTTTTCATTTATAAAAAGAAAAGCATTTAAAATAAATACTAACACATACATAAATTTTTTATACCATAGTTTTAAACATATTTACATATTTACACATTTACACATAAATATTAACAAAAATTTTTATATTAAAATGATATAAACAAAAACAATTAACATTAATACTTCAAATAACTACATAAATTACATTATTTTTTAAAAGGAGGGAGATGTAGCATGCGTACATATGTATATACATACATATAAATAAGGCTGCAACACTTTGTTGTTATGCCAACAGAATGCAAGCATAAGCAGCGACTTTGTCGCAGCGCGCCCAACGCAGAGTGCCCTCTGCGCATATTCAAGTGCAGACGAAATATGATCCGCACTTGATAGCAACGACCGCCCAAATAGCTAAGTCAGCGTCCACACGCTTGACCGTCGCTTGGTATACATATGTGCGCGCATGACTCTCTCTCTGACTCTCTTGCGTTATACCTGCTCACTGCTTCACAGTGGACAGCTCTAACTTTAAGAATTATTCAATAAAGAACCATCGGAGAAGACTGACGTCTTCTCATCTAAAACATACTGGAACTGTATTTTAATGGACAACACTATAGATCCCTTGGTCAACGAGGCGTGAGTGCTCGTTGACGCCAAGGTGACCGTGTTTCTCTGCTGCTCTGCAGGAGACGCCTTGGTCGACGAGGCGAGTGTGCTCGTCGACGCCAAGGTTCCTGCGCTGTGTCGTGGGGGTGTTGAGGATCCCTTTGTCAACGAGGCGTGAGTGCTCGTTGACGCCAAGGTGACCGTGTTTCTCTGCTGCTCTGCAGGAGACGCCTTGGTCGACGAGGCGTGTGTGCTCGTCGACGCCAAGGTTCCTGCACTGTATCGTGGCGGTGTTGAGGATCCCTTGGTCAACGAGGCGTGAGTGCTCGTTGACGCCAAGGTGTCCGTGCTTCTCTGCTGCTCTGCAGGAGACGCCTTGGTCCGGTGCTGGATCCTCGGCTCGCACTGGGCAGATTCGGTATGACCAGTCGTTGGACTCCTTGACGCGGAGGGTTACCTTCTGTGGCCGGTGTGTTGTCCTCGGAACCCTGGGTAGTGATGTTTAGTTCCAGCACTGCCAGTTGAAGTTTCTGCTCATCCATGTCTTCCTCCCTCTTTGCTCGAGTCTCAGGGATCCTTCGAAAGGATATGCAGTGGCTGGACACGGAACGCGGCACTGGATTCAGGGATCCTGGGTCAGGATTTGTTTCTCAGCGTTAGTGTACGAGGCGCGGCACTGGGATCAGGGATCCTTCGAAAGGATATGCAGTGGTTAGACACGGGGCGCGGCACTGGATTCAGGGATCCTGGGTCAGGATATGTTTAACCAGCCTCGGCTGTATTTGAACCAGAGAGTGAAGATTGGTGCTCTGCTCCTGTTTTCCTATGCCTGATGCTGCTGTCGCTGCTGCTGTCTGCCCACGCTTGGTTTGATTGCACAACCTTGTGGCCGGGCTACGTAGCCGCGTGATCCCGCTACTATTCTGCTGCTCTGGTTACTGTACTTTTCTGCTTTCTGACTTGCCCGGGGTTCCGCAGGGCGCGGAGGGCGTTTTCAGCTTAGAAATTCGGGGGGTGGGGGTTCGATGCTTAGTTATGCCTGCCACTCGTTACATCACTTATTTCCAAACCGATCCGCTCTCAGGTCCCTGCTCGGGCGCCATCTGTAAGGAAGTTCCTGTCTCAGGCCGGGGTACAGCCTCTCAGTCTGTCCAAGGCCCGGTCCCCATACAGAATTATTTGTATTAGGGGACCATAGAGAGGGATCGGACGGACGAAGTGTAGGGGAGGGACGGGTGGCGCGTGCACTCCGCGCGGTGCCAACGTTTGCCGTGGTCGGGGCCTCGACCAGGGGTGTGCTATGGGATGGCGTAGTTGGTGGGGATCCGGCACGCGCGCAGCCTGCAGGAGGTAGTACCCTCCACTCGTGGCCAGCGAAGGCGGCGCCGGGTACCCCGGGCCTGGGCGTGGGCGCGTGTTGCGGCTGTTGTGGCTGTTGGGGGGCCGGGGTGCACGGGGCACGTGGTCGGTGATACCCCCCACTCGTAGCTAGCGAGTATGGCGCCGCATACCCCTCGGCCTGGGTACAGGCGCGGGAGGCGTGCTGCGTGTGGTGTGGCCGAGTTGGTGTGCCGGGATGGAAGGGAAAGGGGATGGAGGGGGGAGCATTCAACGGGAGGGGGCGACCACCGGCTTGGCAAATCGCGTGGCGTCCGCGTACACGATTGCCCAGCGGTGATCCCCGAGGATGAGGAAAGGCTACGAGGAGGTAGTTCTACGGGAGGGGAATCTCAGTCCGTGGAAGTCGTGGCATCCGCGTACAACTCCACTGGCTGAGTTCCCGCCATGCAAAGGGAATATTAATTCGGCACCCAATACGGGAAAAGGGGTGGGTTAAGAATCGAGGGCTTGCGGGCTATAGTATTAAATGATCGATGCATATATATAAAATTCCAAAATCTTCTGCTAATATTTCACTTTATTTGTCTGATTCCTGTAACTATTATTTTTATTCTTAGGGGTCCCTGTCGCACATAGCTTCCCTTCCCTAGCTCGCTTACGCGAGGCCAGCTTACCAGCTGTCTCCTCCCGGCATCCTGGCTGCAGGCACTTTTAATCACTACTTTGTGACCGCGCACTTCTGCCTTTCTTGGCTGCTCAAAATCCACTCCCGTATCCATTTTTCGGCCGGCCACTCCAGGCCTCCAGGCTCGAGCCTCTGCCTGTAGCCTCTGCCGGCGTTTGTCGCTTGTCGTCGCGTAGGTGATCGACGCTCGCTCTCTGCTGTCGCTGCTCTCTCTGCCGCTCTCGGCTGCGGCTCCTGTTTACCGTTACTTGAGTGTCGGGGTATTGCGTTGTCGATTTCTCGAACGTTCTGCTGCTGTTGCTGCTCTCTCTCTCGGCTGCGGCTCCTGTTTACCGTTACTTGGGTGTCGGGGTATTGCGTTGTCGATTTCTCGAACGTTCTGCTGCTGTTGCTGCTCTCTCTCTCGGCTGCGGCTCCTGTTTACCGTTACTTGGGTGTCGGGGTATTGCGTTGTCGCTTGTCTGTTAGTGATGATCATTCTGGTTCTCGTCGGTGATGCTCTATACGGTTCCCGTGAACCGCACCCCCCTCCTGTGCACATAATTCGACTTGGTTTTTGATCCTTACTATCTTAATCTATTCTTAAGAACTATATATTACATACTAGGGAAAACAAAAATCAAAAATAACAAAATATTCATTGGGGTGTCTGGAAAAGAAAATAGTCAACAAATATTCAAGTGGTTTTTTGTGAGGGGCTCTGCCCCTTCACAGTGTTTATGCACTCACTTTTTCGTCATTTGATGAAATGATAACATGAAATGGATATAGCACAAACACATTAATAGAGACCTATCAAAGTTATCCGCACCTGCAACATTTCTCAAATGAGCTTTAAAAAACTTCCTCCCTTCACCAGGTGTTTTGTGTGCACCACAAGGCAGCCATCATGGCCTCTTACTCTTTACACTCTTCACTAATGACTTGCCTTTGGTATTACACACTCTCGAGTACTCATGTATGCGGATAATGCTAAGCTCTATATACAACATAAGGACATTTCATTTCAATCCCGCTTGCAATTCGATCTCAATAAACTTCGGTCATGATGTTACACATTAACGCTTGGAAATGGAATGCAAAGGCATTTCATCGTTCCAGCGCCTTTCTGGATTTTTACACTCTCTGTTTATCTTGACGGATTACTCTGGTTAGATGGTCTTGGTGTTCTATTAGATCCCAAGTTAAAGTTTTCTGAACCCATTTTCACTATGGAAAATAAGAAAATTAGCGTTTTTGGGTTTATAAAGAAGTGGTCAAAGTAATTTGGGGACACATATACAACAAAGACTCTATACCTCGTGAGTTCGTCCGATTGGAGAATACGGGTCTTGTGTATGGTGTCCTTAGTGCAAAGTAGACCAGGGCCGTAACAAATCAGTCCCAAAACTCTTTTAACTTTTTACTCGGCATGGCTCTTTTTCTACAATATAATTTCGACCACTTATTCCCTTCCTCTTCTTAAATTACTAATGCTTACTTTTCTTGTATTTATTAATTTTATCCCCACTTTGAATGCATACTTAGTTCTCTTAGTAAGTGTAGCTCTAATTATCCTGGAATATTCGTTTACCATCTATCTTTCCTGCCTGGGATCCGCACGTAACCAGCCACTTAAGGAATTGCATATGAACGGAAACATTTTTTTTATTTGAAGGAAGCTACCAGATATGCAGGCATCTGGACGGAAGGCGACAACAGCAAAACCCCGTAATCACACCATGGAAACTCCTTCTTAACCATCGGCTTAGCAAATCAAGGAACACGGTCTGAAGACTCTGAAAATAAATACATTTTAATTTTCTAATTTTTAATGGTTTCCTCTCATATTTCCTAAGTTTTTAACGTAGTTTTTTAGCCCCTAAATAGGAAACACCATTTTTTTTATCAAAAAATTATCACTTCACTAGATTTATTGTTAAAATTTTTAAATTCAAAGGAATCTATTTTGTTTCTCCACTGAAAGTTTTCTAAGACCTCTAGCTTTCAATTCGTACGCATATATTTTAATAATATGCACTTGGTCAACAGTTATGAGGAAAAACCGAAAAACAAACGATACCCACAATCGGTTCACATGTTGTCCAGCTATCATTTTGATACCGCTGTTCGCAAATTTGAGAGATTGATTTGTTGTCCAGACCAGATAGCGGTATCGTTGTTTTCTTTATACATGCGTACATTAGTACATATGTATGTACATATATTTAAAATAAAAAACTATTTTTTTACATCTTTATAGGATGTTGATAAACTTTAATAACAAACCTAAAAAGGGACAACGTTTAGTGTTATACTTTTCTTATCGGTAATGAGTGGCACCGGCAAACAAAGTTCAATGGGTGTGAATAGGGATTCAAAAAGTGACACCCTTACCGTTCTCTGGTCCAGACTTATCATGAGAAGAGCCAATTTCTGGCTGTCTGTGTAACCCATGCCATCACCATGCAAGTACAAATTATAATTTTTAAAATTATTCACAGGAAAATAGTTTTGGTTAGTAAGTTATTTTGTTGGGAATTGATGATGAATTGAATTAGTTCTAAAACCTTAACCAAATTAAGTACTAAATGACTGTAAAAATACACAAAATATACTGTGCGTATAATTATTCATTTAACATAAGAAAATATTCGCCCTATTATGATTCTATTTGAATCTATATTGTAGCACCTTACATAACTCCATTACATGGGAACTGAAAAGTCTAAACAATTCAAATTTGCTTAGCGATAATGTATTTTTCCTGCGGAATGAGCATATAAAATTCTTAAATCAAATGACTGACAGCTAGTACTGGCGAGAGGTGACTAGCGGTCGCGCTAGCTCAGAATTATTTCTATCAAAGGCGACATTTACATATATTTGCTCAAATATATTTTTATATAAATACATACTATAACATGCGTTCAATTCTTAAACGTGTAGTTTTGCTTAAATGTTTTGTTTGAACGGATCAGACTTTTTAAAAATTAATACAATTAATTGACATATATCCAAATCTTTTTATAAATCATGAAAGTTTGAAAAAATAACCGGAATATTGTGAAACTCTAAAGTTCAATCTTAATTGCCTTCCATAATCACACAGCTTTTTGAGTAATTTTATTTTAAAAAAATATGACAATTCATTTGTATGTAGTTATGTACATATGTACATAGATATGCGGCAAAACTTAGACAATGTTAGGGATAATTTTCAATTATGCATATAGTACATGCAAATGTACATATGTACATACATACAAACACATTATAAGTAACTTCGAAATGAATATGGATTGTTTTTCTGAATAGTCCAGCTTATGCTGCAAGACTCCCAATACTTTTACTTTTACTTTTACAAATACTATTATTAAATACACCTTGGACGTCCGGTTGTCTTTATAATAATTTTTATTAAAATAATGAAATTAAATTATTTGAGTAGGTTTTGTGTTATGTATCAATCCAAATACAGAAATACGCTATCCTACTAGGCTAGCTACCTACGCTTTGTAAAGTGTTTATGAAAAATAGTCTGTAAAAATATATGTACATACGTATGAATGTATGTAATTTACATATATTGATGCATTCATTTTTTTGCCTACTTTATATATGTAAAAATGCACATATCTGAATAGATAATCCCTTTTATCTTTAAAATCATTTGATATAATCAGACCTCTGAAATAAGTATTTTTTACGGACATATGAAGAAAAAAATCTAAAAAAAATTACTGTTATATAGTGAGCATTTTTGCGTATATGTTTAAGCGTTTATGATAGTGTGGCAGCGTTTATGATAGTGTAATAGCAACTATACAAGATGATCCGCTGAACGTTACTTTATTCCAATTGAACGATTTCAAGCATGCACTAAGTTCATCGGCAGCACCTGCTTCTGCTTCGGAATGACGGGAAGCATTTGACGAAAATCTCCGAAGAGCATAGTCTCGAATTACATAGTAAATCCTTAATCATTTGATTAGCTGTCCCTAAAGCTCATTAATGCGCAAATGATTATTTTGCAATCTCCCATTAGTTTCGCTATCACCGAATTCTTGGCTATGGTGCTTGTTGGCTAGTCAACCGTGAGAAGATTTATTTGCACCTTCAAAGTGGAATGTGCCTTTCAACCGCCTTCCAACAATGTGACAGCAGTTGCAGAGGATGCAAGAGCCAACGAAAGTTGAGATCTGAACCATTCAGGTTGCCAGAATCAACAAAGTGAGGACATTCTTGCCCGTCCCACCCAGAGCACCGAGAAAGTAAATACCTCCCGGTCCATCGCCGATAACCTTCATAGCCCTTCTGCTCAAAATTCAACAGCGGTCAATTTTTTTTTTTTTTTTTTGGATAGCTCATCTCGATCATAGTTTTGCTCTCGTTGCAATTGGCGATTATGCGCTGGCATTCCCAATGTCAACAGCAACGTATTCGAAAGTAGCACGGTTCAAGTCTACTGGTCGAGTTCGAGGTGGTAGTTGTGAACCTGTGTAATATGGCACGTCTCAATGCATTTACTTCTGCATGTTCCTCTTGCCTATAACGAATATTCTGATGACTTATTACATGACTTGTTTGTCGTCAAGCAATTGACTGAATTGATGATTTCGTCGATTGAGAATAATAACTCGAGTATTGAACTGATCTCAAACAATTGCCTCTTCGCCTACCTTTGTAAGAGGAAAAAAGGAGGGGGAACGTTGTGAGCCGCGGTAAAGGCCGCGGCTCTGCCTTATAACCGGTACTCAGTCAGAATATGTTGGCAAAAAGGAATTATTAAATTTTTGCCAAAAAAAAGTTTAAAAAAAATGAAGTCGAACCACTCTGCAAATTTTTATATATAAAATATAATCTATTTTCATTTTGGTTTACATATGTTATCTACATCTGTCTTCTCTACATTTGACATCTACATAATTGTTTATTTTATATATATATATATATATATATATATATATATATATATATATATATTATTTTATTATATATTTACATATATACAGTTCGTGGAAAAGTGTGCGAGAAAGATAGAGGGAGTGAGTAAGCGCTTGAAAGGTGTTTCGTAGCCATAGAAATTTAATTTGTTCCTTTTGGCCATAATAATGATCCGACCTAATCCAGATTCGGAAATCTGGTAGATACTGTAATTTTCCATTATTCTCCGTTTTTAGTTTTCTCGTACCTTAAAAATTGTGGTTTCCACAGATATTTGCCTTTTGTGTTGGGGAAAAGGGAGTGGAAAATTTTTTGAAATAAACTTGTGCTGAATTGATGTCACAGGAGCTTCGATAGAAAGTTTGATTGCTCAAGCTCTAGCTCTAGCTCTTTTATAGTCTCTAAGAACTAGGCGTCGAATGGGCAAAGCAGTCGGGGTCGCGTGTGAGAGAGAGCGAGAGGGAACAATGACTTTCGAAAAGGTTTTCTTCATTGGGACTATATTAATAATGTGATCCAGATTTAATGCTATGATAGAAATGATAATTTTCTTTGATTCTGCGTTTTTAGTTTTATTGTATCATCAAAATTATATGTGCCACAGATTTTCGTCTTTTGTGCGGACGGAAAGAGAAGGGGCGAAATTGAAATATTCTTGAAGTAATGTAATAACACAGGAGACTGGATATAAAATTTTCTTGCTCTAGCTTAAATAGTCTTTGAGATATAGGCGCTAATGAAGACGGAAAGAGGGACGGACGGTCAGACAGACATAGCTATATCGACTCGGCTATTGACGCTGATCAAGAATATATATACTTTATGGGGTCGGAAACGCTTCCTTCTGGGCGTTACGCACATCCGCTATCACCACTAATCTTATATGCCCCTATACATTTCGACTACCGGATATGAAAAGCTTTTTCCCGACCGCGATTGGGTTTTCCCAAAGTTTTTTCTCAAGTTTTCAACTGAGAAACTTATTTTTAAAGTATATTTTGACTGATTGGGTTGTCCGACGTATTTAAAATATATATTGTTTTATTCCTTGACTTGCTGCCATTTCAAGGATAATTTTAAAATTCCATTCTTCAAACATCTTTAGTACTTTCTGTTACAAAACTCGATTAATCTAGTTTCCCAGTCTTTAATTGAACTAATTTTTTTGACGCGGATGAAATTCTTAAGGACAAAAAAAGTTGCTTGGTGCTAGATACCGGCTACGATGCGATGGATTCGTTAAAATTTCGCATCCAAGCTGTCAAATATTAGTAAACGTCATTACTGATTTTTATGATATTGCGTTATCCTGATGGCAATTTTCCTATTGGAAATTCTAGTCGATTCTGATCGATCTACTATAGATGCTTTCCTAAACTTATACTTGCCGGCTCTACATTAATTCTTAATTCTACCGATTGGGTTCGCTTCCGTCTTTTGCTTTCCAAGTTGAAGTCCTGCCAGCTTTAGCGAACCCCTTTTAACGGGGCTCTTTCGGCCAGAGGTATGCTCGACGACCGGGGCTCACAGAAATTTGTAGATTTCTGAGTTTTGTAGCTGAAATACAAAATGGTTCAAAAATAAAGCGTGGTTTTAACTCTACAAGAAGGGTTCCTCTTGATTTTCCGAACTTAAGAAGGGAGATATTTATGTAAAGAACAAGTGAAAAAAGCAGAAACTCTATCTATTGCACAACGACCGCTTCAAAAATCTTCAGTGGGACTGATGTGAGCCCGGAGGTGCAGCTTTTATTTTCTTAAGTCAAAAGTTCTGCCTTTAGCTTGGATCAAACACGCCTAAGCTTTCTAGACCGTAGTCCTTTTAACTCAGCTGGGAGTGTTCCTTTTGTACTTTGTTTATACCATGTACGATCGCTTGGTAGTGTGGTCGTCTGCAGCTGTGGTAAGGTTTCACTGCGAGAAACGAGTACCCCCGAATGTAAATATATATTTGGGGCGCTGGGCGTTGCGTTGGTGTAATAGCACCATACTTCGTATTCCACAGTAAAGGTCATAGTACGAATCAGAGTAGAACCCCTCACGAGATGGAGTGATGCTGCAGTGGTATGCACAATATATATTTATATATATATGAGATTGCGATGTATAGAATTTATTATATCTTCACAAATGGGACAAAATTAAATTGTAGCCAAAAAAGAACATTATACAAAACTAAGTCTCCCAAAGACTTTTATATATTTCCATTTTTGGTTACATATATACGGCTCGTGGAAGTGTGTGCGAGAGAGATGAGGAATGAGAAAGCTCTAAGAATGCGTTGCGTAGCCACTAAAATTTCATTCGTTCCTTCTGGCTATAAGAATGATCCGACCTGATCAAGATACGGAAATCAGGTAGATATGGATACATTTTCAATGATTCTGCGTTTTTGGTTTTTTCGTACCTTAAAAATTGTGCATGCCACAGGTTTTCATCTTTTGAGTTAGTGGAACGGAGACCGTGGTTTGGCCCCTCTTCATGTTACTCACAGAGTAATACAACAGGGAAAGTCCAAGAAGCAAACAAGTCAACCAAGAAACAGGAAATATCGTTAGAATCATCCGAAAAAGCGCAAATACTTTTTTTTTTTTAATATTGTAATTTATTTTTAATTTATTTATTACTATGACTACTTAAATCACAAAATAATTATAATTTTTTATTGCTTACTGTTAATAAATAGCTACTTATGCAATAGAATAAGATAACAAAACTGAAAGGATTAAGCATAATCAAGGTATGGTTCGGTCGTTGGATCTTCATTTCTTAGGTGTCTATGCTAAGTGTAAGGTTTTCATATAATCCTGTCAGGTAGGTCGATAATGTCGATCCGTCGAAGCCGTCATCGGTAAGAGGCTCTGGTAGGTCTCCTAGCTAGCGCATTGAGGTGATTTCCGAGTTAACAACATCGTCGAAGAGGGGGAAACCAAGGTCTTTGGCGATGTCTTTGTTTCGCAGAAACCACTCAGCTGCCGAGATCCTGCGAAGGCTTTTGCTCTGAAATGTTCTTATTCTTTGCATGTTTGTCTTGGTCGCAATATCGGGTATTTGTAGTCCGTATTTCCACACAGGTACTAGATGTAGATGTGAACTTTGTTTTTAAGTGATTATTTTCTTTTAGTGTTAAGCAACCAGTTCAGCTTGCGGGCAAACTGAAAACAAATCCAATATTCAACTAGAGAGTAAATAATTTTAGTAAACAAACGAATAAGCACAGAATATATAGAAAAATAGTTTGAAAAAGCTAAGTCCACTTTTAGAAGAGAATTGAAACTAGCAAAACGAAGCTCCGTACAAAGTTTCACCGCAGAAATTAACCCGAGCTCATCCTCCGCAAAAACCCGTCGAAAATTAAATTAAATTAATTTCTGTGGAAGGAACCTCAAACACGAAATCCACTGCATAGTCTCCACCAACGACGCAACCCAAAACTTTGTTGACAAGCAAGATGTATCCCAAATATTTGCCTCCCCATCGAAGACGACATTAAGTACATCGAATTCAAACCCCTAAACAGCCTTACTGGTAAGACAACCGGTCTGGACGAATTTCATACCCTATGTTACAAAAACTTTCCCTACGCTCTATCACCCCGACTAATAAATCTTTTCAACAACTTCCTAAATAATCACACCCCACAACAATTAAAAAAAAGCCTTCTTACCTCAAAACAAACCTAACTCCTACTAAACATCGGTAAACTCATACCGACCGATATAACTCAACCCATGCATAACTAAGATTCTGGACAAGATCGCAGAAAACCGTTTATAGTGACTAGCTAACAACAGCAAGCTTCTCGATAACACTAGTCAACACGACTTTTCCGCTGTCGCCAAAAATTACTTTTTCTGGTAGATGAGATTAAAAATTTTTAAAGAATGTTTTTTTTTTCATGGAGTAGTTTTTTTTTTAAGAACTTAAAAAAATGTGGTATTTTTTGTCATAGTTAACTTAAGTTTCCTACAACTGATTGTATTGAACTTTGCAGTTAAAAAAGCTGACAAATGCAGCTATAAATCGAACTCTGACACTTTGTAGCTGCAACTTAACGTCTGGAAGACATTAAGCTTTCAAACTAAAATTGCATAATTTTTTCGGTATTTTTACCCGAAATTTTTACTTTGAAAACTCAGGAAAAGTCGGAAAAAAAATATTTACCGGGCTGCGTTGATGTCTATCGAGTTCAGACTGCAGTTTCCTACCGAAACCTAGCGCTCCACTATTCCACTAAATCCATTACTCCTCCCACTGTATTCAAACAAAAAATCCTATCCCCCAAACTACATAACTACAAAAACACTACAAAACTACATATTTCTATATACCGACGGTTCGAAGTCAATTCAGGGTGCCTCTTGTAGCATCACAACAGAATAAAACAGCTCTCTTAATCCGTTACACACCAATATATACAGCAGAATTGGCTGCTGTCTATGAGGCTTGTAAATACGCCCAAACCCAAAAGCAGCGATACGCAATTTGCTCTGACTCCCCCTCATCCTTACAATCGATAACGAACATGAACAACCAAAATTACATTCTAAGCCTTCAACACCCAAAAATAATACTGATGTGTATTCCAGGACACTCTGATATAACGGGAAACGATACAGTTGACAGCTGCGAAAGAAGCTCTAAATTTACCAAAAATATTAGAAACTAACAAAAATCACATTGACGGGCAAAGTTACATAAAGAGACTATTGAAGATACAAAGAATGGGAATATGGGATAAAACATCTGAAAATTACAAAATAATAAGCCTAAATATCCCCTTTAAAAAACTACACTGTTGGGTTTCCCAGCCTGATATTTAGTCAACATAAGTTAAGTCATAGCCAGTGGTGCAGCAGTAAATTAAATATCTATTATTGTTTGGTATTTTGTACTGCCCACTGCATCTCATTATACCTCTCGACTTAAGTTCCCGGACGGCAGCAGCCTATACATCGCTCTCGCGGATTATCGCATTTTTCGTCGCGCTCTCGATCTGTCATTATCGCTCTCTCGGATCATCGTTCGCTTGCTTACATTAGGGCACGGGCAGTTCGGCCCGCCTGCCCTTAATCAGTCTGAATTTATCACTTATATTGTCTGCACCTAGCACTCATATAGTCTTGAAATGATCTTCGTGGCCATAAATTGCATCGGTCCTTAATCGGGTTTTACGCAACTCGCATTCGCCTGTCTACATACTTATATACCAATAAACTACAGCTTTTATTACTTTAACCAATCAAACTTTATTTAAACAACACATAGCAATAGCTAGTAAAAAAGCTCACTAGCTAAACATACACTGGAACTTCACAAGACAAACTCGACAGATGTGATATAATAATATTTCTTAGATTAAGATAAGGACATACGAAATATACACACGAACTTATCTTCAACAAACAAACACCCCCCGAATGTGGACGGTGAAACAAAAATTTAACGGTGCGGCACATAATCGAAGAGTGCCCACTCTACACAACCTTAAACTTGTGCCATCGGTTGACCATCGTGATGCATCGCACCAGTGGCGTAACTACCACCAGTCTTACCGGTCTCAGAAACCGGGGCCCCGAGCACCAGGGGGCCCCCAAATGTGGCAAGAGAGAAACATTTTTTTAATCTTTATATCAGAAATATGTGATTGATAAAGATCTTCAAGATCGAGCTCTCCAAGAAAAATCTTTCTGGTGCAAAGTTCTTGACCGAATCATGAATACAATCCTCACCTTGGCTACATCTTTTCGGACGACGAACTTAGGGAACCTTTCATTTCGCGGGCATCGCGAGGTCATTGGTGAGATAATGTCGTTCTGGAAATAATGGAAATTTCTTATCAATTATTTAATTTTTGGCGCTATATGACCCTGTTTTGAAAAAACATATCGCGAAACCTGATAATTCCGCGAAATTTTACTGCACGGAAACTGTTCATTATTTCGGATGTGTGGAACTCGAATACAATAGTGTGACCAAGAGCCTAAAAAGTGATTTGCCACTCTCATGAATCAGCTGTGTTTTTTAAACAGCGCCAATTTTGAAAATTAAACTAATATTAAAAAAAGGAAGAAAAGTAATTCAGACGAAGAAGTGTTTGTGTTGGTAGCGGCACATATTGCTGTAAGAAGAAGTACAGCACAGTTGGAGGCGCCAACATGTCAAAATTATCAAAATGCTCATTTTCCGTGATCCGCTAAAGACATGGTACTGCCTCAACTGCTTGTATTAAAGCAATCCTCTCCTCACTTTAAACATTTGCATATCTCTTTTTGGCTTTGCGCACAAATGTTGCCCCCACCTTTCACTTTGACTCCAGTAAAAATAGTCACATATATTTTACTGGCACCCCTATCAGCTGTTCTCACAGTCCACATTCGTGTGAATATCGATACTATCGATAAAAATTCATGGATCCCGTTTACGTTGCTGGATACTGACTCCAGGAAAACACAAACGAAAAATTATTTTAATTTAAATATTATTTTCGTCCCTTTTGAGAACATATAATAAATTTCATAAATCGTAGGCTCATAAATGTATGTATGTATATACTGACTGAGTACCGGGTATAAGGTAGAGCCGCGGCCTTTGCCGCGGCTCACAACGTTCCCTCTCGTATTTTTATATGAAGTTTGGCAGTCATTTTTAGTTTCCGCGGTGCTGGATACCCAGCTTAAGACTGTAGAAGATGAAATCGTCAAAAATATCAATTTTTTCATTATAATGGAATCAACCCAAGACATTACCAAAATTGACCAGATGAGTCAGATTTTTAGATATGTGAGAATTATTAAGGATGAAAACGGAAAACCAGTCGATGTTAAAATCACTCAATCTTTTTTTGGATTTGAAAAAGTCGATGATCAAACGGCTTCTGGATTAGAATCAAAAATTGTTGATGGACTGGAAAAAAAGAAAATTGAAATTTCAAAATGTCGAGGGCAAGGGTACGATGGAGCTGCGACAATGAGTGGTAATTACAATGGTGTTCAAAGAAAAATTCTTGATAGGGAAGAAAATGTCCATTGTGCAGAACATAGACATAACCTTGTTGTCAATGATGCCTCGATGGGTGCAATACCTGAAGTCTAAAAATTCTGGGAAACAATTGACCAAATTTACGTTTTTTTCGTGAACAGTATAAAAAGATGGGAGCTATTATCAACTTTTCTCTCCGAAAATTCTTCGTTGAAACTGAAACGAATCTGTTCAACTCGTTGGTCATCCCGGAACGATTCTTTACAAGCTGTTCGATTCAGGTATAGGGATATTTTGAAGGCGCTGTCCAAAATCATCCTTATCAGCAACTCGAAAACCGAGCGAAATAAAGCAACCGATCTACGCTAAGTGATGGAAAATTTCGAATTTGTTTTTCAAGTCATTTTGTACACAAAAGTTCTGACAACAATAAACCTGGTTACAAAAGCTCTCCAAAAGCCAGATGTCGATCCTTCCCAAGAAAATGTTTTACTCGAGCAAGCGTATCACTGCAGATACTTATGCTGAAGACATTGGCTAAAAATTTCCTGAACAGTTGTTATCTCTTCGATCATGTCTCAAAAAACAAATTGAAAAACTCAGTTCTGTCAAGCAACTTGCAAATTTGTTAATTATTAAAAATGCTGCTTTATCTTCGAGTTTTCAAGAAGTTTGCACAGCTTTGATTTTATTTTTAACTATTCCAGTTACAACTGCTACAGCTGAAAGATCCTTTTCAAAATTAAAAATCATAAAAACTTATCTTTGAAGTACCATGGGCCAAGAACGTTTGAGTAATTTGAGTATTCTGTCCATTGAACACGAAATGGCCAATCGTTTGAGAAATAACTTGGATCAAATTATTCACAAGTTTGCTGATTTGAAAGTACGGCGCATTAAATTCTGAATATGCATACCACAACTTTGAGAACTCAAAAATTGTTTATTTTATTCACTGTGGGGTGGAGTGAGAAAAATTTGAATGATTTAAAGAATTCTTCTGATAAGGGCCCCTTAATGAAAATCTGACTGGGACCCCATTTCTGTAGTTACGCCACTGCATCGCACTCTCTGTTGCCAGAGTGCATGGTACATCTGCATGTATGAAGAGCAGGTGATCCACCTCAGCTGCAACTACCCCACTTGGCATAGCTCCCAACTGTTCATGAGCATACTTAAACGTTCCCTGAAAATATAAAGATTTTAACAGATAACACTCTCCTTTAAGCACATTAATTTCCAAAAATGGTCCCTTAAACTTAGGATCCAACTTCGTTTGGTGACGATCCTCACACTTGAGCAAAACATAGTCGCCTAAGCCAAATCTCACAATTTTGACCTTATCTCTATAAAATCTCTATTTATCGTACTATGCCTTGCTTGTCATGTATCGTTTTGACCGACTTCTAATACCTTCCACATCTACCTTTTCTTCTTCGACCAAGGGTATCATACCCAAAGGTCTTGCCTTCTTCATCACCAATTTACTAACCTTGGCGACTCGAATCATTGTAAAATTTAAAGCCAACTGAACATCTTTTCCTTCATTTTGTCAAGATCGTTTACTTGTCTCCACAGCCGTCGACATTGCTTTCATGGTACTCATAATGCGCTTTACCTGACTATTGGCGCGACTAGCTCCATTTGCTATCAAATGAAAATCAATCTTCTACGTAGAACAGAGCATATCAATATGTATCGAATGCCCTGGCATATCGATCTTCGGTATGGAATCCAATTCTACGCCTGTGGCAGGTGTCGTCAATTTGCATGTAATCCAATTTTACAAAAACTTTCGCAAATTCTTTGACAAATTCTCAAACCAATACTGAATATACACATTATCTAAAGTCTTTTTCCAGCCCAGATGCATTATAGCTTCGTGTACGCTATTGATGACTGACCTATTGAACGCTGACCTCTTGATCGGTATTACAGACGGTCACCTAGATCGGCCATTTCATTTTTTTTTCTTGTACAGTATACCCGCTCGCAGGTTTTTGCACTTCATCCTGCAATACACTATTTTGCATTTTTAAAACTATGTCAGCTAAGTTTATGTTTCGGCTAAGTTTTTTCTGAAGTTTATGCGGCTCAAGAAGTCAGGGCTATCTACGTCAAGTTGTGCACAAAAATCACACCAAGCATTTTTCTACGATTAGCTAAGCAATTAAACGTTAAGCTAAGACCAATCTATTAGGGAAAGATGGCAAACTTACACCTGCTTCCCAGTTAAGACCGCATAGAGCAAAAAGTAAAAAGTTTGCTGAACTGATTCTATACGGTTCTGGTGTTTGTTGTGCTGAGGGCACCATATACAAGAGCCCCATTCTAAAATCGGACGGACCAGAGAGGTGTAAAGTCTTTGTTATATAAGTGTCCCCAAATTCCTTTGACCAACCCTTTTATAAAAACAAGCACACCAATGGCCTTATTTACCATGGAAGAAATGTGTTATGAAAACTTAAACTTGGGATCTAGTAGAATACCAAGATCATCAACCCGGGAAATTCTCTCAAGAGAAACACCACAAAGGGTGTAAGGAACCAGAAATCCGCTGGAGGGATGAAAAGCCATTACTCTACATTAAGGTTTAATAAATTTGCACAACATCATGACTGAAATCTATCGAGATCGGATTGCAACCTGGATTGAAATGAAGTGCCCTTATACTGGACACAGAGCTTAACATCATCCGCATACATAAGTACTCGAGAGTATGTTAATACAGAAGGCAGGTTATTTATAATAGTGTAAAGAGTATGTGGCCTAGATGGCTGCCCTGTGGTACACCCGAAGTCACCTTCATTGGTGAGGACAGTTTTTGAACAGGTTTTGAAAAGGATTCTTTGAGACCTAGAACAAAGATAGCTAGAGTTCCATCTCAGGATTTTGGACGGAAACCCTAGAAGGTCAAGTTTTTGAAAGTTACCTTGAAATTCTATAATTATGAGTGAGGTGAACTCCAATAATTTAGTAGTAGTTGATCTCCGCCTTTAAATCCATGTTGATCTGGAGATATAAGTGATATGCATAGGTGTTGCAGGTGCAGAGTTAAAATTTTCTCAAACACTTTAGGAATATAGATTTATAATTATACATACCTCTATAGTTATTTGCGTCAGCCCTGCAACTTTTCTTATGGAAAAGAATTATAAGGGACTCCTTCCATATCGGGTGGAATCATCAAGAATTTATTGAAAATCTTGACCGAGCCATAACATAACGAGAGAAAGAAGAGGGAGAGCCATCTTCTTGAAATTTTTTATTAAGTCTTGATTTAAAGTTTTTTTGACTGGATAACTGCTTGGTAAACCAAGGGACTTTCCCCGATGCGGACAGGCAAGTAAGACACAAGAATCAAATAGTGAGTCAAGCTTATCATAGAAAATGTTTGTACAAAGCGAATCAATTAAAATCTAAAAGACAGGAAGGTCAAACAAGTCGTCAATAAAGTCGTTTCGCGACATGGGCCCAAAGTATTAGACTCGTTTTCCGAAGACCAAACAGTTGCAGGCAAGTTGAAGTCACCAAGAACTATCATATGATCTTTGTCTGATAGAGAGGAAGAAATAGCGGTTAATGCGGACAAACGCTGATCGTAAATTGTTTTATAAACAGGAATTCCAGTTCCTGCTGAATCTGGACCGTGAAAAGTTTCAACATGAAGTTTAAGTCCATTGGTGTGGAATAACCCCTCCTGCACGTCGAGATGAACGATCCTTTCTAAAAGTTGTGTACCGATCCGTCAAACTAAGAATGTCCGGTAAACGCAATAACGGGAGATGCAAATGCGACAATATCCTGGAAAAGAGTGCTGAGCTTACTAAGTAAGCCCCGAATATTCTGGTCACTAAAAGAGAAGTTATTACTTTTTTGGATGGGTAGAGACAGGACGGGAAGATCTAAATGCAGCACTGGCCTGATTTGTAGTAAGAGTTGTGGGGGTCTACTCTTTTTCTTAGCCTTAAACTCCTTAATCACCAAATGCTCTGGCCACATAAACTTCACTATTCCTATTAGAAGCACTAGAAGTTATATACCGTTGTTTCTTTCGCTTTGCAGATCGAATTATTCCTTGCATGAACAGTTTAGGGTCTTGGCTCGGATTATAAATCCCTCTACCATATCATATCTATTACTAACTCCCTTCCTAGTCTTAAATTACTAATATCTATCTACTACTCTCATATCTTTCTCGTTATTAGAAATTGCTTAGTTTTTTTTAAGTAGATTAGTTAGGCTTATGTTACTTTTTTGTGGGCCTTATGACAATATAACGCCCAAATAATTAAATAAATAAGTTCCTTAAATTTCAGTTATTTATCCGTCTTAAATCCTAGTCTGTTATAAAGGGAACTTTAAGAAATAGGCGACACATAATGGTTCTGGGCTGGTAATTAAAATTGTGTAAGATGGCAGGGTAAAGATAAGCAATGCCTGAAAAACGCTCAAACTCTCATTTTTTTCAAAACAATCGCGCAATTTTTTAGAAATAAAATGTTTGCCTGCCTCCATACCTAAATAAATGTGATAACAGTCAATATAGCAAACATAGCGCGAACCAGTTTTTAATGTACTCTTCATTTTAAACAATTGTTGTTGGGTTGTGGGAACAGCTTCGAATTTGTTCGAAAGCCAGCAACAATTTTATGCAAATTGTATCAAAATGAGTTGGGGAAACGTTATTTTGCTTTGTATATAAGCAGTCACATCCTTAGTTGTGGAGTCTTCTGCTAGCCGTAAGACAGTACTTGTCCCTTTGGTGGGATCCCCTCCAATCTTGGCACCTACCACCTGTGATGGTAATACCCGGTGATATGGGACCTTTTATCTACCTTTTCTTCTTCGACCAAGGGTATCATACTCAAAGGTCTTGCCTTCTTCATCACCAATTTACTAACCTTGGCGACTCGAATCATTGTAAAATTTAAAGCCAACTGAACATCTTTTCCTTCATTTTGTCAAGATCGTTTACTTGTCTCCACAGCCGTCGACATTGCTTTCATGGTACTCATAATGCGCTTTACCTGACTATTGGCGCGACTAGCTCCATTTGCTATCAAATGAAAATCAATCTTCTACGTAGAACAGAGCATATCAATATGTATCGAATGCCCTGGCATATCGATCTTCGGTATGGAATCCAATTCTACGCCTGTGTCAGGTGTCGTCAATTTGCATGTAATCCAATTTTACAAAAATTTTCGCAAATTCTTTGACAAATTCTCAAACCAATACTGAATATACACATTATCTAAAGTCTTTTTCCAGCCCAGATGCATTATAGCTTCGTGTACGCTATTGATGACTGACCTATTGAACGCTGACCTCTTGATCGGTATTACAGACGGTCACCTAGATCGGCCATTTCATTTTTTTTTCTTGTACAGTATACCCGCTCGCAGGTCACATGTTTTTGCACTTCATCCTGCAATACACTATTTTGCATTTTTAAAGCTATGTCAGCTAAGTTTATGTTTCGGCTAAGTTTTTTCTGAAGTTTATGCGGCTCAAGAAGTCAGGGCTATCTACGTCAAGTTGCGCACAAAAATCACACCAAGCATTTTTCTACGATTAGCTAAGCAATTAAACGTTAAGCTAAGACCAATCTATTAGGGAAAGATGGCAAACTTACACCTGCTTCCCAGTTAAGACCGCATAGAGCAAAAAGTAAAAAGTTTGCTGAACTGATTCTATACGGTTCTGGTGTTTGTTGTGCTGAGGGCACCATATACAAGAGCCCCATTCTAAAATCGGACGGACCAGAGAGGTGTAAAGTCTTTGTTATATAAGTGTCCCCAAATTCCTTTGACCAACCCTTTTATAAAAACAAGCACACCAATGGCCTTATTTACCATGGAAGAAATGTGTTATGAAAACTTAAACTTGGGATCTAGTAGAATACCAAGATCATCAACCCGGGAAATTCTCTCAAGAGAAACACCACAAAGGGTGTAAGGAACCAGAAATCCGCTGGAGGGATGAAAAGTCATTACTCTACATTAAGGTTTAATAAATTTGCACAACATCATGACTGAAATCTATCGAGATCGGATTGCAACCTGGATTGAAATGAAGTGCCCTTATACTGGACACAGAGCTTAACATCATCCGCATACATAAGTACTCGAGAGTATGTTAATACAGAAGGCAGGTTATTTATAATAGTGTAAAGAGTATGTGGCCTAGATGGCTGCCCTGTGGTACACCCGAAGTCACCTTCATTGGTGAGGACAGTTTTTGAACAGGTTTTGAAAAGGATTCTTTGAGACCTAGAACAAAGATAGCTAGAGTTCCATCTCAGGATTTTGGACGGAAACCCTAGAAGGTCAAGTTTTTGAAAGTTACCTTGAAATTCTATAATTATGAGTGAGGTGAACTCCAATAATTTAGTAGTAGTTGATCTCCGCCTTTAAATCCATGTTGATCTGGAGATATAAGTGATATGCATAGGTGTTGCAGGTGCAGAGTTAAAATTTTCTCAAACACTTTAGGAATATAGATTTATAATTATACATACCTCTATAGTTATTTGCGTCAGCCCTGCAACTTTTCTTATGGAAAAGAATTATAAGGGACTCCTTCCATATCGGGTGGAATCATCAAGAATTTATTGAAAATCTTGACCGAGCCATAACATAACGAGAGAAAGAAGAGGGAGAGCCATCTTCTTGAAATTTTTTATTAAGTCTTGATTTAATGTTTTTTTGACTGGATAACTGTTTGGTAAACCAAGGGACTTTCCCCGATGCGGACAGGCAAGTAAGACACAAGAATCAAATAGTGAGTCAAGCTTATCATAGAAAATGTTTGTACAAAGCGAATCAATTAAAATCTAAAAGACAGGAAGGTCAAACAAGCCGTCAATAAAGTCGTTTCGCGACATGGGCCCAAAGTATTAGACTCGTTTTCCGAAGACCAAACAGTTGCAGGCAAGTTGAAGTCACCAAGAACTATCATATGATCTTTGTCTGATAGAGAGGAAGAAATAGCGGTTAATGCGGACAAACGCTGATCGTAAATTGTTTTATACACAGGAATTCCAGTTCCTGCTGAATCTGGACCGTGAAAAGTTTCAACATGAAGTTTAAGTCCATTGGTGTGGAATAACCCCTCCTGCACGTCGAGATGAACGATCCTTTCTAAAAGTTGTGTACCGATCCGTCAAACTAAGAATGTCCGGTAAACGCAATAACGGGAGATGCAAATGCGACAATATCCTGGAAAAGAGTGCTGAGCTTACTAAGTAAGCCCCGAATATTCTGGTCACTAAAACAGAAGTTATTACTTTTTTGGATGAGTAGAGATAGGACGGGAAGATCTAAATGCAGCACTGGCCTGATTTGTAGTAAGAGTTGTGGAGGGTGTACTCTTTTTCTTAGCCTTAAACTCCTTAATCACCAAATGCTCTGGCCACATAAACTTCACTATTCCTATTAGAAGCACTAGAAGCTATATACCGTTGTTTCTTCCGCTTTGCAGATCGAATTATTCCTTGCATGAACAGTTTAGGGTCTTGGCTCGGACTATAAATCCCTCTACCATATCATATCTACTACTAACTCCCTTCCTAGTCTTAAATTACTAATACTCTCATATCTTTCTCGTTATTAGAAATTGCTTAGTTTTTTTTAAGTAGATTAGTTATACTTTTCCCCGAACACTAGTCTAACACCTATCTTTCTGCATATCCGTGATCGGTTCGGTTAACGAATTGTGTGTTATACGGCATCTGCCGTCGGTTATCGCCCCTCGGGAGGGAGCTGCGTTCTTGCCTTCCGCGCGTAACAGCCTTCTGCTGATGTCGCTTGGGCGGGAGCATTTCATAACGCCCTGTTATAAAGGGAACTTTAAGAAATAGGCGACACATAATGGTTCTGGGCTGGTAATTAAAATTGTGTAAGATGGCAGGGTAAAGATAAGCAATGCCTGAAAAACGCTCAAACTCTCATTTTTTTCAAAACAATCGCGCAATTTTTTAGAAATAAAATGTTTGCCTGCCTCCATACCTAAATAAATGTGATAACAGTCAATATAGCAAACATAGCGCGAACCAGTTTTTAATGTACTCTTCATTTTAAACAATTGTTGTTGGGTTGTGGGAACAGCTTCGAATTTGTTCGAAAGCCAGCAACAATTTTATGCAAATTGTATCAAAATGAGTTGGGGAAACGTTATTTTGCTTTGTATATAAGCAGTCACATCCTTAGTTGTGGAGTCTTCTGCTAGCCGTAAGACAGTACTTGTCCCTTTGGTGGGATCCCCTCCAATCTTGGCACCTACCACCTGTGATGGTAATACCCGGTGATATGGGACCTTTTATCTACCTTTTCTTCTTCGACCAAGGGTATCATACTCAAAGGTCTTGCCTTCTTCATCACCAATTTACTAACCTTGGCGACTCGAATCATTGTAAAATTTAAAGCCAACTGAACATCTTTTCCTTCATTTTGTCAAGATCGTTTACTTGTCTCCACAGCCGTCGACATTGCTTTCATGGTACTCATAATGCGCTTTACCTGACTATTGGCGCGACTAGCTCCATTTGCTATCAAATGAAAATCAATCTTCTACGTAGAACAGAGCATATCAATATGTATCGAATGCCCTGGCATATCGATCTTCGGTATGGAATCCAATTCTACGCCTGTGTCAGGTGTCGTCAATTTGCATGTAATCCAATTTTACAAAAATTTTCGCAAATTCTTTGACAAATTCTCAAACCAATACTGAATATACACATTATCTAAAGTCTTTTTCCAGCCCAGATGCATTATAGCTTCGTGTACGCTATTGATGACTGACCTATTGAACGCTGACCTCTTGATCGGTATTACAGACGGTCACCTAGATCGGCCATTTCATTTTTTTTTCTTGTACAGTATACCCGCTCGCAGGTCACATGTTTTTGCACTTCATCCTGCAATACACTATTTTGCATTTTTAAAGCTATGTCAGCTAAGTTTATGTTTCGGCTAAGTTTTTTCTGAAGTTTATGCGGCTCAAGAAGTCAGGGCTATCTACGTCAAGTTGCGCACAAAAATCACACCAAGCATTTTTCTACGATTAGCTAAGCAATTAAACGTTAAGCTAAGACCAATCTATTAGGGAAAGATGGCAAACTTACACCTGCTTCCCAGTTAAGACCGCATAGAGCAAAAAGTAAAAAGTTTGCTGAACTGATTCTATACGGTTCTGGTGTTTGTTGTGCTGAGGGCACCATATACAAGAGCCCCATTCTAAAATCGGACGGACCAGAGAGGTGTAAAGTCTTTGTTATATAAGTGTCCCCAAATTCCTTTGACCAACCCTTTTATAAAAACAAGCACACCAATGGCCTTATTTACCATGGAAGAAATGTGTTATGAAAACTTAAACTTGGGATCTAGTAGAATACCAAGATCATCAACCCGGGAAATTCTCTCAGGAGAAACACCACAAAGGGTGTAAGGAACCAGAAATCCGCTGGAGGGATGAAAAGTCATTACTCTACATTAAGGTTTAATAAATTTGCACAACATCATGACTGAAATCTATCGAGATCGGATTGCAACCTGGATTGAAATGAAGTGCCCTTATACTGGACACAGAGCTTAACATCATCCGCATACATAAGTACTCGAGAGTATGTTAATACAGAAGGCAGGTTATTTATAATAGTGTAAAGAGTATGTGGCCTAGATGGCTGCCCTGTGGTACACCCGAAGTCACCTTCATTGGTGAGGACAGTTTTTGAACAGGTTTTGAAAAGGATTCTTTGAGACCTAGAACAAAGATAGCTAGAGTTCCATCTCAGGATTTTGGACGGAAACCCTAGAAGGTCAAGTTTTTGAAAGTTACCTTGAAATTCTATAATTATGAGTGAGGTGAACTCCAATAATTTAGTAGTAGTTGATCTCCGCCTTTAAATCCATGTTGATCTGGAGATATAAGTGATATGCATAGGTGTTGCAGGTGCAGAGTTAAAATTTTCTCAAACACTTTAGGAATATAGATTTATAATTATACATACCTCTATAGTTATTTGCGTCAGCCCTGCAACTTTTCTTATGGAAAAGAATTATAAGGGACTCCTTCCATATCGGGTGGAATCATCAAGAATTTATTGAAAATCTTGACAGAGCCATAACATAACGAGAGAAAGAAGAGGGAGAGCCATCTTCTTGAAATTTTTTATTAAGTCTTGATTTAAAGTTTTTTTGACTGGATAACTGTTTGGTAAACCAAGGGACTTTCCCCGATGCGGACAGGCAAGTAAGACACAAGAATCAAATAGTGAGTCAAGCTTATCATAGAAAATGTTTGTACAAAGCGAATCAATTAAAATCTAAAAGACAGGAAGGTCAAACAAGCCGTCAATAAAGTCGTTTCGCGACATGGGCCCAAAGTATTAGACTCGTTTTCCGAAGACCAAACAGTTGCAGGCAAGTTGAAGTCACCAAGAACTATCATATGATCTTTGTCTGATAGAGAGGAAGAAATAGCGGTTAATGCGGACAAACGCTGATCGTAAATTGTTTTATACACAGGAATTCCAGTTCCTGCTGAATCTGGACCGTGAAAAGTTTCAACATGAAGTTTAAGTCCATTGGTGTGGAATAACCCCTCCTGCACGTCGAGATGAACGATCCTTTCTAAAAGTTGTGTACCGATCCGTCAAACTAAGAATGTCCGGTAAACGCAATAACGGGAGATGCAAATGCGACAATATCCTGGAAAAGAGTGCTGAGCTTACTAAGTAAGCCCCGAATATTCTGGTCACTAAAACAGAAGTTATTACTTTTTTGGATGAGTAGAGATAGGACGGGAAGATCTAAATGCAGCACTGGCCTGATTTGTAGTAAGAGTTGTGGAGGGTGTACTCTTTTTCTTAGCCTTAAACTCCTTAATCACCAAATGCTCTGGCCACATAAACTTCACTATTCCTATTAGAAGCACTAGAAGCTATATACCGTTGTTTCTTCCGCTTTGCAGATCGAATTATTCCTTGCATGAACAGTTTAGGGTCTTGGCTCGGACTATAAATCCCTCTACCATATCATATCTACTACTAACTCCCTTCCTAGTCTTAAATTACTAATACTCTCATATCTTTCTCGTTATTAGAAATTGCTTAGTTTTTTTTAAGTAGATTAGTTATACTTTTCCCCGAACACTAGTCTAACACCTATCTTTCTGCATATCCGTGATCGGTTCGGTTAACGAATTGTGTGTTATACGGCATCTGCCGTCGGTTATCGCCCCTCGGGAGGGAGCTGCGTTCTTGCCTTCCGCGCGTAACAGCCTTCTGCTGATGTCGCTTGGGCGGGAGCATTTCATAACGCCCTGTTATAAAGGGAACTTTAAGAAATAGGCGACACATAATGGTTCTGGGCTGGTAATTAAAATTGTGTAAGATGGCAGGGTAAAGATAAGCAATGCCTGAAAAACGCTCAAACACTCATTTTTTTCAAAACAATCGCGCAATTTTTTAGAAATAAAATGTTTGCCTGCCTCCTAACCTAAATAAATGTGATAACAGTCAATATAGCAAACATAGCGCGAACCAGTTTTTAATGTACTCTTCATTTTAAACAATTGTTGTTGGGTTGTGGGAACAGCTTCGAATTTGTTCGAAAGCCAGCAACAATTTTATGCAAATTGTATCAAAATGAGTTGGGGAAACGTTATTTTGCTTTGTATATAAGCAGTCACATCCTTAGTTGTGGAGTCTTCTGCTAGCCGTAAGACAGTACTTGTCCCTTTGGTGGGATCCCCTCCAATCTTGGCATCTACCACCTGTGATGGTAATACCCGGTGATATGGGACGTATATTCGCTGATGGGATCGGAATTGACGGGAGTGAATTTGCTATAACAGCATCAATATGCATCAATATGGCACTATATCCTATAGAACTAGCAACGGAATGCAACTTAGGAGAATACTGAGGTCATACATTATCAGATCGGAGTCACTCACAAATGTTAATATCATTTCCTGTCGTACCTGTTCGTGTTTTGGTTCCCATTCAATAAGGTTGTTCTGAGAGGCTAGTAAATACAATGGCTTCATCTGGTCGAACAATCGTAGAAAAAATTGCCGAAATTAAAACAGTTCATCATTTTCAACTTTGTGCCCCAGGTATTTAACACTTGGTTTCATAAATGTGCGTTTGGCTATACTAAATGAGAAACGGCCTCAGTCAGAAAGTTCAACACATTTTCAAGTCGATCATACGCTTTCTCCCTCGTGCCGGTCACAAACAAAAGGTCATCGATATACACTATGGCATATGAATAGGACTATTCTGGTCAGATACCAAAGGCAGAGGGTACTTATCCGCAATCGTATCCGCATTCAGTTCTCTATAATCCACATACAATCGATCATAACCATTTCTTCTTTACTAGCTGCATTGAACTTGCAAATAGAGAGTAGCCCAAACGGATGACAACATTGGCTAGAAGTTCTTGTATTTTGCCTCTCACCAACGTTTTCTCTTATGAGCTAAGTTTATAGGGACGGTTTTTTTCGCATCCATTAAACGAATTTCCAGCTCACTAGCTGTTTTTGGGATGCCCTTTATAATCCTGTGTGCATATGGCTCCAATATTTGACTATTCTGATCTTGTATGACTCGACGTCAATTATTGCTTCCTCCGTTCAGTGTCAGGGGCGTGATCCATAATATAGTAATCGTTTTTTTTAGCTGCAGCTCCAGTTCTTATATTAGTAGTGAATAGCAAGCGCTACAGTCGGTTGTCTATTTGGAATATGTGCTACTTTTCCAGATTCATTGTTTTTCATTTAGACAGCAGTGACGTCACTAAGAGGCTGCCATACACAGACAAACGCTCGTTCGGCTTTGAGAACCTGTGGAAGTGGCTGCCGGCGTCTCTATACCCTCGTAACGCTGAACAAACATCTCTCGAAACTCATGCCATTTGATTCCTGTGTAACAGATCTGTGAAAGCCACTGTGATGCTCCACCTTGCAGAGACACTGAGTACGCTGCGTTGTATCGTATTTTTAGCAATAATTATGTCCACTGTTTTGCACCACGCCGATCTGTTTACTGACAACAAAAATAATGTTACTTCTCGAATTCAGACATATGTATACTTTGTAGCGTCGAATGGTTCCTTTTCGGTGTTACACACATTGCAAGCGAGAGTTCAACAGATCGAGAGATCAACAGCGACGACGAAAGAAAGAAAAAAAGACTAGAGAGAGCCTTTGCATAGGCTGCCGAGAGGAAGCAAAAAAGAGATTTAGTTTACTGCTGCACTGCTGGCTATACTGCATATTTAACGCCGTCTAATACGGGACCGGGTATAATTTAATTTGACTCGAGTATGCTCGTAAATTGCGATATCCGAAGAAGGACCAGCAATCAGAACCCCTCCTGCACGTCGAGACGAACGATCCTTTCTAAAAGTTGTGTACCGACCTGCCAAAACTTCGGAACTAAGAATGTCCGGCCTTAACCAGGTTTCGGTAAACACAATAACGTTGGATGCAAATGCGACACTATCCAGGAAAAGAATGCTGAGCTTACTACGCAAGCCTCGAACATTCTGATAGGTCACTAAAAGAGAGTTTGTTAGTTTTTTGGACGGGTGGAGGTAGAGCGGGAGGATGACGAAGGAGCACTGGTCTGATTAGTTGGCAGAGTTATTGGGGGCCTAGTCTTCTTCTTTGCCTTAAACTCCTTCACCACCAAATGCTCCGGCCAAAATTTTGCAGAACAGATGGTGTTAAAGTGAGTTTGGGAGACACTTATTTTAAAAGAAGCTATCTCCCTGGCATAAGAAAAGTTGAACTTTTCCACCTTGAAATCAACGGCTTGTATGCGGCTTTGAATACAAGCCGTCACATCTTTAATTGTGGAGTCAGGGGCAAGTCGTGAGACAAAAACTTGTCTCTTTGGTGGGATCCCGACCAATCTTGGCACCACAGGCCTATCACCTGTGATGGTAATACCCGGTGGTCCGGGTCGTATATTGACTGGTGGGGTCGGAATTGCGGGGACAGCTAATGAATTTGATACTACGGACAGGGACGCTACAGACGGTCTTGGCTGTCGTTGCCTTTGGAGTGGCGAACGATATCAACTGCTGCACTTTTGGGGCAGTCGGCACATGCAGATCCCGCGGAGTGACCTTTTTGAGCCTAGGAGACTCAGTCAGTAGTTTGAAACTATTAAACTGAGATTCCATGGCTAGGAGCCGATCGTATTGCTCTTTGAAGCCCACGGTCAGCTCCCTAAAGCCCTTCCGGGTCTGCCTCATAAACGCTCCCATCTCCTTCTCAACCGGACGGCATGCCTCACAGCTATAATGCAGGCCATTCCTTTTTGAGATGGCATCACCCACGAGACCGGTGATCCCGGCGCATTTAGCGTGCACTACGCTATCGCAGAGCCAGCAGGGGATACTCGGCTGGTCATGGGTGATCTGCTTCTTGCAGGTTTTCTTAACACAGACCACGGAGAATTCCATTTTAAAATGTAAAAATTATTTTATTATTTTTTGTTTCAAAAAAAAAAACTGATATCAGAACAGTGTGCCAAAATAAACGCCAAGAGAGGAATAAGTAAGAATGAGAGCGGTTACCGCAGCTACACTTGAGAGAGAGAGAGCGCTACTGCACAGAAAATATCGAGAGCGAAAGAGGAAGAACAGTTATTTAAGTGTGGGTGATAGGGAGAGAGTGATAAATCAGCAAAACTACTAGGTGAGAGCGGCTAAATATGATACTGCGTGTACTTACGAAAAGCACAAACAAAATCACGCTGTTAGGCGATGCAAAAATAATAATTTAAATTATGTTTTTCACAGCAAACAGGCATGCACTCGCGATCAAGAAATAGATGATATAGGAAGTTGTTAATTTATGAATTTTTTTAGGGGTAAGCGGAGCGCAAAACAAAAACACGTCTGACTACTACAAAGAGAATCGAACGAATAATAACGAATAAAATCTAAAATATTACATTTTGCTGAAATTTTACTTTCGAAAAAGGGACAATCTTATGTATACAATTAAAAGTACAAAAAATACAGCCAGCCAGATCAAATCGTTCTTAGAACTATGTAGCTTTCATTGGAAGTCCATCACTAACGTCGCAAATATAGCAAAGCATACGACGCTCAAGCTGAAGATACAAAATATACAAATTTGTCAACGAAAAAATAAAAATAAAAAAACTTAAAAATGATCAAATAAAACGATGAATGGAATTTTCATTGCTTCTTCTTCAACCTTCTTTAAGCTTGGACTCGGAATCCGGAAGGGAAGCCACATCCAAGAGCTTAATTGAGAAATGGAAATTTTCTAAAATCCACAAAAAAATGAGGGAAAATGTTGTGAGCCGCGGCAAAGGCCGCAGCTCTACTTTATGCCCGGTACTCAGTCAGTATATATGTACATACATATATGAGCTTACGATTTATGCTATTTATTATATTTTTGAAAAAGGACGAATTAAGTTTTAGGAAAAAAAAATTTCAATTTATATAGGTACATGTTTCCATTTTTGTTTACATGTGCTTTTTACATATGCTTCTACATTTCTACATATACATGTACAACTACATATATGAGACATGGAGGTCTTTTTGAGAGAGGGAATAAGTAAGCGCTTAACAGGCGTTGCGTAGCGACTGAAATTTAATTTGGTCCTTCTGGCTATTATAGTAGTTCGATCTGATTTAGATTCGGAAACCTGGTATATACGGTTATTTTCCATGATTATGCGTTTTTAGTTTTCTCTTATCTTAAAAATTGTGGATTCCACAGATTTTCGTACTTTGTGGTGGCGGCAGAGGGCGTATCAACATTTTGAAATAGACTTGTATTGAAGTAATATTACAGGACCTTTCGGGGAATTTCGGATATTATGAAATTGTAATTTGAAAGCTTAATATCTTCCAGACGTTAAGTTGCAGCTACAAAGTGTTTGGGTAGGATTTATAGCTGCATTTATCAGCGTTTCAAAACTGTAAAGTTTAATTTAACAAGTTATAGGAAACTTAAGTAATGTGAAAAATAGAAGCACTACCTCTGAAAAAAATACCAAATTTTTAAAACAAAAAAATCTTAAAAAAAATTAATCTGGAAAAAAAATATTCTTACAAAAATTTTAAACATCCAAATCTATCAGAAAAATTAATTTTGGGCGACAGCGGAAAAGTCGTGTTAACTAGTGTAATCAGACTTTAATGTTCAACTTTTTCTCACATACTACATCTTTTAGGATGAATTAAAAGTAGCCTACGTTACGTGGGATTCTGTTTTTAGAGTGTCCTTTCAGGTATATTCATTTTTCTCAATTCTCAATAATAACCAGGTCTGTTACATAGACAGTTATAAAGAAAAACGTATTTTAAAAACCATGTAATTTTTGGGCTGTTTTTCAATTTTGACTTGACTTTACAAAAAAACTTCAACACACTACACCGAGATATTATGTTTACATCTTCATTGAATATTTCTTTACCTAAGTTTAAAATCTTTATTCTCAAAAATTTGGCTTCATCAAAAACAGGCGAGAAAGGGCTGTCGCATATGCTAAATCCCATACAAAATCAAAACCGTTTGTTGCGGGAGGTAGCATCACTCCAATCGATTTAGAATCTGTGTCCAGGAATGTACGGCCACGATGTCATATTTCAGACTAAAACCTCCTACTTTCCATGGAGATTATACTGATTCGGCAGATTCTTCAAGATGTTTACCACAAGTGTAGATCAGGAGGCCGTTTTATCAAAGATTGAGAAGTTTCAATACCTGCTTTCATGTTTGGTGGACCTGTCCTTGAAGCTGTTCGGTCTTTAGAAGTAACGGAGAGCAATTATGATATCGCTTTGGACGTTTTAAAAAATCTTTTCAATAATAAACGTTTAATCTTTCAGGCACACGTTTCTAAGGCTTGGAAGCAGGAGAATATTAAAAATGGGTCAACTTGAAAGCTACGTATTTTATAATAACTAAACCATAAAAAAACGATGATTCTTAAAAAAATTTTAAATCACAAAAAGTCATTTTAGGCGACAAGGTGCATTCGCACATGAGAGCGCTAAGGTCGAAAGGTAGAATAGGGAAAATAGTAAGGTCCATCATCGTTCATACAAGTATCTCGACACTGACAGCAGGAACAAATGGAAGGAACTGGTGCACCCAATTTTATACCAACATGGGACAATTTTTCGGCTTTTTTGGAATGGAGATTTCGAACCACGGAAGCAAGGATCAAGCTGTGCTGATTGATCCCCATACCAGTCAGGTTGGAAAATATAAACTCAAAAAACAGTCTGGGTGCTACAAATACCATCGTATCGGAGTGCGTATTTTGTAATAAGGAGCCCAACATTTACAGCTGCACTCGATTTGGAAACCTTTCGCATTCTTTGCGCCTTAAACAGGCAAGGAAGATTAAAGAATGCTTTAACTGTTTGAACAAGAGACATCGTAACACCTCCTGCAGTTCAGGTTCCTATTGCACATGGGTTAAAATCATCATTCCTATTGCAATAGTCCTCTGCCGACTTCAGTTACCACAGAACATACGAATGATAATATTTCGCCTACTCAGACTGAGTCAGACCCCAATCTTAAGTCTCTTGTTTCCATTTCAATACCATTCTCGTCTTCCGCTTAGAATCTTTGTTCAGACGTAGTGCTTCTAGCCACAACAGTCTTAATGATTAAGAGTCCATTTAATGATCTTCTTCAACGCCGGACTCTTCTGAATTCCGGCTTACAAATTAATTTACTAGCTATTTTTTTGCTCTGAAACGAGTCAAAGGTTTGTTGTCAATATCCGGTACTGGTGCTTTTCATTCGATCCAGGATTTCAGATTACTGCACGAGTCTCATAGCTCTTTTTGCTTAACGCATCACAGGAAACAAGCCTGCTTCTTCCTTTAATACATCCAAATGGAGCATGCCATCTAATATCAGCCTTGCTGACCCACACTTCAACAAATCTCAGCGCATCTACATATGTACCTTTTGGAGCCAGTTTGTTTTAAGAGATCTGTGCTGGACAGACCAAAAAAGGCAGTGAAAAAGTATGGAGCTATCCTTCTATCTTTCTCTCGTCTATCGTTCTTTCAAAGCAGCAGTCTTGAAATATATGGATTTTATGATGCCAACATGACGGCATATGGATCATGTATCTGAGCTGTTTCGCAAAGCGGCAATGGAGACAAGGCAAATCTTCTATGTTCCAGATTTCGTTTAGCGCCACTGACTGTGAATGTATGTCGTATTCTCTTGGATCAAGAACCAGCCATCTAACTTCAAAGTATTTGTTGTTAGATGGCTGTTCTGTTCTTATGGAACTTACATCTGAAATGTCTTGGCTGCATGTGCCCAGTGCTCTCAATCCTACCGATTAGCTTTCTCGAGGATCATTAGCTGAGCCTCATTACTTGACAGCCAGTGCAGGTCACTGGCTTTTACAGAGCCGGTTTTGGGGAGACGGAAAACAACACTAATTATAAACTTTGTAAGGAAGTTCCTGTCTCAGGCCGGGGTACAGCATCTCAGTCTGTCCAAGGCCCGGTCCCCATACAGAATTATTTGTATTAGGGGACCATAGAGAGGGATCGGACGGACGAAGTGTAGGGGAGGGACGGGTGGCGCGTGCACTCCGCGCGGTGCCGACGTTTGCCGTGGTCGGGGCCTCGACCAGGGGTGTGCTATGGGATGGCGTAGTTGGAAGGGAAAGGGGATGGAGGGGGGAGCATTCAACGGGAAGGGGCGACCACCGGCTTGGCAAATCGCGTGGCGTCCGCGTACACGATTGCCCAGCGGTGATCCCCGAGGATGAGGAAAGGCTACGAGGAGGTAGTTCTACGGGAGGGGAATCTCAGTCCGTGGAAGTCGTGGCATCCGCGTACAACTCCACTGGCTGAGTTCCCGCCATGCAAAGGGAATATTAATTCGGCACCCAATACGGGAAAAGGGGTGGGTTAAGAATCGAGGGCTTGCGGGCTATAGTATTAAATGATCGATGCATATATATAAAATTCCAAAATCTTCTGCTAATATTTCACTTTATTTGTCTGATTCCTGTAACTATTATTTTTATTCTTAGGGGTCCCTGTCGCACCTAGCTTCCCTTCCCTAGCTCGCTTACGCAAGGCCAGCTTACCCGCTGTCTCCTCCCGGCATCCTGGCTGTCGTTGATCCTGGCTGCTGGCACTTTTAATAACTACTTTGTGACCGCGCACTTCTGCCTTTCTTGGCTGCTCAAAATCGACTCCCGTATTCATTTTTCGCCTCTGCCTCTGCCGGCGTTTGTCGCTTGTCGTCGCGTAGGTGATCGACGCTCGCTCTATGCTGTCTCTGCTCTCTCTGCCACTCTCGACTGCGGCTCCCGTTTACCGTTATTTGGGTGTCGGGGTTTTGCGTCGTGCGATTTCTCGAACGTTCTGCTGCTGTTGCTGCTCTCTCTCCCTCTCTCGGCTGCGGCTCCTGTTTACCGTTACTTGGGTGTCGGGGTATTGCGTTGTGCGATTTCTCGAACGTTCTGCTGCTGTTGCTGCTCTCTTTCCCGCTCTCGGCTGCGGCTCCTGTTTACCGTTACTTGGGTGTCGGGGTATTGCGTTGTCGCTTGTCTGTTAGTGATGCTCATTCTGGTTCTCGTCGGTGATGCTCTATACGGTTCTCGTCGGTGATGCTCTATACGGTTCCCGTGAACCGCACCCCCCTCCCGTGCAAATAACTCGACTTGGTTGTTGATCCTTACTATCTTAATCTATTATTATGAACTATATACTACATACTAGGGAAAACAAAAATCAAAAATAACAAAATATTCATTGGGGTGTCTGGAAAAGAAAATAGTCAACAAATATCCAAGTGGGTTTTTTGTGAGGGGCTCTGCCCCTTCACACTCCCTTCCTACTTCGGGGGACGGATAGAAATAAAAACCTGGCCGCCCCGGTTGATCGAGACCCTAAAGGTGCGACCTTCGTGCTCCTCGATATGCCGGGTTCGGGGTCCGTCTTCCCGGTCTTGTTGGTGCCGTCTCACGCTGTCCTGCAACGCCGTGGGTATCCGTCGGTCCGGCGTCTCCACACGCCACTCTTCCGGCGCCACTGGCCACTCCTGTTCGTCCTGAAGCTCGTTGAGGGCTGGGACTTCTTGGAACAGATCCAGCAGTCCGCCCACGGCCTCCTCGTCGAGCTCCAGAGATGTGCTGTTCCCGGAGGTGTTGAGCTCTGCTTCGCGGCCTGAGTGGTCCGAGGGCTGCACTAGTGGTGGGTCAATGAGCTCGTCGGCGCTTCCCTCGTTGGCCTCTGGACTTTCCCGGGGGTCTGCTTCCTCTTCGGGTTCGGGGGACCGTCCTTCGGCAGGAGAAGGTGTCGGTGAGTCCCAGTCGAACCAGGTCAGGTCGATGCCGGACTCGATACTGGTGCGCTCTGGTGTGGTGTCGTCATCGCCGAGTAATGGGCGCCAGCGTGGAATGGTTTCGGTGGAGGTGGTTTCGCCCTCCCCGCAGCTTATCCCTGATGAGGATTCTGGCCTCTCGGGGTACGGACTGCGTGCGATTTCTTCTGGTAGGGGACCGACGTGTATGTCCGGGGATGCCCTGACCTCCACTAGGTTTTCTCCGGCGTTGCGCCTTTCTCCTCCTTCCATCCATTCTCGGATGTACTGGTCCCTAGCGTCCATCACAGGCAGGGAACCGTCCTGGCCTGGGTCTTCGCCGGAGCTGATGTCGGAGTACTGGGGCTGATCTGGGCTACTGGTCCGGCGTTTAGTTCTAGCCGGCTCCCGCGCCCTGTTGAACCACCCATCGCGGAGTACTTCCTCATCGCTCTCGCTGCTGTCCCATCCCGGTCCATGGCTCCACCGCGGCTCGGCGTCCACCGGAGCGTCAAAGTCCTCATCCCTCATCCGCGCTGCTTGTCGGGGATATGCCCAGGGATAGAGCCGACTCCAGCCCGTGGTGGGGGTGACTTGAGCCGTTTTGGATACAGCCTGGCCCGCCGCTCGTATTCATGCCGTGAGACCTCGTGCGGTGGTGTCGACGGTGGGGTCCCTATGCCTGCTTCTTTCGCGGTTCGGTTCTTTGGGTGCCTCTGCAGGATCTGTGCAAGCTGTTGGCTTCTTTTCTGCAGCCGTACCAACTCCTCACTGAGAGCTTGGTTGGCGGCCCGCAGCTCGTCAAGATCATCTCGCGATTCCTCTGGGCGTAGTCCTTGCCATGGGTTGTTGGCGGCAGTGAATTGGTCTCCAGTCGCGTGGAGGTGCTGTAGGGCTTCGCGGGACGTGGAGGGTCCGTCAAACCGCTCGGAGGGGCTGATGGTGTTGCCGAGTAGTGGTTTCGCCGTAGCGGGTAGGGCTGGGGTCCCGGTGTGGTGGTGGTGCTGGGCCCTGATGTTGGCCTGATACTCTCGGCACGCTTCGGCGAACGCGTTCTGGTGGGCTATGGTCCCGTGTGTACCCTGGACTGGTGTGGGCTCTGTGGCGTTGCTCGCTCTGGTCGAGGTGAGTCCTGCTGCGGTGATGTGTAAATGTAAATGTAAATGTTCCCTTGTACCTGGCCCTACCTATAGGTGCGACTTACAATTTGTGAGGGTTATCGTCATATACAATGTGATGTGTACACTTAAAATTATACAATGCCATGGCTTAGGTCTAGTCCCTTAAGGGGAGTTATACTGGGCTTACTGTGACTGTTGCAGTGGTTGCCCCTTGCGGGGCGAGGACATTAGGGCAGCGCACTACTCTAAGTGGCCCTCATGAACTCGCGTGTGCGTGGGCTCGTCCGCCCGGTTCGTCTTCTGCTTCTGTATCCTCGTGGTTGTTGCGGTCATCACCGTCTTCGTAGAAGGCCTTGAGATCGGCGAGCCCGGCGGTTCGTCGCTGCCGTCCTGTGTGCTGTTGTAGGCGTACTATGTTCGGGGAGAGGAACCGGAGTACTCGGTACGGTCCTTCGTACTTGGGTGCCAGTTTTGCAGCGAAGTTGTCGGCCGCTTTGGAGAGGTGGTGTTGTCGTAGCATGACGAGTGTTCCGATTGTGGGTCTCCATTCACGTCGTCGAAGGTTGTATGCCCGTCCCTGGTCTTGTGATGCGCGTTGGGTGTTTTGCCGCACCACTTGGAAGATGTCACGTAGTCTCGTAGCTTTGTCGAAGGGTGCTTCCATGCCTTCGCCTAGGCCTGGAGTTGTCTCTTCGTATAGCGCTCCGGGTAACCGGGGCTCACGTCCGAGGACGAGGAACGCTGGGCTGAACCCCGTCGTGTCGGAGGTGCTGCTGTTGATCGCCAGGCTGAGTTTGGGAAGTATATCGTCCCACGTCCGCTGGTCTCCGTCGATGTATTGTGCAATCATGGTTTTGATTGTCCGGTTAGCCCGCTCAGTTGGATTCTGCTGTGGGGTATAGGGAGCCGTGTGTTCCAGTTCTATTCCGGCCAGCTTGCAGAAGTGTCGAAAAGAGCGACTCGTAAACTGGGTACCATTGTCGCAAACGAGCCTTCTGGGGACACCGAATCGACCCAGAATTCTTTCTCGAAATGCCTTTTCCAGCAGAGCAGTGGTGGCTTTGCGCAGGGGGACCAGTTCTACCCACTTACTAAAGGCGTCGAAGAACACCAATAGCATGGTATTCCCGTGCTTGGATCGCGGCAAAGGACCCACGAAGTCAGCGCAGAGGATGTCAAGTGGTCCTTGAGCCTGACGTGTCAGCATTTGTCCAGCCGGTTTGACTTGACTCACCTTGAATCTTTGGCAACTGACACATCGTCGGATGTAGCGGGCGACATCTCGGTAGAGTCCAGGCCAGTAGTACCGCTGGATAATCCGGGTGGTCGTCTTCCTGATTCCCAGGTGGCCCGCTGTCGGATGATCGTGGCATTCCTCTAGTACTCGGTGTCGGTGGTTCTTGGCTACACATAATTTCCACTGGATGGGGTCCTCCTCGACTGATCTGTTACTGGCCTGTTTGAAGATCTGCCCATTTTCTATGATAAAATCTGACAACTTCTCGGGTTGTTCCTGGATCCGTTTGCATAGGCGTCTCAGCCATGGACATGTGTTCTCTTCTTCTTCGGCGCGTTGCAATGACTCCACTGGTTGTCGTGAGAGGGTGTCGGCCAAGACATTCTGGCTTCCTCGTCGATAGTGGATATCGAACTGATATTGTTGAAGTTCCAATGCCCATCGAGCGATGCGTCCAGTGGGATTATCAATGGAGTTCAGCCATTTTAATGCGAGGTGATCGGTAATCACATCAAAATGGTAGCCCTCCAAGAAACATCGAAGCTTCCGGATGGCCCATACGATGGCCAGACACTCTTTCTCGGTGGCGGAGTAGTTTTCTTCGGCCCTGAGTAACCGGCGGCTGGCGTAGGCGATGACCCGCTCTTCTCCCGCTATCTGCTGTGTCAATACGGCTCCGAGGCCGTACGCACTGGCGTCTGTCTGCAGAACGAATCGCTCGTTGAAATCCGGGCAAGCTAGCACTGTTGCCTGAGTCAATTTTTCCTTCAGCGTTTCGAAAGCCTGCTGCTGATCCTCTGTCCAAACCCACTTTTGGTCCTTTTTTAGGAGGGTGGTCATTGGCTGCACTATGGTGGCGAAGTTGGGGACGAAACGACGATACCATGAGGCCATTCCGATGCAACGCCGCAGCTCCTTTAACGTGGTGGGTGGTGTCAGTCCTTGGACTGCGATGACTTTCTCGGGGTCGGTGTGAATGCCGTGTTCGCTGATCACATGTCCGAGGTAAACCAGGCTCTTCTTGAAGAAACTGCATTTGTTTCGGTTCAGCCTAAGATTGGCCTCTCGCAACCTTCGGAAGACTTCTCGCAAGTTCTTGATGTGCTCCTCTAGGCTTGACCTGATGACAATGATATCGTCCAAATATGCAAAGGCATATGGCTGCATGTCGGGCCCGATGACACTGTCCAAGGCTCGTTGAAAAGTCGCTGGTGCTGAGTGAAGGCCAAATGGCATGACCTTCCATTGGAAGAGCCCCCGGCCCGGCACGGTGAATGCGGTGGCTTCTCTGCTACTCTCGGCTACCGGGATTTGCCAGTATCCATTCTTCAGATCCAATGTTGAAATATAATTGGCATTCCGGAGCCTCTCCAGGATGTGGGTGATGCGTGGTAGTGGGTATGCGTCTGGCACGGATCGAGCGTTTAGTTGGCGATAGGATCTGCAGGATCTGTGCAAGCTGTTGGCTTCTTTTCTGCAGCCGTACCAACTCCTCACTGAGAGCTTGGTTGGCGGCCCGCAGCTCGTCAAGATCATCTCGCGATTCCTCTGGGCGTAGTCCTTGCCATGGGTTGTTGGCGGCAGTGAATTGGTCTCCAGTCGCGTGGAGGTGCTGTAGGGCTTCGCGGGACGTGGAGGGTCCGTCAAACCGCTCGGAGGGGCTGATGGTGTTGCCGAGTAGTGGTTTCGCCGTAGCGGGTAGGGCTGGGGTCCCGGTGTGGTGGTGGTGCTGGGCCCTGATGTTGGCCTGATACTCTCGGCACGCTTCGGCGAACGCGTTCTGGTGGGCTATGGTCCCGTGTGTACCCTGGACTGGTGTGGGCTCTGTGGCGTTGCTCGCTCTGGTCGAGGTGAGTCCTGCTGCGGTGATGTGTAAATGTAAATGTAAATGTTCCCTTGTACCTGGCCCTACCTATAGGTGCGACTTACAATTTGTGAGGGTTATCGTCATATACAATGTGATGTGTACACTTAAAATTATACAATGCCATGGCTTAGGTCTAGTCCCTTAAGGGGAGTTATACTGGGCTTACTGTGACTGTTGCAGTGGTTGCCCCTTGCGGGGCGAGGACATTAGGGCAGCGCACTACTCTAAGTGGCCCTCATGAACTCGCGTGTGCGTGGGCTCGTCCGCCCGGTTCGTCTTCTGCTTCTGTATCCTCGTGGTTGTTGCGGTCATCACCGTCTTCGTAGAAGGCCTTGAGATCGGCGAGCCCGGCGGTTCGTCGCTGCCGTCCTGTGTGCTGTTGTAGGCGTACTATGTTCGGGGAGAGGAACCGGAGTACTCGGTACGGTCCTTCGTACTTGGGTGCCAGTTTTGCAGCGAAGTTGTCGGCCGCTTTGGAGAGGTGGTGTTGTCGTAGCATGACGAGTGTTCCGATTGTGGGTCTCCATTCACGTCGTCGAAGGTTGTATGCCCGTCCCTGGTCTTGTGATGCGCGTTGGGTGTTTTGCCGCACCACTTGGAAGATGTCACGTAGTCTCGTACCTTTGTCGAAGGGTGCTTCCATGCCTTCGCCTAGGCCTGGAGTTGTCTCTTCGTATAGCGCTCCGGGTAACCGGGGCTCACGTCCGAGGACGAGGAACGCTGGGCTGAACCCCGTCGTGTCGGAGGTGCTGCTGTTGATCGCCAGGCTGAGTTTGGGAAGTATATCGTCCCACGTCCGCTGGTCTCCGTCGATGTATTGTGCAATCATGGTTTTGATTGTCCGGTTAGCCCGCTCAGTTGGATTCTGCTGTGGGGTATAGGGAGCCGTGTGTTCCAGTTCTATTCCGGCCAGCTTGCAGAAGTGTCGAAAAGAGCGACTCGTAAACTGGGTACCATTGTCGCAAACGAGCCTTCTGGGGACACCGAATCGACCCAGAATTCTTTCTCGAAATGCCTTTTCCAGCAGAGCAGTGGTGGCTTTGCGCAGGGGGACCAGTTCTACCCACTTACTAAAGGCGTCGAAGAACACCAATAGCATGGTATTCCCGTGCTTGGATCGCGGCAAAGGACCCACGAAGTCAGCGCAGAGGATGTCAAGTGGTCCTTGAGCCTGACGTGTCAGCATTTGTCCAGCCGGTTTGACTTGACTCACCTTGAATCTTTGGCAACTGACACATCGTCGGATGTAGCGGGCGACATCTCGGTAGAGTCCAGGCCAGTAGTACCGCTGGATAATCCGGGTGGTCGTCTTCCTGATTCCCAGGTGGCCCGCTGTCGGATGATCGTGGCATTCCTCTAGTACTCGGTGTCGGTGGTTCTTGGCTACACATAATTTCCACTGGATGGGGTCCTCCTCGACTGATCTGTTAGTGGCCTGTTTGAAGATCTGCCCATTTTCTATGATAAAATCTGACAGCTTCTCGGGTTGTTCCTGGATCCGTTTGCATAGGCGTCTCAGCCATGGACATGTGTTCTCTTCTTCTTCGGCGCGTTGCAATGACTCCACTGGTTGTCGTGAGAGGGTGTCGGCCAAGACATTCTGGCTTCCTCGTCGATAGTGGATATCGAACTGATATTGTTGAAGTTCCAATGCCCATCGAGCGATGCGTCCAGTGGGATTATCAATGGAGTTCAGCCATTTTAATGCGAGGTGATCGGTAATCACATCAAAATGGTAGCCCTCCAAGAAACATCGAAGCTTCCGGATGGCCCATACGATGGCCAGACACTCTTTCTCGGTGGCGGAGTAGTTTTCTTCGGCCCTGAGTAACCGGCGGCTGGCGTAGGCGATGACCCGCTCTTCTCCCGCTATCTGCTGTGTCAATACGGCTCCGAGGCCGTACGCACTGGCGTCTGTCTGCAGAACGAATCGCTCGTTGAAATCCGGGCAAGCTAGCACTGTTGCCTGAGTCAATTTTTCCTTCAGCGTTTCGAAAGCCTGCTGCTGATCCTCTGTCCAAACCCACTTTTGGTCCTTTTTTAGGAGGGTGGTCATTGGCTGCACTATGGTGGCGAAGTTGGGGACGAAACGACGATACCATGAGGCCATTCCGATGCAACGCCGCAGCTCCTTTAACGTGGTGGGTGGTGTCAGTCCTTGGACTGCGATGACTTTCTCGGGGTCGGTGTGAATGCCGTGTTCGCTGATCACATGTCCGAGGTAAACCAGGCTCTTCTTGAAGAAACTGCATTTGTTTCGGTTCAGCCTAAGATTGGCCCCTCGCAACCTTCGGAAGACTTCTCGCAAGTTCTTGATGTGCTCCTCTAGGCTTGACCCGATGACAATGATATCGTCCAAATATGCAAAGGCATATGGCTGCATGTCGGGCCCGATGACACTGTCCAAGGCTCGTTGAAAAGTCGCTGGTGCTGAGTGAAGGCCAAATGGCATGACCTTCCATTGGAAGAGCCCCCGGCCCGGCACGGTGAATGCGGTGGCTTCTCTGCTACTCTCGGCTACCGGGATTTGCCAGTATCCATTCTTCAGATCCAATGTTGAAATATAATTGGCGTTCCGGAGCCTCTCCAGGATGTGGGTGATGCGTGGTAGTGGGTATGCGTCTGGCACGGATCGAGCGTTTAGTTGTCGATAGTCCACGCACATACGCATCTCTCCGGTCTTCTTTCCCACCAGTACGATTGGGGCACTGTGAGGGCTCCTGGATGGCTCGATTCGTCCGTCTCGAAGTAGTTCTGTCACTTGTGCATCGATGATCTTCTGCATGGCGGGATTCTTCGGAAAGTATCGTTGTTTCACGGGCTTGTCGTCTCGCATGGTAATGGTGTGCTCGGCAATGTGCGATATCCCGTTCAGCCCTTCAAACTTCGCCAATTCTTCCTCCAGGAATTTTGCTGCTTCAGGCGTGGGGGGCTGCGTGGGGACTGGATCTGGCTGCCATGGAGAGAGTTCCTCTAGTTCCATGGCGGTGACAGCTGCTAGAATGGCACTGTCGTAGTCATACTGGTCGTTCGTTCGAAAGGGGTTCTTCTTTCGTGCTGTGTTTGCGCGTGGTGTACGGAAAGGGTTCCTTTCCCGTGCGGTCATTGCGTCGGCTAGGGGTTCTAGGTCGTAGCTCCATTGTGCCAGCGCCCTGCATTTGCGGGGGAGTTGGGTTGGCCTGGTCTCTGTAGATGGTCTCGACGCTAGTGGAGTGCCGTCAGGTCTTAGCGTTAAGGCTTTTCGTTTCCTGCCTTGGGTGAAGTCCTTGGTCAACAGGGCACGTTTTCCCCAGGTGTCCGTGTTGCTCTGCTGGTCTGCAGGAGACGCCGTGGTCGACGAGGCGAGTGTGCTCGTCGACGCCAAGGTTCCTGCGCTGTGTCGTGGCGGTGTTGGAGATCCCTTGGTCAACAAGGCGTGAGTGCTCGTTGACGCCAAGGTGTCCGTGTTTCTCTGCTGCTCTGCAGGAGACGCCTTGGTCGACGAGGCGAGTGTGCTCGTCGACGCCAAGGTTCCTGCGCTGTGTCGTGGCGGTGTCGAGGATCCCTTGGTCAACGAGGCGTGAGTGCTCGTTGACGCCAAGGTGTCCGTGTTTCTCTGCTGCTCTGCAGGAGACGCCTTGGTCGACGAGGCGAGTGTGCTCGTCGACGCCAAGGTTCCTGCGCTGTGTCGTGGTGGTGTTGAGGATCCCTTGGTCAACGAGGCGTGAGTGCTCGTTGACGCCAAGGTGTCCGTGTTTCTCTGCTGCTCTGCAGGAGACGCCTTGGTCGACGAGGCGAGTGTGCTCGTCGACGCCAAGGTTCCTGCGCTGTGTCGTGGTGGTGTCGAGGATCCCTTGGTCAACGACGCGTGTGTCGTGGCGGTGTCGAGGATCCCTTGGTCAACGAGGCGTGAGTGCTCGTTGACGCCAAGGTGTCCGTGTTTCTCTGCTGCTCTGCAGGAGACGCCTTGGTCGACGAGGCGAGTGTGCTCGTCGACGCCAAGGTTCCTGCGCTGTGTCGTGGTGGTGTTGAGGATCCCTTGGTCAACGAGGCGTGAGTGCTCGTTGACGCCAAGGTGTCCGTGTTTCTCTGCTGCTCTGCAGGAGACGCCTTGGTCGACGAGGCGAGTGTGCTCGTCGACGCCAAGGTTCCTGCGCTGTGTCGTGGTGGTGTCGAGGATCCCTTGGTCAACGACGCGTGAGTGCTCGTCGACGCCAAGGTTCCTGCGCTGTGTCGTGGTGGTGTTGAGGATCCCTTGGTCAACGAGGCGTGAGTGCTCGTTGAAGCCAAGGTGTCCGTTTTTCTCTGCTGCTCTGCAGGAGGCGCCTTGGTCGACGAGGCGCGAGTGCTCGTCGACGCCAAGGTTCCTGCGCTGTGTCGTGGCGGTGTTGAGGATCCCTTGGTCAACAAGGCGTGAGTGCTCGTTGACGCCAAGGTGTCCGTGTTTCTTTGCTGCTCTGCTTGGTTTGGGCTATTGACCGAAAGGATGGTCGACCCGCTTGGAGCCGCCGTGTTTCCGGTAGTCGGGGTTCGAGGGCTGTGGTCGTTTTCGGGATCGGCGACTTTGCGTGACTGTGGCGATGCGACTGCTGTTGGTGGAAAGCCGGGAGGCTGGCGTAACTTTAGTTGTAGGTATGCCCTTCCACAGTGGATCCTGGCGCGGATACCACAAAGGAAATCGAGACCCAGGATGACATCGTCCAGCACTGTTGACAGAACTAGCAGCGATACCTGGGTCTCCTGTTGGTCGAGGCGCACCTTTGCCGTTATCGCCTGGGTTATGGCCTTCCGAGTTCCGTCCGCCAGGCTGATCCTGGTCCTCACTTCTCGTCGATTCTCAGCAGTTCCCAACTCTTCGGCCACCCTCTGACTGACGAACGACCGAGTTGCTCCAGTGTCAAGAGTCGCCGAGAAGGCTCTCCCATTGATGGTCACTAGAGCTGTGATCCTTCCTCCGACCATGCTCAATGGGTGAGGGACTCCGGGTCCTGAGTGCGTGTCTCCGCCCGTGTCCCTACCGGGCGGAGACTCGATCCGTTTCCCCGACTCGGTCTTCCGGCAGCAGTAGATGGTCCTGATATTTCGGTGGCGACAATCCCAACAGAAAAGCTTCCGCCGATTGGTGCATGTTTGGCTGGAGTGTCCTACCTCCCCACAGTTTCGGCATGCTCGACTCACATCGATTGGCCGTTCTTCCTCTTGATTGATCACTCGCGCAACTCCATTCGATGTCCCGTTTGTGATGCCTCGCGCCGTTGTGGTTTCGTTGCTGGAGTACGTTGCGCGGGGCCGATGGGTTGGTCCGGTTCCGCTGCTGCGAGGGGAATCACGGTCTCGTGCAGTCTCGTATGCTGCGACGAGCTGGGTGAGCTCTGTAAGGGAATTGAAGTCCTGTCTTCTGGTATACATTTGGTAGTCCGGTCGGAGATTCTCGTAGATTCGATCCAGTTCCTGCTCCCGCGTGAACTTGGCACGCTGCATCATCAGTCGTAGTTCTATCATATAGTCCCTGAAGGATTCTCGGGGCTTCTGTTCCCGGCTCCGGATGGTGTCTTCCAAGCGTTGGAAGTATCTGGGTGGTAAGAAAAAGTCCAGAAATTCCTTGCGAAAATCTGTCCAACTCTGGCCCTGCATCTGAAAGGTCCGGAACCATCCTTCAGCTTTACCTGTCAGGAGTCTCGAGATAGCCCGAGGCAGCTGTTCTGGGCTCCCGCCGTAGGATTCGACTCGCTCCTCCAGTCGCTCGATTAATGCCAGTGGGTCCGTCTGACCATTAAAGGTGAGTCCCCACTTCCTAAGCTTGTCCGCCAGGTGAGAGTATGAAATCTCTCCACACCCTGGGCGAAATGCTCGTTGGGCCGGGAGACTACGTGCTTGGTCGGGATCGCCGTTCGATGACGGATCCGTCACCACTGTCCGGGGTCCGATGCTACTGGACACGGGACGTCTGTGCTCTTGGCTTGGCTCGGGTATGACCCCAAGAGGCTGCCCTGAAAGGGCACGTGATTGGTCGTAGCCCGATGACGCTGTGGCCGGGTGGTTCCTTGGTCCGGTGCTGGATCCTCGGCTCGTACTGGGCAGATTCGGTATGACCAGTCGTTGGACTCCTTGACGCGGAGGGCTATCATCTGTGGCCGGTGTGTTGTCCTCGGAACCCTGGGTAGTGATGTTTAGTTCCGGCACTGCCAGTTGAAGTTTCTGCTCATCCATGTCTTCCTCCCTCTTTGCTCGAGTCTCAGGCCCTGGTGATGTGGCTGGGCTTCGATGCTCCCTGGGACTCGGAATGTTCCCGAAGTGCGAGTTCAATTCGTCCAGCCTCGCCTGTACTTCCTCGGAGTGTCCGCCCTGTCTAATGAAATTTGAGATCCGGCCGCGTAGCTCCTCTACGGTACCGGCTTCTCCGAGTCCGAACTCCTTGGCCAAGCTCTGTAGTTCGTCCTTCCTACGGGAGTTCAACCAGCGGGTGCCCATCGTGTTGCGGGATCGCGGTGTTTGTTCTTCGTGCACGGTATGGCACTGAAGGATTGGTGACTCTTTCTGAAGGTACGTGGCACGTGGTATAACAGGACACGCGGCGCGACACTGGATTCAGGGATCCTGGGCCAGGATATGTTTCTCAGCGTTCGTGTACGAGGCGCGGCACTGGGATCAGGGATCCTGGGTCAGGATATGTTTCTCAGCGTTCGTGTACGAGGCGCGGCACTGGGATCAGGGATCCTTCTAAAGGATATGCAGTGGCTGGACACGGGGCGCGGCACTGGATTCAGGGATCCTGGGTCAGGATATGTTTCTCAGCGTTAGTGTACGAGGCGCGGCACTGGGATCAGGGATCCTTCGAAAGGATATGCAGTGGCTGGACACGGGGCGCGGCACTGGATTCAGGGATCCTGGGTCAGGATATGTTTCTCAGCGTTCGTGTACGAGGCGCGGCACTGGGATCAGGGATACTTCGAAAGGATATGCAATGGCTGGGCACGGGGCGCGACACTGTATTCAGGGATCCTGGGTCAGGATATGTTTCTCAGCGTTCGTGTACGAGGCGCGGCACTGGGATCAGGGATCCTTCGAAAGGATATGCAGTGGCTGGACACGGGGCGCGGCACTGGATTCAGGGATCCTGGGTCAGGATATGTTTCTCGGCGTTCGTGTACGAGGCGCGGCACTGGAATCAGGGATCCTTCGAAAGGATATGCAGTGGCTGGACACGGGGCGCGGCACTGGATTCAGGGATCCTGGGTCAGGATATGTTTCTCAGCGTTCGTGTACGAGGCGCGGCACTGGGATCAGGGATACTTCGAAAGGATATGCAATGGCTGGGCACGGGGCGCGACACTGTATTCAGGGATCCTGGGTCAGGATATGTTTCTCAGCGTTCGTGTACGAGGCGCGACACTGGGATCAGGGATCCTTCGAAAGGATATGCAGTGGCTGGACACGGGGCGCGGCACTGGATTCAGGGATCCTGGGTCAGGATATGTTTCTCAGCGTTCGTGTACGAGGCGCGGCACTGGGATCAGGGATACTTGCAGGTCTTTTGTAGTCTTGGGCGTGATGCTTGCTGGTCGAAGGCTCGGACTTGATTCCCCCTCCTGGGCTCGGACTCCTCCTTTTATTGCTGCTACCAAGCTTTTTCTCAGAGGGCTCTGCTGCCGAGCGAAGCCCTCTCTCTCCTCTGCTGTCACCTTGTCGCTGTGTCGTCGTGTCGCCGTGTCGCCGCGCCGGGGAAAAACCAGCCTCGGCTGTATTTGAACCAGCGAGTGAAGATTGGTGCTCTGCTCGTGTTTTCCTATGCCTGATGCTGCTGTCGCTGCTGCTGTCTGCCCACGCTTGGTTTGATGGCACAACCTTGTGGCCGGGCTACGTGGCCGCGTGATCGCGCTACTATTCTGCTGCTCTGGTTACTGTACTTTTCGGCTTTCTGACTTGCTCGGGGTTCCGCAGGGCGCGGAGGGCGTTTTTCAGCTTAGAAATTCGGGGGGTGGGGGTTCGATGCTTAGTTATGCCTGCCACTCGTTACATCACTTATTTCCAAACCGATCCGCTCTCAGGTCCCTGCTCGGGCGCCATCTGTAAGGAAGTTCCTGTCTCAGGCCGGGGTACAGCCTCTCAGTCTGTCCAAGGCCCGGTCCCCATACAGAATTATTTGTATTAGGGGACCATAGAGAGGGATCGGACGGACGAAGTGTAGGGGAGGGACGGGTGGTGCGTGCACTCCGCGCGGTGCCGACGTTAGCCGTGGTCGGGGCCTCGACCAGGGGTGTGCTATGGGATGGCGTAGTTGGTGGGGATCCGGCACGCGCGCAGCCTGTAGGAGGTAGTACCCTCCACTCGTGGCCAGCGAAGGCGGCGCCGGGTACCCCGGGCCTGGGCGTGGGCGCGTGTTGCGGCTGTTGTGGCTGTTGGGGGGCCGGGGTACACGGGGTACACGTGGTCGGTGGTACCCCCCACTCGTAGCTAGCGAGTATGGCGCCGCATACCCCTCGGCCTGGGTACAGGCGCGGGAGGCGTGCTGCGTGTGGTGTGGCCGAGTTGGTGTGCCGGGATGGAAGGGAAAGGGGATGGAGGGGGGAGCATTCAACGGGAAGGGGCGACCACCGGCTTGGCAAATCGCGTGGCGTCCGCGTACACGATTGCCCAGCGGTGATCCCCGAGGATGAGGAAAGGCTACGAGGAGGTAGTTCTACGGGAGGGGAATCTCAGTCCGTGGAAGTCGTGGCATCCGCGTACAACTCCACTGGCTGAGTTCCCGCCATGCAAAGGGAATATTAATTCGGCACCCAATACGGGAAAAGGGGTGGGTTAAGAATCGAGGGCTTGCGTATATATAAAATTCCAAAATCTTCTGCTAATATTTCACTTTATTTGTCTGATTCCTGTAACTATTATTTTTATTCTTAGGGGTCCCTGTCGCACCTAGCTTCCCTTCCCTAGCTCGCTTACGCAAGGCCAGCTTACCCGCTGTCTCCTCCCGGCATCCTGGCTGTCGTTGATCCTGGCTGCTGGCACTTTTAATAACTACTTTGTGACCGCGCACTTCTGCCTTTCTTGGCTGCTCAAAATCGACTCCCGTATTCATTTTTCGGCCGGCCACTCCAGGCCTCCCGGCTCGAGCCTCTGCCTGTAGCCTCTGCCGGCGTTTGTCGCTTGTCGTCGCGTAGGTGATCGACGCTCGCTCTATGCTGTCTCTGCTCTCTCTGCCACTCTCGACTGCGGCTCCCGTTTACCGTTATTTGGGTGTCGGGGTTTTGCGTCGTGCGATTTCTCGAACGTTCTGCTGCTGTTGCTGCTCTCTCTCCCTCTCTCGGCTGCGGCTCCTGTTTACCGTTACTTGGGTGTCGGGGTATTGCGTTGTGCGATTTCTCGAACGTTCTGCTGCTGTTGCTGCTCTCTTTCCCGCTCTCGGCTGCGGCTCCTGTTTACCGTTACTTGGGTGTCGGGGTATTGCGTTGTCGCTTGTCTGTTAGTGATGCTCATTCTGGTTCTCGTCGGTGATGCTCTATACGGTTCTCGTCGGTGATGCTCTATACGGTTCTCGTCGGTGATGCTCTATACGGTTCCCGTGAGCCGCACCCCCCTCCCGTGCAAATAACTCGACTTGGTTGTTGATCCTTACTATCTTAATCTATTATTATGAACTATATACTACATACTAGGGAAAACAAAAATCAAAAATAAAAAAATATTCATTGGGGTGTCTGGAAAAGAAAATAGTCAACAAATATCCAAGTGGGTGTTTTGTGAGGGGCTCTGCCCCTTCACAACTTACGCTTCAAGATATTCGGTGGAGGAATCAAATTTTGTGAAATGCAGCGAATTTTTGCCTAGGTATGCAGGTTTATTCATCGACGAAGTCTTGAAAAAACTGTGGAGGATTTGCGCTTTGGAAACAATGCATCGCTTTAGCCATCTGCGGTCTGTTTCATTTTCTTGCCGGTCCTTGTCTTCGACTTTGCCATTCCCTTTTCCATCTCCTGACTTTTTTAGCTCATCAGCGTCGATTTGTTGCATTGGGGATGTTCCCAGCTGCATGTGGGGCTCATAGTTTAGTTCAGCTTGTGTTGGGAATAGCGGTTCTACGATTTCAGTCAGAGGTTCCGGGAAGGTGGGCATTGCCTTACGCGCTAACTTATTCATCACCAGCTTGTATGCTAGGCCGAAAGCCTGTGCGTCCGCTTCGCCTCACAGATCCCTCTAGCATTTTGACTTGCTAAGTTTGATCTCCTTGTTGAGTTTGCTTCGCTGTTGGTGGTATTTGGAGAGTACCTCAACGGCTTCCTGTGTTGCTCCGGGGTCTTGAGGTCTCGACTTGTCTTTTTCTCGGCTCTCTGGTACCGTCGCCTTGCTGCGAGGCTTCCTCTTCTCAGATCAGTAATATTCTGCGACCACCAATCTACTGGTTTTCGCCGCTTTCTTCTCATATTTTTCTTTGTCATGGCGGCGTTATAGGCCGTTTTCATTCACATCGCTAGCATGTTGGTCCGTCGTTCCTCATCTCCGTAGTTTTGTTCGCTGTTTAGCTCAAACATTAGTAGCTACCACTGTGTTTCTCTTTCTTCAGTGTTTCAGGCTGTATGCCTCGAGACTTGTATCCGTCTGGTGGTGGCTTCATCTATGCGGTACGTAATTGCCCGATGGTCACTGTGCGTGTATGCATTGAACATCTTCCAACTGGCACACCGAACTAGCTGTGGACTGGCGAATGTGACATCGATTATCGATTATTTTTGGTCACCCTTTGAGTAGGTGTGGGCTGTTCCAATGTTCACTAGCATCACGATCAGTGTAGCAAACACATCGAGTAAAACGCTAACGCGGGCGTTTGTCCTAACGGCTGCGTGCATCGTCTGCTATTCTTTCTATTGAAATATTTGCCGTCTGTGTTTCTGTATGCTTTACAATGTGCTTCGATCGGCAGATCTCCGTCCGTTTTGGTGAAGATGTTTCGAAGACTTCTTCAGGCATTGTCCATTCCCTGACCTCTATTAACACCTTCTCGGAGATGGACTTGTGTGGACGAAAGGGGGCGGGTAGAAATTTTGAAATACATTTATAGTAGCCTGATATTACAGGAGTCTGATTACAAAACTTGGTTGCTCTAGCTCTTATAGTCTCTCAGATCTAGGCGCTCATGAAGACAGACGGACGGATGGACTGACTAAGTATGTGGACAACGTTCACAACGATCCCCCTCGTTTTTCTTTGACCTCTGCTCGGGCGATTTGACGGTCCTTTTCGTTCGATGTCATCTTTTTCTTGTTCTTGTTCTTCATCTTCTTTCTTTTCCAGGCATTTCGTGCTAGTGGCTCATAGAAATCGATGTCGTCGTTGGGATTCTCGCCATTTTCTGCGATTTACTGAAGGCGATTCCTTTCTCTTCTTCTTTGTTTTGTGTATGTGTGTTTTTTAATTCTGGACTTCTATTTTATTCCTTATTAATGGAAATTACATATACATATGACTTATCTAAGACCAAATGAATTAACTTATTTATAATTTATTATGCTAGGGGGGATCGTGGAGAGTAGTAGCAGGAGGCTCCGCGGCCCTGCGGTACGGCCGCGAAGCATTGCTTCGCAGGGACGATGGTTCCTCATAATTGCTCTCCCTTCTAAATCTCTCGCATCTGCGCAATTCCGCCATCGAGGTTGCGGCAAAATTGTTCCACGCCGTCCATATTGCGGGGTCTCCCATTATGGATTCTGCCAGATTCGTGGGCGTAAGTTGGCCGACCGCTGCATGCAATAGCTACCTCCCTATTGAAACGTCCGCATTATGTGTTCCGCGTCTTCTTTGACACTACCACACCACCTGCAGTGTGGCGAGCTCTCGTGGCCGAATCTCCACAGGTACTGGCTAAAGCAGTCGTGTCCACTAAGCAGCTGTGTGGTATAGTAGTTGACCGCGCCGTGCTTCCTGTTCATCCAGGCTCCAATGTTAGGGATGAGACGGTGGGTCCAGCTGCCGTTTTCCGTAGTGTCCCATCGCCTTTGCCATTCTCGGAGGCTCTCCTCTCTGGCTTGCTTGCAGCATCTCTTGACATGGTCCGAAAACCACAGCAGAAGCAGAGCGCATATAGTCGGTGTATGGATTTTACACCCCTGGCGTATGCCCCGATGCTATCCGCCCGCAGCGTATGTGATGGCTGAGCGGACTACGCTGGTCAGCAGAACTCGTCCCTCCTGCCTTGGTCCCCGACTGTTCTGCAGCATTCCAAACAGGGCGCGACTCGTGTGTGCCGCTTTCTCCAGCACGAAGATTAGGTGCTCATGGAAACAGAGCCTGGATGTCGATCATCACGCCAAGATAGCGGATGGCTCGTTTTGACGCTATGATCTGGTCTCCCACTCTAGTGTGAGCGGCTGATTGAGCGGATTACCCCGTTGCCTGCTGTTTTTGCCTCTTGTGGTGCTTGGACACAACCGAGAGTGCCACGTCGTCAGCGTGCCATGTCAGCGGACATCCGTAGTGCAAGCCGCAAGACTTCTTCGTATACGATGTTCCACAGAAGTGGGCACATCACTGATCCTTGTGGAGCTTCCGCCGAGGTGACATGGGTTAATGTCAAGAGTGACAATCAGGCAATACTCCTTGCTGCCACCCCTCCAACGCGTTCCCTCTGCCGGTTCAGCTGCGAATCGAACAACTCTGCCTATGGCGTCTACCGTTGACCTGCCTTTTCGGAAGCTATACTGGTTGTCAGATAGCCCCCAGCTTCTTCCACTGCCTTCTCTAGCCTTGAGCAAATGATCCGTTCCATCGTCTTTCCCAGTGCGTCGATCAGACAGATCGGTCGATACGAGGAGGGGTCACCTGGCGGCTTCCCCGGTTTGGGTATGAGTTCCAAGTGCTGCAGTTGCCACTGGGAAGAGAAAAGTCCTTCTCGGAGGCATTGCGTAAACGTCGTGGCGAACTCTTCCGGTCTGTACGATGCTGCCAATTTTGTTTTTCTTCATCCTGCGCACCGCAGAGATTACCTCCTCTGTATAAACCGGCTCCACGTTGTGTGGGGGCTGGTGCGTGTCGCCTTCGTGTTTGATGTTATGCGCCTTGTGTGGGAGCAGTGTCTCCACGATGTTCCGCAGTTGATCTAGGTCTGAGGGCGCTCTTGCATTGCTGGTGTGCAGTTTCTTCATGACCGTCTTGTATGCCCTTCCCCAAGGGTCATGATCTGCCTAGTCGCAGAGTTGCAGAAAGCACTCTCGCTTGCTATCCTTGATCGCAGTCTTTATTGCCTTTCTGGCATCGCAGTAAGCAATGTGTAGCTCCGGCCAATTGCAGTCATTCCTTTTGCGAGCACTATGATATCGCCTTCTGGCTGTTAGGCAGGTGCGCCTAGCTTCCGCGATCCCATCGTTCCACCAATAGGTCGGCGGCCGTGTGCCCCCAAAAGATTTTATTCGGCTCATGCTGGCATCGCATGCACTTTTTAGCTGGTAGGTGAGCTGGGTAGCCATTTGTTGCGCCGAGTTCCGCCAACGCCTCCAGGTAACTTGCGAACTGCATGGTTTCGGGCTTGTAGCCCGTTCCCCGTACGGTCTGAGTCGGTAATCTGTTTCCGAAGCTGAAGACTGCAGCTTTTTGGAGCCTCACCACTTTCTGCGCCAGGTTCTTCATCTCCATGTTTATGTATCTCTCATCTTTTAATATTTTTGACAGCTCCGTTGACGTTTCCACCAGCGTCTTCAGGATCAAGCGAAGATCTTCTCCTTCCCGATGAGCTCTCCTTTGTGGTGGCACCGCTGAAGTCAAATGAGTTGACTGGGACCTCTGATGCATCTAATACGGCTCCTGTTGGTGCTGATACCGTCAGTATTGGCTGCATCGTTCCATATCGGGGTTCCGTCAAAGTGGGGCCATTTCCAAGGCCTTGTTGCGTTAGTTACGCTGTAGCCAGCTCCTTGGATCAAGTTCCTCTGGGCGAATGTTACTGTGTTGGGGAGCGCTGTAGGCCTGATGTCCGCTCAAATGCCCGTTTTTCCTCCTCCATGAATCCCGCTCCAAAATCTTTCAAGAGTTTTCTTTAAATATTGGCGCCCAACCTGGTTTCACGGGTTGGCCGATCTGGCAACCTTGCGTCCTACCGCTGCTGTCCAGCAGCTCTGTGGCGTAGTGACCCTGCACGATCAGCTGTAAAGTGACCAGTCGAAGCAAAAACAAAGGTTGAGTGAAAGTGTTTTTGTTTTTGCACCGATAACGTAGGCAGCGGAAGGCGCCAAATTAGAGATTCCGTTTGAGGCAGCTACGGAAGCACCCGTGACCGCTTAGCAACTGGGTAAGGTAAAAATCCTGCGGCTGAACATGGGGCTTGCTCGGCGGCCTCCTGGCCGTATTTGCGCCTTTCGGTTGCACCGTGCACATGCGGGGCAGCCCGGGTACCGCTGGCATGCCCTCCGTCGTGGCTTGCTGGCTCAGCCTACGCCACGGTATCGTCTGCAATGCTGCTTTCTTCTTCCAGACGACAGGTCTTTGAGTCTCCTGCGCCTTCCCTTCTGCCCGAACTCTGTACGAACTCTGCAGCGAGGCCCTCCTGCCTGGCGCTGGCGCCCGCGGTACAAGCTCTGCTCGCCTCGTCAATTTTTGCATGCAGCTCCTTCAGGAACAGCGTTCTCGTCGCCACGTTGATGTGTCGCGTTTGCTTGTCCAGCATCCTTTCCGTTACTTCTTCCAGGAGCTTTCCCATCTCCTCAAGGTTATCGAGCCATGATGCCGCCTTGCTCCTCTTGAGCGGCGTCGCTCTCTGCACACTAGCTGGGCTGGCGGGGTCGCGGACCCTCTTGGGAGTCTCTCTAGAGTCCGTGCCCGTGCTCAGTCCTGCTGGTGGAGCTGACGTGAGTGCCGGCGATCGGGTGAGCTTTTGTTTTTTTTTTTTTTGTTTTTGTGTTTGTGTTTGTGTTGTGTGATTACAGGAAAGCATCATGCCGACCCAGCCGAAGCCAGAGTGAGGGACTCTAACCGGTCTAAAACCAAACACACCTTTCCCTAATCCCGGCTGGCCTGTCTACCAGTAGATACTACTCCGCCGGGGGGAATTGCCCAAGGGGCTCTTCCATAGGGCATAGCCATAGCCTCGTCAATCTTTAACGAATTTTACCTTCTTTCTTTGCGTGCTCTTTCCTCGTGACCTAGTCTGATGGTCATTGCTGCAGCCATGTTGCTGATTGTTTTCTTCCGACTCCATTAGGCATTCCGCCAGGCTTGCCACAGTTATTGTCCTTCCTAGCTTGCTGCTTAGAGCTACCCGATCTTGCTGGAATCGTGGTCATTCGAAGAAGCAATGTTCAGCGTCTTCGACAATCCCCGTGCAAAGCACCCAGAAGGGGTCGTCCTCATGCTTAAACCTATGGACACAGGCTTTAAAGCATTCATGTCCCGTCAATAGCTGCGTCAGGTGGTACTCCACTTGTCCATGGCGGCGGATCAGCCAGCTCTGCAGGTCTGGGATGAGCTTATGGGTCCAGCGTCCTTTGTTGCTACTATCCCACGAGTTTTGCCATTGCAACATTGTGCGTTGCCGTGCTGCGTGTCTTATCTCCTGGTGAGAAGTCTCCAGTTCTCGTTTTTTCCTGATCCCAGCGGCTTCACTTGCCAGCAGCTGGAGTGAGATCATTCCTGCTATGACTAGCGCGGCGTCCAGAGATACCGTTCTGTATGGGCAGCATACTCTCAATGCACACAGTCTTTGGACTGCCCTGCATTCTCGGGCATATGTCGGTTGCTTCATGGCGTCCGCCCATATTGGTGCAGCATACAGCAGCGTCGAGTTGACAACGCTCGCTAGGAGCTTCCGCCTCAGCTGCTTCGGTCCTCCAGTGTTTGGCATGATGCTTGATAGGGCAACTGCCGTTTTGCCAGCTTTGCTACTGGCATACGTCATGTGGTGCTTGAAGCTGAGCCTATGGTCCATCATGACCCCCAGATACTTCAAGCTTAGTCCGGAGCTGATAGTGGAGTCACCTACTCGGATCGTGGCCGTCTCCACTACCTTCCTGCTACTTATGAGCACCGCCTCTGTTTTGTGGGTGGCCAGTGTTAGCCCCCTCCCGGATAGCCATATTCTGGCTCGCTCTACTGCGTCATTGCAGATTCCTTCTGCTTCTGCTTTGTGTTTTGCCGCTGAGACAATTGCTATGTCGTCGGCAAAACCTATCACCGTGGCACCCATTGGCATTTCCATCTTTAGGATTCCATCGTACATGATGTTCCACAGAAGTGGGCCGAGTACCGATCCTTGGGGAACTCCTCCAGTGATTTGGTATTCAAGTGGCCTCCTATCTGTCTCATATATGAGCACTCGGTCTCTGAGGTAGTCAGCGGTGATTTTCTGCAAATACGGCGGTACTTGGAGTTTTGCCAGTGCCTCAAGTATGTGGTAAACACTGGCCGAGTTGAACGCATTTTGGACGTCGAGTGTTGCCACTATGCAGTACTCTTTGGTCCCGTACATCCATCGGGTGCCATGAATAGCTCGTCTCGCTATCTCACATACCTCGCCGATTGCGTCCACCGTGGAGCTGCCTTTGCGGAACCCATAATAGCTCGGTGAGGGTTGACGCGTTACTGCTTTCTCCAGCCTCATACGGATTATACGCTCGAGGATCTTACCTACTGTGTCCAGCATGCACAGCAGTCTGTAGGATGATGGCTCCTCAGTAGGCTTGTGTCCTTTAGGTATAAGGACTAGCCGCTGTCGTTTCAATTGGCTAGGGAAGATTCCTTTGGACATGCACGCATTGAATAGTCCCACATACGTTTGTGGACTTGTCTCAATGGCAGCACGAAGTACGGTATTCGGGACCCCATCCGGTCTCGGTGCTTTACCGTCCTTGGTCCGTTTTAGTGCTTTGAGGACTTCTGTTTCTGTGGTGGCTTCTATATTCAGTGGCGGAATTCCATCCACAACCCTCTGGGCTGCCACTTGCTCTGGAAATAAAGTTTCCACTATGTTTTTTAACAGATCTGCACACATTAGCGGTGGGAACTGAACACTCGCAGTCTCTTCATTACCAGTCTGTATGCGTAGCCTCCGCGTAGCTGCCACCGCATGTGTGGCCAGTTGTCGTGCTCTTTCCTCGGCCTTCCCGTTGGTCTCGTACCCCTCGAACATGGCTCGGACCATATCCGCAGACCATTTCGCAGATCATGGCTTGATGATCACTTCCGGTGTATATGCCGCTAACCCTCCATGTCGTCCTTGGGCTAAGGCTGCTGCTTACAAACGTTAGGTCTATTATAGACCCGGTTCCTGCTCTTCCGAATGTCTGTTGCGTGCCTGTGTTAAGCAGCACGGCGTCGAGCGTCGCGAAACATTCCAGGAGCACCTGTCCCATTGGGTTGGCGCTCGGGCATCCTCATTCCGTTGCCCATGCACTAAAATCGCCGGTTATGAGCATGGTGTGTTTATCCCGCGCATCACCATTGACTATATTTTCCAATACCTCCATCGCCTGCTGCAGCGTGAGGCTCGGTGGCAGGTAGAAGCTATAAATATATATCCCATTCAGTCGGGCTCTAGCAAATCCTTCTCCGATGCGTGGTTGCAGTAGCTGATATTTAGGGCTTCCACAGCTCCATATCGCTGCCTTTTTGCTGACGTCCGCTTAAGCCTGCCAAGGTTTTAACAGGACGGGGGTAGCTGCAGCATTTGCCCGGCAGCCCGGTGGTGTATTTATTTCTACATGACAGCGCCATCTGACGGCGGACTACCGTCTGTGTATATCTTTTGGAGCCCTGCTTCGCAGCTGATGCTCTTAGCGATCTAGAAAAGAACAAAAACATGCTGCCGTGTCTACCTTATTTTATCAGCCGCGCTGGCAATATGCGTATTGAATTGGGGCTTAAAAAAGAGGCCAATTTACAAACATGCACCACGATGGCGAATCTTTTGCAGATCTCAGCAACTCCGTCATCAACCATCTTGAAACAGGGAGAGGAAGGAAAACAAACTCTCTTTCCGAGTTTGGCCCGAAGTGTGTGACTGAGTGAGAATACGTCTCAATTTTCGCCGCTATAACTGCTTGCCCGCTTCCGTGGCCTGCGACCCAGATTTGCACGTGCCAAGCTGTTGCGGCAACGATGGCTCGAAGTATCGCGACCGCAGGGTGCGTATTAGCGGATACTCACCCACTTCCATTATATTATTCTCTTTAAGTTTCAGCTAGTGGCGCTACTTATGGTCTGCAATAGTAGACGCGCTTATAAAACGCCAATAGTCCGACTTAGTGGCGTCCTTCGGGAGGAAATTCACCGGTTTCGGACGCCAGCACCTCTCCGTGTCCCATCAAGCTCAAACGCACTATCCGCAGCCTCTTATAGGCCACAGATTCCAAGCAGGAGCATGGGCAGCGCGCATCTGCCCTGCATTTAGGGTACCTTCAGTACCTATTTGTATGCCATTAATACCCATAATCATGGATAATACATATTATTTTTTCAGCGCATATTATTTTTTATATGTGATCACATATATTATTATATAATACAATATAACTTACAATTTAATATATGTCGGGGAAATAATTAGGACCACCGATGTTCGATTGATAATGGATTCCTCTTCTCCGGTATCGAAGTTTTCTTCTGGTGCCAAAACTTGGGAAAAACGCTTCTTGGCGCGTGGCATGAGTCCTTTCTTTGCCTGACTTCTTAGATTGTCGAATCGAAACTAAAACTCGCCGGTTCCTGTCTACTTGCGCTATCCCTTTTCGCATCGCAGACATCTTTGCAGACATATTCATCTCTTTCATGCACACGCCTGGCTGCGTTAGACAGCATTCCGCAAACTAATAAATGTAGCAAGGAAAGAATCGAGCCGTACCGTGCACAGTAGTACCGACTGTTAGTAACGATTAACAGCCGTGGGATAACCACAGACTCATCACTTATAAATTAATTTTAGACACGACGCCGTGTATTTACAAATCAAAATTTGTAAATACCATCACAGCCCTCAACGGCTTTCATTCATCATTTTTATAAGCATTCTCTGTAACATCCCAGTTTTTATTAGCTGGAACTGCGACATTTCCTTTACCTTGATCTTCATGTTATATTTTGCCATTTTTCTAATTGATTGTACGTCAACAGAATTTCAATTTTCAACAACAGGCCAGGACCAAATGGTCTCGCTTTTTTTCCAATAAGTATTTCTTGTGCGCAGAGCAGAAGTCACGAAATGTTGTACTAGAAAAACAACGACCATGATCTGTGATCAAGCGCAAACGAATACCAAAAATTGAGATTGGCGCCCATATAGCTTTGATACAGTTAGCATTGTCCAGCTTTTCTGTATGGCTCAAATAAACATTCTTGGTAAAGGCATTGTTGGAAGCTGCCGAGCTTTTTCGGCAACTCTGACTCCACATTTACAAAAATTATACTCCGTTGTTGGGGTTTAGGGTTTGTGTTTATTTTCTATGTTTATTTTCAATATTAAAGGCCGTGGCCGTAAACTTCGTGGTTTTCAGTGTACAATAGTGTATGTAGCAAATCAAAGAACCCGTTATAGCGCGGTTAGACAATTTTGACGGCCGGTAGGTAATGATGCGCGCTGCTGCGTTCGACGACGAATTTGACCGAATGTGTCCCCAAGTTGACCGACGCACTGCAATATAAGCACTACGCACGGCGAACATGAGTGTGTGTGCGTATGCACCGAGAGCGGGAGAATAGATGAGCGTACAATAACTTAAGAGATAACTAAGATAATTGGCATTCTTAAGAGCTACTAATGGCTGCTGCTCCGAACAGGCATCTATTTGCACAATTACGTACTCCTTTTGATCGTTTTTACCACTAAGTTTCCCAGTCATATCGATATGGACAGTAAGTAATCCTTCCACCTTAATCCTTCTATAGAGCGTTCCAGCTCGCAACTCATAAGCCTTATCCGCGTCCTCAGGCAATTGACGATTTTTTCCTATATCTTTGCAGCTATCTGTGATCTCAGTTATGTTTACATTATTACATTTTCTAGTTCGTTTTACATTACTTTCTGCTAGTAGGTAGATATAGGCCATACGGTCTATACTCTATGTCGAATTCGAAAGATTTCATACACGACCACCATCGATGTACCCTTAGAGTCAGTTTGAGCTTAGTACGTTAAGCGAATTGCAATCTGTAAAACCACAAATTTGTGGCCATGCAAATAATGTCGAAAATGCTTAATTGAATTATAAACAGCAAATTTCTAACACGTATGAGTGATATCTAGATTCTGCAGGTGATATTCGTTAGCTGTAATACTCGATTAAAAGAGGCTTATTGATTCTGTCGTATCAGTGTGAAGCTCTATGGGAAATTGCGGATCGAAGATGGTGAGAACAGGTTCATAAGTCAGAATATAAATAACTTTCCGTCGTATTTGCTCATAGTCTGGGTTGAAACAAATGAAATATTTTTCAAAGTCAAGACTTAATGTGGTTTTAATATTTGCGAAAACTTACGTACAAACTGCCGAAAGTACGAAACCAGTCTAATGAATTGCCCCAATTGGGGCACCGTTAAATTTATCAAGGCACGTATTTTTGCGGATTTGGTCGGACTTTACCTGCACTAACTTCGAATCCTGAATATACAACGTTGGTTTAAAAAATATTTGAAGATAATAAAAGTAAAGCCAGCTTTGGAAAGAGTTTGCCAAACTACTTGTAACCTTCCTAATGCCACATTTTTGGTGCGAGCTAATATCATAATGCTGTCCATATAAACAATGACATATGAATGAGTAAGTTCACCCAACGCCTTGTTTATCGCTCTTTGAAATATCGATGGGGAATTCTTAAGCATCATTGACATGGCCAAAAACTGGAATTTCCTTCTGAAGTCACAAAAAAGTCACAATTGAACGCACCGAGTTTTGATGAATTGGAATTTGGTGAAATCCACTTTCCATATCAAGGCTAGTAAAATACTTAAATTCACCCAATCTGCTAATCTGATCAGAAATCAGAGGTAAAGGATATTTATCGGACACAGTATTTGAGTTTCAATTGTTTATTTTCTTCCACTCTCTTCCTAAAAGGACGTCTCTGCACTGTCTTACTTTTATGAATCAAACGCATTTCCAGTTGACCCGTAGTCACCCAGCTCTGTGGAACTCAATTTATAAAGGATTCAGAATAGTCCTTCAATATTCATAACAGTCGTTCTCTATCAGATCCATTTAAATCAGTATCAACGTCTGCCAGGTCAGGGCTAACGATCTGCTTCCCTTTTAAAAGGACTGTCAGCTATCTTGTGCCCGAGTTTTCCGCATTAATGGCATTTTAATTGAAGACATTACTTGATCCACTTTTCCAATGGAGCAGAAGAAATATCAGCGGAGTACTGACTCTCTCTTACGTCAAGCAAATACGCTTTAAGTTCTTGATGCAACTCGTTCCGCGTCTTAATGTCCATTGTAAACACTAAGCGCTGCAGTCTCTTTTCAACTTTTTGACGAGCAGAAACAGCTATCTGCCCCACACTCAAAGACTTTTATCAGGACATAAGTGAAGTAACCATTTTGCTTACGTACATTAATAAGCATTTTCTAACTTTTGGGCGTCTATTTAGCAGATTCATAACAGTGGCTGCCATATCTCTGAACCAGCGAAATATTGCAAAATAAATTCTCGGACACAGTCCAAAAGCAGCACGACGGTTGAGTACCAAACAAGAGCGTTCGCACTTGCTCGATCAGAAATGAATACTTGCGTACGCTGCACTGTTTTTACAACGACTCCAGAAGCATTCGAAGATTTTAATCAAACTCGTCCCGAGTCCTAGTAGATCCCACTTCTGATATCGAGGGAGCCCCGATGTGGGATTGATAATGGATTCCTCTTCTACGGTATCGAAGTTTTCTTATGGTGCCAAAACTTGGGCAAAACGCTTTCTGGTGCGTGGCATGAGTCACTTCTTTGCCTGACTCACTTCTTAGCTTGACTCACTTCTCTGCTTGTCGAATCGACACTAAAACTCGCAGGTTTGTCTACTTGAGCTATTCAGCTCATCACACACGCATATGAGAATCTACAAAACCTCAGCAGCGTTTTCGTATCCTCTCTGCGATCTATCGCCAGGCTCTGTCACTTATAATTTTAATTTTATTTAGATTTAATAATGAATCTGCGATATACATACATATATGTACTTTTGTGTATATAAAGTAATACATGCTGTATAGAATTTATGTTTATACGACTATGTTATGTAAAAAAAAAAATAAATGTAAATGTATATTAAATGAAAATTATTCCAATTTGAAGTCATGTATACATATACATACATATATTATTTATGTATGTATATATTACATGCCCTGCAGTACTGCGTACTAGTTCGGCGGTGGTGATATCGCCAACCCCTAACAGACCACCGCTGGTTCGCCGACAAACCCTACGCAATGCTTTACTTCATTTCCATTTTTACCCGCAATGTCATAGGACATGGGGACCAGTGACACCACTTCGTTTACCGCGTACTAGTGATTTGGGTGGTCTTCTTGGGTGGTGAAATGGGTACCCGTCTAGTGGGTGGTGAAATGGGTACCCGCCTGGTGGGTAGTGAAATGGGTACCCACTTGGTGGGTTAATAAAACAAGAAAATTATTTTAAAAATTTTCAGTATAAAACTTCATTTATTTCATAAATTTTTGAGTAGTTAATATTTTTTAGGGTTGTTTGGGTTGTTGTCATTTAAATTAATATTATTATTTGTATCTTTAAAATAATTTTTTTTTAGTTTTGGAGTTCAGATAGCCCAGTCCCGACCTCTACAGTTGTTGCATCTATAAATATAAAATATAAATAGAAGTAATAGGCGGAGAAATGAAAACAAAAAAACGAATCAGCTTACCAAGCAACAGAACTTCCATATCAAAACACGGCAATTGCCAATTCCTCTCCATTTTTCATTTGGCTGTCCTCAAATTTGTATTTTTCACCGGACGACACTTTTTCTGCATATTTTTCCTTTAGTTCCTTCTTGAGCTGCAGTACATTGTAAAGTTATGTTAAGTTGACTTTGTCTTACCTTTGGTTTACTGACTTTATTGTTTAATAATCTGTAATTCAATTTTACTTGTCGCACTTGTAATTGAACATGCGTTTCGTCCCTAACTAAAGCCAAAACAAAGCAATAGAATATTCCAGCAATGGAATGTCTGAAACCATAAAAGAAAACAGAAAACAGATCAGCGCAGCATCGTTGTAGGCTACCTGCCTCTTCGTTTTTTTTCGTTTCTTTTGTCTACTGGTGAAACGCTGCAGCCCACCGAACTAGTACGATGGGTGAGTATACAGAGCCGAATTTCGTGCGCTCTTCGTTCGCCCACCAAAGGGTAACTTCGGAAGGTACCCATGTACGAACCACACAAGTGGGTAGTTCGGCATGGGCAATCGCCACCGCCAGTACTGCAGGGATATTATAGTAAACTAGTATCTAAAGTATACATAAACAAAATAACCCTTATTCTGATATTTTCAGGCAATAGTCTTCAAAAAATGAGCCCAAAAATCCATGAAAATCAAATGAACACAGAAAATTTCAGTTCTAGCGCCCATCAATCTACAACACACGCAAAGTACGTGAAAATGCATAAACACCCATACATAAAAATACGCTGGAGTAAAAAAGAAATAGGAACAAAAAATTCAGGCAAAACATATGTATATGTAAACCAGCAGGAACTGAAAGTGCATACAATCGCATATTTTTTTTACATTATAAGTATCATGAACCGAAGGTGGCGGCCCCAGAGCCGCAGACCCTGAGTCGCATATGAAACTTCATTTCATTTTCATGGAATAAACTGTTTAAAATATTTAAGGAAAAGTACAAAGTGTCCAGAGCGCTAGTTTTCGGCTGAGGATCACTGTGCAACGAGAAGATCAATAAAATATCTCCGGCTAGCTAAACGTCATAGGTCAGCGGGAAATAGGAAGCTTTAAAAACGACATATGTATATCCGTTGAGTTCTGGGAGGAGATATGTTGCTTCAGAAAGGCTAGTAGTTATGTCGTGCGGAGATAAGTCGCTATGCCTCAATATATTGCAATATTTATATTCTCCCGATTTAGTTGTTCCGGAGTTGAATCCGTTGTTCCATTCAACGAAAACGATCTCTCTTCTTTCTTCCGTTTTAATGGCGGTATTTTCTCTAAAGGAGGTTAAACCCATTTCATGCATTTCCCAAATCCAGTTTTATGAAACAAAAAAGGAAGGAAGGAAACAACATTTGCAGCCGTGAATCTTCGGTTTGGTAATTTTGGGACACAGTGGAAATGTCGTGGTGACTAGTGTAGTTAGCGCTAGTACTCTTTACTGACTCAGTACTCAAACAATATAAATTAAATACCGATTAGTGCGAGAAAATGTTGCAAATCGACTTACTTATTAGTAAAAAACATTTCTATGTATTTTACATTGCATGTTTTAACCTTGCATATACAAAAATTTGAATATTTTTAAAATCTTTTTATATCCGGTAACACTAGTCGGCACGACTTTTCCGCTGTCGCCAAAAATGACTTTTTCGGATAGATTTGGATTAAGCTACAACTTAACGTCTGGAAGATATTTTTCGTTATTTTTCCCCGAAATTTTGATTTTGAAAGCTCAGGAAAAGTCGAAAAAAAAATATTTGAATGTCTTTATTTTCGGTTTTATATAGACACATTAATTAGGCGTCGTTTGTATTGTATTGTATTGTTTATAAGAATATAAAAATAAACGGCTAAATTATAACCGTTTGACCAAACTTTCATATGCCGAATTTCGCCGATAAATTCCGTTAGCCGACCTATAAACGACAAATATTTTTGTTTCGACTTTTCCTGAGCTTTCAAAGTCAAAATTTCGGGAAAAACACCGAAAAAAATTGTGCAATTTCAATTTGGAAGCTTAATATCTTCCAGGCGTTAAGTTGCAGCTACAAAAGGTCTGAGTCTGATTTATAGGTGCATTTATCAGATTCTTGAAACTGCAAAGTTCAATACAACCAGTTGTAGGAAACTTAAGTTATGTGAAAAATGAAAGCACTACCTATGACAAAAAATACCAAATTTTTTAAAAATTCTTTTAAAAAACGACGCCTAATTAATGTGTATATCTTATACTAAAAATCAAGGCATTCAAATATTTTTGTCGAGTAGTGTAGTCAGAAGGAATAAATTAACAACGTACTAATTCCCTCTCTCTCTCTCTCTCTCTCTCTCTCATACACGTCCACTAGCCATAGATATATATTTAGATATAGAACTATAGAAGGTAGTTTTTAAAAAACATATGGAAATAAAAATGGAAACAGAGAACTTCGAATATATGTACACTCTCACATATGTATAACTGACGGACTGTGGTGTACTAGGATTTGGTGGATGTGAAATATCATCGTCTGAAAAATATACTCGCATCTGAATAACCGGTTTTTACAGAATAAATTTTGCATTATTTCAAAATGCTATGCCGTGCTTGAGCCTGTTACAAACATATTGCAATGTAAAAATAACGATATTATTGTGGGACCGGGGTTTATATTAAATATTCCGCTCGAAAATAATAATAATTCCAATCGTTCGGAAATTAATTTGTAATGTTTTATTGATACGATTATTTGGATTAGGTTTAACTGAATGGATTAGTGTGTCCTTAAGTCTTCACGCCTTTCGTCTTAATCGCGTTTTTTGAGAGCGTCGTTTTTCGCGCACGTCTTTTCCGTCGTCTTATTACTCTAGATTCTTCTTCTTGATTTTATGACAGTCTTGCCCACTCGTCGTCTTTTTAAGGTGGTTTTGGGAGGGTAGTTCCTGCGGCGCTACCAAAACATTCCCACATTACTTATTTTTCGAAGTATATTTTAATTGTTATACAGTTGTTGCATCTATAAATATAAAATATAAATAGAAGTAATAGGCGGAGAAATGAAAACAAAAAAACGAATCAGCTTACCAAGCAACAGAACTTCCATATCAAAACACGGCAATTGCCAATTCCTCTCCATTTTTCATTTGGCTGTCCTCAAATTTGTATTTTTCACCGGACGACACTTTTTCTGCATATTTTTCCTTTAGTTCCTTCTTGAGCTGCAGTACATTGTAAAGTTATGTTAAGTTGACTTTGTCTTACCTTTGGTTTACTGACTTTATTGTTTAATAATCTGTAATTCAATTTTACTTGTCGCACTTGTAATTGAACATGCGTTTCGTCCCTAACTGAAGCCAAAACAAAGCAATAGAATATTCCAGCAATGGAATGTCTGAAACCATAAAAGAAAACAGAAAACAGATCAGCGCAGCATCGTTGTAGGCTACCTGCCTCTTCGTTTTTTTTCGTTTCTTTTGTCTACTGGTGAAACGCTGCAGCCCACCGAACTAGTACGATGGGTGAGTATACAGAGCCGAATTTCGTGCGCTCTTCGTTCGCCCACCAAAGGGTAACTTCGGAAGGTACCCATGTACGAACCACACAAGTGGGTAGTTCGGCATGGGCAATCGCCACCGCCAGTACTGCAGGGATATTATAGTAAACTAGTATCTAAAGTATACATAAACAAAATAACCCTTATTCTGATATTTTCAGGCAATAGTCTTCAAAAAATGAGCCCAAAAATCCATGAAAATCAAATGAACACAGAAAATTTCAGTTCTAGCGCCCATCAATCTACAACACACGCAAAGTACGTGAAAATGCATAAACACCCATACATAAAAATACGCTGGAGTAAAAAAGAAATAGGAACAAAAAATTCAGGCAAAACATATGTATATGTAAACCAGCAGGAACTGAAAGTGCATACAATCGCATATTTTTTTTACATTATAAGTATCATGAACCGAAGGTGGCGGCCCCAGAGCCGCAGACCCTGAGTCGCATATGAAACTTCATTTCATTTTCATGGAATAAACTGTTTAAAATATTTAAGGAAAAGTACAAAGTGTCCAGAGCGCTAGTTTTCGGCTGAGGATCACTGTGCAACGAGAAGATCAATAAAATATCTCCGGCTAGCTAAACGTCATAGGTCAGCGGGAAATAGGAAGCTTTAAAAACGACATATGTATATCCGTTGAGTTCTGGGAGGAGATATGTTGCTTCAGAAAGGCTAGTAGTTATGTCGTGCGGAGATAAGTCGCTATGCCTCAATATATTGCAATATTTATATTCTCCCGATTTAGTTGTTCCGGAGTTGAATCCGTTGTTCCATTCAACGAAAACGATCTCTCTTCTTTCTTCCGTTTTAATGGCGGTATTTTCTCTAAAGGAGGTTAAACCCATTTCATGCATTTCCCAAATCCAGTTTTATGAAACAAAAAAGGAAGGAAGAAAACAACATTTGCAGCCGTGAATCTTCGGTTTGGTAATTTTGGGACACAGTGGAAATGTCGTGGTGACTAGTGTAGTTAGCGCTAGTACTCTTTACTGACTCAGTACTCAAACAATATAAATTAAATACCGATTAGTGCGAGAAAATGTTGCAAATCGACTTACTTATTAGTAAAAAACATTTCTATGTATTTTACATTGCATGTTTTAACCTTGCATATACAAAAATTTGAATATTTTTAAAATCTTTTTATATCCGGTAACACTAGTCGGCACGACTTTTCCGCTGTCGCCAAAAATGACTTTTTCGGATAGATTTGGATTAAGCTACAACTTAACGTCTGGAAGATATTTTTCGTTATTTTTCCCCGAAATTTTGATTTTGAAAGCTCAGGAAAAGTCGAAAAAAAAATATTTGAATGTCTTTATTTTCGGTTTTATATAGACACATTAATTAGGCGTCGTTTGTATTGTATTGTATTGTTTATAAGAATATAAAAATAAACGGCTAAATTATAACCGTTTGACCAAACTTTCATATGCCGAATTTCGCCGATAAATTCCGTTAGCCGACCTATAAACGACAAATATTTTTGTTTCGACTTTTCCTGAGCTTTCAAAGTCAAAATTTCGGGAAAAACACCGAAAAAAATTGTGCAATTTCAATTTGGAAGCTTAATATCTTCCAGGCGTTAAGTTGCAGCTACAAAAGGTCTGAGTCTGATTTATAGGTGCATTTATCAGATTCTTGAAACTGCAAAGTTCAATACAACCAGTTGTAGGAAACTTAAGTTATGTGAAAAATAGAAGCACTACCTATGACAAAAAATACCAAATTTTTTAAAAATTCTTTTAAAAAACGACGCCTAATTAATGTGTATATCTTATACTAAAAATCAAGGCATTCAAATATTTTTGTCGAGTAGTGTAGTCAGAAGGAATAAATTAACAACGTACTAATTCCCTCTCTCTCTCTCTCTCTCTCTCTCTCATACACGTCCACTAGCCATAGATATATATTTAGATATAGAACTATAGAAGGTAGTTTTTAAAAAACATATGGAAATAAAAATGGAAACAGAGAACTTCGAATATATGTACACTCTCACATATGTATAACTGACGGACTGTGGTGTACTAGGATTTGGTGGATGTGAAATATCATCGTCTGAAAAATATACTCGCATCTGAATAACCGGTTTTTACAGAATAAATTTTGCATTATTTCAAAATGCTATGCCGTGCTTGAGCCTGTTACAAACATATTGCAATGTAAAAATAACGATATTATTGTGGGACCGGGGTTTATATTAAATATTCCGCTCGAAAATAATAATAATTCCAATCGTTCGGAAATTAATTTGTAATGTTTTATTGATACGATTATTTGGATTAGGTTTAACTGAATGGATTAGTGTGTCCTTAAGTCTTCACGCCTTTCGTCTTAATCGCGTTTTTTGAGAGCGTCGTTTTTCGCGCACGTCTTTTCCGTCGTCTTATTACTCTAGATTCTTCTTCTTGATTTTATGACAGTCTTGCCCACTCGTCGTCTTTTTAAGGTGGTTTTGGGAGGGTAGTTCCTGCGGCGCTACCAAAACATTCCCACATTACTTATTTTTCGAAGTATATTTTAATTGTTATAGTCCTTGTAATTCGATTGAGGAAAATTGCCAACGCTCAAATCAGCACTAGGTTTTGGTTGACCAAATTTTCTGATGTTTGGTCGCAAACCACTACTCATATCCGAAAAAAGAAAAACTAAAAAAAGCAACCAATGGTATTTGATGGGGATGATGTCATAAAGACATATATCTTTTGTCAACAAACAGGCAGGGAAAGTACAATAAAAACGGAGAAGCGCAAGCGAGCAAGTTCTAGTCGGCTAGTAAGGAATGCAGTAAAGTTGAAAAATTGAGTTATTTAACATAAACATGTGAGAGTAAATAAAACTGTTGTATTGCCACATCTCTTTATTCTTCTGTACCTCTCGCTTACGATGTCACGCCAAAAGTGCTTGAGCGTCGGTCTACACATTTGTAAAGTGGCCGTATATCTAGTATTCTTATAGTATATATTGTTATAGTGTATTATAGTATCTTATGTACTAGTGTTGCCGTATTGGCTGGATTAGGTATCCTACCACAACTCGGCCATCCTGACGTCTGGATCACCTGATCCATTTGACGATGAGGGAATTATATTGTGGTTTACAATTTTTCCGTTAAATGTATTATACATTTTAACTTAAGTATTACCCTTTATTTCTATTGCCTATCCAGTGTTTTATGTTTTGTATACTCCAAACACCTTGATACGGGTTACGGGAGACTTGAAAACCTTCATCTTTTAAAAAAAAACTATAATTTTTTAAGATCTTTTCGATGACATAAGAGCCTTTGTTCTTTGGGATTAATTTTTTAGATGCTCCTACCGTGCAATCAAAGTTTTTGACCATCACATAATCTCCTTCCTTATATTCTTTAGGCTTCTTTAAGCATTTTTCAAAATTCTTTTTGTTACGTGCTTGAGCTATCTCAATATTTTTCGTCGCTTCCTCTCTTAACTCTGTTAAATCTTTGTTTTCTTGTACTTTATTTAACTCTTCTAACTTTTCCTCTTTGTTCTATGCCGAATAATAGCTTACAAGGCTCTTGTTTTGTGCTCCTATGCTGTGTGTTATTTAATGCATATTCCACTTTGTCTATCACTGTATCCCAATGTATACTCTTTTCGCTATCATTGGCCCGAGGCTTCTATTAAGTCTTTCCACCTGACCATTTGCTTGAGGTGATCCTGTTGCGATTTTGATGTGTTTAATATCTGTCTCTATCATGAACTCGTTCAACTCGTTTGATGTGAAGCAACTTCCTCGATCTGAAATGATGCATTTAGGCTTGCTGTATGCTCTAAAATAGTCTTTTAATGACACGATGACCTCCCGTGTATTTGTTGTTTTTGTTGCGTATAAACGCACGAACTTTGTAAAAGCATCAACCACTACGAAGATGTGCTTCTTTGATCTTCCCGAATCCATCGGACCGTAATGATCGATGTGGATTATTTCCAACGGCTTATTTCCTTTTGGAATGGTGTGTAGGAATCCTTCTTTACCTGATTTCGGCGAAAATGCGACACATTTCAAGCTATTTTCGATATGACCGGAACTTTTTTCTTTGACGTTTTTGCTATTATATTCATCATTTTGTCTCTACCTATATGTCCTATTTCGTTATGATATTTATATAGCACGTGGTCTTCCATTCCTGTTGGAACATAAAATAACAGTCTTCCGTCGTTCGTTTTCCTGTAAACCACACCATTTCTCATTTCGAAAAGCTTGTGTTCATTTTCTTCTAACTGTTGCTTGATTTTTTTAATTATTTGATCCTTGGCTTGGCAAATAACTAAGTTGTCTTCAAACGTGTTTGTTTCTACTATGAGAATATTTGTGCATCTTCTCTATGGGTCAGTTCATAATCATAATTTTGTAGCTCTAAAGCCCATCTAGCAATACGCGGGTTGAGTTCAATTTTGTTGAGTGTTAGCGTAAGGGAATTACAGTCAGTAACAATCTTGAAACGTTTTTCATATAAATATATACGAAACCTGCGTAATGCGTAAATAATTGCCATTGTTTCCAGCTCAAAGCTGTGATATTTTGATTCCGCTGCAGTAGTTCGCTTAGAAAAATAAAAAATTGGATGAAGTCTTCCATCGTCTTTCTTTTGAAATTATACTGCCTCGAAACCAAGAGCGCTTGCATCACAGTGTAATTCTATCTCGTCTTTGTGATTATAAATGGCTAAAATGGGTGCCTGTATTAATCTTTCTTTAAGCATCGTGAAGCAATCTTATTCGTTTTTTCCAAATTGGAATTTCGTATCTTTTCTCAAAAGATCGTAAAGCGGTTTGGCGACAGTTGAAAAATCTTTTATAAATCTCCTGAAGTATGAGCATAGACCGAGAAAACTGTGCACTACCTGAACCTTATCTGGGATTGGAAAATTTTTGATTGCTTCTAATCCTTTGTCATCTGCTTTTATACCTTGCCCATTTATTATAAATCCCAAATATTTGACGTTTGATTGTAAAAACTCACATTTGTCAATTCGCAACTCTAACTTGTTTTGCGCTAACCTAATAAAGACTTCCTTAAGCGTTTGTAAGTATTCCTGTGTACTTCTGCTGGCAATCATAATGTCGTCCATGTAGACAATGACAATGTAGACACAATGACAATAATTAAATCATCGAATATTTTGTTAATGAACCTTTGAAACACTGCTGAAGCCGTTTTTAAACCCTGCGGCATTCTGAGGAACTCGAATTGTCCTAAAGGTGTCACAAACGATGTATATTTAATTGATTTCTCATTAACAAACACGTGAAAATAACCATTTTTGAGATCGAGCTTTGTAAAGACTGTTTTGTTAGCTAATTTGTCGAGCAAATCATCGATGAGGGGTATTGGATAGTTGTCCTTGATCAAAGTCTTGTTAAGTTTTCGGAAATCTACACATAACCTCAAATCACCTGTTTTCTTTTTAACTAATACGATAGGTAAAGCGTATTCGGAATCGCTTGTTCGTATTATCCCGTTTTTTATATATTCATCTAACAGTTTTTGCAGTTTATCTTTTTCGCTGTATGAAAGTCTCCTTGGAGCACAACTAAACGGTTTTGACTTTTCTAAATTAAGTTTTATCTCAGATTTGACTAAAGGTTCCTTTGGCTTTACTGCATTTATATAATAGCGTTCGATTGTTTGTTTTAGTTGACATTTTAGCTTGTGACTAATATTTTCTCCGCATAGGTACTCAGCTTTTTCATCTTCCATATTATGAATGTTAAAAATGTCTGGAACCATCATATCATATCGTGTGTCCTCAGCTTTGCTTGTAACGATTTCGTCAATGATCCCAGCATCGTTATTAATGGAGTCATTAACAATTTTATTATTTTCTTTCCTAACGGTATCGGTAACAATTTCATCCACTTCATTACTAACTGAATCACTAATAATTTCATTAACCTCATTACTAACTGTGTCACTAACAATTTCAATAACATCATTACTAACTGTGTCACTAACAATTTTATTAACATCATTACTAACTTTTCCATTGACACCTTCACTAAACTTTTCATTATTTTGTATAATCATATGTTTCTTCCTTGTTTTGATTGATTGATTGATTTGTAATTTGTCATTTTCAATCGGCATTATTAAATTATTACTTAATTGATCATTTGCTTTCGTATACACATCGTCTACAGTAACCATTTGCAGAGTTCTTAGGTCCAAATTTAATCCGCATGCATTCATAAAATCTCTGCCCAGAACCACACCATGACTCATAGATTCGTTTGATACCACGTTTAAATGAAAATAACATTTTATTCTTCCTTTCAACACATAACATACGATTTTTCGAAAAATTTTCAACTGGCTTTTATTTAGCCCATAGTATGATTCATGAACTTGTTGTAAACTGATTTCGGTAGAGATTAAACTTTTCTTAATGAATGATATTAGACTCCCCGAGTCTATGAGGCACGCTGTAATTAACGGTGTTACTATGTTATTGCATAAGAAAATCTTACAGTATCTTACATAATTGTTGTTGGTTACGCTTTTTCTTTGCGGGCATTGTCCGACCAAGTGTCCGAATGCCCCACATCCGTAGCAGGATCCAGGCTCCCGTTTTGGCTTGAAACAGTGCTTGGCGAAATGACCTCGTGAGTTGCAATTGGCGCAGCGCAACTCCTTGTTAACTGCAGAATTTCCCATTCCTTGTAATGATGTGGCATATTGTTTGCGCGCCGGAAGGCGAATCTCCGAGAATGCACGTAAAATTTGCTTCGGATCCGAGAAACACTGAATGCGGGCCTGATCTCGCAAGCCCCAAAAAGACGGAATTCCTTCGATTATCTTTTCCGTTAATTCTTCTGTGTCTATGTTGATGTTGTTATGTTGTTTCTGGCCAGCATAATTTTTTCTTCGAAATATGTAGCGAAATTTTCTTCTGGGCGCCATTGACGGTTTTGGAATTTAGCTCTTTGTTCTCCCTTATTTGTGGTTGCTCCAAATGCCACACTCAATTGCTCGCATAGGTGATCAGCTGATTCCAAAATACGTGCGAAATCTGCATGGAGCCAGTTCTGAGCATTTCCTTTGAGCTTGGCAATCAAGAGCATCCGTTTTATAGTGTTGTCTAGATTGTAGATTTGTGCAATATTATTCAGTTGGATGACCCAGTTTTTTCCGCACTGTGTTCCGTCGAATTCCATGGTTACTTCCTTTGCCAACGTTAGCGCTGCTGTCGAAGATCCCCATGTGTTATTTACTTTTGTGTCCGGTTGTTTTACAACACTGTTTGCATCGTTGTCTTCTCCATCACTGATGTCAAAGGTGCTTCTAACATTGGTGCTTTTAGCGCATCCACTGTTAACTGATGTGCTGTTAGGGGCGTTGCTGTTGACTGCGGTGTTGTTAGGGGCGTTGCTGTTGACTGCGGTGCTGTTTTTGAACTCCATGTTTCCGGTGATGACGTCATTGGTTTGGCCAACATGTGCGATCTTGTTTATTTCTTCATAAATTTTCTGCAGCATGGCTTTGCCTGCTTCTACCTCTGCGCGCAATCTCATCAGGGCGTCGTTTTCGGCTTCCACTGTGTTCGGCTGTTCCATGCTAGGCTCCTCTTGCATGTCCTGCATCGACAGTGCCTCCTCTTCCACGACAGACTGTTCCGTTTGGCTGATCGAACCCTCCGGTGGATCGTCGCGTGCGCTTGGAGTGACTGCGCTTATGCATGCAACCAGTTCAGCTTTCGTGCCTTGGGTTGGTAGTCCTATTCTGGACAGCCACCTCTTTAGTTGCACTACCGAGAATCGATTCAGTTCAATGTCGCACATTGTGAGTAGGGCCCACTTCTGAATTTGTGAGAGTAAATAAAACTGTTGTATTGCCACGTCTCTTTATTCTTCTGTACCTCTCGCTTCCGATGTCACGCCAAAAGTGCTCGAGCGTCGGTCTACAAATTTGTAATGTGGCCGTATATCTAGTATTCTTATAGTATATATTGTTATAGTGTATTATAGTATCTTATGTACTAGTGTTTCCGTATTGGCTGGATTAGGTATCCTACCACAAACAGAAAAAAAAGAAATGGAAAAAAAAATTATTTATTTTATACCTGATACTGTTTGCGCATGTTTTTCCGAGATTTGTCATGCTTCAGCGCACACAAATAATAAATTCCTGCTTTTTCTCATACCAAATTTGCATTTTGAACAGATTTAATTTGTAAACAAACACAAAATAGGATAACCGAAATGCACACTCACCCCCTAACGAAATATATGAAACTTTAAGATGAAGAAAATTTTCGTCAATATGAGGCGCCTCTAGTATGAATATTTGTAAAACTGATATAATATTTAATGACATATTTATTAAAATTATGCCACAAATTCAGCAAAGGCAATAAAATATAAAAAATCCATCTATTTAGATATTACCTTTTTAATAGCTGTTGAGGCTGAACGAAAAGTCGAGCAGGTTCGATAGATGTATGTATGGATTCATGTAGCTTGTATATATGTTGGTTCGTCGCACGACGATCATGCGGACTGAATAGAAACAAGTACTCTTCACTCCAACGCTTCAAGAAGATATGCTGGGTAAAGGTAACTAGTTGCCAACGATCAAGTCGATTGAAAGTAAAACCCGTGACGTCTGGTTCGGGAAATTCCATCAGCGGATGACCAATCAAAAAATGCCACAAAAATGTTTGATGCATTGATTATGAACTTTGGAACGATTCTTATCGCTCTTAAATAGCCGCTGAAGGTCCTCCAAATGCATCGGGGAATGCAGCGAGTACTAATGAAGCGTCGAGGGTACTCAGGAAAGCCGCAGTTGTTAGGTCCACCACCGAGCACAACATGCCTACCGGAAAGGAAGATCCAGGGAAGGGCTGTAAAATAGTGGCATACGCGGATGACGTTGCAATCAGTTTCTCGGGAAAATACCCTCAAACACTCTATGACCTTATGAGCACTAAGCTCGCGAGACTGTCAGAATGGACAAAATCGCGAGGATTGGGAGTAAATCCCACAAAAACGGCACTCGTGCTATTCTCACGCAAGTACAAGGTTCCGCCCCTTAACCCTCCTATACTAAATGGATTCAGGCTCTCTTTCAGCGACAGCGCTAGTTACCTAGGGTTGGTAATTGATAAGAAGCTTAACTGGAACCTGAACGTAAACGATAGAGTGAAGAAGGCTACGATAGCCCTATACTCTTGCAAAAAAGCTATTGGCTTGAAGACGGGCATGAACCCAAGCGTAGTCCAATAGATATACCAAGCAATAGTGAGACCAATCTTACTCTATGGAGTTACAGTTTAGTCGCCGGCCTAATCAAAAGGATCGACTACCAAACAACTTGGCAAGGTTCAGCGAACCGCAGCTTTATGCATTATGCATTAGTGGGGCATTACGCACCACCCCGAACGATGCACTAAACGCCATCCTAAATCTCCAGAGCCTCGAGCTTGCGGGAAAGGAGAGGGCAGAAATTGCAGCGATACGTCTGAGAGACTCCGGACAATGGACGTCACATATCAGGGGTCACTCATCTATACTTATCAGCAGCACCGTCCCTACGAAGACGGACTACTGCGTCCCAAGGGAACACACTGGTACCCCCTTCAATGTAATCATCCCTAGCAGAGACGAGTGGCTTGATGGACCACCAGGCCAAGACATGGCCATAAGCATCTTTACAGATGGCTCGAAGCTGGATAACAAAGTTGGAGGAGGGATTTACTCCGAACAACTCAAAATCAGGCACTCCTTTAGGCTCCCAGATCACTGCAGTGTGTTCCAAGCAGAAGTCATTGCGATCATGGAAGCACTGAAGCTCCTTCAAACAGCCCCAACGGCTTCACTGGCAACAACAACTGTAAACATTTACAGCGACAGCCAAGCTGCGATCAAATCACTTCACGCGATTTTCTCGAACTCGGCCACAGTGGCAAATTGCCGCAAATCTTTTCACGAGATGGCCCAACAATTTTCCATCAGCCTTATTTGGGTCCCGGGTCACCGGGATATTGAGAGCAACTGCAAGGCTTGTAGAGATCTGGTTCCACAATACCCCTTCTCCAAGAGAAGGAAGATATTTGCATGCCAATGGCCACCTGTAGGCTTATTATAAAGGAGCTATATAAGCGACGAGCAGACAATGCGTGGCGGTCAGCACAACTTTGTCGCATATCCAGGCAAACATGGCCTACCATTGACAGGAAACGCACACTAGAGCTCTGTAAGCTCGGCAGGAAAAGGTGCAGCGTTGTCATCCGCTCCCTCACGGGGCACTGGCTGATAGGCTCCCATGCCAACAGGCTGGGAGCCCCATACAATGATTTCTGCCGTAGCTGTAGAGACGAGGAGGAAGAGGAAACGGTGGAACACCTGTTCTGCTCCTGTCCAGCTCTCAGTAGGAGAAGGCTACAATACCTGGGCATGCCCTATGTCTCAGACATTTCAGAAATGTCCAAAATCTGTCCCAGAAAGATTGCAAACTTCGTAAGAGCGTCAGGATGGGATAACTGCTGATATGTTCGGGTCTCATGAGATGGATAAGGGGAACACTTCCCGCGGTATTACAACGGGCCGAAACCGGCCCAAGTGTGACTGGCTCCTGTGGAGCTTGACAGCCGCCTTAACCTAACCTAACCTAGGTCCACCACCGGCCACAGACCGCCTTTGTTGAAAAACAAATGGAATCACTTATATTAGAAGGGAACGCAATAGTCAATTATAGTAATGCTGAACTTCGGCAGATCCTTCATCCTTCGGTAGGTCAGCCTTGATATGTTCCACAACACGATGTTTGGATTTAGAGTAGATGATGCATTTCCGCAAGGCGCGAGTCACAGCTTTCATGTGGCGACTGCGGACCAGCATGGGGATGCTTCCGATGAAAGTGCGTGATAATAGCGAATGTCAATGAATGGTTCCTTGGCAAAATTATTTAGTGGCGTGCATTGAAGCCGAGTGCCGCAGGCGACCACCAAGAGGAATTAGACCAAACTCATTTATGAAGGATTATAGAGATATGATACTACTGTAAGACTCCATGCAGTTCCCTTTCCGGAGAGCAATGTAATCAGGATACAGGTGGGCCCGTTGATTGATGTGACATAATTAATGCGCTCCTTTACGAAGGTCATCAGATGAGAGATTCGGTGATTGCGTACTACCGATAACTTCTGAACGTAGTCGAAGATGCGCTTCATTACTCTGAATGATGATGTGCTTAAACGAAAACAAGGTGTAGAAGTCTTGTAGAATGGTTTCCGACCGCAATGGATCAGAAGACGATCCATGAATTTAAAGCTCGAGTTGCTAAAAACGATGCAGGCTTCGTCCCATGGGTGACTGTTGGCAAGAGAGTCTCGTCACAAAATGCATTAGAGCACTGAGGCATTGAGACACGCACACACCTATACATTTTACCGATACTGTGAGCATTTGAATATGTACGAAAACGGATGTGTTTCGAACAGGTTGGTTTGAATGGTGGAAGCAAGCGGAAGCAAGCGGAATACTTCCCTGATGCAATATGTCCCTAACGGTAAAAGAGTATTGCGGTAAACGAAATGTTCCTCGCATTGTAGTTTATGTTTTGCTGCCCAAGAGATCAGCTCAAAATCATTGAACCGAGTGCTGTGATTGGTGCCATTTGAAAATATATATTATGTAGTAATAAATACACACAGCAACCCGAATACTCGAAGAATAATCCGGCTACGATGAGCAGATAAATTCGTTGTGGCTTATAAAGCGAAGAGTCAACAAGCGTGTAACGCCCAGAAGCAAGCGTTTCCGACCCCATAATGTATGTATATTCTTGATCACCATCAATAGGCGAGTCGATATAGCCCCCCCGTCCGTTCTTCTGTCTGTCCGTCCGTTTGTCCGTCTTCATTAGAGACTAGGAAAGCTAGAGCAACCAAATTTTGTATCCAATCTCCTGTGCTATAACACTACTACAAATGTGTTTTAAAATGTCGTGCCACTTCTTTTCGCCCACATAAATGACGAAAGTCTGTGGCATGCACAATTTTAACGAGGGGGAATGTTGTGAGCCGCGGCAAAGGCCGCGGCTCTACCTTATACCCGGTACTCAGTCACTATATATGTACATACATATATGAGCTTGCGATTTATGCAATTTATTACATATATGTTCGCAAAAGGGACGAATTAAATTTTGGGCAAAAAATAATATTTCAAAAAATGAAGTCAAATCATTTTTTCAATATTTATACATGTTTCCAAATTTGTTTGCATATGTTTTGTATACTGCTTCTACATTTCTACATGTATTACTGTATGTATAACTATTTGAGACGTACAAGTGTTTGCGACAGAGAGAGAGGGAATGAGTCAGCGCTTGGCAGGCGCTACGTAGCCACTGAAATTTAATTTGTTTCTTCTGGCCATACTATTGATCCGACCTGATCAAGATTCGTCAATCTGTTAGACACGGTAATTTTCCATGATTCTGCGTTTTTGGTTTTCATTTATCTTAAAAATTGTTGATTCCACAGATTTTCGTCCTTTGTGGGAGCGGGGCGGGGCGAAATTTTGAAATACACTTTGAGTAGTGTGATAACACAGGAGACTGAATATAAAACTTGGTTAATCTAGCTTTAGAAGTCTATGAGATATAGGCGCAAATGAAGACGGACGGACGGACGGACGGACAGGCAGACATGGCTATATCGACTCGGCAATTATTGCTGATCAAGAATATATATACTTTATGGGGTCGGAAACGCTTCCTTCTGGGCGTAACACATGTGTGGAACTCAACTAATGTAATGTGACCATGAACCTAAAAAGTGATTTGCCACTCTCATGAATCAGCTGTGTTTTGTAAACAGCGCCAATTTTGAAAATTAAACTTTAATTAAAAAAGGAAGAAAAGTAGTTCTGACGATGAAGTGATTGTGTTGGTAGCGGCGCATATTGCTGTAAGAAGAAGTACAGCACAATTGGAGGCGCCAAAATGTCAAAATTATCAAAATGCTTATTTTCCGTGATCCGCCAAAAACATGGTATTGCCTCAACTGCTTTTATTAAAGCAATCTTCTCCTCACTTTAAACATTTGCATATCTCTTTTTGGTTTTGCGCACAAATTTTGCCCCCACCTTTCACTTTGACTTCAGCAAAAATATGCACATATATTTTACTGGCACCCATATCAGCTGTTCTCACAGTCCACATTCGTGTGGATATCGATACTATCGACAAAAATTCGTAGATCCCTTTTACGTTGCTGGATACTGGCCCCGTTTTTTTTATATGAAGTTTGGCAGTAATTTTTAGTTCCCGCGGTGCTGGATACCCAGCTATAAGAGAAAACAAAAAATGCATAATCATGGAAAATAACCGTATATACCAGGTTTCCGATCCTTAATCAGATCGAACTACTATAATAGCCAGAAGGAACAAATTAAATTGCAGTCGCTACGGAACGCCTGTCAAGTGCTTACTTATTCCCTCTCTCACAAACACATCTATATCTCATATATGTAGATTGTAATGGGTAACAGATAACTGGGCGGGATGGTATTAGTCAGCTATGGCCGGCACTAATATTTTTCGGCTGCTGGCTCGTAGGCAGAACCTACAGGGGCTTAGGAGGGGAGATCATAAGAAAAAAAAATCTAGTTGTACATTATAAAGGTTATATTTATTAAAAATAACTTAAACTTAGAATGACAGTGCTTAAAACTAGTACCATAAAAAAATGCAAAACTAAAACTAACGAGTTATTCGGACGTTATAAGAACAATTTAATTTCTGCTCAGGCTCAAAAAAAACGAGAGGGAACGTTGTGAGCCGCGTCAAAGGCCGCGGCTCTACCTTATACCCGGTACTCAGTCAGTATATACATACATACATTTATGAGCCTACGATTAATGAAATTTATTATATGTTCTCAAAGGGACAAAAATAATATTTAAATTAAAAAACTAAATTTTTTAGAATTTTTATACATGTTTCCATTTATTTTTTACATATGCGTGGTATATCTGAGACGTACAAGTGTTTATATTTGAGACGTACAAGTGTTCAGGACAAAGAGAGAGAGGGAATGAGTCAGCGCTTGGCAGGCGTTGCGAAGCCACTGAAATTTAATTTGTTTCTTCTGGCCATAATATTAATTCGATCTGATCCAGATTCGGTAATCTGGTAGATATGGTAATTTTTCATGATTCTGCGTTTTTTGTTTTCATTTATCTTAAAAATTGTGGATTCCACAGATTTTGGTCCTTTGTGGGGGCGGAAGGGGGCGTGTCAAAATTTTGAAATACACTGGTACTGAAGTGATATCACAGGAGCTTGGATAGAAAGTTTGGTTACTCAAGCACTTATAGTCTCTGAGATCTAGGCGCTCATTTAAACGAATAAGCAAAGCGGATGGGGTCGCGTGTGAGAGAGAGCGAGAGGGAATGATGACTTTCGAAATGGTTTTCTTCATTGTAGCTATAATAATGATCCGATCTGATCCAGATTCAACAGTCTGATAGAAATGGTCATTTTCTATGATTCTGCGTTTTTAGTTTTCTCGTATTTTCAAAATTGTGTACGCCACAGACTTTCGTCGTTTGTGGGGGCGGAAAGGGGCGCGGCGAAAAAATAACAAGAAAATATGTTGCCAACACTCACCTTGGCTGCGATCCACCGACGAAAGCGCTTTCCGATGGTATCTGCAAGCTGAGGCAAAGTTTTACAAAGATTTGGGTGGCGTTTTCAGTTTGGCAATGCACATTGGTGGGTTTTTCTATTTTTGTTCTTTTTTTTGTTATTATATTTTCTTTGAGCGTGAGAGGCCTGACTACCTTTTTTTTGTTGTTTTATTTTAAGCATTCGTGCTTCGCACGGCTATTCATCTTCCCCCGCTTCCGATTGTAAAGGCAATTTTTCTCATGCACCTGCCTACTCCAAATGTTTCATATTTCTTATTTCATTTTTTTCTTCTTATTCAATTTTTTTCCTGCTCTTACGCTAGCTTAAATCTACCTTAGCTGTTATCTTTCTCCCCTTTTCTTCCTACGCTGATCGCGCTAGCAAGCGCGACGGCTGCTCACTCTCTGCTATGTACGGGACTTTTGCGGGTCCTTCAGTCCCCTTCTCCCTGCCCTTTCACTTCGGACACCGGACTTTTGTTTCTGCTCTTTTTTGCACTTTTTCCTTTTCATTCGGGGGTCACTGCCCCTGCATAAGCATAGGCACCCTTGGAACCAAGCTATCAGCTGCTTTTCGAATCGCGATACTCGGCCCTATCTTGCCTCTCCTACTCTAGGCCACTAGAATTGGGGGTTACGGTGAGAGACGGGCTCGAACCGGGACACTTAACCCAAGATTGGAGCCCTCAGCCAACACGCTTGGGGCTCTGCACTCCCGAATGTTATTTCGCAGCCCCGGCGACATCGTTGCGGCTGCGCACGAAAGCGAGAACTAAGTTGTGGGCGTCTCTCGCCTTTCGTTTGCTGCGCTTCGCAACTCGGCTGTTCCAAGTCGAGTTGCTTCGCCCGGTAGAGTACGTTGGGTGCCAAACCTAGCCGAAAAAAAACCAAAACATTCACTGGCCTGCAACTCAACGTATATGCGCGTAAGGGACACCCCAAATTTGGCTTGCGCTTACCCGTGAGATCAGTGGCCGAAGAGATCCTCAAATCTGCTTCCTCCGCGAGACACCGCTGCTTTTGACGATCACTCGCGCTTTTCTAACTCAGTACACACAGCAACCCGAATACTCGAAGAATAATCCGGATACGATGAGCAGATAAATTCGTTGTGGCTTATAAAGCGAAGAGTCAACAAGCGTGTAACGCCCAGAAGCAAGCGTTTCCGACCCCATAATGTATATTCTTGATCACCATCAATAGGCGAGTCGATATAGCCCCCCCGTCCGTTCTTCTGTCTGTCCGTCCGTTTGTCCGTCTTCATTAGAGACTAGGAAAGCTAGAGCAACCAAATTTTGTATCCAATCTCCTGTGCTATAACACTACTACAAATGTGTTTTAAAATGTCGTGCCACTTCTTTTCGCCCACATAAATGACGAAAGTCTGTGGCATGCACAATTTTAACGAGGAGGGAATGTTGTGAGCCGCGGCAAAGGCCGCGGCTCTACCTTATACCCGGTACTCAGTCACTATATATGTACATACATATATGAGCTTGCGGTTTATGCAATTTATTACATATATGTTCGCAAAAGGGACGAATTAAATTTTGGGCAAAAAATAATATTTCAAAAAATGAAGTCAAATCATTTTTTCAATATTTATACATGTTTCCAAATTTGTTTGCATATGATTTGTATACTGCTTCTACATTTCTACATGTATTACTGTATGTATAACTATTTGACAACAACTAACTTACAAGTGTTTGCGACAGAGAGAGAGGGAATGAGTCAGCGCTTGGCAGGCGCTACGTAGCCACTGAAATTTAATTTGTTTCTTCTGGCCATACTATTGATCCGACCTGATCAAGATTCGTCAATCTGTTAGACACGGTAATTTTCCATGATTCTGCGTTTTTGGTTTTCATTTATCTTAAAAATTGTTGATTCCACAGATTTTCGTCCTTTGTGGGAGCGGGGCGGGGCGAAATTTTGAAATACACTTTGAGTAGTGTGATAACACAGGAGACTGAATATAAAACTTGGTTAATCTAGCTTTAGAAGTCTATGAGATATAGGCGCAAATGAAGACGGACGGACGGACGGACGGACAGGCAGACATGGCTATATCGACTCGGCAATTATTGCTGATCAAGAATATATATACTTTATGGGGTCGGAAACGCTTCCTTCTGGGCGTAACACATGTGTGGAACTCAACTAATGTAATGTGACCATGAACCTAAAAAGTGATTTGCCACTCTCATGAATCAGCTGTGTTTTGTAAACAGCGCCAATTTTGAAAATTAAACTTTAATTAAAAAAGGAAGAAAAGTAGTTCTGACGATGAAGTGATTGTGTTGGTAGCGGCGCATATTGCTGTAAGAAGAAGTACAGCACAATTGGAGGCGCCAAAATGTCAAAATTATCAAAATGCTTATTTTCCGTGATCCGCCAAAAACATGGTATTGCCTCAACTGCTTTTATTAAAGCAATCTTCTCCTCACTTTAAACATTTGCATATCTCTTTTTGGTTTTGCGCACAAATTTTGCCCCCACCTTTCACTTTGACTTCAGCAAAAATATGCACATATATTTTACTGGCACCCATATCAGCTGTTCTCACAGCCCACATTCGTGTGGATATCGATACTATCGATAAAAATTCGTAGATCCCTTTTACGTTGCTGGATACTGGCCCCGTTTTTTTTATATGAAGTTTGGCAGTAATTTTTAGTTCCCGCGGTTCTGGATACCCAGCTATAAGAGAAAACAAAAAATGCATAATCATGGAAAATAACCGTATATACCAGGTTTCCGATCCTTAATCAGATCGAACTACTATAATAGCCAGAAGGAACAAATTAAATTGCAGTCGCTACGGAACGCCTGTCAAGTGCTTACTTATTCCCTCTCTCACAAACACATCTATATCTCATATATGTAGATTGTAATGGGTAACAGATAACTGGGCGGGATGGTATTAGTCAGCTATGGCCGGCACGAATATTTTCCGGCTGCTGGCTCGTAGGCAGAACCTACAGGGGCTTAGGAGGGGAGATCATAAGAAAAAAAAATCTAGTTGTACATTATAAAGGTTATATTTATTAAAACTAACTTAAACTTAGAATGACAGTGCTTAAAACTAGTACCATAAAAAAATGCAAAACTAAAACTAACGAGTTATTCGGACGTTATAAGAACAATTTAATTTCTGCTCAGGCTCAAAAAAAACGAGAGGGAACGTTGTGAGCCGCGTCAAAGGCCGCGGCTCTACCTTATACCCGGTACTCAGTCAGTATATACATACATACATTTATGAGCCTACGATTAATGAAATTTATTATATGTTCTCAAAGGGACAAAAATAATATTTAAATTAAAAAACTAAATTTTTTAGAATTTTTATACATGTTTCCATTTTTGTTTACATATGCTTGGTATATCTGAGACGTACAAGTGTTTATATTTGAGACGTACAAGTGTTCAGGACAAAGAGAGAGAGGGAATGAGTCAGCGCTTGGCAGGCGTTGCGAAGCCACTGAAATTTAATTTGTTTCTTCTGGCCATAATATTAATTCGATCTGATCCAGATTCGGTAATCTGGTAGATATGGTAATTTTTCATGATTCTGCGTTTTTTGTTTTCATTTATCTTAAAAATTGTGGATTCCACAGATTTTGGTCCTTTGTGGGGGCGGAAGGGGGCGTGTCAAAATTTTGAAATACACTGGTACTGAAGTGATATCACAGGAGCTTGGATAGAAAGTTTGGTTACTCAAGCACTTATAGTCTCTGAGATCTAGGCGCTCATTTAAACGTATAAGCAAAGCGGATGGGGTCGCGTGTGAGAGAGAGCGAGAGGGAATGATGACTTTCGAAATGGTTTTCTTCATTGTAGCTATAATAATGATCCGATCTGATCCAGATTCAACAGTCTGATAGAAATGGTCATTTTCTATGATTCTGCGTTTTTAGTTTTCTCGTATTTTCAAAATTGTGTACGCCACAGACTTTCGTCGTTTGTGGGGGCGGAAAGGGGCGCGGCGAAAAAATAACAAGAAAATATGTTGCCAACACTCACCTTGGCTGCGATCCACCGACGAAAGCGCTTTCCGATGGTATCTGCAAGCTGAGGCAAAGTTTTACAAAGATTTGGGTGGCATTTCCAGTTTGGCAATGCACATTGGTGGGTTTTTCTATTTTTGTTCTTTTTTTTTGTTATTATATTTTCTTTGAGCGTGAGAGGCCTGACTACCTTTTTTTTGTTGTTTTATTTTAAGCATTCGTGCTTCGCACGGCTATTCATCTTCCCCCGCTTCCGATTGTAAAGGCAATTTTTCTCATGCACCTGCCTACTCCAAATGTTTCATATTTCTTATTTCATTTTTTTCTTCTTATTCAATTTTTTTCCTGCTCTTACGCTAGCTTAAATCTAACTTAGCTGTTATCTTTCTCCCCTTTTCTTCCTACGCTGATCGCGCTAGCAAGCGCGACGGCTGCTCACTCTCTGCTATGTACGGGACTTTTGCGGGTCCTTCAGTCCCCTTCTCCCTGCCCTTTCACTTCGGACACCGGACTTTTGTTTCTGCTCTTTTTTGCACTTTTTCCTTTTCATTCGGGGGTCACTGCCCCTGGATAAGCATAGGCACCCTTGGAACCAAGCTATCAGCTGCTTTTCGAATCGCGATACTCGGCCCTATCTTGCCTCTCCTACTCTAGGCCACTAGAATTGGTGGTTACGGTGAGAGACGGGCTCGAACCGGGACACTTAACCCAAGATTGGAGCCCTCAGCCAACACGCTTGGGGCTCTGCACTCCCGAATGTTATTTCGCAGCCCCGGCGACATCGTTGCGGCTGCGCACGAAAGCGAGAACTAAGTTGTGGGCGTCTCTCGCCTTTCGTTTGCTGCGCTTCGCAACTCGGCTGTTCCAAGTCGAGTTGCTTCGCCCGGTAGAGTACGTTGGGTGCCAAACCTAGCCGAAAAAAAAACAAAACATTCACTGGCCTGCAACTCAACGTATATGCGCGTAAGGGACACCCCAAATTTGGCTTGCGCTTACCCGTGAGATCAGTGGCCGAAGAGATCCTCAAATCTGCTTCCTCCGCGAGACACCGCTGCTTTTGACGATCACTCGCGCTTTTCTAACTCAGTAGCGGAGCAAAGAAAACAGCTACAAGTCTCTTACAAGTTATACATGTATATGTAGAAATGTAGAATCAGATGTAAAAATCATATGTTAACAAAAAATGGAAGCAGATATATAAAAATTCCAAAACTGGTTCGACTTAATTATTTGAAATTTTCATATTTGCCCAAAACTTTATTTGTCTCTTTTGCGAACGTATAGGGGAGTGTAATGTATCGTGGCGTGTAAGGTATGGTGGCGGATTTGTCATATCTGGCATGTAATGTCTCATCTAAAACTTCTGATCACTGTGGTCGATGGCTTTTATCGTGTTGACATTTTGCATGCCGTAGTATTAATGAGGAAACGTGTGCTTTGAACTCTAAGTAATTTTTAATAAAAAAGTCGTGAAAAAAATAAAAAAATGCTTATCGGATATGTGTGTTAACAGTGACAGAGTGAAGATTTTTTGAAACTTGAGTCAGGGAAGTATTCGGAATGTATATTTAGGCCTTTGCCTACAGTTTTTGATATTTTAAATTTTTTTTTATTTGCGAAGTATGATAGTGACAACGTCATATTTCCCAATAGCTTGTAAGGTATGATGGCGGACTTTTTGTAAGGTATAGTGGTGGATCAATTTTTAGCACGAGTTTCAATTGTCTTTGCCTTGTTGTGTTCAGAAGAGTATAAGTTAACACTCAGTAGCGGAGATTTGCAATTTGGGCACCGGGTTTTTGTCTTTAAGCCGGGTATCCAGCACCGCGGAAACTAAAAATTACTGCCAAACTTCATATAAAAAAAATGGAGCCAGTAATTTTTCGTTTGTGTTTTCCTAGAGTCAGTATCCAGCAACGTAAACGGAATCCACGAATTTTTATTAACAGCTGATAGGGGTGCCAGTAAAATATATGTGCATATTTTAACTGGAGTCAAAGTGAAAGGTGGGGGCAAAATTTGTGCGCAAAACCAAAAAGAGATATGCAAATGTTTAAAGTGAGGAGAAGATTGCTTTAATAAAAGCAGTTGAGGCAATACCATGTCTTTGGCTGATCACGGAAAATAAGCGTTTGGATAATTTTGACATGTTGGCGCCTCCAACTGTGCTGTACTTCTTCTTACAGCAATTTGTGCCGCTACCAACATAATCACTTCATCGTCAGAACTACTTTTCTTCCTTTTTTTAATTGAAGTTTAATTTTCAAAATTGGCGCTGTTTACAAAACACAGCTGATTCATGAGAGTGGCAAATCACTTTTTAGGCTCTTGGTCACACTATTTTAATTGGGTTCCACACATCCGAAATAATGAACAGTTTCCTTTCAGTACAATTTCGGGGTGCTGGATACAGGACCTTAGACAGGAAAGGAAAAAAGAGCGTCAAAAAGAAGAACAACATCGGAGCAATCCACAGGAAAAAGAGTGAAGCTCGAAAAAGAAGACGCTGATCGATATTTTCAGTTCTTTCTTGTTCTGTTATTTTTCATTATTTCCAATAGTTTATATATATGATTTTCAGATCTACATAGTGTATTAGTTGATCCGCCACCATACCTTACAATTTTCAAAAATGCAAAATATTAATGGTTTGTGCGAAGAGCTGCAAAATTACATTCCATTTAAATTTAAGAAACTGCCTCTGACAGAAATATGCTAAATAGATGTCAGCAACTGCCTGCTTTTGAAATTTTGAAAAAAATTGACTTTTGAGAGAGGGAGATGCAAAAATCAAAGTGTCCGCCACTATATCTTACACTTGCCTAATAAAATGCATTGATGTAAGATCGTATGTATATATATATGTATATACTGACTGAGTACTTGGTATAAATAAGATCTGCGTGCAATGCCGCGGATCTCATCGTTCCTCCTCGTTTAATTTCATTTTTAGAGATGGTGCGTATTTTTTCGCATAACTTAGGTATCTTACAAATTTAAGTTAAGTATCTAAGTATCTAACTTAATTATCTAACATAGTTAAAGTGCAGTTGTTTGATCAAAACTTCTGAAATCGCATTTTACATTATTTTTAAAAAAATACCTAAAAACGACTAGGTTTTTTAACAAGAAATAAATAAGTAAAAAATGGTATTTTTGAGTATAAAAAATGGTCAAATGCGGTTTCGGGAAGTTTGAATATTGTCTCTGCAATAGTAATCCCTTTCTATGTTTATAAGACTGATCGACAAAAAAAAAACCTTTTATTCTGATTCAAATATCGGACAAATCTGACCTCCTTCAATCTCACATCATGCTCAGCGATGAAAGTCCAGTCCTATATGAATATAATTTTCCGATCTTTGAAACATTTTACGCGTCGACCTGTGCAATCTAAATTTTATTGTATAAAAAGCCAAGCGGTTACGAGGTATTAACTTTGTAAATTCTTTTTAAAGCCCTTAAGAAATAACTATAAATATCAAAGCAGTTTGAAACACGTTAAATTGATTACAATTTTAAAATACTAAACAAAATTTACAAATTTAGCTCCATTGCACAATCATTAACGCCGGTGTGTATATTTTAAAATAAAACGAATGTTTAAAAATTCGTGCAAGTGTAATAAAAAGTTCAATAATTAACAGGATGAGTAAGTATTTTTACAACTTCTATTTAATAAGCTATTACGATCTGTTTTACATACTAAGTATAGGTTTTTTTTTGTCTTGAGTACTGAAGTACAGTTTTTTTGTTATTAGCCTTTGACTCTGCAAGATCTTAGTTTAGCGGAGGCTTGCTGAATTTTTTAGGTCCGTGCCGACCCCTGATTTAACTACCATTTTTCCAGAATTAAATACTGGCCATGTTATTATGAATAAGAAATTTCAAGCCAAATCAGATCAAATAATATTTTTAAATGATGACAAGCTTTTGGCTGTACAGTCTGCGCTGTGAGTGTTTGCTTGGGACACGAATGTGCTGCGCTCAATAAATAGATAATGCCTAATATTATTTTCTGAACTCATCGGCTCTTTTGTTTTCTCTTTTTGTTTTCCCGCTTTGGCCTAAAATTACTTTTTCTTATAGATTTAAAGATTTACAATTTTTAAAATAATTATTTTTTTCAAAGTTTGGTTTTATTTAATACATTTTTTTCAAATTTGTTATGATTTTTTCTGAGGTAAATAAAACTTTAAATCGAACCCAAACATTTTGTAGTTTCAGCTTAAAGCTGGGTATTCAGCACCGCGGAAACTAAAAATTACTGCCAAACTTCATATAAAAAAAACGGGGCCAGTAATTTTTCGTTTGTGTTTTCCTGGAGTCAGTAGCCAGCAACGTAAACGGGATCCACGAAGTTTTATCGATAGTATCGATATTCACACGAATGTGGACTGTGAGAACAGCTGATAGGGGTGCCAGTAAAATATGTGTGCCTATTTTTACTGGAGTCAAAGTGAAAGGTGGGGGCAAAATATGTGCGCAAAACCAAAAAGAGATATGCAAATGTTTAAAGTGAGGAAAGGATTGCTTTAATACAAGCAGTTGAGGCAGTACCATGTCTTTAGCGGATCACGGAAAATGAGCATGTTGACATTTTGGCGCATCCAACCGTGCTGTACTTCTTCTTACAACAATATGTGACGCTACCAACACAATCACTTCATCGTCAGAATTACTTTTCTTCCTTTTTTAATTTTAGTTTAATTTTCAAAATTGGCGCTGTTTAAAAAACACAGCTGATTCATGAGAGTGGCAAATCACTTTTTAGGCTCTTGGTCACACTATTGTATTCGAGTTCCACACATCCGAAATAATGAACAGTTTTCGTGCAGTAAAATTTCGCGGTGCTGGATACAGGCCTTAAACCCTTTTTAAATTAGGGCGAATTATAGTATTTTTCCGTTAAATGGAACATGCGACAATGATGCCCATAAGAACCTTGTGGATAGAAGAAGAAAAACATTCGGCCGCATGTTTAGGCAGTCGCCGCATCATTTGCAAGTGTTGCCGTATTCTGACAAGTATTTTTACAAAATCCTGAAATTATTCGGGGTATCAACGCGGTATCGGGGTATTTTTTTCTAAAGGCCTGTATCCAGCACTGCGGAATTTTACTGAAAGTAATCTGCTCATTATTTCGTGTGTGTGGAACCTAACTTAAAATAACAAAATGTCAAAATTATCAAAATGCTCAATTTCCGTGATCCGCCAAAGACATGGTATTGCCTCAACTGCTTATATTAAAGCAATCTTCTCCTCACTTTAAACATTTGCATATCTCTTAAATTTTGGCCCCACCTTTCACTTTGACTTCAGCAAAAATATGCACATATATTTTACTGGCACCCATATCAGCTGTTCTCACAGTCCACATTCGTGTGGATATCGATACTATCGACAAAAATTCGTAGATCCCTTTTACGTTGCTGGATACTGGCCCCGTTTTTTTTATATGAAGTTTGGCAGTAATTTTTAGTTCCCGCGGTGCTGGATACCCAGCTATAAGAGAAAACAAAAAATGCATAATCATGGAAAATAACCGTATATACCAGGTTTCCGATCCTTAATCAGATCGAACTACTATAATAGCCAGAAGGAACAAATTAAATTGCAGTCGCTACGGAACGCCTGTCAAGTGCTTAATTATTCCCTCTCTCACAAACACATCTATATCTCATATATGTAGATTGTAATGGGTAACAGATAACTGGGCGGGATGGTATTAGTCAGCTATGGCCGGCACGAATATTTTCCGGCTGTTGGCTCGTAGGCAGAACCTACAGGGGCTTAGGAGGGGAGATCATAAGAAAAAAAAATCTAGTTGTACATTATAAAGGTTATATTTATTAAAACTAACTTAAACTTAGAATGACAGTGCTTAAAACTAGTACCATAAAAAAATGCAAAACTAAAACTAACGAGTTATTCGGACGTTATAAGAACAATTTAATTTCTGCTCAGGCTCAAAAAAAAAACCGTCAACAAAACGACTTCCCCCTGAGGAATTCTGGCATGAGCCTTCCAAGCCACCAAACATAAAGGTAGTATAAATAACAAGAAAATATGTTGCCAACACTCACCTTGGCTGCGATCCACCGACGAAAGCGCTTTCCGATGGTATCTGCAAGCTGAGGCAAAGTTTTACAAAGATTTGGGTGGCATTTCCAGTTTGGCAATGCACATTGGTGGGTTTTTCTATTTTTGTTCTTTTTTTTGTTATTATATTTTCTTTGAGCGTGAGAGGCCTGACTACCTTTTTTTTGTTGTTTTATTTTAAGCATTCGTGCTTCGCACGGCTATTCATCTTCCCCCGCTTCCGATTGTAAAGGCAATTTTTCTCATGCACCTGCCTACTCCAAATGTTTCATATTTCTTATTTCATTTTTTTCTTCTTATTCAATTTTTTTCCTGCTCTTACGCTAGCTTAAATCTAACTTAGCTGTTATCTTTCTCCCCTTTTCTTCCTACGCTGATCGCGCTAGCAAGCGCGACGGCTGCTCACTCTCTGCTATGTACGGGACTTTTGCGGGTCCTTCAGTCCCCTTCTCCCTGCCCTTTCACTTCGGACACCGGACTTTTGTTTCTGCTCTTTTTTGCACTTTTTCCTTTTCATTCGGGGGTCACTGCCCCTGCATAAGCATAGGCACCCTTGGAACCAAGCTATCAGCTGCTTTTCGAATCGCGATACTCGGCCCTATCTTGCCTCTCCTACTCTACTAGGCCACTAGAATTGGGGGTTACGGTGAGAGACGGGCTCGAACCGGGACACTTAACCCAAGATTGGAGCCCTCAGCCAACACGCTTGGGGCTCTGCACTCCCGAATGTTATTTCACAGCCCCGTTGACATCGTTGCGGCTGCGCACGAAAGCGAGAACTAAGTTGTGGGCGTCTCTCGCCTTTCGTTTGCTGCGCTTTGCAACTCGGCTGTTCCAAGTCGAGTTGCTTCGCCCGGTAGAGTACGTTGGGTGCCAAACCTAGCCGAAAAAAAAACAAAACATTCACTGGCCTGCAACTCAACGTATATGCGCGTAAGGGACACCCCAAATTTGGCTTGCGCTTACCCGTGAGATCAGTGGCCGAAGAGATCCTCAAATCTGCTTCCTCCGCGAGACACCGCTGCTTTTGACGATCACTCGCGCTTTTCTAACTCAGTAGCGGAGCAAAGAAAACAGCTAAAAGTCTCTTACAAGTTATACATGTATATGTAGAAATGTAGAATCAGATGTAAAAATCATATGTTAACAAAAAATGGAAGCAGATATATAAAAATTCCAAAACTGGTTCGACTTAATTATTTGAAATTTTCATATTTGCCCAAAACTTTATTTGTCTCTTTTGCGAACGTATAGGGGAGTGTAATGTATCGTGGCGTGTAAGGTATGGTGGCGGATTTGTCATATCTGGCATGTAATGTCTCATCTAAAACTTCTGATCACTGTGGTCGATGGCTTTTATCGTGTTGACATTTTGCATGCCGTAGTATTAATGAGGAAACGTGTGCTTTGAACTCTAAGTAATTTTTAATAAAAAAGTCGTGAAAAAAATAAAAAAATGCTTATCGGATATGTGTGTTAACAGTGACAGAGTGAAGATTTTTTGAAACTTGAGTCAGGGAAGTATTCGGAATGTATATTTAGGCCTTTGCCTACAGTTTTTGATATTTTAAATTTTTTTTTATTTGCGAAGTATGACAGTGACAACGTCATATTTCCCAATAGCTTGTAAGGTAAGGCGGACCGCCAACTTATATTGAAAATATCGATCAGCGTCTTCTTCTTCTTTTTCGAGCTTCACTCTTTTTCCTGTGGATTGCTCCGATGTTGTTCTTCTTTTTGACGCTCTTTTTTCCTTTCCTGTCTAAGGGCCTGTATCCAGCACCGCGAAATTTTACTGAAAGGAAACTGTTCATTATTTCGGATGTGTGGAACCCAATTAAAATAGTGTGACCAAGAGCCTAAAAAGTGATTTGCCACTCTCATGAATCAGCTGTGTTTTTTAAACAGCGCCAATTTTGAAAATTAAACTACAATTAAAAAAAGGAAGAAAAGTAATTCTGACGATGAAGTGATTGTGTTGGTAGCGGCACATATTGCTGTGAGAACAAGTACAGCACAGTTGGAGGCGCCAAAATGTCAACATGCTCATTTTCCGTGATCCGCTATAGACATGGTACTGCCTCAACTGCTTGTATTAAAGCAATCCTCTCCTCACTTTAAACATTTGCATATCTCTTTTTGGTTTGCGCACAAATTTTGCCCCCACCTTTCACTTTGACTCCAGTAAAAATAGGCACATATATTTTACTGGCACACCTATCAGCTGTTCTCACAGTCCACATTCGTGTGAATATCGATACTATCGATAAAACTTCGTGGATCCCGTTTACGTTGCTGGATACTGACTCCAGGAAAATACAAACGAAAAATTACTGGCCCAGTTTTTTTATATGAAGTTTGGCAGTAATTTTTAGTTTCCGCAGTGCTGGATACCCAGCTTAATGAAACAATAAATTCAATTTAAAGTTGAGCGGCCAAACCGGTCCTGAACCCTTAATTTAAAATAAGGCTGATTGCAAACAACAAATACTTGCAAGGGATCTTATGGCATGCACTGATTACAGCTTTTAAACCGCCACTTCAAAAATAAAGTATGCCGTATGTAATTTTTGTTCAGTGGAGCCAATGCTTCATTTACATCGGACTCCTCCTTAACAAGCTCCATAAACAATTGTTTGGTCGTAGTGAAACTCCTACATGCACCGTTTTCCACATTAAAAAATAAATCGCTCATTATTTGGGTAATTTCTTTTAGTTTCAACAAAAATGCTTGTGAAGAGAAGAAGAGTCTTCTTATTCAATCGGCTTGTTTACGTTTGTAGGCCGAACTGCTGACAAAATAATGTGGGATGAAGCGCTCAAGTGTAAGCGCATCGCATCATTTTTCCGAACTTTCGACAATGATGTAGGCTTTCAAATTCATATTTCACATTTTTTTGCGGTATTTTTCCCCAAAATGTTGATTTTAAAAAGTCAGGAAAAATTAAAAAAAATGTTCTTGGTCTGCCACCACAGTTAAAAGAATTAACTCTATTTCCGACATATTTCGTTGATTTTCGAACATTATTTACTAGCTTCACAAAATTTGTCTTCCTCTTCCCAGACGCAAAGAAGCAAAGACGCTGTAGTGTAAACGGCAAACTTGCTTCTCTGCGTCTTCTCCGATATCGATAGGTAACGCACCAAGTGTAAAAAGGCTTGTGTAGCCTTTTTACACTACAGTGAGTTACCACATTTATCGATAGGTAACTCAATAACTCCGAATTTGGATTTACACTATGCCAAAGTTGAGTTATTGAGTTTCGACTGATGGCACGTGCTTGTGGACATAAATTTTGTTTTATTTAATTTTAATTATATTAACGACCAAGAGTTAATGATTTTCTATGTGACAGAGCAAGATATGATAACGACGCAGCAATGTTTGGAGTTGGCGACGATGTTTCCAGCAACTGTGGAGTATTTGGATCAAATTTCCAAGAAACGCATTTGGACATTGCGAATAACCATGAAATCCATTTTTGAAGGAAATTTTCCGCAGGGAAATGGCACGGCTGCAATTGCAACTATGTTGAATTTTGTCTATATGTACATATATGTACATTACATATGTACCAAAATTAAACTTTTTTAAATTCGCAATTGTTTATAATAATTTAATTTATATTTATTTATAATAATTCAATTTAGCATTTAGCTATTTTTTTCGACCGAATTTTGGAAATCGATCACTTTGTTCATATGGTTTTTAATAATAAAATTGCTTTAAAGTATTGGTTTTACAATTGTATGTAGCTTTTGTCCCCAGCCATATTGTTTACGCGCCAAATTTTAAATATTGAGCTGTCAATTTTTGTTGTAACTTGTGATAATTCCACGACAGTCAGATCAGGGTTGAAATATTCGAAAAATCTGACAAACTCAACTAAACGCAACCAAACCTCAACTTTTTTGCCACCTCTAGGTCCCCTATGCTTCCCCATGTAAATGAAACTCGAGTTTTTCCCGAAAGTCAATAACTCATCCGTAGTGTAAAAAGGCTATAAGATGGGCATACTAATAATGTGTCGCTTAAGCTATCGTTTGTAAAAATCGATGGGGAAATGGCTTAGTTGCATCCGTTTGACCAAACTTTAGTGTGCCTATTTTTGCCGTTAAATTCCGTCATAAATGCCATTTTACGGTTATAAATAGAGTTTTGTATTTTTTAAAGAAAAGTAAAGAGTGTCGACTTCGAAATTACACGGTCAGATTTGGTTAGCATCACAGCGGGAAAAATATGCATTTAGTTGATTATGTTTAATATTTGTTTATAGGCATTTTACACTTGATGCGTGCGGAGAAGACGCAGAGAAGCAGGTTTGCCGTTTACTCTACAGCGTCTTTGCGTCTTGGGGAGAGGAAGAAAAATTTGTACTAAAAGTAAATAAAGTTAAAAAATCAACGAAATAAGTCGGAAATAAAGTTAATTCTTTTAACTGTGGTGGCGCAAAGTGAGGAGAACCTTTTGAAGTGCATGGAAGCGGCTGAGCTATCCTCTGAAAAGTTGCAATTCGTCTTGGAACTGCAGCATCTTTCTTGCGTTTGGACTCTTGTAGGTAGAGAGCAGACAATGGTTTCTCTTTTCTATTAAATAATGTATTCTTCATTGCAATAGCCACGATATGGTTCATTTTGGGAGGAAGCTGTTGTGGAGAACTCCGATGCCTTTTTTAAGGAAAATTTCAGCATGGAGTACTTCAACATTCTCGTTGAACTGTTTCCTAATCTCAAAAAGCCTGCGGAATATCGCACGGGAGTCTATTTGGTGTGTCAAGGGCTTTTGTCTGCCTCATATTACTGCAGTTTTATCGCGAGGTAGTTGCTGAACTCGCTGACAAGTATCTGCAAGCAGACTTTTTTACCCTGAGAAGATCACGGAAATAGTGAAAGGATTCAAAGACATGGGACTTGCTGCAAGAAATTTGAAATCAACTATATTGTTGAAATGCTTTTTTTAATAATAAAATTAGTTTAAACAATTTGTTCTAACCATTACATGAATTTTTACCCCTTTTTATTCAGTTAACAGTTTTACGCGACAGAATTTAAATTTAAATCTGCTGTTTTTTTTGTTTTTAGTGGTGATAGTTCCGCTGATAAGACACAAAAGTACGAAAATTGCTGTTATGCGCACAGAAATACCAAAACGCAGTTGTGTCGGAAAACGACGCAACTTTTTGCCATCACTGGGGCAATATGCTGCCTGCACCTGTCGGATTTATAGCTGCATTTGCCAGCTGTAAAAACTGCAAAGTTCAATACAACTAGTTATAGGAAGCTTAAGTTATATGAAAAAAATAGCACTACCTCTGAAAAAAAAACCAAATTTTTTAAAAAATTAAAAAAAAAAACTAAGGGTCTTTAAACCCATTTATATCTTCAAATCTATCAAAGAAACTCATTTTAGGCGACAGCGGAAATGTCGTGTTGACTAGTGAAACTGAAGAAATCTGTGTCTCGAAATTTGGTCTACTTTTTATACATATGTGATCAAATATATCATTATATACTGCAATAAGCCATACAATTAAATATATATTTGTTAATATACATATATAAATATATATTAGTTAGGTTAGGTTAGGTTAGGTGAAGGCTGCTGTCAAGCTCACCAGGAGCCTGTCATACTTGGAACGGTTACGGCCCGTTGTGGTACCGCAGGAGGTGTTCCCCTGTTCCATCTCATGAGACCCGAACATATCAGTCCCTCCTCGTTTTTATATAGAGTTTGGCAGTCATTTTTAGTTTCCGCGGTGCGGGACCCAGCTTTATTCTTAAAAACAGGCATTTCTTGGTACGATGACTTCATCTTTAGAATCTAATCTATCCTGATGCTCTTATGAAGTTTGCGATCTTTCTTGGACATATTTTTGGCCTTTCTCAAATGTCTAAGACATAGGGCATGCCCAGTTATTGTAGCCTTCTACTGCTAAGAGCCGGACAGGAGCAGAACAGGTGTTCTACCGTTTCCTCCTCCTTCTCGTCTCTACAGCCTCGGCAAAAATCATTGTATGGGACTCCCAGCCTGTTTGCGTGGGAGCCTTTTATCCAGTGCCCCGTGAAGGAACGGATGACGATGCTATACATTTTTCTACCGAGCTTACATAGCTCTAATGTGTGTTTTCTGTCAATGTTCGGCCATGTTTGCTAAGTTATGCGACATAGTGGTGCTGACTGTCACGCATTGCCTGCTCGTTGCTTATTTAGCTCTTTTATGGTTAGCCTACAGGTGGCCAGTGGCAAACAAATATGCTTCCTGTCTTGGAAAAGGGGTATTGTGGTGCCAGAACTGGCCAGCTCGTTTGCCCTACAGTTGCCTTCAATATCCCGGTGACCCGGGTCCCAAATGAGGCTGATAGCAAATTGTTGGGCCATCTCGTGAAGAGTTTTGCGGCAATTTGCCATTGTAGCCGAGTTCGAAGAAATCGCGTAAAGTGATTTGATCGCAGCTTATCTGTCGCTGTAAATGTTTACGGTTGTTGTTCCCAGTGAAGCCTTAGTGGCTTTTTGAAGGTGCTTCAGTGCTTACCTGATCGCAATGTCTTGCGCTTGGAGTACACTGCAGTGATCTGGGAGCCGGAATGAGTGCCTTATTTCGTTGTCCTTGTTGTTCATCTTCGATCCGTCAGTGAAGATGCTTATGCCCTGTCTTGGCCTGGTGGTCCCTCAAGCCACTCGTCTCTGCTAGGGATGATAATATTGAAGGGGGTGTCAGTGTGTTCCCTTGGGATGCAGAAATCCGTCTTCGTAGGGACGGTAGTGCTGGTAAGTATCGATGAGTGACACGTGAGATGTTATGTCTAGTGGTCGGAGTCTCTCAGACGAATCATTGTAATTTATGCCCTCTCCTTTCCCGCAAGCTCGAGGCTTTGGAGATAGCGTTTAGTGCATCGTTTGGAGTGGTGCGTAGTGCTCCACTAATGCATAATGCTGCGGTTCGCTGAACCTTGCCCAGTTGTTTGGTTGTGGATCCTTTAAATAGGGCCGGCCACCACACTGTAACTCCGTAGAGTAAAATTGGTTTTACTATTGCTTGGTATATCCATTGGACTACGCTTGGGTTCATGCCCCTCTTCAAGCCAATAGCTTTTTTGCAAGAGTATAGGGCTATCGTAGCCTTCTTCACTCTATCGTTTACGTTCAGGTTCCAGCTAAGCTTCTTGTCAATTACCAACCCTAGGTAATTGGCACTGTCGCTGAAGGAGAGCCTGAATTCATTTAGTATTGGAGGGTTGAGGGGTGGAACCGTTTTTGAGGGACTTACTCCCAATCCGCGCGATTTTGTCCATTCTGACAGTCTCGCGAGCTTTGTGCTCATAAGGTCACAGAGTGTTTGACGCATATGCCACTACCGACCACCATGGGTGTTTCTTTTTACCCCTTGTCTTGTGCGGTAGGCAAGCCGCCGTGAAGGCCTTGTTGCATGCTTATGTAAACCTGTTCCTGAATAATTCCTCCATAGCTGAACTATATTTTACCCAGTTGGCTTTCCTGGGGTTAATGTATTCGGTGGATTTTGGGCTCTCGAGGGATAAACTCGTCTCGATGTACCTATGGTCAGAGAAGGAATGGTCCCCTATGACTTTCGAACTTTTCACTTTGTCAGAAAAATTGTGAGAAACTAGAGTGAGGTCAATAACCTCCGGTTTCCCCGGTTGCAGATGATTAAGTTTGAGTTTAGGATAAAGTTAAAAAGTGACTCAACCCTTATATTTGTGTCCGAGTTCCCCTATTGAGTGTGGTGAGCATTGGCGTCGCAACCTATTAGTAGGCATGTATTGGACCTCTCGCTGTCGCTGGCCAGCTTGCAAAAGAGGTCGTCTGGAGGATCGTTTTCCTCATAAGCCATGCAAGACGACATCAGCATCAGATGTGTCCGCTGTAGATATAGGCTTACCGCTGTGTTATCGCCATTACTAAAGCTATAGAGCAAATGAAAAAAGATATTTAGGTGCTTTCTTGCAAGAATGCAGGTACGAGTTTTACCTCTCTTTACATCTTTACATCTTTAGGATGCGCTCAGGCTCCTTGATTGTAGCTGGCACCCAAATTCTGGCCCTCGACCTGATGGGCACCTCGCTCCAGTCTACAGCGACGAGCTTTGCCCCAGCGTAGACCTCTCCGATCTGCGCCACCGCTGCTATGTACAGCTCCACGGAGCATTCGTCTTCGCAGGCTACTATTTTTATGTTACCCTGGAACACCCTATGTCTTAGCAGACTAGAGTTGGCCCTGGATCTTCGTCGAGGAGCTCGAAGCAGCGGTCGGCCAATGCCGCTTTAACCCACATTCATTGCCTCCTGGGTATTCTTTGCCGATGGTGTATGTGCCCTGCACTTCTCCTTTCGGCTTATGTGTTGCTTAACTGCCTCTCCAAGGTGTCCGTCTTAGGAGTTGGTCTGCCACCCACCCCAGATTCGTGATGGGACCCACTCGGGATCACACCAGCGATTTCCACCATACAGGCCAGTCCTGCTGTTGAGCAGGTTGTAGTAGCTGATAAAAGTCGAATCGCTGCGGATAGCCACTTGTGTGAACTATCCTATCTACATATATACTGTATGGTGGTTAGTGGTTATAGCCTTCTGGAGTTGTTACTCATTGAAATGTCGATATTTCATACGATATATTATAAAAAATTTGTAATAATGTTATTGCGATATGCAACAGATATTTTAATACACTAAACTGTATATAAGTACGCAAATCCGAAAAAATGCTAGCAAACAGAATCGGGCGTATGAAACCGAAAATATATTTTTGATTGCAAGATGTGTTTACTAGGGTCAGTTAAAAAGTAGTACCAAAGTATGGTTAGTGGTACTACACTACATACAGTATACTGTACGGTTTGTGCTAGTGCTCAGATTGGCGAACAAAACAAGCCAATATATGCTGGAAAAGTATTTCATGGTATTTGTGGTATTTTTTAAAGTTCATAGTTTTTTAAATCAAACTGATTTAAAACTAAAGTTGTGTGCGTCAATGTATGTGTTAGTACAATAAAAACCCAGTGCAAAAAACAAAAACCAAAACTTTAGAGAAGTTGCCTTGAGAAGAGGCAATTGTTATGAAACTGAAGGGATACATATTAAATAAAAAATAGTTAATTGAATCAGTACTACGATTCTTTCTCTGTTTATTGTCGTTCTCCGGCGCCACATCGCACACAAATAATTCATTCCTGCTTGCTTTGATACAAAATATACATTTGTAACAGATTTTATTGCTATACAGTGATACCGCAGGGCATGCAAAACTGGTCATACTCAGCCGCCAGTATTTTTATATTGACGTTTTTCTTGCAAAATTGAAATGTTAACTGTTAATTGTTGGCATAAATAATAACCAAGCGCAATGAAATTTTGGAATCTGTACTGTGCTTAATATTCTTAATCATAACGAGGGGGAACGTTGTGAGACGCGGCAAAGGCCGCGGCTCTACTTTATACCCGGTACTCAGTCAGTATATACATACATATGTACATATAAGAGCAAAAGGAACGAATTAAATCTTGGGCAAAAAATAATATTTCAAAAATTGAAGTCAAACCATTTTTGGAATATTTATACATGTTTCCAATTTTGTTTGCATATGATTTTTATACTGCTTCTACATTTCTACATGTATAACTACATATTTGAGACGGGGAAGTGTTTGCGAGAGAAATTGTGGATTCCACAGATTTTCGTCTTTTGGAAGGGGCGTGGCAAAATTTTGAAACAAACTCGTGCTGGTTTGATATCACAGAAGCTTGGTTGCTCTCGCTCTTATAGTCTCTGAGAACTAGGCGTCACAATATACAAATGGGCAAGGCAGATGGGGTCGCGTGTGAAAGAGAGCGAGAGGGAACGACGAATTTCGGAATGGGTTTCTTCATTTTGGCTTTTATATTCTGATCCAGATTCAACACTCTGATAAAAATGGTCATTCTCTATGATTCTGCGTTTTTAGTGTTCTCGTATATTCAACATTGTGCACGCCACTGACTTTCGTTCTTTGTGTGGGCGGAAAGGGGCGGGGCGAAATTTTTAAATACATTTGGAGTAGTGTGATCACACAGGAGACTGGATACACTTAATTGCTCTAGCTTTAATAGTCTCTGAGATATAGTCGCAAATGAAGACGGACGGACAGACAGACATGGCAATATCGACTCGGCTATTGATGCTGATAAAGAATATATACTCTTCGAGTACCGGGTATAAAAATAATTTCATCCCATAGGAACCATCGGCCAAATACCGTTGTTGAGGAACCAGACGATCTTTAATAGTTAAAGTTACGACCATCGCTAAGGGAAGAAGCGAGTATGAAAAAAGGGAAGAGAAGATAGCTCGTTGTACATGTTCGTTCGTTGCCGCTGCGCTTACAGTTTTTCAGTACCAAAAAGACATGAACGGATCGAGAAAAAAATTATAGAGTCAACTTTTAAAAATGAAATCGAATGCATTATTCCAGAATATTCTTTGGCCATCCGAGACGGATTCTCGTAAAGTTTTTTGTGCTTTGGTGCCCAGTGCTAATTGTTTACAATGGAACAATTAAGGACATTAGTAAAAGTCCGTGGCAGAACCAAGGCCGGTAGCACTAATACATTGCCTTGGGCTGAACGGGAGGAACCTACTACAATGTCAGATGTCACCTTAGGGATAGAGCTGCTGTAATCGGTTTGGAAAGAATCCTTACAGCTTGCCCATCTCGAGCATATGGATGGGAATGTAGATGCAGAGAAAGACAATGCACTATACGCGGAGAAGTATTTAAAGGCACTAGCAATGCTTTTGGAAAAGACAGGGAACGTTGTGAGCCGCGGCAAAGGCCGCGGCTTTACTTTATACCCGGTACTAAGTCAGTATAGATAAGAGCTTACGATTTATGCAATTTATTATATGATGGCAAAAGGGAAAAATTAAATTTTGGGCAAAAAAGAATATTTCAAAAAATGAAGATAAACCGTTTTTGGAATTTTTATAAATGTTTCCATTTTTGTTAACATATGCCTTTTACTTCTGCTTTTACATTTCTACATGTACATGTATAACTACATACTCGAGACGTGGAAGTGTTTGCGAGAAAGAGAGGGAATGAGTCAGCGCTTGGCAAGAGTTCCGTAGCCACTGAAATTTAATTTGTTCCTTCTGTCCATAATAATGATTCGACCTGATCCAGATTCGGCAATTTGGTAGATACGGCTATTTTCCATGATACTGCGTTTTTAGTTTTCTTTTATCTTAAACATTTTCGTCTTTTGTGGGGGCGGAAGGGGGCGTGGCAAAATTTCTAAATAAACTTGTGCTGAATTGGTATCACAGAAGCTTGGACAGAAACTTTGGTTACTTTAGATCTTATAGTCCCTGAGATCTAGGCGCTCATAGGCAAAGCCGTCAGGTCGCGTAGTGTGATAACACAGCAGATTGGATAAAAAATTTGGTTGCTGTACCTTCCATAGTCTCTAAGATATAGGCGCTAATGAAGACGGACAGACGGACGGACAGACGGACGGACAGACGGACGGACAGACAGACAGAAATGGCTATATCGACTCGGCTATTAATGCTTATCAAGAATATTTATACTTTATGGTGTCGGAAACGCCTCCTTCTGGGCGTTACACACATCCATCATTACCACAAATCTAATATATCCCTATACTCTTCAAGTACCGGGTATAGTGGGGTTTTCAACTAACAACAAAAAGCAAAGAGGATATCCGCAATGAGCTTTATTTGAACAACGACGTAGTACTCCGTCTGCTACAACAATAAAAACAGCTTTTGATCTAGATTTCGACTTCGATTTCTCCAGCTTTTTACCATCTTCTGCAGCTTCTGCACCATCAAGTGGCCCAAGCGACATCAGCCGATGGCATTTACACGCGGATCCCAGGCAAGAACGCAGCTTGTACGGCCACAAGCTACACAGAGTGGTCAGCCTTTCAAGATATCTATGAAAGTATAATTCATAGTAAGCAGCATTTGACAAACACGCAAAAGTTTCATCATTTAAAAACACTACTGATTGACGAGGCTGACAACTTGGTACGACCGAGGCATATTGAACGAATCTTCAATAGAAAAACCATTTGTGAGCTTGCCCAAAACTAAAAAAATTGAAGCAGAGAGTTTACGTAAGCTGTACGACTTAGGAAACGATATTGTTCGTGGTCTGGATGCTGTAAATCAAACGGGACGCGTCTATTGGATTATATATCTGGCAAGAGATCTGGTGTATAGGTTCACACATTTGATGGTAACTACATACCGTCACCTATGGAGTCTCATGAGCGCCATATCTAGCGGTTCGGATGTTGGAACAATTGGCTTCGGATCATCATAATGAATGCTGCGAAAATCTTGCTGGAAGATTTCTACGTTGAGGATGTTCTTACTAGATCAAACAGTGAAGGATGAGCTGTTACGGAACTAGAACAAACTTATACAACTAACTACCAGCGAAAACCAAGAGCGCGGGAAATGGATATTGTTGAGCTACTGAGCTTCTTCAGCAGCGTATTTTCGAGAAATTTAATTAAAACGCAACTGGGTCGATTTCAATGTAATATATTCGTGTATGTTCGATTTATTTTTCTTCTACTTTATAATGCGAGAGATGCAGCAATAACACACAGGTCACAGTGCCAACGAAAATGACAAATTAACGAAACGACGTTTGCTCACGAAGACGATCAATTCTTAAGTAAGTTCTGCTCTGCTGATGAGCCACCCTCACAGCTCTTGTCGGATGACGAATTTAGGGAAAGGGCGATGTAGCGATTGAGAGCGTAGGGCGTAGGGCAGCAGCAGCAGCAGCGATGCATTGAGAGCAATGTAAAGAGAGTAAGCTATGCCTATCTCTGTGCTGCCATGGGCAGGCGCTTAGCCGAACAGATATCAAACACCAAATGCATAATAGAGGATACTGATACCTCACGACCCACTTGGACTCTTGACACCCGTCGTGGCTCAATTCAAGATAATTTTTCATCGACTATGTCTACCTAATCTGAATTGGGTTGACCCACTCCCGACCAAACTGCCGGAAAAATGGCTGAAGTGGCGAGCTGACCTCGACAGACTGCAGCTATTTTAACTACAACGCTTGGTTGTCAACGACGCGGACAACATCGATTTGCACGGATTCTCCAATGCCTCTATCAATGCATACGCTGCTGTTGTGTACAGAGTGGCACCACTCAAGCAACAATCGCTGTCACGCCTGAAACTTTGCGGAGCATTTCTTCTGAGCCAACTCATAAGCTCGACTTAGGATAGATTACGACATAGAAATACAACTGCATTTGCATAGAGCGACTCTACAATTTTTTAATCCTGACTATCATATTCACCAGTCCAGTTGAAGACGTTCGTTGGGAACCGAATCTCGGAAATTCTGGACTCCATTCCGCCATTCGTCTGGGGGACGGAATGTAAAGGAATGTAAGTGAGGGGTCTAGAATTTGCAATATTTTTAGACATTCGACTATTCAGTATGGCATTTTTTCATACAACGTGTATCCAATGGCCCTCTTCACGCTACGCACCATTAGTTCCCAGCACCTACCTGCATGGGGGCTAAGCGGGCAGTTCAAATGCCATTGGACCTGCTTAGTTGCTATCTCGTTCGCTATTTTCGAGTGATCGTTTTTTTTTGCTTTTTTAATTTAGCTCCCACCAGATTGGTACCATTATCCGATCGGACTCTTACTGGTTTTCTGCGTCGTGCTTGAAGGTAATGCAATAGTCGAATACACATATCTGTCGTCAGGTCCCTGGCAATCTCCAAACTTGCTCTTGTTGTAAGACAAGTAAATATGCATATCCAGCGTTTCTCGGTGCTCCTTCTTCTTACCACCAAAAAGGGTATGTGGGACCCTTTTCTTTTACCACATACGAGAATGGGCGTACGTATGCAGAGTCTGTTCCTAGTTGTGGAAGTTTTGGTATTTGTTTTGGTATGTAATACTTCCTGCGTATTTCTGCTATTATCGTATTTTCGTTCATGATTTCGTGATTTCCTTGATTCATTAATATTGGGCGAATCAAAGAACTCCTCAGCGTAACATCAGGGTATCCTTATATTGTTGATTTGGCTCAAGCTATGCAACCAACAGTTTTATTGCGTCCTATCATACGTCCTATGGTCCCACTTTATTCGCTTTCGCCATATCGACTGAAGACGCAGTTTAGCGATCAGGGAATAATCGGCTAGAATTTCTAATGGGTCAAACATAGACATGACAACTCGCAAAACTTCTCGTTTAGACGGTATACTTGATGCTGAAAATATTGATATTGATACCTATATTTTATTAAACGAAAGCGAAACCGGTAGAATTCCAACACCTTTTGATAATGAGAATATTAATCCTTATGAATACTTATGAGTTCAGTTATTTGTTCATTACCAAAAATCTTGTTAAAGAAATTCGACTATGACAATTTTCCGATTCGAATCCTCCCTTGTGGTGTTTGTCAACAATCTCCTTAGCAACCCCCAGAGCTGGTTCCTCGGACGAAAAATAATGCACAAGATCGTCTATATAATGGTGGCATTTACCGCATCTGGATACGATTTCCTAAATTCAAGTGCATTTCTATTTTTTACGCATTGAGCAGAAGCCGAAAAACATTTTGATCCAAAAGTCATGACTTGCATTTTGTACCCCTTCATCTCGTACATAGTTAGGATTTTTCCTCGCAAGTATGCGTTGAGCACAGTCGTCCTTCGTATTATGACTTGGTGGATCATTTCTGCTATATCAGCGTAGACTCCGTCTGTGTCTGAAACTAGTAAAAAAGTCCGTTTCGAATTGACACTCGTGGGGCCCAGTCGCTAGCATGAAGTTCAACAACACTCCATCAAGTTCTGCAGCCGCGTCAAAAAAAATTCTTAAGTTATCAGGCTTGTTGGGATTTATAACTCCAAAGTGAGGAAGGAACAATTCCTTCTAATTGGCTACATCCAGTTCATTGCTTGCGACTTGCCGAATGTATGACTTTCCTTCGTATGCTTCCATCTGGTTGCAGTATTTTTCGTAGTACTCTGACCGTCCTTTCATTCCGCTTTCCATAGTAGTCCCGTTTTAAAACAGTCACAAATACGTTTGATCGTGTTTGATAGTAACCGATTGGTTCTCTCAGTCTCTCGAGCTTCAACATGGTTCTTCACAATGCGTACATCCATTTCCGAATTCGTGATGTAGTACCCTTTATATTCCTCATGGGTCCGATTTCTCAACAACATTTTTGATATACAACTCAGCATCGATTGATTATTGCAATGGCTGTTTCAACGTATCCCATAAATCTCCTTTGCTTTGGAGCTATCAAACGTAGATTATCTAAGCCGATTAGTATCTCAGGTCTAGCGTTTTTATAGCCTTTTAGTCGAATGTTCTTTATATGTTGGTATTTTGAACTTAGCTCAAACAAATTTACGGTTTGCTCGTCTTTTAAGGTTCCATTCACAAGGGTGACCCCAAAGCCCTCATCCAAAAGGGCATGGCACCTCACTATTTTGTTGTTGGCATGGAGTTGAACAGGAAATATCTTAAATAAAATCATCGGGCTCTCCCCATGCGTTGCTGTACCTGTGAACTTTAATTCCCCACCTGGATTCTTATTAGATTCTTCATGAAGCAACTGGTGAATACGTTTGGAACAACCATCTTTTCTACACTGTTGATGTCGTCTACATTTTCGACTTTGATGGCCGTGTTTTGGGCAATTGAATCATAATTTGCTTTTACTTATATTCTTTCATCTCTTCTGAAGCTCTAACTGAGGGAATACGTTACAGTTCTCCAAGTCGTGTTTACTCTTGAATGCAGTGCACGCTTTTCAGTTTTCAAGTCCGGTGTCGTTTGCATGAAAAATTCTTAACTTTTCAGTTCTTAACGCTCAATGCTATCAGAATTACCAATCTCGATGCAGGATACGTTTTTCTAAGGACCCCAAACAGTTATATAGCTTCGTAAACAGTAAGCGTAGAACGTCCGCACACCCATTCTCGCTATCCTTCCTTAATACGTCGGCAGATAATGATCAGGCAATTGATCTTTTTGCCCGTTTTTCCAAACTACCTATTCGCGGGACGTTTACTTTGGTCAGCCGTATCCATACGGTTTGCCGAGGTCGAACGGCATTTTCAGTCAGTTGCTAAATGAAAGCTCGTTGCTCCATGATCTACGAACAGTAAAGCCGGTGTTCTCACCGGGTCCGGACGGAGTTACCGGTTGTGTACTCAGGTACTGTGCCAAGTCTCTGTGTAGGATGTTGCTTAAACTATTCAATCTGTCCATAAATTCTTCATGCCTTCCCCCGATATGGAAGGAGTCCTTTATAATTCAGCTGAAAGGCGGGAAATTCTGATCTTGGAGTTATTAAACAGCCAAACAAAATTCCAGAGCAATCTTATAAGCTTTTTCAAAGATGGAAATAATCCAACAACGTAAATAGTTTGGAAACACAGTAAGGAAATTCCAAAAAACAGTAAAAAAATATTCCGCTCAAAATCATCAACTGTTAGACGGTAACCGGCAGACGGTACCAGTGTGAATCGGAGGTTGACCTCTGTTAAAAATCCCATCGCTCCCCCGTGACGGTCTTAGTGTGCGGAGAATACTACCAACATACGCACGCTTCTGTAAGCTTGAATATTGTCTTACTATCGAAACATTGCTTTTCATAGTGTCACCAATTTCTTTCTTCTTAAATCTAGTGTTATGGGTACTCTTACTTTAATTTAAATTATTTATGTATATAAATATTTTATGCACAACAACAACCATACCGGAGGCTGACTTTGTTCACATTCCTGAGTGCCGATTCAGAGCATCCAGACCATGTACCAAGGTTTCTGGAAACAACCAGGACTACCTGACCTCTTTGAAGTGAGTGCAAAAAAGGGAAGAGAAGAAGAGAGATATCGGTATATATTCGTTTGGCACTGCGACGGCAGTTTTTAGTACTGAAAAGACATTGAACCGAACGAGAACACAAAAATACACTTGAAAAATGAAATTGAGTTTGTCCAGAAAAATCGTATTATCAAAAGGAACACTTTATGTTGTGAAATTCTCGGTTGATTTTCAGAGTTGAGCATAGACTGCTAGGGGGAACTTCCACGATTAATTTGGCGAGAAAAATATACACTAGAATTACTCTAGAATTTTGATGGTGTACTGCATAATGTGCAGTTTTACCGCTCTATCATCGAAAGTGAATGGGCGCACTTAGAGCGCTCTGACTCTCTTTTGATCAGGAACCGCTGCACCGCTTTGCTGTTCGTTAGCCCCAGAAAACTATCCATGCCACCCCTAATACTGTGGACAGTATGAAAATAAGCGGATGCAACATATGTTTGCTCTGCGAAGAGAGAAATTGTTCGTTATGGTATATAAATGGTGCAAAAGTTTGAGGATTATTGGTGGTCGTCGGTATCGGTAGACGACATAATTTAGATACAGATCTTTTATATTCGTTGAACGATATTTTAACTGTGGCGACTATAACTAAACTGTCAGCTTCAGGGTGTACTATTATCCTTCCTAGTTTCCACCTGTTGGCTGACAGTCGATCATCCTTAATAATGACTAGACCATTAACTCGTAGATTGTCGGTCTCATATCGCCATTTTGGACGAGCTTGAAGCTTGCCGTAGGTTAGTTTATGCACTGAAAATGTTCTGTAGCGCTACGTTTTGCACGACTTTACATTTGCTTTAACACAGGCCTCCAAAATTTGGACAGCTGGATGGATTAAAATGCCATTGGACGGATAAAGCAGGTATTACAATTGAGGGTAGTTCTTGTTTCAAACGCGTTTGCCAGGTTTGTAGAGCTCTGTTGGCTGTTTGTGCTGCAATCGAAATAAATATCTTGACAATAGCCACGACGATCAATGAAACGTTTTAGAGCCATAAAAAAATGTGACAGCCTCAAGATGAGTTACTTTTTAGATCCAGAAATGAAAACGGCGATATACGCTTTGTAGCTCGTGTGTTCGCAGAACGCTCAGTATAGTCCACTCCGGTGGCGATGAAGGCACGTGTGGGATGATTCAGTCTATGTAGAAGTGCCCCGATAGTGTCCCTTTTGCATTCAGCCGTAAAATCACTGCTATATAAACCTCCTGTTGAATGATGCGAAAGAGGTGTATCAAGGCGTCTTCGAGCTCTTGCATATGAAGTGGTCCATAACGTTTGCCCTTTTTAGATTGCAGCAAAGGAGCTTCGCAGTAAGATTTAAAGACTTCCTCTCTGAATGTCAACCAATTGATATGGGGGGAAACGCTTGCATTAATAATTCAGAAATTATCCACAGAGCTTAATCGAAGATACAAAGAACTATTAATGGGGCATCATGGTACACATCCATATAGAGTTAAATTTAGGATCTACGAAAGACAAAATCGCATAGGAGAAAGCAAAGTATTAAGCCAAGCTTCAGGCTTCAGGCTTCCTGGTCATGCGCGACTCTGATGAAGAGACCTCTCCACCCAGAAACAGTAGCTAAGGCCTTGCTCCAAATAATTAATTTTAACTAATTAAATAAATATATTAGTTTGAGCTATGCCTACTTGTTGTTAGTCTCCAAGAGTTAAATTCGATAAATAAAATGTTTTAATAAAAAACAAAAGAAGTTCATCCTAGTTGAATGCCACTCTGAAAGTGCACTTTCATCACAATCCAAATTGTATCTACAAATCTGACAATAGAAACGAGCAATCGTAGCCAAAAGCGATCGTTTGGGGAGGGCTTTGAATTTGTGTCCAAAGAAAACCAAAAGAAGCTGATCTTAAGCAGGGTACCACACTAAGCCAGTGTGTACACGTGCACCTCGGACTGGATGGAATCTCGCACTGACAACTCTAGTCAACGCAAAATTTCTGCTGTGGCACAAAATAATTTTTCTGATAGATTTGGGGATTTAAATTTTTTGTTAAAATTGTGGTATTTTTATGGTTAGGGTATGGTGAAGAATTTTTTAAAATCTGGTATTTAAGATTTCAAATTAAAATTTAAAAATGTTTTGCGGAATATTTGTTCAAAATGTTGATCTTAAAAACTAAACCATACAAAAACCATACTTCTTCAAAAATTGTTAAATCTATAAAATCTATCAGTAAAAGTTGGTTTGGTTTGAGTAGTGCAATCGGTGATTGTAAGGGCCATGAGCAGCAAATGTTGTTGGGAAGCCAGAAGTACGAGGATGCGTACAAATGTTCACGGTAGATCCTTTAGTAGACACGCTGGTATCTCTCAGCCCAAAATAAAATGCAGACGATTAAGTTCTCATAAACTGAAACTTAAATCGCAAGTCTCAAAATGCACAAAATTATGATGTCTCCCACCGCATACTCGACATTTTCTACTATTGCATGTAAGAGTCTGATGCCCCTTTGTTATGACATTATAACAGAGGGAAAGTTTCTTTATCTTTTAGAGTTCTTAAAACATGTCGAGGTGAACATCGATTTCCGTCAATTTTATTGCCAGCTAAAGATTCGCCAATCCTGCCCCCTCGGTCATATAAGGATTGCAATTTATGCTTTGTTTTAGTCTGTTTTCAGCCATTGCAATATTATTGGTTAGGATTATTCTTCAGCGGCTGGACCGAGCACATACCGCTTTTAAACTAAATGCTTCCTAGATTGGCGGTGCAACAGCATTGAGAGCGGCATAAAGCTTTGCCTACTTGGCATCGACAACAGCGCTTTCGCCCTTCACAAAACCTCTTGCCAAATCTGGATTTCATCTTACAGAAAAGATTTATGCTTTTTCCTGGAAATAAAGAACAACGCGGTATTTAAAAATAAAAAAATTAATTTTAAGTTTGTCGGGTCAAGCAGCATAAATATTATTAATTAAAGCAAGTGGTGCGGTCTAAAATAAGTGAATCTAGATATTCGTTTTTTGCAATGCTCACTTTAAAATCATTTATTACCACATATGCTTACGCACGGAAGCGGCCTTCTCTCGTCTAATTTGTTCACAATCATTCGTCGGACTCGGCTTAGCAGCAGCCGAGCAGCAGCTCGCTGCTCTAACTCTCTCATTAATCGCACTCTCTCTCGCTCAGTAAGCGTTGCCTCATAGGGCACGGGAATTAGGCCGTCAGCCCTTGGAACTTAGTCGTGAATCGATCTTAGAAGCCATCGGGATACATTTTTTACCCAATGCTCTTACGCACATACTAAATTTTGCTTATATCTAACCAAATTTCTCCATTTATTTATCAAATTCAACAGCTATTAAAAGCGCTTAACAGCTTAAAATTGGTGACCCCGACATGTGCAAGAATAAATATATCAGTGCAATCACAAAGAACAAAAAAAAATTATTTGAATTGCCAATTTAACCAGTGTCAACGGCTACAAATATACTACATATATACATCGGCCTCCCTTGCAGTTGTCGGCTTACGGTGCTTTTTCTTCCCGTCTAGTACGGTCGCTGCTCTTTGCTTACTTTTTGCTACTTTGCTTATCTTCTCGCAAGAAACGATTCCCACCCCGCACTTGCAGATTAGTATTGCACATAGCTTTCCTTGCAGTTCTTGATCGTTGCTTTCTAGTGCGTGCGCTCCTCTTTGCATTCGTCTTCCCGCTAGAGTTATTACGCGAGGTACTTTTACCGCAGTAAACGTTTTCTCAGCTGCCGCCGCTATGGAGATGGATGCTGCCAATGCTGCTGATGCTGCTAACGAAATTCCAATTACCAAGGAGAAAAACAGAGTTTTTTTTTAAAGCTGAAATCAGCGGAATTATACGAAAAAAAGAAAAGGTTAGTTGCTGCGTGGGAGAATGACTCTAGTGGCTGACTTTTACCTGTTCGTTGTAAAGCAAGAAAAACTCAATAAGCTGATCAAAAAATGTGAGATGTTCCACACCGAGCTTGGGGAATTGGAGCAATCCGAAATTAGGTGATATTTTCGAATCGCTTGCCAGCGAAGAGTAGCGTCCACATGCGGCTTCGTTCTACCTTGGTGGGAGGAAAATTACCGCTGAGTTTGCCGGCTCGCAACTTCTACCTCGACGTAGAGAGGTACCATCCCTTTCGCCTATACAGCTGTCAACTTTCAGCGGAGGATATGCAAATTGGACCGACTTCTACTCCACATTTGTAACCATCATAGACAATCATCCTGATCTAACCAATGTAAAGAACTTTCAGCATTTAAGTTCCTATTTGCGTAATGCGGCTTTGGAAACTATTCGGTTGCTGGAGATTTCAGATGGCAATCATAATGTGGCTTTACAATTATTGGAAAAAAGATTTAATAATCGACGATCTACATTAATGGGATCCTAGAATCCAGGCTGTCGAATGCGTGTGCTTCAGAGTTCGGGCACTCATCGTGCAGGAGCTACTTCGGAAACTGGATCCAGCGAGACAAGCCAAGTGGGAGGAGCGATTCTAGGAACCAGCTTATGCCAACTCAATTCCGTCGTGGGAATATATTGCCTCGTTTTTAGAACAGCGATGATGAGCATTAGAGACAGTGGATTTTACTAGGGCAAGCTGTGTGCAAGAGTAGAAAACAACAATTCCGTGCTCTACAGTGATAGCGCTGTCCCCCGCAAATCGTCTACGTCTACGCCCTTCCGTCTAATACGTCTCAGCATACCACTGAACCCTCTACTTCAGCGTCTAACTCGTCTGCTCTAATTGCCCAAGATCTCAATAATGATGTTATTCTACTTGCCACTGCCACATTTTTGGTCAAAAATCGTTCCGGAGTTTTAATTCCCTGCCGAGATTCCAGATGGATTCCAGCTCCCACTTACATCTTATAACTTTTCGTTTCGCCAATCAGCTTCGGAAAAGGAAATTATCAACTGTAGTTTTGGGAATAGGCGACTCTAGCTTCGTGACGAATGGCTGTTCGGTCTTTGAATTCTCTCTCATCTGAATACTCAACTCTCATCACTACTATTGTAGCCTCTAACATAACCCATCGTCAGCCAAACTTTGGAATTGGGATGGGTCGTGTCTGGAGGTTATTCCATTTTGAACCTTTCTTCTTTAATGGTTGCTCATGCTCCGGCCGTTGTTGCTGAGAATGATAATCCAGATGAGCAATTTCTTCGGGGGTCTTGGGAGGTTGAGAGTTGCATCGAACCAATGTTAAAATCTACCGAAGAAGAGTTGGATTGTAAAGCGCATTGTGTTCAGCATTTCCATCGATTATAAAATGGCGATTATTTTAATCGGCTGCCAGCTAATTTTAATTTGGATCTCTTGGAAGAATCTTACAATCAAGCGCGTCTCAGATTCCTGTCCCTTGAGCGGAAGTTAAATCGTCGCCCTGATGTGACGACTCAGTATGCTTTCTTCATAAATAGGTACCTTAACTTAGGTAATATGTCTCCTGTTCCTCCCCAGTCAATCAACAACTGCCGATCACCATTGCGTCATGAAAGAAGATAGCTCTACGACCAAGCTACGGGTCGGTTCTGATGGATCCGCGTCAATTATTCTGGCTTTTCCCTGAAAGATGTTTTAACGACTGGCCCCTTAATACAACCTAAACTCTTTTGTATTATTTCTATATTATTATGTGGAGAATACACTTGCGTGTGTTTCTTCCGGTTTATTTTTTTTATTTATTTTTTTCTTTTTATTTTTTTATTATTTTTTTTTTTTCTCGGCTTTACAAACGTCTCCGAATCCCTGCAGGCACTCTGTTTTGTCAACCATAGCGCGGTTCCTCTTGATCTGGGATGGGTCCTGTAATTACAAAGTCAAAAACCTTTCTTCAGCGTTTTTGCAAAGGGAAGTTGGCCAGGGAAAGCCTTCCAGCCTCACTGAGTACCGAGTCCTAAGTACTCACTGGCAGGAAATACGCAGCAGTTTAGGCCAGATTCGTCGACTTGAATTTCCTCGGCTTGTCCTCCTTCCAGATTCCGAGCTTGAAATTTATGGATTTTGCGATGCCAGTACCAGGCTTATGGTGCATGCATATATGTCGTGTCATAAGGTCAGCCTTCCAGCAGTCACTTACTTTGTGCCAAATCTCTTGTTGCTCCTTTGTAGACACTTACGGTGCCAAAGCTCGAGCTTTGTGGAGCTGAGTTGCTGCCTAGGCTCATATCTGAAATAGCCGGAATAAATGTCTACAAGGGATGGTGTTACTGTTGGTGTGATTCTGCTGTTGCAGTCTCCTGGATTCGGGACTAGTCTTCAATTATTGAATATTATATTTATTGATATATATGTATATTCAATTATATATTTATCGCAAATAGAGTGTCAACGATGCAGACTGCAGACAGACCGACAACGTGGCCTGATTCAATGTTACCACAGCTTTAAATCCGGCCGACATTCTCTCTCGAGGAGCTGATCCGAACTAGCTTATCGTGTTTACCCTTTGGGCTCATGGATCTCCATTTATTTGCGGCCCCTCAGATGACTGGCCACCCACTGTGCGCCAATTGCAGCATACTCAGCTATGGGAGGAAATTAAGTGACTGCGGCATAGGGACTCGGACTCATCTAGCTCACTTGCATCACTGTCGCTATTCATTGATAATTTTGGTCTTCTCAATGGTCGATTGAAGATCTCTTCGTTGGGTTTTGATATCCGTCATCCAATCCCAGACTGATACCCAATCAGATTCATCTGATATCCAATCCGCTCCGAAATCTAAATAAAATAACACAAAACAAGGCACACAACGTTTCGAATAATTAATTTTCAAAAAACATTCGATATCAGCATCAGTGCTTTCAAGTTAAGCCGTATCCAAATAAATAGAAAGTCCTCAAGTACATTTTCTGACATAACTGATAAGATCCAAATCCCAGCCTTCAGTCCTATCGCACAGCCAAAGGACATTATTGAGAAGTGGAGCATGTGATACCCTCCGTTACCAAGATGAGAACGCCAGGTTCCTGGTAACCAACTAGATCAACGTTCTCCTCTTCTTGTTTCACATTGGTTCCGAGTCAAGTTGTATCTCATGAAATTACAATTAAAGATGAAAACGTTCTAGCCGGAATAGCCCACTCTAAGATTTTAACCGAAAGTTGGGATAAGTTTCTGGTTACTTTTTACGCATGTAATGTAACGACGACGGCCATATGTGAAGATTTCATAACCTCAAAGAAATAAATGTCGTCGTAGAAGAAAATTAGCTCCTTCCTAAATCATACATGCCACTTTTAAAAGTAATCCAAATCCTATCCGTTCCCAAGGGAGTCTTGTTTCTAGGAGTCTTTACTCGTTCGAGATCACCGTGAATCAGAAAAGGAGAACGTGTGATCTCTGCGCCAAAAAGAATCAATCAATTCAATTATGTTTCCGACTAAACGACGCAGCATATTTTTCTTCCGGAATCGGCAGAGATTATTACATCGTTTCCGATCTAACAAAGTTTGTTGAAAGACTTGCCGAGCCTTTCCTTGGCAGATCCTACTTTTTATGAGATGTCCTGATTGGATTTGAGGCTCTATCCTTGGGCAGTAAACAGTTGTTGGCTGGGTACTCAAAGGCCCAGTGTGCAATACGGCAAGCCATTTGGCCAATTGCATGCTTTTCGAACTTTGCAGTAAAAAAATTACATAAATCAGAAAAAGTCATTTTTGGCGACAGCGGAAAAATTGTGTCAACTAGTGTTATTGAGAGAAAATCTGGCTGAAAAGTTCGCGGGAAAGAGAATTAATAATAAGGTTGTTTTAAGAGGCATTCAAAATTCAATATCATGTACGTTGGAAATCCTATCAACTGTCAAAATTTGTGAATACTCTTTAGAAATCCTTTTCATGTGGTAATGGATGAATGTTTGAAGCATGACGTGTTAATGGGCCGTGAAATTTTAAGTCTGTGTTTTGGTGTTTCAATATATGCCAACAAATTCGAGATATATAAGATCAATACTATCAACACGCTGTCCGACATTGCTAAAGTGGATTACGCAAAGCTCATAAATAAGCTCACAAATAAGAATTGTGTGAGTCAGACAAGGTAGTCTAACCGAAATATTGGAGACATATGCATACATATTGATAAAAGGCATCCCGAATAGTCGAGTGACAACTGGGGAGCTGGAAATTCGTTTGATGGATGTGAATAAATCCGTTATGAGGCGTCCGTATAGGCTTAGTGAGAGGCAAAATACAAGAGCTTCTAGAGAATGGTGTCATCCGTTTGAGCTGCTCCCCATTTGAGTTGCATACCGATGCTAGCTCGATAGGGTATTGTGCCATATTGATGCATAAGGTAAATGGCAAATCGAGAGTTATCGAGTACTATAGCAAATGCACTACTGCGGCAGAATCAAAATAGCACTCATATGAGTTGGAAACGCTAGCCGTGCTTAATGCTGTAAAACACTTCTGCCATTACCTGCATGGCCGTCCTTTTGTGGTATACACTGATTGCAATTCTCTGAAAGCTAGTCGACATAAGATTGAGTTATCGCCTAGGGTACATCGCTGGTGGGCATATCTACAATGATTTGATTTTAGCATAGAGTATAGAAAAGGGAATCATATGGCACATGTAGACTTTCTTTCGCGTAACCCCTTACCGGCTGATAGACAATCAAATGTGGTAAAGAATAAGGAATTGCGCGTGGAATTAGCGGAAATAGCGGCTACATATTGATATTAGCGGAAAGCTGAGTGGCAAGAGTGATCGCAAAAAATACGTGATAGTGCAGATTGATGCTTTCACTAAATTCGTGCATCTTTATCACACTCTTAGTCTTGATACTGATAGTTGCATAGAGGCAGTAAAATCTGCAATATCTTTATTCGGGGTTCCCAATCGTATAATTGCTGATCAGGGTCGTAGTTTTGCAAGTAATGACTTCCGACAGTTTTGCTCGACACAAAAGATTGATTTTCATTTGATAGCAACTGGCGCTAGTCGCGCGAACGGTCAGGTAGAGCGAGTTATGAGTACCATGAAAGCAATGTTGACGGCTGTAGAGACAAGCAAACGATCTTGGCAAGATGCAGTAAAAGATGTTCAGTTGGCTTCAAATTGAACAACGAATCGAGTCACCAAGGCCAAGGTTAATTGGAAAGGAGGCAAGACCTTTGGGTATGATGCCTTTAGTGGAAGAAGAAAAAGTAGATGTAGAAGGTGTTAGAGCTCGAGCCCAACGAAACATGATAAGTAATGCTGAGTATGATAAACAGAGATTTGATAGAGATAAGGCCAACATTGTGAGATTTGGCGTAGGCGACCATGTCTTGCTCAAGTGTGAAGAACGTCACCAAACTCAGTTGGATCCTAAGTTCGAAGGACCATTTTTGATAATTGAAGTACTTGAAGGTGACCGTACTGTGTTAAAATCTTTATCTAGTAAGAGAACGTTTAAGTATGCTCATGAACAATTGCGGGCTATGCCAAGTGGGCTAGTTGCAGCTGAAGTTGATCACCTGCTCGAGGGCAAGGATGATGAAGATGTACCATGCACTGTGGCTCCGGTGGGTGTGTTGAATTGAATCATACACGAAGGCTACGACCGCACCACGATGGTCAACGAATGGCATAAGTGTAGGCTAGTGAGAGTCGAACATGGCGTGCGGCGCGGTTGATGTCGCGTGGTGGGGGTCAAGAGGGTCTAAAGAGAGACCATGACGCAAAGAGTGCGTGAGAGCGTTGTATTGAGACAGCAAGAGCCTTAGAACGTGGTATAAAATTGATGATATGATATTGAAAGAAATATGAAAGAGTGATGGTACGAAAAAAAAAAAAGAAAGCGTGTGGCTCTAGTATGATGTAAGAATAGAGATAAAGATTTGAAATTGAATTTGATTTAAAATTATCTATTGTTAAAAACAATTGAAAAAGGAATTTAAAATTAAATCTTAAGTAACTTGAACAAGGCAGGAAGCTACTAAGTATTTGGTTGTTAATATGTACGGCACGACACACGAGGACGTGTGAGTGTCAGGAAGGCCGTGTCAGAGATGGAGAAGTAATATTATTATTACGTTTGTAAACAACTAAGCAATGTTTAATAAATGATATTCAAACGATACTAGCTATCGATATTTTGTTAGTGCGACCCAAGGTTTCTGAGAGCATAGTCGGAGAGCGAGAGAGACTCTCAGATGAGCATGGCCCAAGTGTTGTTGTAAAAAAAGAAGGAAGCACAAAAGAAAAAAAAAAAAGACGAGCAAAGTGCCGGGCAAAGAGGACAAATAATAAGTAAAGTCATTCTGTGCGTGGAAACCGAAACGACAACGAACTGGGACTTGCTGTGCTTTGGCGACAAAATAAAAGAAAAATTAATAAGGAAACGGAAGAACATGATGTGGCATTGAATGGCAACCTTTCTCCGATATATATATATTTGGCTATATATATATATATATATACTATATATATATATATATAGTTAAATTTCCGATGTAGAAGTTTTGATTTTTAAAAAATATATTTTTATTCAATCTAAACTTATAATTGTTACAAAGAGAATAATCTGAGTTATCCCCGACTTCTATGTTGTAAGTCTCAAACGGAACTGATCATTCTATCTTGATCTATTTTCTAATAGGCCTCGCTTGGGAAGCTTTTGAGCTTTGGTCCCAAGCTTTGATCTTCGGCTGCAGCTTTCTTCTTCGGTTGCACTTCGGCTGATCGTGGCTTTTGTTCTCGGTGCGTTGGCCGACGTGCGTTGGCCAGCGTATGGATGGTTATCAATGAATTGTCGGCTTTGATGAAAGGGTTGACTGCAGCTGGTGATCTGTATCATCATTTCTGGGCTGGTCACTTGTTTATATGATTGGAGTGTGGGATCCGAATTTGTTTACTTGTGTATCTGTGATTCAATTTGGTTATGGGAACCGAATTGTTTATTCCAGTAGTCTGGAATATAGGTGATTTCCTGTTGACAGCTTATGATTCATTTGTTTTCTAGTTTTGGGGATCTTGTAATTTGTTTATCCTAATCTGCTATATGCTTATAAGGGCTAGTGCTGGTTATATGCATAACTTTTTATTGATATGTCCAGTGCTTAACGTATACATAGTGCGTGTGTGGGCGTATGGCATTATGGATATGTTACTCCCCCGGCATTTCTCATTAGCCTGTCCTCAGGCGTCTACCTTTGGATATAGGGATGGACTTTCTGTTGTAACAACTGGATAGTCTAATATTTCTACTCTTTCTTCTACCTCTTTTGGTTTTACATGCTTAATAATTATATTTTTGAGTATTTTCTTAAATTTAATGGTTAATTACACAAGTATAATTATTATTGTTATTATAAATGCAATTATAATTATTGTTTGCAATACGTTATATAATTTTGTATGTTCTATAATTATTTCTTTTGCCTGTACATAAGAAAATTGATTAATTCTAGTTATGTTATTACTTATGAAGGCATTCTGTGAAAAATCAAGCATTGTATTAGTTATTATAAATTCATTGAATTGGATTGAACAATTGTAAATTTTAACTATATTATTTCCTTCTAACATGATCTCTTTATCTAGACAATTTTGATTAAGTTTGGTACTTGGAAGGTTCCATGTTACTAAAATATTCGGTTCTATGTAGTTTACTTGAACGTTTTTATATGTTTTTATATAAGGGCATTTAGTGGGTTTTTGTAGTATACTGCCATTTATTCGTCTTTTATTAGTTGCTTAGAGTCTTTATTGAATACATTATTTTCATAAACATAATATTCTTCAAGTTCTATTTCTGTTAAAATACTATTTTGCTCATCTGGATAGGGAATTATTTTGTATTCTGGAATGTCAATGCTGTCGTTTGGAATATTAGAAATTATTAATATTTCATTGGAATCTACTTTTAGCCATGTTGATGTTTTAATATGTAGCATTTTCTCAGAATTTACATTTTTCAAATTGTCTTGCTTTAATAATTTTGGATTGAATACACCAAGTCTAGATAGCTGCATACCTAATTCTATATCCTCAATGTATTCTGTAAAGTGTTGGATGTTAAATATCAAAATTTCTAATTGTTGACTTTTATCTTTTTCTTCGTTTAATTTGTTTATGGCCTCAAGTCCCTTGCTTATTGTTTCTATTACTAGGTTTAACTCATTATTTTGGATACTATTTTTGGATAGGTTATCTATTTTGTTCTCTAATTCTTTTTTATCTTCTTGGTCTAATGTTCCAAACAAGTATTTGTATGCTGTACCAACGATGTTTATTAGTCGTCTCGTACTGCGTTTAGCTATTTTAATCCCGTTTATTTCTCTATTGAGCTTGTCTACCAAGTACTGTATTTGAATTATTTCTTTGAAATCGTCTGCCTTTTCTAAAAGGATCGCATACGTTTCTTCAGTTTTTGTGATATTTATCGTAACACTATCTTACGATTCATCTTATTCATAATTAATTGGTATATTTATGGTTCCGGTATTGAATATAAGATATCCATACGGGGCTTTTACTAGGTTTATTTCAATGTTTTGTCCTTTTGTCAATAGAATCGCGAACATGATCAGATGAAAGAGCGTAAATAGATCAAATCAGAGCATGAGCTTTAGCGGGGTGAGCGCTTATGGAGACAGATAATCTAAGAGGCAGTAGCAACCAAACAGTTGTGCCCGATTGCAGTTACTTTAATTAAAAACAATATATTATTTGTCGTACTGCTTCTAACAAAAATAATTATTTTTTCGAATTTTCCTGAGTGTTCAAAGTCAAAAATTGGGAATAAAAGCCCGCAACAATGATCAAATTGTAAATGTGTGTAATTTTTCTTTGTGTCATCTAGATATTTTGATACCAATCGGAATTACTCTTTACTTTATGCTGGAAGTTCGTTTTCAAGTGTATTTCCTTCTATATGAAGATTTATTATACACGCTATTGGAATTGTTTTCAGTCAGTTTTGCTGAATTTTCTCCTTATTTGAAATAAGCGTTTTAGTCCGACCTAGCCAGACTAAGTTTTTGAATTTGTTTTGGGTCTTGTGCTTGCTAGTTATTGGACTATGCTTTCGATGTTGTAAAATCAGAAAATGAGAACGCAGTCGATATCGCGGTGTGGGTAAAGAAGACCGCTGCGGTTGGGGTTGTTATTGCAGTAGTTAAGAGGTCATTTTACTTTACGTTGCTGGCGAGCCAACACACAAAAATGAAACAGTAAGCATAGAGCCAAAACAAGTATGTGATCTTTGGCTGTCGATAGTTAGGTAGCAGACGTTGGTTCTCTCCAAATCTTTATACTGAGTGTTATTATTTTTCACTTGTTATTCGTGGCACTTATACCTGATACTCGAAGAGTATACAGGTATAATAGATATATGGTGAAAACGGATGTGTGTAACGCCAAGAAGAAAGCGTTTCCCATATATTCTTGATCAGCATCAATAGCCGAGTCGATTAAGCCATGTCTGTCCGTCTGTCCGTCCATCTGTCCGACTTCATTAGCGCCTATATCTCAGAGAATATAAGAATATAAGGGTCTTATTTACTAATGTTTTATCAGAGATCGGTAATGTTACATCTGGTGTGCCACAAGGTAGTCATTTGGGTCCGCTCCTCTTCATTTTATTTGTGAACGAGTTATAATATTCTCACATACATTAATGTATGCGGATGACGTTAAAATCTGTCTGCCCTACTTCGACTGGTACTTGCACACACACCTTCAGCTGGACCTAAACGAATTGCTATTGTGGTGCTCAAGAAATCTTCTATTTTTGAACCTCTCGAAATGCAAGCTTATAACATTCTACCGTCGTGCTCCACATTTTGTATCTTTTTCTCTTGGTAATCATGTATTGGATCGAATTTCGAGTTCAAATGATCTTGGTGTATTTTTTGATCGTAAACTGTGTTTTAATAGTCATATAGCTGCGACAGCTAATAAAGCTAAGGGAGTTCTAGCATTCATCAAGCGTTGGTCCAAGGAGTTTGACGATCCGTATATGACCAAACAATTGTACATTTCGTTAGTGCGCCCGATATTGGAGTATTGTTCCTGTGTGTGGAGCCCACAGTATAAGGAGCAGCAAGCAATTCTCGAATCAGTTCAGAGACAATTTTTAATTTTCGCTCTTCGTAATTTACACTGGGACTCAGGTAGAATCCTGCCATTTCACAGATTTAATTTTAATTTTAATTTTAATTTTTGTTTCAATTTTATTATACTTTATCTTTAGTTCTCTTCCTAATTTATATGGCATTATGAGCAGATAATTGTTAATTAATAAACAAATAAATAAATAAATATTAAAACTATAGCAACAAAGTTTTGTATCCAGTCTCCTGTGTTATCACACTACTCCAAGTGTATTTCAAAATTTCGCCCCCTTCCGCCCTTACAAAGGACGAAAATCTGTGGCATACACAAATTTGAAGACAAGAGAAAACTAAAAACGCAGAATCATAAGGGGTGACCAGACTTGTGGAATCTGAACCAGATCGGACTATTAATATAGCCACAATGAAGAAAACCATTTCGAAAGTCATCGTTCTCTCCCGCTCTTTCTCACACGCGACCCTGTCCAGATGAGCCCCTAGATCTCAGATACTAAAAGAGCTAGATCAGATAAACTTTCTATCCAAGCTTCTGTGATTTTGACACGCCCTTTTCCGCATCCAATGCTGTGGAATCCATAATTTTTGAGATACAAGAAAACCAAAAACGCAGAATCATGAAAAATTACCATATCTACCAGATTACCGAATATGGATCAAGTCGGAACAATATTATGGCCAGAAGAAACAAATTAAATTTCAGTGGCTACGCAACGCTTACTCATTCCCTCTCTCTCTCTGTCGTAAACACTTGTACGTCTCAAATATGTAGTTATACATGTCATGTAGAAATGTAGGCGCAGATATACAAAGCATATGTAAACAAAAATGGAAACATGTATAAAAATTGCAAAAAATGCATTTTTTTAATTTAAATATTATTTTCGTTCATTTTGAGAACATATAATAAATTTCATAAATCGTAGGCTCATAAATGTATGTATGTATATACTGACTGAGTACCGGGTATAAGAGGCAAAGGCCGCGGCTCACAACGTTCCCTCTCGTTTTTTTTATTATTGCAATTTTCTAAATATAATAATATTTTCAAGATCGCAAACGAAAAATGCTCGATCATACTCTAGTATGATCATCTAAGGTATGACGCATTTATTTATCTTTATGTTTTTAAATTTGCAGGTCTGGACTTTTTGGAAGACTTTGCGAGTGACTATGAAAACGCATTACTTCAAACTGGATTCGGAAATTTTCAATTTCTTTTGCTAACAATATGTGGCTTGATTTACATGAACACGGCCATAGGTGTGACAATTATATCTTTCGTTTTGCCGTCTGCTACATGCGATTTTGCTATGACATCCTCAGACAAAGGTTGGCTATCTGCTTCACCCATGCTAGGAATGTTAATTGGGTCATATTTTTGGGGATGCCTTGCGGATACCAAAGGTCGACGTGTGGTTTTAATTGCAACTTTATTGGCAGATGGTATATTCGGAATATTATCTTCGTTTGCCCCAATTTATATAATTTTCATTTTATTCCGATTGATAAATGGATTCAAGTAAGAAATTTTATATATAATTTTATATTTATTAATATTTTTTAATTTATTTTATTTTAATTCACAAAAAAAATCCTTATTTCACAACGTGAAAGAAAATCTTCTCTTTTTCTAAATATAATTACACTGCCAAAGTTAAGTGATGCTCTTCAAAAAAACTTGAATTTTTTGAGGAGGGGGTAGACAGATGACAATACCAAAATAAACATTTTTCCAATTTCCAATTACAAGTTAAGCTTTGAAATTTCATTAAAACAACAAATAGTTTCTAAGCGTAAATTCTTCATTTACCGCTGTCCTTCGAGTGTCCAACATCCCTTGAAACACTTTTTCTTGCGTGTCAAATATGGAATTTTGTCCTGAACTTTACGTTACGCTTAAAGATTTCAGACTTCCAACATAGTCGTTTTACGGGCACGACAATTGCACGAAGTCTAGCCAAACTATAGCGTGGTGATTTTCGTTCGATTTTTCCTTTTTCTTCAGTGAAGTAATTCACAATATTCCGATGCCTAACTGATTAACGGCCTGACAGGAAAACTTATACCTTCTGGTAGCGATATTGTCAATAATAAATTTTCAAAGGAATATTTGTACAAATGCGGACTTCTTACACAGCCTATAGCCAAATATAATATAAACACTGTGATGTGTCACGCCATACAAAATGTTCAGCTCGATTTTTTCGGTCCTGAATTCTTGACTGAAAAAAATAGAGACAGATAGACAGAGAGAGAGAGAGAGACGTGAGACTGAGCCTTAACTATATGTGTGCATATATTGTAGGTCTGCTTGTTTGTATTAGTTGTTTACAACGCCGCTGACGAAGAAAACATCTGTTCGGGAGACGCCCAAGTGTAGTTCCAGTGCCATTCTTTTTCCATACTCTTACTGTCTTACTGTCTTGCTCTCTCCAGGCATCATGCTCTCAGTTATCATCTATTATCTATGCTTCTTAGCTCTCGTTTTTTTCTCATCTGTGCTTCCACATGGATGGCAGCTGCGTCTGCTAAAATCAGTTACCGCTTGATATAGTTGGAGCACAGACCTTTTTTGTGTCAATCTATTGTTTGGTACGAGACTGGCTCGCTTGCCTCCCCAAGTTCAGTTAACTCTCATTACAAATATTCATTGTTAAAGGCTCTGGTGTCTTCGGCCACCCCCACCCTACAAATCATCTACAATAAATTGTATAACATCTTGAAATTAAACTTTTTGTTAAATTCTTTGATACATAGTCAACGAAAGAGCTCATAGTCTTAACATTTGGTGACCCTTACAGTGATCGTCATTAATAATTTTGCTAAAAACAATTAAAAATCGTTTAAAGTGCAAACCAAACATAACCTTTTTGTCGCAAAGCAGTTTAGCTTTCGTCTCCGTGCTTGCTTGGTCACAAACACCAATACATCTACGTACAGCAACGGCTTCGATTTCGGTGCACTTGCGCGCACATACCGACAATCAAACGGATCGTTCTTCTAATCTTCTTTGTGCTTGCTCGCTGCTGCTGTCGGTGCTGCTGCGGCTTGCCGACTATGGCTGAGTCCAATGACTTGTCGGAAAACAGGGTGTCTTTTTACAAACGGAAGGCACAGTTAATATACGACAAATCAGGTTCACTTCAAGAGACTATTGCAGGGGATGAAAGAAATGAAGATTCGCTAAGTGTTCACTTAGAATACTTGGAAAAAATGTCCGATTCATTAAATGTGACTCATTCTCATTTAAAAGCACTCGACGCAAACGAAATTGGCAGCGACTTAAGCAACAAATTTGATGTCTTCGTATTCGCTCAGAACTCCACAGTGCTATCGGGAACATTCCGCATCACTCAATGATACATCCTGAGTTTTACGTTACTGCCTCCGGAAATGTGCGGCCACAATATTATATTCCTACTTTCCGTGGAGGCAAACTTCTTCACGATGTTTAACAAAATTATAGGTCAGGAGGCCATTTTATCAAACGGAGAGCAATCATGATATCGCGTTGGATATTTTATGCAATCGTTTCAATCATAAACGTTTCATCTTTCAGGCACACATCGCTGCATGGATTCTGATGATTTTGTTTCTGTATGAGTTTCAGTTTCAACAAGACAACCCTAAATATGCCAAGAAAATATTTATTTCTTGAAAAAAGGGAAAATTATCCTGAACTTACATGGCAAGGAGGCAAAATCATACGCCTAAATTATCCCCAGTTCAATCTGTCATAAACCGTTTTAAATATGAAGGACTTGTAGAAAACAGAAGCAAATAGGAAAGACCTGCAGCTCTTTCACATGGAGACAATCTGAAAATCAAGCGAATGGTGGCCACTGATCCTTTTATAAGTGCCAAAAAAATAAAAGGACAGCTTGCACAGTCAAAACAAAAAGATGTCAGTTGTAGTGTGGCTTGTCGGCCCAAAAAGCCTATAAGTAAAATTTACCGAATGGTTCGGGGCTGGAAGTAGCTCGGGAGGTGAACCCTTTTCGAATATGGTTGGGAAAGAGAGAGAGGTTAGGAGAGCGACGAAAGCCAACATATCGAACCCCAACATTCCACCAATGTCTTCAGCCTCGGCTACCTCATCTGGTGACAGTCAGGCTTCAATGGTTGACAGCATGAGGCAAGCTATTGTGGAGGCAATGACGTCGGCCATGTCCCAGCAGACAGAGTTTCTGGCTGCAGCCATGCAACAACAGACCGAAAGGTTAGCGCAAGCCATGGAATTGGCCTTTAAACACAGTGCTCGACCTCCAGCTTCACCGGTTGAAACAAGCCGGGGAATATCCCAACAGCCTATTTTTCAGCCAATTGATCCCAGGGTTGCTCCCAGGTCTTCGGAACAGCAGCCCAACCTTCACTCGGGGCGAAGTGACAATCTGTCATGCAGCCCATCGATATATTCGTTGAGGCCAGTCACCCAAAGTCACCCAAATCATGGCTAACTGGAAGCAGCGGTTTACGGGGAAAGGTCCAATGGCAGTAGAAGACTTCATCTAAAGGGTGGAAGCACTAGCGACCCAAAGACTGGAGGGAAACCTAGATCTGGTAGCACAAAATGTGAACAATCTTTTTGAAGGGATCGCCAGTGATTGGTATTGGCGGTATCACAAAAGTATTAGGACATGTGTGTGCTGGAAATGGCATGCTTTGTGTTCTGCATGGAGGGGCCAGTTCATGGACGATCGTACCGACCGGGATATAAGAGCAGATATAAAGCAGCGTAAGCAGCGATCTAGCGAGTCGTTCGATTATTTTTATAGAATCATAGCCGCACTGGCTGACAGAATCTCACAGCCAATGTCTGAGTAGGCCATGGTAGAGACCTTACGGGCCAATCTCCTACCAGAAATCCAGCACGAAATGCTGTATGAACCAGCAGCATCGGTCACTCAACTGCGAAGACTGGTCAGGACAAGGGAGCTATTTATGAAAATAGTAGTGAAAACCCAAGGGACCGTACCACGCCCAGTGCAAAGACGCCAGCTTTGTGCAGTGCAGGGCCAGGTGGAGCAAATTTCCAACTCCGAAGGATCAGGGGATGACTTCGAGGTGGCAGCCATGGAGCTGGTGTGCTGGAATTGCACATCCAAAGGCCACCGGTATCAAGACTGCATAGCAGATAGACGGGTCTTCTGTTGTGGTTGTGGGAAGGCAGACACCTTCTAGCCAAGTTGCAGTAAATGTAACTGTCAATTGCCAAAATTTCCGTAGGGCGCGCACAGCTGAAAAAAGCATGCAGACCCTTGGTGTCGAAGGCAACTTTGACCGATTAAAGTCTGTTGCCACCAATTGTACCACCAGCCCAGACCATTAAGCCTTGGTTGGTTCACCGTCTACAACTAAGGATTCCCCTGAAAATAAATTGTCCCGCTCTAAATCACGTAGGCGCAGGTTTAATAAATCCCAGAGAGCTGAGCGCAAACTCCTTCTTTCGTCAATTGTAGCTCAACTGAGCGACTTACGACCTTACGCCGAAGTCAAAATTTTGGACAAATTGGGTTGTTGGACACGGGAGCTTCAGTAATTTGAATCTGAGGAAGCTGAGCTGGAAAACTTAAATATGTCATGCACGAAGCTGACCGCCACCATTCGGACGGCTGATGGACAATCCCAAAAAATCAGCGGCCGTTTCACAACCAAAGTAACCTTCCGAGGAGAAAACAAAATACTCACATTCTATATAGTACCCTCATTATCAGGAGATCTGTACTTGGGTATAGATTTTTGGAAGCACTTTAAGCTTTTGCCCGAACCTTCTTTACAAAAAGGTCATGTGATTTCGCCGACCCGTCCCTTAACACCATCTCAGCAGCAATCTCTGGAACTTGAAATTAGGTCTTTTCCGTCCTACGCGAAAAAGGATTAGATCGTATACCATTCCATCGACATAAGGGATGCCAAGCCGATTCTCTCCAGCTAATGTATGCCGAACTATGTAGATCGAATGATCAAACTAGGGGTTACACTACTCGACAAAATTCAACTTTTTTTTCCGCTGTGGCCAAAAATGACTTTTCCTGATAAATTTGGAGATTTACAATTTTTAAAAGAATTATGGCTTTTTTTTCATGGAGTAGTTTTTTTTAAAGAATTCTAAAAAAATGTGGTATTTTTTGTCATAGGTAGTGCTTCTATTTTTCACATAAATCACGTTTCATACAACTGGTTGTATTGAACTTTGCAGTTTAAAAAAAGCTGACAAATGCAACTATAAATCCGACTCAGACTTTTTGTAGCTGCAACTTAACGTCTGGAAGATATTAAGATTTCAAATTTAAATTTCAACATTTTTTTCCTTATTTTTTCCCGAAATTTTGACTTTGAAAGCTCAGGAAAAGTCGAAAAAAAATATTTGAATGCCTTGATTTTTGGTTTTAGATAGCCACATTAATTAAGCGTTGTTTAAGGTAGCGCTTATAAATATATAAAAATAATCGGCTAAGTTAAAACAGTTTGACCAAATTTTCATATTTTATGCATTTGTCAGCTTTTTTTAACTGCAAAGTTCAATACAACCAGTTGTAGAAAACTTAAGTTATGTCAAAAATAAAAGTACTACCTGTGACAAAAAATAACACATTTTTTTTCAATTCCTAAGAAAAAACTGTTCCATGAAAAAAAAAACATTCTTAAAAAATTTTTAAACATACAAATCTATTAGAAAAAGTCATTTTTAGCGACAGCGGAAAAGTCGTGTCGACTAGTGATATAGAAGAGTCTGGCAGTGCCTGGTCGTCACCTGCAGTGCTAGTCCAAAAGCCGGGTAAGGTGCGACTTTGTATTGATAGCCGCAAATTAATCGAAGTAACTGTGAGGGATGCTTACCCAATGCTATTAATATAAGGTATTTTGGGTAGGCTGCCGAAAGCAGAATACATAACGAGCCTCGATTTAAAGGACGCTTCTTGGAAGATTCCTCTGGATCTGAAATCACGGGACAAAACTGCCTTTACAGTGCCAGGTATCCCAGTGGTAAAAGAGATCATCGAAACGAGGAGGAGGATCCGATGATTATGGTTGGGAGGGCAAATCGCTAGCGTAACACCAGCTGCAGTGTTTGGTGCAAATCCAAATGTTGCACTTAAACACTGTTTGTGCCGTTAAGCACAGATGATTTCAATATTACGGGACACGGGAACCGGACAGACCGACAGAAAAACTTGTGTGCTGTTTCGACTTCAGAATCAGAGTGTTTTATTCTAGCAGCGTCGCCCTCTTCATGAGCGCCCGCTGCCAGCATGAGCTCCGTTGGTATAAGAGACAATAACATTTCAGCATAACATCTCTATTCTCTTTCTATTACTACGATTAACACTATAGGCAACGTAATTGCCTCAAAATCGGCCGCGTTGACAGCCTATGCAAAGGCTTCAATCCATTGGGATGGGCGCCAACCGATGGATGGATCGCTTATATAGGCCAGCCTTAGTCCTCACTACGGCCACGCGAACCTTCCCGTCCGCTCCTGGGATTGCCTCCTCCACTACTCCTATTAGCCACATTTGTGGTTGCACGTTGTCCTCGTGGATTGCCAACACTTTGCCTGGCTCCAGATTGGCGATCTCTTGGCACCACTTCCCTCGCTGCTGAAGGCTGAGCAGATAGTCTCTGGACCAATCTCTCCAAAACCTTTGCTTGATGGCAGACACGAGCTGCCATCGTTGCAGATATGACAGGTTGTCTGGTCTGGGCAGCTCTGATTCGGGCGGCAGCGAAATTAGCGTTCTGCCGACGAGTAAGTGCGCGGGAGTCAGCACCTCCCCTTCATTGGGACTGCCGCTGTCGACCACCAGTGGCCTGGAGTTCAGCACGGCCTCGACGTCCACGAGCACAGTGTGCAGCTCGTCCTCCTTGAGCACTGCGCTGCTCATGGCCCTGAGCAACAAATGCTTGGCGGACTTCACCGCCGACTCCCACAGGCCTCCAATGTGCGGGGCTCGGAGCGGGATAAACTCCACCGAAAAACGGTGAGCAGCAGCATACGCCTTGAGGGCCTCGTCCTTGGCATCCCAGCTCTCCATACGCTCCTTGAGCATGCGAGCTGCACCAACAAAATTGGTCGCGTTAACGCAATATGGCCGGACAAGCGGGCCACGACGTCCAATAAACCTGGATAAACATAAAATGAAAGTATTAGCAGTCAAGTCTTTCACAATTTCTAGGTGTACAGCCTTAGATGCGAAGCAGACGAACACTGCTATGTACATTTTGAGAGGCTGCTTGCCTCGAATGCCAAGCGATACACGAACCGGTCCGAACAAATCAACTCCGCTAATCTCAAAAGGTTGATTCCCACGCAATCGATCAACAGGAAGGTTCCCCATGATTTGTGAGAGAAGCTTTGGCTTGTAATAGAAACAGTGTACGCATTTCCGGACAATGGCACTGCACTCTCTCCATGCATTTATTAGCCAAATGGATTGCCTTACGAATCCCACTAGTGCACGGGGTCCAGCGTGACAATTGGCTCGATGTAGATAGCTAGGGTAGAGAGTAACAAATCTACAATTTTTTGGCATTAAAATTGGGAATTTAGCATTATGGGCTAGGGGTGCATTTAGTAGTCGACCGCCTACTCGCATCAACGAAAATGAGCATGAGCCCACTTTTTCTTCCGACATAAAGGGATTTAGCTTTTGCAGTGATGCCTGCAACTTGGATGACTTCTTTAATTTGTCGATTTCCTGCGAAAATGCGTCTCTTTGAACTACTTCAACTGCTGTTAAAAACGCTGCGCCGAGCTCGTCAGATGACGGGCAGGTACTACTCCAAGTGACTCCCTTTCTTCTATTGATGAACCGGTGGATATACGCAATTGTGCTAACCACTTTCATGTATGACGACGAATTCTGTATGATTGTGAGAATGGGATTTTTCTCAACATCGGCCGCGATAAGCGCCGTGGCTACCTTCTTTTTCTCCAATAACGCATTCGCTTCCGTCAACTGTAAATGAGGATTTTGAGGCCAATGTCTGGATTCTTCTTTGCAAGAACGACGGGCCATTGAACCACAACAGCGAATTTAAGTCGGCCACCGATGATCCTCGAGATACGAGATCTGCAGGATTTTCTTTGGTGGGCACATGTCTCCATAGGGCAGCCGAAGTAATGTCCTGTATCTCAGCAACTCGATTCAACACAAATGTTGTTAGTTGGGAGGGATGAGTTTGTAGCCAATGTAGAACTACTTCCGAATCTGACCACAACACGACCTTCTCTATGGGACAGTCTATGTATTATGGACCGAACCTCCTCCCACAACTTTGCTAAAAGATGAGCTGCACATAGCTCTAATCTTGGAATTGTTTTGGTCTTTAAGGGTGCCATCCTAGATTTTGTAGTTAGTAGTTTAACGGACACTCCATTAGCATGGGAAACCCGAACGTACACACAACAGCCATATGCTCGCGTGGACGCATCTGCAAACCCATGTATTTGACATCGAGTGTTTGCGCTGGCTCCTATAAATCGTGGAACGGTGACGTCATGCAATTTTTGCATATCTAAAGCGATCGATTCCCACTTTTTATGTACGTTCGAGGGAATGGGATCGTCCCAACCAAGGCTTAATAGTTAAATTTCCTGCAAGAATATCATTGCATTTGTAATTACTGGACATAGCAGGCCTAAGGGATCAAAAAGACTGGCTATGACAGATAATATTGCTCTCTTGGTTGTGCTTTCGGACGAGGCAATTGGCTTCAGTCTATATTTGAAAATGTCTGTCTGAGGGTTCCATATCAGACCAAGAGTTTTACAATCTTGCTGATCTCCATTCGAAATGACCATATTTTCTTGCTGACTATCGACTAGTTGACAGTTAGCAGCCCATTTAGTCAGCACAAATCCTGATGGCTCTAGGATTTCAACCAATTTTCGACGCTATATACTTAGCTCGGATTTTGTGTCTGCTCCTGTAAGGAGATCATCCACATAAAAATCCGACGCAAGACACTTCGCGCCAATTGGATGCGAATTTGCATGAGTGTCGCTCAGATACTTCAAACACCTTACAGCAAGAAATGGTGCGCTGGCAGTACCATACGTCACTGTATTGAGTCGGAACACTTGCAACGGGTCCGAACTTGTCCGTCTCCAAATAATTAATTGGAATTGGCACTGCGCCTCGTCAACTTGGACTTTACGGTACATCTTTGTCATGTCTGCTGTAAGAGCGTATTTGCGACAGCGAAATTTCAGCAACGTGGCATATAGGCACGGCTGGATGGTTGGTCCAACCATGAGCAAATCATTGAGCGCCACTTGGCTCGTAGTTTTGCACGACGCATCAAAGACCACTCTGAGCTTAGTGGTTGTACTTTGAGGTCGTTCCACGCACTGATACGGTATGAAACAATGCGGCTCTACCGGAATAGAGTTTTCTACTGCCGTCATATGGCCTAACGACACATATTCCTCCATGAATTTCATAAACATGGATTTCATGGCAGGTTTTTGGCATAATCGCCTTTCTAAAGACAAAAATCGTCTTCTGGCTGTCTCAAATGACGAACCGAGAGATGTCGGGCTTGACTTGAATGGCAAAGAAACTTGCAAGCGACCGGAGGGTAATCGTGTGATGGAGTCAACGAACGATTTTTCACACATAGTTTCTTCGGGGGTATTCAGTCTCTCTATAGACGCATTTGGAACATTTTCCAACTCCCAGAAACGTTTGACGAGGTTTTGTAGAGGGAAAAACTCCTGCAACGTGCTCACCATAGAGCATGCTTCGTTGCTTTGGGGTCCGTTGGATCTGCAACGACCAGACACCACCCACCCAAAGACCGTATTTTGCAACGTCAGCGTGTTTTGTTGTTTGAATTGGCCATCTTTCAATATCTCAAAGAATGCGTCAGCTCCTAGCAGCAGATCCACTCTTTGGGGTTTATGGAAACCTGGATCGCCAGTGGGAAATCGTTAGGAATTGTCAGCAAATCTAACGGAACCGCTGTTTCAGGATGGTACGACGTAATCGACTTTAAAACAACGAAGTCAGTGGCTATTTCGAATTGTTGAACTCGAGAGCACACTGTTGTTTGCACCACTTGGTTCCCAATAAGCTTATTTATGTCTTTGCGAATTCGTTTAAGTTGTAAATTCCGAGCGAGCTCCTCGGTAATGAAATTTACTTGTGAGCCAGAATCCAGCAGTACCCTGGCTGGCTGTCGCTGACTTGAGCCACCTTTAATGTTCACAATTGCTGTGGCCAGAACTACCTGATCAGAGTAAGCTGCCATGGCATGATTTGACGACAACTGATTCGACCTTTCAGCTGCCACGGCTTCCTGAGACCAAGCGCATCACGGGCGTTGTCGCCGAGTCAACATTGTAGCGATGCAACAATGTGTGGTGGGGCTTTGAGCATACTCTGCAGACGCTGCTGAGAAAGACGAACAATTCGAGATGCCATGATCAGCTGATTTGCAGAACGCACAATTTGTGTCCTGGCCTTTGCTTGCTTGGGATACAACCAACGCTGTTTTTCCAGAATGCTTATTTTTTGTCTCTTGCGAGCCCTTACGACCCCTTAACCGCCCGGACGTGGATTCTTCAGCCGACAAATGCTGATAGCGCTTGTTTAATGCGGCTACAAATTCGGACCACGACGGAACCTTTTGGTAATCCAAATTTTCCTTCCATCTTGAATGGGTTTTTGTGTCAACTTTCGACAGAACGAGGTGTATTAGCAGGGCGTGAGCAATAACCTTGTCATCCCCAACTGACAGTAATGATTCGTATATGGCAGATGCCGTATCAATGCACCGTAATGAACTTGCCGACGGCACCTGCATCGCCTGTAACTCAAACAGTTTAGCTACGCCATCAAGGAACATGAGACACTCGTTGTCATAAACCTGCTTTAGAGCCTCAAGAGCCTTGCAATAGTTCTGATCTGTCACCGGGAATGCCTTAACAGTGCCTAATGCTTCGTTCTCTAAACAATTCAAGAGATGGTTGAACTTTTCGACGTTACTTAAAGACATGTCACTATCAATGATGCTTGAAAACAAACCAATGAAATTTTTGAATTCAGAATAATTCCCACCAAACTTGGGCAATTTCATCTTGGGCAGGTTCCTTGTATGTGACATGGTGGTATTTAGAACTGATTCGTTCAAACAAGTAGGCGGATTTGGTCTTTTAATAGCCATTAACAACGCTTTAGTTGACACGCACAATTCTTCGAGCTCGGAACGCGATGCTGGAACTGCATCGATTTGCAACTGCAAAGAGAATGCGCGATCTATGTAGCCATCTAATATATTTAAGCGACATTCCAGCTCGAATTGATTGGCCGAGATATTGTTGTTTTGTACTGCTTTCGCAGTTCTGTCAATATCCCGTTTGACTGCGTTAAACTTCCACAGAAGCACACCTGAATCGTCTTCTTTGACGATAGAAGTATTGCTACCGGAACCACCACGACGTTTTCCAGTCATTGTGAAGCTGCTTTATAATTGTTTTTATTAAACAGTAGATTCCACTCAAGAATCACTCAACATTTATTAGGCTCTGTGAAACGATTAGAACAACTGATGCGATGGGACAAGCTGCTGGATTGAGTGAGATGAGCGAATGCAAAAAATCACTCAATGCGCAGCGGTCAGAGCTTGCGCGCGAAACTATTGCCGTTTCTTCTTTGCTTGTCGGCTCCTCTTTGAGGTGTCGTTGACCACAAGTGTTTTGTTGTTTGAATTGGCCATCTTTCAATATCTCAAAGAATGCGTCAGCTCCTAGCAGCAGATCCACTCTTTGGGGTTTATGGAAACCTGGATCGCCAGTGGGAAATCGTTAGGAATTGTCAGCAAATCTAACGGAACCGCTGTTTCAGGATGGTACGACGTAATCGACTTTAAAACAACGAAGTCAGTGGCTATTTCGAATTGTTGAACTCGAGAGCACACTGTTGTTTGCACCACTTGGTTCCCAATAAGCTTATTTATGTCTTTGCGAATTCGTTTAAGTTGTAAATTCCGAGCGAGCTCCTCGGTAATGAAATTTACTTGTGAGCCAGAATCCAGCAGTACCCTGGCTGGCTGTCGCTGACTTGAGCCACCTTTAATGTTCACAATTGCTGTGGCCAGAACTACCTGATCAGAGTAAGCTGCCATGGCATGATTTGACGACAACTGATTCGACCTTTCAGCTGCCACGGCTTCCTGAGACCCAAGCGCATCACGGGCGTTGTCGCCGAGTCAACATTGTAGCGATGCAACAATGTGTGGTGGGGCTTTGAGCATACTCTGCAGACGCTGCTGAGAAAGACGAACAATTCGAGATGCCATGATCAGCTGATTTGCAGAACGCACAATTTGTGTCCTGGCCTTTGCTTGCTTGGGATACAACCAACGCTGTTTTTCCAGAATGCTTATTTTTTGTCTCTTGCGAGCCCTTACGACCCCTTAACCGCCCGGACGTGGATTCTTCAGCCGACAAATGCTGATAGCGCTTGTTTAATGCGGCTACAAATTCGGACCACGACGGAACCTTTTGGTAATCCAAATTTTCCTTCCATCTTGAATGGGTTTTTGTGTCAACTTTCGACAGAACGAGGTGTATTAGCAGGGCGTGAGCAATAACCTTGTCATCCCCAACTGACAGTAATGATTCGTATATGGCAGATGCCGTATCAATGCACCGTAATGAACTTGCCGACGGCACCTGCATCGCCTGTAACTCAAACAGTTTAGCTACGCCATCAAGGAACATGAGACACTCGTTGTCATAAACCTGCTTTAGAGCCTCAAGAGCCTTGCAATAGTTCTGATCTGTCACCGGGAATGCCTTAACAGTGCCTAATGCTTCGTTCTCTAAACAATTCAAGAGATGGTTGAACTTTTCGACGTTACTTAAAGACATGTCACTATCAATGATGCTTGAAAACAAACCAATGAAATTTTTGAATTCAGAATAATTCCCACCAAACTTGGGCAATTTCATCTTGGGCAGGTTCCTTGTATGTGACATGGTGGTATTTAGAACTGATTCGTTCAAACAAGTAGGCGGATTTGGTCTTTTAATAGCCATTAACAACGCTTTAGTTGACACGCACAATTCTTCGAGCTCGGAACGCGATGCTGGAACTGCATCGATTTGCAACTGCAAAGAGAATGCGCGATCTATGTAGCCATCTAATATATTTAAGCGACATTCCAGCTCGAATTGATTGGCCGAGATATTGTTGTTTTGTACTGCTTTCGCAGTTCTGTCAATATCCCGTTTGACTGCGTTAAACTTCCACAGAAGCACACCTGAATCGTCTTCTTTGACGATAGAAGTATTGCTACCGGAACCACCACGACGTTTTCCAGTCATTGTGAAGCTGCTTTATAATTGTTTTTATTAAACAGTAGATTCCACTCAAGAATCACTCAACATTTATTAGGCTCTGTGAAACGATTAGAACAACTGATGCGATGGGACAAGCTGCTGGATTGAGTGAGATGAGCGAATGCAAAAAATCACTCAATGCGCAGCGGTCAGAGCTTGCGCGCGAAACTATTGCCGTTTCTTCTTTGCTTGTCGGCTCCTCTTTGAGGTGTCGTTGACCACAAGTACAGTGATCACTCAAATTAAACAATATATGTAAATTGAATATATATATATGAAGGTATACATACATACATATAACGGGCCTTTCTCTTTGTTAAATACTTTATTAACGGGCCGTTTTATTGTTGGTAATTCTATTGGGCACTTTAATTTACCTGTGGCATTTGTTGGGGGTAATTTGAACAACGATGCATGTCCATACATGTTTGGTGCAAATCCAAATGTTGCACTTAAACACTGTTTGTGCCGTTAAGCACAGATGATTTCAATATTTCGGGACACGGGAACCGGACAGACCGACAGAAAAACTTGTGCGCTGTTTCGACTTCAGAATCAGAGTGTTTTATTCTAGCAGCGTCGCCCTCTTCATGAGCGGCCGCTGCCAGCATGAGCTCCGTTGGTATAAGAGATAATAACATTTCAGCATAACATTTATATTCTCTTTCTATTACTACGATTAACACTATAGGCAACGTAATTGCCTCATGACCTTGTCCGTCTCTGTTCTGTCTGTTCCAGCCAGAGCTCGCAAATAACCGTCAACCATTTGAAAGTGTCCGAAAAAAACCGATCTTCTACAAACACTTTGAGAACGTGGAGCGAAAGAACACATCAAAAGTGTTTTCGCTCAACAACTGTTCTTCTCAGACCAAAACACTTTTTTTTGTGTTCTCTTTGGTTCGCTCTCTCAGGGACTATTTTGATCAGACACTTTCGGAAAAAAGTCTTTTTGTATGTATGCGTGCGTCTGTGTTTTCCTTCATAACATTTATGCACATGAATTGCTCAGACATATTGTTTTCTCTTTCTCGCACACAGCAAGAAACAACCCTTTTTGAAGACACTTCTTGCGCAGTGGTCTTTCAAAGACCGTTTTGCGGTGACCGCTCCCTCAAAAGTGTCCCTATCTGTGGTTATTGAGAGACCGAATCGTTTTTTCGGTTGAGCCAAACAGTCGGACCGAAACACACAAGCGAAACGAAAAAAGTGTTTCGCTCAGAGAGAGATCGTGTGTACCAAATTTTTTATGTTTTGTCTGCGTGAAGACTGCGTTGGAAAAATCGGTTGACGGTTATTTGCATGCTCTGGTTCCAGCTGTTGTGTAGTATTGTGCTATGTGTTATATATAGAGTTTAGTAGGGATCGGAACAATAACTGTACTACTAATCTACCGACTTTGGAGGCCGGATCCATCACGTGCCTTTCGTGCCGAATACCCCCACCACCTGCTCATCCGTATAGGATGATACAGTGCACAGACAGTGAAGAGGGCGATTGTAGATGCCGGGTACAAGTCACGCACACCTCAGCGAAAGCCGTTGGTAAGTCTCATAAATAGAAAGAAACGTTTGGACCTCGCCAGGCAGTACCAAAATGCTACTCCAGAGTTTGGAAAAAATTTTATTTTGTTACGAGTCTAAATATAACATATTTGGGTCTGATGGAATACTACGTGTATGGAGAAAGCCTGGCGAGGCCTATAACCAAAATAACACAATAAAGACGGTCAAGCAAGAAAGTGGTGGCATTATGGTATGGGGTTGTATGGCGGCCAGCGGCGTTGGAAAATTAGAAATAACACTACTCCACTACTATTTTTTTCCGCTGTCGGCCAAAATAATTTTTTCTGATAGATTTGGAGATTCAAAATTGTTTAAAGAACTTTGTTTTTTTCCAGGTTTAGTTTTTTTTACGAAATTTTAAAAAATTTGGTATTTTTCTTCAGAGATAGTTCTTCTATTTTTCACATAACTTAAGTTTCCTATAACAAGTTGTATTTAACTTTACAGTTTTAACGAGAGGGAACGTTGTGAGCCGCGGCAAAGGCCGCGGCTCTACCTTATACCCGGTACTCAGTCAGTATATATATGCATACATACACTTATGAGCCTACGATTTATGAAATTTATTATATGTTCTCAAAAGGGACGAAAATAATATTTAAATTAAAAAAATGCATTTTTTGCAATTTTTATACATGTTTCCATTTTTGTTTACATATGCTTTGTATATCTGCGCCTACATTTCTACATGACATGTATAACTACATATTTGAGACGTACAAGTGTTTACGACAGAGAGAGAGAGGGCATGAGTCAGCGCTTGGCAGGCGTTGTGTAGTAACTGAAATTTAATTTGTTTCTTCTGGCCATAATATTGATCCGATCTGATCCAGATTCGGTAATCTGGTAGATTTGGTAATTTTCCATGATTCTGCGTTTTTGGTTTTCATTTATCTTAAAATTGTGGATTCCACAGACTTTCGTCCTTTGTGGGGGCGGAAAGGGGCGTGGCAAAATTTTGAAATACACTTGTGCTGGTTTGATATCACAGGAGCTTGGATAGAAAGTTTGGTTGCTCTAGCTCTTATAGTCTCTGAGAACTAGGCGACACAAAAGGGCCGTTTTACGAATGGGCAAAGCAGATGGGGCCGCGTGTGAGAGAGAGCGAGAGGGAATGATGACTTTCGAAATGGTTTTCTTCATTGTAGCTATAATAATGATCCGATCTGATCCAGATTCAACACTCTGATAGAAATGGGCATTCTCTATGACTCTGCGTTTTTAGTTTTCTTGTATCTTCAACATTGTGTACGCCACAGACTTTCGTCCTTTGTGTGGGCGGAAAGGGGCGGGGCGAAATTTTGAATTACATTTGGAGTAGTGTGATCACACAGGAGATTGGATACAAAACTTGGTTACTCTAGCTTTAATAGTCTCTGAAATATAGGCGCAAATGAAGACAGACGGACAGACGGACGGAAGGACGGACAGACAGACATGGCTATATCGACTCGGCTATTGATGCTGATCAAGAATATATATACTTTATGGGGTCGGAAACGCTTCCTTCTGGGCGTTACACACAACCGTTATCCCCACAAATCTAATACACTCCTATACTCTTCGAGTACAGGGTATAAGAACAGTTATACGCCGGCTAACGGAATCTATCGCCGGCATATGAAAATTTGGTCAAACGGTTATTACTTAGCCGTCTATTCATTACAAATGTTACATTACATTACAAGCGATACCTTAAACGACGCCTAGTTAATGTGTCTTTCTAAAAATAAAAATATTAGATATAAAATTGTGCTTACATATGACATATGACATATAACTGAAAAACAACATATTTGCAATTACAGCCATGCAATTTCCATGCGGACATTTTCCTTAAAATAGGATTCCAAGTTTATTCGCAACGTCCTCCTCCCAAAAAGATACATATCGCGGCTAGAAGCACTAGAAATTGAAATTCCAATTCTTTACCAGGACCCAAATGCGTTTCTTGGAAATTTTGTCCAAATACTCCACAGTTGCTGCAGACATCGTCACCAACTCCATACACTGCAGCGTCGTTATTTTCTCTTGATCTGCCACATAGAGCATCATTAGTTCTTGGGTATTCATATTAATAAAATTAAATAAAACAAATTTTCGTAGACAAGCACTAGCCAGCAGCTGAAACTCAATAACTCAACTTTGGCATAGTGTAAATGCAAGTTCTGTGTTCGGAGCAGCAGCTGGCAGTAGCTCTTAAGAATAACAATTAGCTCAGTTATATTTCTCTTAAATTATCTAAGATCATCTGTTCGCATGCTCTCGGTGCATACGCACCAACATGATGCTCATGTTCGCCGCGCGTACTGCTTATATGGCAGTGCGTCGGTCACTTGGGTTCACATTCGGTCAAATTCGTCGTTGAACGCCCACCATTACCTAGCGGCCGTCAAAATTGTATAATCGCGCTACAGCGGGTTCTTGATTTGCTTATCTTGATTTGTACACTAAAAACCAGAAAGCTTACGGCCACGGCCCTTAAAATTGAATATAAACATTGAAATTAAATACAAACCCTAAAACCCAACAACAGCGGAGTATAAATTTGTAAATGTGGAGTCAGAGTTACCGAAAAAGCTCGGCAGCTTCCAACATTCTGAGTTATTGAGTTACCTATTAATAAATGAGGTAACTCACTGTAGTGAGGCTATAAGTTATTATAATAAATACGAATTTTTTTCTTTCAATTTTCCCTACTGTATGTCAAAATGTTAGTTATCTCAGTTATCACAGCCTGCAGCTCTTATAAATTTTGCTATCTTTCTGGGACATATGGTAGACATTACCGAAATGTCTGATGATAAAATGAAGGGCGAGCCCAAGTGCTGCCTTCTTCTGCTGAGAGCTAGGCATGAGAAGAACAAGTGTTCCACCGTTTCCTCCTCTTCCTCGTCTCTACAGCTTCGGCAAAAGTCGTTGTATGGGGCACCCAGTCTATTTGCGTGGGTACCTATTAGCCAGTGTCCCGTTAGGGAGCGTATGACTACGCTGCACCTTCGTCTGCCGAACTTGCATAGCTCAGAGGTGCGCTTCCTATCTATGGTTGGCCATGTTTGGCTAGTTATTCGACAATGTGGTACTGATTGCCACTTGTTGTCTATTAGTCGCTTATATTACTCCTTTATTATGAGCCTACATGTGGCCATCGACACATCCTCCTTGTCTTGGAGAAGGGGGATTGTAGTGCGAAGTCTGGCCAGCTCGTCTGCAATATAGTTGTCTTCGATGTCCCGGTGGCCCGGGACCCATATAAGGCTAAAAACAAATTGGCAAGGCTTCAGAGGCATTGAATGGCATCTAGTGCATCATTTGGAGTGATGCGAAGAGATACACTGATGCAAAGGGCGTGGCCTATCGTGGCCTTATTCACTTTGTCTATGATGTTCAGGTTCTAATTTAGCTTCTTGTCTGCCTGCATCCATTTAATATGGGGGAGTTTTGAGACGGAATCTTGTATTTATTAGTGAATAGCACAAGTTCCGTCTTTGAGTGATTAACTCCAAGACCTCGCGATTCTTTCCATTGCCACGTCATCCGCGTATGCCACGACCTTGCAGCACCACCCCGAGACATAATATAGTCTCGATTTATCTGTGGCTTTTAACTATGTCTGTCCGTTTGTGAGATACTAATGTTAGGTCAATTACCTCTTGTCTACTCTTAATTATAAACGTAGGATCATTGCCATGATTGCAGATAAGAAGATTATAGTTTAGGATGAAGTTGAAAAGTGACTTACCCCTTACATTTGTGTCCGAGCTCCCCCATTGGGTGTGGTGGGCGTTGGTGTCGCTGTGATCCTTTGAGCTCAAGGCTTGCCGCCGTGCTGTCGCCATTGATAACGTTGTAGAGCAGAAAGATATTTAAGTGCTTTCTTGCAAGAATGTAGGTTCTGATTTTACCTTCTTTCTGAGCTGCAATAAGTTTGTGCTCTTTCGTCGATTATCCACAGATGGCGGGGTTGGTTGCGGGGCTGTCGTCTCCGGCGGGGCAACCTTCTTCGGTGCCTCTTTGCCGAAGTTGGGCAGCACCTTTGATGCCCACTCGACATTTTTCCGCCACTGGTCGGTCGGGCTGGACATCATGCTGGCGTTTTGCCGATGGATAATGTTGCCAGCACTTCTCCTCTCGGCATACGTATAAGCTTTGTCTTCGGCGCTAATCGATAGCAACTCACCCCGCGCAGCCTTACCAGCAGGCAGAGCAGCCGCAGGATTGCATAGCGACTCTACCAAGGTATTTGCTTTGTGAGGCAATTTGCCACCCATCCCAGGACTAGGACCCATTTGGCTACGCCCTAGCGTCTTACACAGCGCAGGTTTTACCTACTATGTCGCGGGCCCTCAGGCGAGTTTTTTGGGCACTTGTCTTTCCCTGAATGGGGTTGCTCCTTGTTGGCAATTGGGGAGTGCCAGACTCATTTTTGTTTTTGTTTTGTTTATTGGTTTCCATATCTAATCCCACGATTTGCAGAAAAAAGGGCGGTCCATCCGGGCAGAGATTCACGTTGCCCGGATAAGGCATCATTAGAACAGGGGGCTGCCAAATCCCTGAGCTCTCCGTTAACGACTGGGCTAGTTTTCATACCGGGCCCCCACCCAGGCTGGCTCTCGGCACGGGTCAAATAACACAGGATTATCTTTTTTTTTTAAAGAATTTTGTAAGAATTTGGACACTTTGTAGCTGCAACTTAACGTCTAAAAGATATTAAGCTTTCGAATTCAAATTTTATAATTTTTTACGGTATAGCTGCATTTGTCAGCTTTTAAAAACTGCAAAAATAAATACAACCAGTTGTAGGAAACTTTAGTTACGTAAAAAAAGAAGCACTACCTATGACAAATATTAACAAATTTTTAAAAAAGCATCGTTGCTTAAGGTCAGCCTTCTAGAAGTCATTTACTTTGTTAGTCATTTACTTTGTTAGTCATTTACAAGAGTTACAAAAGACGAAGAAGGACGTGCGCAAGAAACAACGCTGTCAGCTAAGATCATTAAGACGAACGACGCGAAGAAAAACGACGAATCAATTCAATCACTTAGACCTAATAATTAAAATAATCCAAATAATCTTATCAATAAAACATTAAGTACAAATTCTAAACAATTGGAACTATTATTATTTCGAGTTGAATATTTAATATAAGCCCCGGTCCCACATATTTTGGGGACTCAGCCTAAAACAATGTGCGTAGTTTGTAGTGTGAAACGAAAATGGAAGTATTTAAAAGAAGAAAACGACGCAAATCACACATACATACATTCAAACATACAAGGAGAACTACACACAAAATGCCATTATATGAAAGAAACGAGGGGAACGTTATGAGCCGCGGCCTTTGCCGCGGTATACACGGTACTCAGTGAGTATATACATATACATAGTATATGAGCTTGCGATTTATGCAATTTATTATATGTTCGAAAAGCGACGAGATAAATAATAAAATAATTTTTCAAGAAATGAAGTCAACTCAATTTTGGAATATTATACATGTTTCCAATTTTGTTTGCATATTCTTTTTATATCTACTTCTACATTTCTACTATAATTACATATTTGAAACGTACAAGTTCCTCTAGCTCTTATAGTCTCTGAGAACTAGGCATCAAGAAATACGAATGGGCAAAGCAGATGGGTTCGCGTGTGAGAGAGAGCGAGAGGGAATGATGACTTTCGAAATGGTTTTCTTCATTGTAGCTATAAAAATTATCCAATCTGACCCAGCTTCAACACTCTGATAGAAATGGTGTTTCTCTATGATTCCAGCATATTTAGTTTTCTTGTATCTTCAAAATTGTGTATGCCAGAGACTTTAGTCCTTTATGCGGGCGGAAATTTTGAAATACACTTTGAGTAATGTGATAAAACAAGAGACTGAATACAAAACTTGGTTACTCTCGCTTTAATAGTCTATGAGATATAGGCGCAAATGAAGACGGATAGATGGACAGATGGACGGACGGACAGACAGACATGGCTATATCGACTCAGCTATTGATGCTGATCAAGAATATATATACTTTATGGGGTCGGAAACGCCTCCTTCTGGGCGTTATACACAACCGTTATCCCCACAAATCAAATATACGCCTATACTCTTCGAGTAACGGGTATAAAACCGACGCAGATCACACATACATTGAAATATACGTGGAAAGCCACACACAAAACGGAAATTACCAAAAAAAAAAAAACGATGCGCAGAACACATAAAGGAAACAGTGAAAGAAGTTAAGAGAAATGCGAAGAACAAAAAATATAAGCGAATAATGCCGCGACTTACAGATTTCGACTGCATAACACAAATGCTGAAAACGGAGAAATAGTACAATGTTTCGCTGTTGCATGAATTCGTATTCGAGAAGGAAGGGGATAGAAACAACAGAAAACATTTACGGGAATTCGAGGGGTTTAAATACAGCGAAATTGACGAATGTTTCAACGAGAAAATGAGTTATATCGCCGAAAAGTTCTCTGGCAACGATCTGGCGATAATTTGTAATATGTTGCATTTAACTTATAATTATAAAAACGACGAGTGCATATATATTTCACAATATGGAATAGGGTAACCTACTAAAAGATATAAGCAATGAAATAGACGGGGACGAAAAAAGACGAAGGCTCAAAGAAAGACGAAGAAGAAGACGAAGACGGCAGCGTAATGAGCGTAAAGAATGAAGGTAACCAAAACAAAAACGGATGTCCAACGTCAGACGTTCCGAGGCTCGCTCTTAACTTTCGTGACATTGCAGAATTAGTGCGATCATTCCATGGCAACGATACGCTTTCGTTTAAGGTATGGGTAAAAGAGTTTGAGGAAATGGCAGCAATTATGTACTGGAACGAGCTTCAGAAATTTATTTTCGCAAAAAGATCGGTAAAAGGGATAACGAAAATGTTTGCATAAAGTAAACGCGACATATCGACCTGGAAAAAATTAAAAAACGCGCTGTTAATTGAATTTAAAGCGAATGTATGACTGACTGCTTCTTCGAACGTTGTTCTGAACATCCAGCCTTTGGTCACCGCCGTATCATCGTAAATCATTACTACTCGAAGAGTATAGGGGTATATTCGATTTGTGATGATAGTGTGTAAAGGTGTGTTTTGTTTGAAAACAATTTTTTTTTAAGTTAACGGCCGCGTACTCTGCACCTTATTTCAGACTCCACTGTACTTAGTATCCACCAGAAGCTTTCATGTTTTATGATCATATGATCAGTGCGCTTTGGAAAACTCAATGCAACTCTATGCACATGAGCTTTGGAAAGCTTAATAGACGCCTAAACTGCACTTAGGTACTACTTGTCTCTCTTTTCCAATTTCGACTGTGGCCAAGTGCTGATGTGCTATAACTATCATTGCCTAAAAATCAAACTGATTCTACTAAAACCTCGTATGCCTTGTTTGTATGTGTGCATCTGCGGAAATGTTAATCCAAGTTCGGCCAAAAAAAACCATCCGCTCATATGAAAGCGTGAAACAAAGTCGTGCAGGCACACGGAAGGTGTTCCCAGGCATATTTCGGCCAAGATTGGGAAAGAATCGCATTTAATTGGATTTAGCCTCTGAAGAAGGTATGTAGGAGTGTGAGGGTATAACGAGATCTTAAAGTTGTCTATCACAGATTTCTTCCGACGTGCTCTTCTAAAGCAGTTGTCTGTTGGCATAACCACGACTCTGTGTGTTTTCCATGTGGAAGTGTTGAGAGCTGCCGGCACCGGAGAGAGATCGTGGCCAACCTATTCCTCTGTCCTGAGGTCAGACATTAACCACTAAGGAAAGCATCAGCGGGAGAAATAGGCCTTGTCCCCATGACTCTCATTATGAGGACCATCTGCAGTCCATAGCCAATCAACTACGGATCCCCTGCACACAGCTGGACAGAGAAAACAATGAGGGGAGAGAAATAAAGTGCCGATAAGGGTTAATTCTACGGCTGGCCCCACAAATTGGTCAGGTTGATGGAGCTGTGAAGCTGTTTGGCGGCGGGATGAACTCGACGCACGATCAGTATCGCCGCGTAAATGGAATTTAATTAGTTTAGTTAGATATTCTTTATAAACCGTACTGATAATTTTCGTCGATTAACCTTAGTTATGCGCCCCTAACGACATTTAACCCATACATAGTCGCTAAACGCATCGTCACACATATATCCTAAATATATACAAATTCATATTTTGCCTCATTAACGTGAACAGGCCTGCTGACTTCGAAGGATCCAACAAATTGTGATTACGACACAGCCGGTGTACATACATACGTGTAACGTTGTGTTAATATGCGAGCTTTCACTTGCATTTTAAGACTTCTTTTTATAGCTGCGTTAATAAGTGAGTCCCTATACTTGTATAACAAATCTCATTCCAAAAACCCGAATTTATAATCTTATTATGACCATCGTACTTAATCATACTTAAAATTCGTCAGCGTTCTTTTAATTCACATCATGCTTTTACATGCCATCATCTTCTGAATTTTCAACTTATATCTTGCACGCTGCCCATCTTCAGTCCGTTTCATCTCAGCTCAGTTTGGTCTCCATCCGAAGACTCGAATTTAATGTTGCCATCAATGCAGTATGATTTCGTTGATTCTCTGTCCGATACATTTTTGTGTCCGGAAAATGGCAAACGTAACAACATGTGTAGGCTCCTTGATCTCGTCTTTACTACCGATGTTTCGAGCACCTTGGTAAGTCGAGGATCACCTCTTTCATTCCCTGAAGACCCATACCATCCCACAATTTCAATTGATTTCCTGTTGCCTTCCTCAGGCCCTATTAAGGTGTTTACTAAGCCTTCAAATATCCTTTTTTTTAAGAAGGCTGACTTTCTCTCCTTGAATATTACCCTATCTCAGATCGATTGCTCATTCCTAAGCGATTTCCAGACGATTGAGTCTGCCACTAACGCATTCTATGGGACTATTTTTTCCATCTTTCCAACGTATGTTCCTTTAGTCACCTGTAGTTAACTCTAAATGTAAATCTTAAATGGTAGTTATGGTGATAACGATGGCGATATTGCTGCTCCTCTTTCCCTTCTATTAACCTTTCTTCTATTCTAGCCTCATTAAACGACTTTCGTAGCTGCTACTAATATCCTATCCCTTTAAATAGTACTAGTTGCATCTGTCCCCCCTTCATCGACTATGATGGTCTCTTAACCAATTTAAAGTTGTGCAAGTTTTCGTTCTAAACTGGGCCAGACTCGGATCCTAGCTCTGTTCTTAAACTTTGTGCAGAATCTCTTTATGTGTGCATCCAAAAACTTTGTCTTGTGACTTGTCTCCTGAGACTGGTGCCTTTCCCACCTTCTGGAGAGAATCCTATATAATTTTCTTTCATAAAAAGGGTTCTAATTTCAGATTCTGGTTCTGGATTTGCTAAACAGTGTCAAATCGATGTCGTTTATACTGACTTTATTAAAGCCTTCGAATACTTTAATCACAATCTTCTTATCCATAAATTATCTCGCCTACGGTTTCCAACTAAGCTTCTTTACTGGACTAATCCTTACGCTTGTTTCAGCGTGTCAGCCTTAACTCTCTCTATAAACCTGTTATAGTCTCATCGGGGGTTCCTCAAGGTAGCCATTTGATTTCTTTGTTTTTTAACATGTTTATTAACAATCTTCCCGAAATGTTATCTCATTCCCGTGTCCTAGTGTATGCTGATGACGTTAGGCTATGTTTTTCCTACAGTGACCCCTTGTCCCCACCATCTCCGCAATCAGATCTTGACGCTCTTAATAATTCGTGCTTCATTAACGTTCTACCACTTAACATTTCTAAATGCAATATCATGACTTTTCATCGCAATAAGCCATACCTTTTCGATTACTCAGTCAATAACATTATATAAGAACGCCTGTTCAAAGTTGACGACTTGGGCATTACCTTTGTACCCAATCTATGTTTCAACTCTCAAACTCTGTCTCTCTCTAACTCTGTCCTTCTAACTACTTTAATTACACTGTGATAGTCAAAAAAAAAGACAAGACCAAACTCAACGGTTTCCCCCTATTTCGGGTCGTATGAATCGAACTGCATCATTACCTTTTTGAGTTACAATCATGGTTTCATACAAAATTTTTTGTTGAAGTTTTTCATCAAAGTGGCCCATTGTAAGAGAAAGCACATTTGTCTTCGGTCTCTAACTTTTGTAATGTTGACTTTTTTGGTAAACTTTCTTTTGCAAAGCTTCCTAAAATAAGTCATCTTTAAGTTTTTAGAAGACGGTAAGCCACAAAATCAGTGTTTTGGGTGTCCTTATAGCCAATATGTCGAAAAAACTGAAATATAACCCATTTTTTAAAATGTTTTTTCCCTCACGTTTCGTCAATATTTTAATTTACCTATTGATACTTATACATTAAGTGACATCTTGTAATAGTAAGAAACTTAAGCAAAGACAACGTTTTGAGCAAACTAACCATTAGAAAAAAAACGAGAGGGAACGTTGTGAGCCGCGGCAAAGGCCGCGGCTCTACCTTATACCCGGTACTCAGTCAGTATATACATACATACATACATATATGAGCCTACGATTTATGAAATTTATGATATGTTCTCAAAAGGGACGAAAATAATATTTAAATTTAAAAATATTAATTTTTTGGAATATACATGTTTCCATTTTTGTTTACATATGCTTTGTATATCTGCGCCTACATTTCTACATGATATGTATAACTACATATTTGAGACGTACAAGTGTTTACGACAGAGAGAGAGAGGGCATGAGTCAGCGCTTGGCAGGCGTTGCGTAGCCACTGAAATTTAATTTGTTTCTTCTGGCCATAATAATGATCCCACTTAATCCAGATTCGGCAATCTGTTAGACACGGTCATTATAGATGATTCAGTCTTTCTCGTTTTCTCGTACCTTAAAAATTTTGGATTCCACAGATTTTTGTCTTTTGTGGTGGCGGAAGGGGGCGTGGCAAAATTTTGAAATAAACTTGTGCTGAATTGATATCACAAGAATTTGGATAGAAAGTTTGGTTGCTCTAGCTCTTATAGTCTCTGAGATCTAGGCGCTCATTTAAACGAATAAGCAAATCAGTCAGGGTCGCGTGTGAGAGAGAGCGAGAGTGAACGATGACTTTCGAAATTGTTTTCTTCATTGTAGCTATAATAATGATCCGATCTGATCCAGATTCAACACTCTGATAGAAATGGTCATTCTCTATGACTGCGTTTTTAGTTTTTCGTATCTTCAACATTGTGTACGCCACAGACTTTCGTAATTTGTGTTGGCGGATCAAGAATATATATTCTTATGGTGTCGGAAACGCTTCCTCTGGGCGTTACACACAACCGTTATCCCCACAAATCTAATATACCCCTATACTCTTCGAGTACCGGGTATAAAAATCTCCCATAGGGTTAATTTTCTAAAATTGTCTTTTTTGGCAAAAATGTAATGACTGAGCTCACAGCCCCCCCTATTTTTTTTGTGATTTAATTCGAAATCAGACATATCGAGTATTCGAATAATATTGAGAAAGTTGTGGAGTGGAAAAATGTACAACACAGTTTCGTTTTGGGCTGAGGCGTTGGGTGCTATTAGTATGAACGTACTTGTAGCGATGTAGATTTTTATCTACATACAGACTTATGAAGGTGGTCGTTGGTCCCAATATTAAGCTGGCAAAAAGTCTGATAAATAAATAGAAAATGATATGCAAAACAAAGATGTGTCATCAAGGAACGGTATTTCAAGAATAGCCTTTCCCTTTCACAACGAGACTCTAAATAACCTTGTAGAATTCTTAATCTAAAATCATATTAATGTATTTGTTGAGCTACTGAGCTTCTTCAGCAGCGTATATGCGAAATTTAATTAAAAAACAAAAGGGGTTTGGATTCAATGTATGTGTGTATATTGCGTATGTGTTTTTGTTCAATTTGGTTTCTTAGCGAAAGAACAATGCGAGACGAAAAGTCGGCGGTATCACGTTTGTGCACGACGATGATCAAATTTTGAGTAAAGCTGCTCCGAAGATGTGCCTCCCACGCAGCTCTTGTTGGACGATGAACGACGAAGAAAGGGCGATGTAGCGATAAAGAGTACAGGGCGACAGCAAGCAACAAATAATTAAGAGAGATGCTCTCTTTATGCTGCCGTGGGCCGGCGCTAAGCCGAACATACTCCCCCCGTTGAAGAGTACGGGTCTTCGACATCCTTCTTTGGCAGCATACACAACTTCGCAACGGCCCTTGTGGCTATCCCAGTAGCCGTTTTGAGCTCAGCTACCCTGGGAGCACCATCCTTCCCGACGATTAACTTAGTCACCCTTCCCAATGGCCACTTGAGGGGAGGAAGGTTCTCGTTCTTTACGAGCACTACGTGGCCGATGCTGAGACTAGGCTGCCAAGCTCTCCACTTAGCTCTCTCTTGAAGAAGGGTGAGGTACTCCTCTCGCCAGCGGGACCAAAACGTCTGCTGCAGAAAGTTGGCCTGCTGCCAGCGATCAAGACGATTGAAGTTTAGTCTGGTTACATCTATCTCTGCAAACATAAGGATCGGCGCAGTGCCCAAGAAATGCGCAGGTGTTAGCACGTCCAAATCGTCGGGATGCTCTGAAATGGGAAGCAATGGTCTTGAGTTGACTATAGCAGTTATATGGCATACGAGGGTTCTCAGGCCATCGAAGCAAAGTACGGAGCTGGAGGCGGAACGGTAGAAGTGATACTTGGCTGTCTTCACCGCTGCCTCCCAGAGCCCGCCAAAGTGGGGAGACCGAGGGGGAATAAAGCGCCAGTCGATGTGATCTGCGACGCAAAACTCCTGAACTGTCTTCTGGTGCTTTTCGGAGAGGAACAGCTTCTTCAGCTCCGCCAACTCGTTCTTAGCTCCAACGAAGTTAGTTGCGTTATCAGACCAAATCTCCCTTGGCTGACCACGAGTACAAATGAACCGATTGAGCGCGCTAATGAACGCTGGCGTTGACAAATCCTGCACAAGCTCCAGGTGTACGGCCTTGGTGGCAAAACAAATAAATACGCAAATGTAGCATTTGATGGGTGGTCTGGTCCGCACCAGAATGTAGAAGAATGGACCACAAAAATCCACGCCTGTAACAGCAAAGGCGCAAGTTGCATTCACACGCTCCTTTGGCAGGTCAGCCATGATATGCTGAAGTAAACGCGGCTTGGCCTTAAAACATCTTGTGCAGCGATTTACGACATTTGCCACAGTCTTGCGCCCTCCAATTGGCCAATACTCATGACGAATTAGTGCGATTAATGATCGTGGTCCAGCGTGCAGGTTCCGCTCATGAAAATGAACAATTACAGCCGAAGTGACGGGATGACGCCTTGGAAGAATAACTGGATGCCGCGCGTTGAAATCAAGTGATGAGTTCGCCAACCGTCCACCGACGCGTAATAGTCCATGTTCATCCAGAAATGGTGCGAGCGACGAAATAGAGCTCGACGGCTGCACTTGCTCTCCATCCCGCAAAGCCTTGTAGTCAGTCCATAAGTGCACTCTCTGTATTGAACGAATGAGTAACCGTGTGCCACCAACGATGTCATCCACTGTTACTCCCGATGATTTTTTGCGCCTCACAAATTTGAAGACGTATGCAAACGTGCGCTGAAGTTTTCCGAAGGAATTGCTAAATTTCCGGCCATCAGAGAGGTCCACGAATGGGCAAACTGCAATGAGGACTCTCTTGCGAAGCTCCAGTGTCGGCAGGTCTTGTGTAGATGACGATGGCCACATCGGTTTTTCATTTCGAAGAAAGAGTGGCCCGTGGGACCAAAGATGCGATTCTAAAAGTTCAGATGGCAGAGCGCCTCTGGACAAGATATCCGCAGGGTTCTGAGCGGTTGGAACGTAGCGCCATTCCATCTGAGCAGTCCGCTCCTGAATGGCCGAAACCCGATTTGCAACGAAGACGTTAAAACTTGATGGGTCATTGCGAATCCAGGACAAGGCAGTTGTGGAGTCGGACCAGCAATAGAAGCTTCTAGTAAATAATTTAAGTTGATGGATCTCACTGATCAATTGAGAAAGTAGGTCAGCGCCACATAACTCCAACTTGGGCACCGTCAATACCTTGACAGGGGCGACACGAGACTTCGCACAGAAAAGTTGCACGTATGCGCCATTCTTGGTCCTTGAGACGATATAAATACATGCGCCATACGCGTCTAGACTAGCATCACAAGAACCATGAACCTCGACCTTTGACCTGGGACACAATGCGAGGCGAGGAAATCTAAAACGCTGAGAGGCAGACAAATTCTCGCAGAAAGTGGTCCACGCTGACGAAAGAGACTCGGGTAGACTCTCATCCCATTGGAGCCGCTCCTTCCACACCAGCTGAAGGAAAATCTTTGCCTTTGCAATGACAGGGCCAATCAATCCAAGGGGATCATAAAAGCGAGCGATAGTTGACAACATAGAGCGCTTTGTCGGCTTTGAAGACAACTGTGCGGGTACTACGGAAAAGAGAAATTCATCGGATGCAGGCTCCCAAACCAATCCAAGGGCCTTTGTAAAATCGGTTCCATCGTCGAAACTCAGCAGCGTTTCTTTATCCTTGTCAGGAACTCCTTCAAGCACGGCAGGAACGTTGGAGCACCATTTCCGAATTGGGAAGTTTCCTCGAGCTAGCAACTGGGATGTCTGCTTCAACTTCTCACGCACTTCCTCTACAGATCCTCCACCAGTCATCAAATCGTCGACATAAAAATTGGACGCCAACACTTCCGAGCCAATAGGGAATGACGATTTTTCTTCTTCGGCCAATTGGAGCATCGCACGAATCGCAAGATAGGACGCTGGCTTGGTCCCATACGTTACCGTGTCGAGTTTAAACGTCTTTACATTTTCCTGAGGTGAATCTCTCCATAAGATGCACTGAAGGTAATTATCCGGCTCAGTTACCCGGACACACCTGTAAATCTTGCAGATGTCCCCAGTCAGCGCAATTGGGAACGTCCGGAACCGAAGTAATGTATGTAGAAGCTTTGGTTGTATAGTGGGCCCAGCCATTAGAACCTCATTTAGAGAAAACCCCGTTGAAGTTGTTGCAGATCCATCGAACACAACCCGCAGCTTGGTAGTTGTGCTGTCTTCCTTAAGCACGCAATTGTGTGGCAAAAAATATCGACAGCGACGGGACAGTTCTGATTCTACCAACGACATGTGATTAAGTTCTTGGTACTCCCGGATGAAAGAGGAGTACTGAGATTTTAGCTCCGGCCGACGCTCAAGTTTCCGCTCCAAGTTGAGGAACCGGCGATATGCTTGCATGTACGAATCACCCAAGATGTCCAAACTTCTTTTGATGGGCAACTTCACAGAGAACTCTCCAGAGGACAAGCGCGAGTAATTAGCTTTGAAGTGCTCCTCACAATCGATATCCTCCGGCTTGACCGCCACCGAAACTTCAGTGGAACTTTCTATCTCCCAAAACCGCCTCAGCAGCTGTTCCACTTGATCGAGGTACTCATGACCTGTGTCGGATGAGCACCGAGACCCCAACAAGGCCCTTTTACGAGGTTGCTGGCCACCTCCTGAAACCACCCATCCAAGGCGAGTCTTCTGAAGCGATGGCAAGCCTGTTGCCAATTTGATTTGGCCAACGCACAGAAGATCAAAGAATAGACTAGCCCCAATGAGCAGGTCAACACGCTGCGGCCTGAAGAACTGCGGATCCGGTAGTGAAATGTTCTGCGGAATTTTCCAGTCGGAAACGTCTACTGAAAAGCTAGGCTGCTGCTCGGTGATTGTGGGTGCTACCAATGCGACGAAACTGGTACTGTAGTCAGAGGATTGCGACTGCAAATTGAGGCACACTGTGTAGCCCTCCGATGCGAAACTAGAGTCCCCAAGACCCGATACTGCGGCCGATGACATGGTCTTTTTTAGTCTAAGTTGCTGAGCGAGACTAGATGTTATGAGGTGCATTTGTGACCCGGAATCCAAGAGTGCTCGACATGGCACGAGAGATCCAGCGCGATCCTTTAACAAAACCACTGCAGTGGCTAAGAGTACGATATCATTGCAAGAATTGTGAGCTATCAGAGCGGTGGCTGAAGCCTGTGAATGGGCTTCAGGGTGCGGTGACGACGAGACAGCAGACTCCGATTGCGAGCGTCTGTCATTGAAATGCAATAACGTGTGATGTTTGATTCCACAGTGGCGACAAGTTGAGGATCTGCAGGTGCGAATTTGATGGCCGTTTAGTTTCTTCACCTCTAGTAGGCGCAGTGAAGGCGAGAGATTTAAAAACAAGGTGCAGGTATAAATACTATGGCCTTTAGTATTGCAAAATACACAGTCAAGAGCAACCGATTCAGTCGCTACGAAAGAACTCTTACTGTTGTTAAATGTTTTTTTATTCTTTCCCACCTGAATGCCGGGCGCATACATTACCCTAGTGTGCTCCTGATTCTCCAACTTCTGACATCTTTGCTCCAGAAACTCGGTGAATTGCTCGGCTGTGGGTATACTATCCAGTGACGGAGTGTCCTCCCACTTGGCTTGTGTGGCACTGTCTACCCTCTGCAGCAGGCTGTGTACTATAATACAGTCAGCAATCTGTTCCTTTGTCCCAATACTTTTTAAGGCTCGCAGATTGCCAATTGCGGTATCTGTCAAGAACCGGAGCTGAGAAACAGACGACTCCTCAACGCGCTGCACACCCAGAATGTCATTGACGTGTGCCTGAAAAATTAACCGTTTATTATTAAAGCGTCTGTTCAGCAAATCTAAAGCGATGGGATAGCTGGCGTGGCAAAATTCCAACGACGAGATCGTGTCTAGAGCCGGTCCCTTTAGGCAGGATCGTAGGTGCTGCAATTTTTCCACATTCGTCAAGTCAGGCTCCTTGTCGATTATCGAGGAAAACATGCTCCAAAAGGCGGAGTACTGTGAGTAGCCTCCACTGAATTCTGGAAGCTTTAACTCCGGTAGGCGATGTCGATGCTGCATTATAACCGTAGCCGGGGCTTCTGAAATATGGTCCGTCCGCATTGTTGAGCAAGGGAGCATTGTGGGCTGCCGCTTGTTCAACTCATGCTTAATGCTGGTCTCCAGCATAACCACGCACTCGTCAAACTCTTCTCTTAAGGGACTACCGATCTCATCAAGATCGATTCTTTCCAGAGCATCATGATGCTCATTGAAAGACACGACAAGATCCAATACAGACTTTAAGCGGACGTTCAATTCCTCCTCCTTGAGCTCACCAATCTTTTCTTCGCCGACGGCATTTTCAATTCTCCGTGCTGCACTTAGCATAGCTTGAACCTTACGTTTGTAGTAAGAAAGGTCTGCATTGAGGGACACATGGGAATTGAGAGCGTTAGGGGAGGGTGTGCTATCAGAAGCCATTTCTTGTATTTGATACGGCAAACACAGAGGTCAATAGCCGGTGAATAACCTCGATCGCAGCGTTCGAACACACGGGCACAGACCAGCAGCAAGAGTTCGCAATTTGCCAAAAACCCAACAATGTCAAACACACTGAGTGCACCGAAAACGAAACGAAACAACAGCAAGCAGAACGTAAAGCGGATGCCGCGAGAACCGTTACTGTTTATGTTTTATGCGAATTAGGGAACGATATATGTAATTGGCTTTTTGTTTATATGTTTATGCTTGTTTATATATTGATGTAATTGTTTATCACGTCTGGGGTCACCAAATGTTGAGCTACTGAGCTTCTTCAGCAGCGTATATGCGAAATTTAATTAAAAAACAAAAGGGGTTTGGATTCAATGTATGTGTGTATATTGCGTATGTGTTTTTGTTCAATTTGGTTTCTTAGCGAAAGAACAATGCGAGACGAAAAGTTGGCGGTATCACGTTTGTGCACGACGATGATCAAATTTTGAGTAAAGCTGCTCCGAAGATGTGCCTCCCACGCAGCTCTTGTTGGACGACGAACGACGAAGAAGGGGCGATGTAGCGATAAAGAGTACAGGGCGACAGCAAGCAACAAATAATTAAGAGAGATGCTCTCTTTATGCTGCCGTGGGCCGGCGCTAAGCCGAACAGTATTAAATAGGGGATTAGGCCGCGTCTATGCATTTTAATATGTTTTGTGTCGACCTACGATTTTAGTACTTATATCTATAGTTAATACTATATTTATTTTTTATTTGTTTTGCATTTTACTGTAATTGTATGTTTTTTATCTTTTAAATATCTTCATGGCATTGGAATTAAACGGGAAAATCAAATAATTTGCTTCCACTGAAGATCGGCTATGTTCTTGTTGCTTTTGGTTACTGCTGGCACTATTTCGTGGGTCCTAACTATGCATTAAGATAAATACATAAGTTCACAGGTACGGCAAAGGCTCAAAAACACGTGCGCTGTAAAAAATATGCAATCACGCACGACCCAACAGCAACAAGAGAAACACTAATCGGCAATCGCATTCAAAGTAAAAAAAAACATGCGGCAAGACTTTATTTCATTATAGCTCGTGATTAGCACTATAGTTGGTGTTAAGGTTGATTGTGTGCAGTTCGTTTTCAAGATAATTACAAAAATCCAAGACATCCAAGTCAATTTTACGAATACCAGTTCAAACACTGATTTCGTCCAGATTTGAACGAATATTTTGATATAAATAATTAACCAATGTATTGATATTTCTTTATAATGCTTTTTGTTTGATATAAAAATACTTAGCGGTTTTTTTTTTTTAATTTTAAGCACTTTCGCACGCGACATGTCACACGGGGCAAAATTCCATGGCTTTATAAAGCTTACAAAAATTCTGTTAACTGATATTGGAAAAATGTTCTAGGATATGTTTAGATAGTTCAATATGTAAGAGAGACTTTGAGAAATACTTTTGTCTACAATCATCTTTCTTATAGGAGAAAATAATAATGGGAAACATGAAAAAAATTACCAAAAAAAAGTGAACCTCTGCTAATTTGATAAGGTTTACAGATCAAAGCTAATGAACTTATATGTCAATTTATTAAATTGGCGGAGTTTCAATATCTTTAAAATATAACATCCCGAGCATACTACACACATACTGAAATGCGTTTTTATTGATTTTTAATTTTTTGGACTCGGTGGATATTTTGCGAGAAATTCCCAGATAGAGCATATAGAGCTATGAGGTGTTATGTCGATATACGTACAACAGCGGTCCAATGGTGCAGTAGCTGCGCGATTGCAAAGCAAAGGTCAATGCACAAAAGGGATGCTGACGTTTGCTGGGTTGGCGTGGGCCCGCCACCCAAGAGCGAGGCAGAGGCACTAATCGGACAAGTCATCAACCTACACAAGTTATGTAATAAATAAAGATCACGATCACTTTTCTTCCCCTCATACCTTGGAATATGAGGTCTGATGTTTTAGTTATTAAGGTTATGACTGTCAGCCACAAGCACTGCTTAGTATATAAAATATAGTAACATATCCATAATGCCTTACACCCGCATACGCATTACGCATACGTCAAGCTCTTGATCACTTAATTTTTAAAAACCAAACTTTGAGCATTGGAATTTTTATTATACGAGGGCTGCGTGATAAGTTTCTGGCCTAATAATGAAAATGCGATTATTTATCATCAAAAATGATTTTATTGTTATTCAAATTATTCTCCAGCATGATTTATACACTTTTGCATGCGCTCAAACCAATTGTCGAAGCACTTTTTCCACTCCGATTGAGACACCTTCAAAACATGGTTTTTGAACGCTTCAACAGCATCTTCTGGGGACGAAAATCGTTCACCACGCATTTTTTTCTTGATGTGCGGGAATAAAAAGAAGTCATTGGGTGCCAAGTCAGGGCTGTACGGCGGATGACTCATCAATTCGACGTTTTGGCCAGTTAAAAAGGCGCTGGTTTGTGCCGATGTGTGAGAGCTCGCGTTGTCATGATGAACAATAATTCGTCGTCTTCTTTTGTTCGCTTTTCGAATTTCTCCGAAGACTTCAGGCAAACAAATTGTAGTGTACCACTCAGAATTGACAGTCTTTCGTTGCTCAAGCGGAACAGTTGCCACATGACCAGTTTTTCCGAAGAAACAGGCGACCATTTGCTTCGAAGTGCTTCTTGCACGAACAACTTTCGTTGGATTTGGCTCGTCTTCGAAGACCCACACGGTCGATTGTTGTTTTGTTTCGAGCTCATACGCATAGATCCATGATTCGTCACCTGTGACGATCTTATAAACGTCTTTTGAAGCACCGCGATCGAATTTTTTTAACGTTTCTTTGCACCAATCGACACGAGCCTTTTTTTGAGCGATTGTTAAATTGTGCGGGATCCAACGACAACAAACCTTTTTTACGGCCAGGTGTTCATGCAATATCGAATGTATGCTGGTGGTAGAAATGCCCAAGGATGCCTCTATCTCACGGTATGTCACATGACGATCTTGCATTATCAGTTCACGCACGGCATCAATGTTCTCTGGCACAACGGCCGATTTTGGACGACCTCCACGGAATTCGTCGTTGAGCGAGCGTCGGCCACGATTGAATTCATTGTACCAATTTTTTACGGTGCTAAAGGATGGTGCTTGATCCCAGTATAACGATTTAAGTTCATCGATGCACTCTTGTCTTGATAATCCACGTCGAAAGTTGTGAAAAATTATCGCACGAAAATGTTCGCGTGTTAATTACATTTTTTGGCCGAGATGAATTTTTCAAGTCACTGTAAATAAAAAAATTCACCATTAAATGACAACACGTTCCGAGAGATGTTATGCTAAAAAATGTCAACCTTTCCAATGGAAATATCAGATTGCACCTGGCAACACTTAGTCTTGCCTAGGCCAGAAATATATCACGCATATGTTTTTATACATATATGTATGAATATACATTTTGTTCACCCATAACTTCTTTTTCTGGAGAAAATTACAAAATGTGCAGCAAGCAATTTGCATTATTAGCTGAACTCTTGAAAGTTAAGCTTATCAGCTAGCGCTCTTTTTTGCTGCGCTCGTGCTTGCACTGTTCGCTGTACTTCCAAGAGGTGAGCTTTCAAAGGTAAACTGATCTATGGGTAGCTCTCTAGAGCTATTTTAATAAGGAAATAAACTGTTTCCAGAAACTTTGTATATCCTCTTTCGGTACAGTTATATCCCTGCATTTGAGAATACGCTGAAACCTTCACCAAGAAAAAAATATGGAATTGAACAACTTGAAAAATTGTAGACAGAGAAATGACCAGACTATACGGGAACGGACTGAAACACGATATACCCCCATTCTGTTGGAAAACTGGTGTGTTCGGGTTCTCCTTCTATACCCACCCTACCTGTAGAACTCAATCGAGCCTACACAAAACATTGCTGCGGCGCGAAGTACTTAAGGTTCCCTCAAGAAGAAGTTAGTTCATGTTAATCTATTAATATAATTCATGGGAAGATATCGATATTTTAGGGGCTAACTAAAGCAGCTGTTGCATTGACTAAATCAAATAATTCATTAGGAGAAAATTAACAATGATGGCCTAGACATGTAATGGTAGCATGAAAGTTGAAAAACATAGTGAGTTTAACAAGTTAAGAATTCATAAACATACCATGCATCACGATTGCCATTCACCGAGACTATCATAAAGCTACGGCAAAGATCAACCTGTTGCAAATCAGGGTATGCTGACAAGACACGTGTGCATAATGATCGGTTACCGAGGCATCAAAAAGGCGATCTCGCTCTAACAGTTCTGCGCTATAGCTAATTGTTGCGTCACTTACACATCAATGTTGTCGGCTATGCGGTACTTATACCCCATTGTATTAATAGTCCATCAATGTCAGCAGGCCTGCTGACTCAAATGACCGTAGGCGATAGATTTAAATTTGGGTAAAGCAACAGAACAAGCGCAAAACTAAAAGAGAGTTTGAGAGTAATATAAGTATGTTGCTAAAGCATATATAATTCATTTAAAATTCAAACTCATTTCGATACGAGGTTAGCTACGAGGTTAGTTCTGCTGCACACACCTGGTCCAGGCACAAACTTCGAACACTCACTGTTTGATCAATCACTACCGGCACCTCTAGCAACACGCACTGCTGGGTGCTGGGTACACGCAGTCCCACCGGTGTGGGGTTCAGTTACTTGGGAGCTGAGATCGTTGAGGTTCCATCCGGATTTCCAACATCTACCAGGTAATGTAACTGGTGAAAATTCTCCACATGTGGTGTGCCGAAATGAGTTTCCGTGAGGTTCATGTAGCTATACTTCACTTGGCCGTAGCTTGCAGAATAAAATGCATAGCTTTGATCTTGGCACGTGGAGAAAAGAACTTAACTTGCAGAAGTGTGAGCACAAGCCTGATGAGCTTAGAGTGTGGAGAGTCCCAAGCTTTGATCTTGGAAAGCTTTTACAAGAACGGTCAGCATGCGTGTGCAAATTAAATTATAGCGGTGGCGGGTTGTGTTTTTAAAAAGTATCTTTTATTTAACAACATTTTCACAACACGTATTAGAGTTTTAACAATGAATTATAACAGTTGGTCAGGTTTCGGATAAGGATCGGCGCGTACTTGCGAGTTTCGGATTTAAGCTCAACTATTTCAGTTTGATTCTGGTTCAAGACTGGCTTAACTAATTTCATCTCCAAATAATGAAACCTCTTTTGGTTCTCTCTTGAGAACAAATTTCTTATAAACAAAAGGATTAACTCAATTTCAAGATTGACTCAATTTCATCATCCAACTCGAGATTTGAGAAATGGTCAAAATGCAGAAGCTCGCAGAGAGCCGGGTGTTCGAATGTTTACGAAAACCGGGTGTTTAATTGTTTATGAATGCCGGGTGTTCGATTGTTTATGAAAGCCGGGTGTGGGCTGAGAATGTTTTTCAATTTAGGCGGGTGTGAGAAAAGTTCGATTTCTAATTAAGTGGATTTTAAGTTAAGTGCGAGCCAAAGGCAAAGATTGAGTTTGGATCTGGCGAAGCTAAAGATTGTTTACAAATTGCAAAGATTGAGATTGAATCTGGGGAAGCCAAGATATTGAATCTGAGGAAGCCAAAGATTGTTAATAAATCATATAAGAAGCTAATGGAATTGGGTACGTTAACTCCCCCCTTACTTAAATGTGTCGTCCCGATATTATTATTAAAATAGTTGTCAATGGTAATCCCGTATTTCCAAATTTTATAAATGGATTCAAAATATTGACATTATCAAAGGAAAGTATCTTATCAGTTGATTTTATATAATCAACTAAATCAAAATTACTATATCTATGTTGCGAAACATATTTCCAAATATTATTCTTCTCATTTATATACGTTTTGTTATTTATTGTGATTGAATTATTGAATAGGAGAAGATAAGTACTTATCAAACTAATATTATTTGCTATATTGGTGCCTGATACTAAAATGGCACCATCTTGCACAAAATCTATCTCTTTATTATACCCGGTACTCGAAGAGTACGGGGTATATTTGATTTGTGGGGATAACGGTTGTGTGTAACGCCCAGAAGGAAGCGCTTCCGACCCCATAAAGTATATATATTCTTGATCAGCATCAATAGCCGAGTCGATACAGCCATGTCTGTCTGTCCGTCCGTCCGTCTGTCCGTGCGTCTGTCCGTCCGTCCGTCCGTCCGTCCGTCCGTCTTCATTTGCGCCTATATCTCATAGACTATGGAAGCTAGAGTAACCAAGTTTTGTATTCAGTCTCCTATGTTATCACACTACTCAAAGTGTATTTCAAAATTTTGCCCCGCCCCTTCCGCCCCCACAAAGGACGAAAATCTGTGAAATCCACAATTTTTAAGATAAATGAAAACCAAAAACGCAGAACCATGGAAAATTATCATATCTACCAGATTGCCGAATATGGATCAGGTCAGATCAATATTATGGCCAGAAGAAACAAATTAAATTTCAGTGGCTACGCAACGCCTGCCAAGCTCTTATTTATTCCCTCTCTCTCTGTCTTTTACGTCTCAAATATGTAGTTATACATGTAGAAATTTAGAAGCAGATGTAAAAAGCATATTTTTTCTTTAGGACGTTGATGTGCAATGACTGCACCATCAAGTGGCCCAAGCGACACCAGCCGATGGCTGTTACGCGCGGATCCCAGGCAAGAACGCAGCCCACCTCCCGCCCAACCGACCGAGGGGCGCTGCCGCATAACGCGCGACTCGTTTACCGAACCGATCGCGGACATGCAGGAAAGATAGGTGTTAGACTAGTGTTCGAGGAAAAGTAGAAGAAATCTAATTAAAGAAGCGAAGTAATTACTAGTTACGGGAAAGATATAAGAGTATCTGTAATTTAAGACTAGGAAGGGAGTTAGTGGTAGATACAATATGACAGAGGGAATTATAATCCGAGCATAGGACCCTAAATGGTTCATGCAAGGAGTAATTCGACCTACAAAGCGGAAGAAACAAGGGTGTATAGTTCCTAGTGCTTCTAATAGGAATAGTGAAGTTTATGCGGCTCAACAGGTCAGGGCTATCTATGTCACCCTTGATCAAGTTGTGCACAAAAATCACTCCAAGCATTTTCCTACGACTAGCTAAGGTTGGAAGGTTTATTAGGAGCAATCTATTAGAGTAGGACGGCAGTCTCACACCTGCACCCCAGCCGAGGCCTCGAAGAGCAAAAGTAAAAAGTTTTTTTGAACTGATTCTATACGGTCCTGGTGTACGTTGTACTGAGGGCACCATACACAAGAGCCGTATTCTAAAATCGGACGAACCAGAGAGGTGTAGAGAGTCTTTGTTATATAGGGGTCGTCAAATTCCTTTGACCACCTCTTTATAAACCCAAGCACGCCCATGGCCTTGTTCACCATGGTAGAAATGTGTTCTGAAAACTTTAACTTGGGATCTAGTAGAACACCAAGATCATCAACCCGGGTAATTCTCTCAAGAGAAGCACCACAAAGGGTGTAAGGAACCAGAAAGGCGCTGGAGCGATGGAAAGTCATTACTTTACATTTTGAAGCATTAAGGTTTAATAAATTTGCACAACACCAAGACTGAAATCTATCGAGATCGGATTGCAACCTGGATTGAAAAGAAATGTCCTTATACTGGACACAGAGCTTAACATCATCCGCATACATAAGTACTCGAGAGTATGTTAATACAGAAGGCAGGTCATTTATAAAGAGTGTAAAGAGTAAGGGGCCTAGATGGCTGCCCTGTGGTACACCCGAAGTCACCATAACTGGTGAGGACAGAGAGTTTTTGAAAAAGACTCTTTGAGACCTAGAACAAAGGTAGCTAGAGATCCATCTCAGGAGATTGGGCGGGAACCCTAGAAGGTCGAGCTTTTGTGCTAGGAGGGAATGGTTTACAGAGTCGAACGCTTTACTAAAATCGGTGTAAACAACATCCGTCTGCAGATTACCTTGAAAGCCTTTTATTATAAAGGAGGTAAACTCCAATAAATTTGTAGTGGTTGATCTCCGCCTTATAAATCCATGTTGAGTTGGAGATATAAGTGGTCTGCATAGGTGTTGGAGGTGCGGAGTTAAAATTTTCTCAAACACTTTAGGAATAGCGGATAACTTAGATATACCTCTATAGTTAATTGCGTCAGACTTGCTACCTTTCTTATGGAGAGGAATTATATAGGACTCCTTCCATATCGGGGGAAAGCATGAAGAATTTATGGATAGGTTGAATAGTTTAAGCAACGGCCAACGGCCCACACAGAGACTCGGCACAGTACCTGAGTACACAGCCGGGAACTCCGTCTGGACCCGGTGAGAACACCGGCTTTACTGTTCGTAGATCATGAAGCAACGAGCTTTCATTTAGCAAAGGACTGAAAATGCCGTTCGACCTCGGTAAACCGTATGGATACGGCTGACCAGAGTAAACGTCTTGCGAATATGTAGTTTGGAAAAAACGGGCAAAAAGATCGGCAATTGCCTGATCATTATCTGCCGACGTATTACGGAAGGACAGCGAGGATGGGTGTGCGGACGTTCTACGCTTATTGTTTACGAAGCTGTAGAACTGTTTGGGGTCCTTAGAAAAACGTATCCTGCATCGAAATAGGTAATTCTGATAGCATTGAGCGTTAAGAACTGAGAAGTTTGACCGAGCTATTACATAATGAGCAAGAGAAGAAGGAGAGCCAATTTCTTGAAATTTTTTATAAAGTCTTGATTTTAAGTTTTTTAGATGGGATAGCTCCTTGGTAAACCAAGGGGGTTTTCTTGATCTAATCGGACAGGAAAGTGGGACACAAGAGACAAAAAGTGAGTCCAGTGCATCATAGAAAATGTTTGTGCCTGTCGTAACATCACTGCACAAATATAAAGCGGACCAATCAAAATCCCTAATGAGGTTATTAAGCTTCGTGAACTCGGCCAAATTGCAAACAAAATTGGACTTCATTTTTTGAAATACTATTTTTTGCCCAAAATTTAATTCGTTCCTTATGCGAACATATAATAAATTTCCTAAATCGTAAGCTCATATATGTATGTCTATACTAACTAAGTACCGGGTATAAGGTAGAGCCGCGGCCTTTGCCGCGGCTCACAACGTTCCCCCTCGTTTTTCTCTCTTATTTTTGTGCAGTTGGCTTTATGGCCATTTAGTAATTTTATAAAGCAATTATTTTCAAAACTTATTTTCGCATAGTAATTAAATGTTTCTTTCTTAAAATTATTCATTAAATAATAATGTCCCCCACATTCACAAATATTTTTACTTATAACCAATATTCCATCATTTTGTGAGATGGCCCTCGTATGGTAAAGTTTACAAAAATTATTAATTTGGGGGTACTTAATATTAATAACTATTAAGTTCTCATTTCGTATTATTTGAAAAGTTGCAATGTCAAGTAAGTCAGTTAATTCAACAGGCTCTTTTTCATGTTTGTAAATTTCATCAATTTCATGTTTATTTAACATTTTTGTATTTAGAATGTTTATTTTTGAAAGGGTTATGGTATCTACTAAGTTCAGCAGATCAAATGTCATTAATTTCAAGAGATGCTTTCTGAGTATTGTCTCTTCACTGTATATTACATTTTTTAACGTTTTTGATAGCATTTCAACTTTTTTAAAATGTTTTGAATTCGTAATAAATCGTTTATTATTATTTTCAATCAAATCATTTACTTTATTCTGAACTTTCTTAAAATCATCATGGTCAGGGGTGCCTGCAACCCATTTCCAAACGGTACTTTACTCATTAATTCCCCTTCTACTTCTACTTGGGACTAACTATGAAATTAATAATTTTAACAAGTTAATGTCCGTTGAAATTTCCCATTCGTTATCTTAAATAATGGACCTATTAACATATTTAGATTCCAAATTTATTATTTCTTTATAAAAGCTTAAGTTGGTAATATGATAGAGGTCAGTGTAAACTTGTCTGTTGTCTCTAAATCAGGGGTCGGCGGCGTCGTATCCCATGTGCATAGCAAAAAGGCCGCTGGGCTGCGCAGTCGGCACACGCATAGCGTAAAAACTTCGAGTAGCGTCGGCCTTACTGCTCGGGTCCCGCGGCGGCAGAGAAAATGCGTCGTGTGTCTTCGGGCATATGCACAAGCTGCTTCGGTATTCTGTTCGTGAGCGTTGCGAGAACAGAGATGAATCAGTTTGCGTTCAGAAGTCAATTGGTGAAGACCACGCTGCGCAACTTTGAATTGTACACTGACAAAAATGTTCAATGTGATGTGGGAAGATGATTTTTTCTTTTTAGAAAATATGGATGGCGGGGCGCAATGTTTGATTTGCAATTATGTTGCAAGTCGATGCGCACTATTTTTTATTGAGAGGCACTATGACATTAAGCATTCTGGGTTCAAGGGACTTGTAGGGGCTGAGCGTGCCACGTCTGTCCGTCCGTCCGTCTTCATTTGCGCCTATATCTCAGATACTATTAAAGCTAGAGCAACCAAACTTTCTATCCAAGCTCCTGTGATATCACTTCAGTACAAGTGTATTTCAAAATTTTGACACGCCTCCTTCCGCCCCCACAAAGGACCAAAATCTGTGGAATCCACAATTTTTAAGATAAAAGAAAACCAAAAACGCAGAATCATGGAAAATTACCATATCTACCAGATTGCCGAATCTTGATCAGGTCGGATCGTTCCCCCTCGTTTTTTCTTTTGTTTGGCGCAAAACATTTTTCCTTATCTGGATTCATTTCTTTCAGTGCAAAGCAAGAAACGTTTTGCCTTCGTGTTGCTTCTTGTCTCTTGCCTTCGCACACAAACGCACAAAACATGTGAGTGTATTGCGTGCCGACCCCTGCTCTAAATAATAAGTAGTCACTGTGCGTATAGTCAATGACTTCTGAAGTTGTTATCAAGACAAGGGTCAAAAATAATATTTGCAAATACATTTTCTGTAAAAAAAATAAAGATAAAATAAAATTCTTAATATTTTATATTGTCTTTATGTATTATACGGTTTCTGTTATTGATTATAACTTTGTTCTCTTGATTTTCTTAAACAACTTGTTTCTTGTAACGAGGTTGAATTTTATTGCTTTCCCCGAATTTTTTCTCATATATCACGTCTCCTATTTTATAGTCTTTACCTCTCCTATCCTTATTGTGTACGTCGAGCATTTTATCTTGAGCTGATTTAAGTAGTATTGGAATATTACCATGTTCTATTTTATTAAATACGATGTCATAGGCCATTTGATTAATTGTGGAGTGTATTGTGAGGTTATATTTTTGCGCTGCCCTCATTATAATTTCTGTGTAGCTTGTCAAAAGTAGTTCCTCTTTAATACATCGTGCTATTTCTGTTAACGTGGAGTGTGTCTTTTCTACGTATCCATTGGAAATACTGTGCCTGGGATCCGCATAATAAATGGTTAAATTACTTCTTTGTATGAACGAACTGAACTGTGCTGAAGTAAAACTTGGTTCGTCATCTGTCATAATTGATGTTGCTAAAGGAAAATTTTGCAATATGTCCAAAACCTTATGTTCGATAATTAGTTTATTTTGAATTTCTTTCACTACTAAGTACTTTGAGTAAGAATCTATGCAGGTTATAAATGTCAGATATTGGGCATAGAATAGGTCTATGTGCAATTGTTCTCCTTCTCTTGTAGGAATGGAAGCAACACCTATCGGAGTTTTTACGGGGTGTCTACTATATTTATTCTTGTGACATATCTCACAGGTTTTGAAATATTCTTTCAATTTTTTGTATAGGTTTGGCCAATAATACAATCTGGTTATTTGTTTTTAGTTTTCATCTAGACCTCGGTGTGCTCTACAGTGTGTTTCTTCTATAATTAATGCTTTATCTTCAGGGTTCTCAATATCTTGCAAAAATTTTCTCGTGAAGAGAAATTTGTTTATGAAATTTTCTTTTAATACTTTTTGTATTAGGTATAAGTCTTCGAAGGAGCAATGTATTCCTGTGGTTAGGTTTGGCTGAATAAATTCTTTTAAAATAGTTAATAAATCGTCAACTGCGTTAAATTCAATTATATGTCGGGTATTGTCATTCAGGGCAGCCGCAAACTTCCGTAACGCACTGTGGAGAGCGCTCTGGAGAGCGCTCCGCGCCCGACTCGCTCTCGTACGCTCTTGCACACGGCCCTCATGAGAGCCGCCCGGCGCTCGGGCGGCCACTAGCTTGATCGGGAGTGGAGTTACCCGCCCACCCCCGTTTCTTGTTGTTCGAAAATACACATAGCCTTTCGACTACATACATACATATGTTCATTGTGTGAACATTCCGCTTGTTCGAAAATACACATAGCCTTTCGACTACATACATACATATGTTCATTGTGTGAACATTTATAACATATTGAACATACTACAATAAACTTAAGTGAACGAAGTGGAAGGCATTTGACTGGCTTCTGATTGGGAAAACCTGGTGATCCGCCCCCTACAAACAGTCATGAACTCTTACTTGCTCATGAACTGTGAATCTAGCTTTTGATATAAGTAATTGTTGTTTGAATTGGTTTAAAGGCTTCCTAGTTTCCTGAATGATGTTTTCAAAACTGCTCTCAGCTGAATGCTGAGTATTTGAATCTGAATCTATTTCTGATTGTTCCATTTCACTGCTTGTCAAATGATTTATCTGAATTCGGGATAATGCGTCCGCTACTACGTTGGTTGAGCCTGGCTTGTATATGATCTTTCGTGCAAAACTTTCAATAAAGTAGTACCACCGTTTCATTTCTATGTTTGGATTGTTTGGTGATATTAAAAAGGACAATGGTTGGTGATCTGTATGAATTTCAATTCCGCTTACCCCGTACAAAAAATTTCGCAAATTTTTAAGTGCCCATACTATTGCTAGTAGCTCCTTCTTGCTTGTAGCATACAATTGTTCTGTTTTATTTAAGGTTTTAGAAATAAATGTTATTGGATTCCCTTCGTGTGATAATACCGCACCCAATGCTATGTCTGATGCATCAGTGGTTAAGGTGAATTTTTTGTTGTAATCTGGTTGTACTAACTCTATGTGTGCGATTAAACTGTTTTTTAAGTTATTGAATGCTTCTACTGCTGTCTCATCTAGTTGTATCAAAGTTCTTTTTGACGCTCTCTTTGAGACTTTCCCATTGATTCCGCTTAGATACTTGGTTAGTGGTTTGGCGATAGTTGCATAATTTTGGACAAATTTTCTGTAATATCCTGTTAATCCTAGGAAACTACGTAACTCTCGGACATTTTTCGGATCGGATATCGAATTGGATATTTTTATATTGTATCAATTTTTTCAGGATCTGTTTTAATGACATTATGGGAAACTATATATTCCAAAAATTTGGTTTCTACTTGAAAGAATTTAGATTTTTCAAGGGAAATTTTCATATTAGCCATCTGTAATATCATTATTATTTGTATTATATCCTCATAATGCTGTTTAATTGTTTTTGAAAATACTATAATGTCATCCATATAAAGATGCTATACCTTAAACGACGCCTAATTAATGTGTCTATCTAAAACCAAAAATCAAGGCATTCAAATATTTTTTTTCGACTTTTCCTGAGTTTCAAAGTCAAAATTTCGGCAAAAAATACCGAAAAAAATTATGAAATTTCAATTTGGAAGCTTAATATCTTCCAGACGTTTAGTTGCAGCTACAAAGTGTCTGAGTCGGATTTATAGCTGCAGTTGTCAGCTTTTTATACCCGGTACTCGAAGAGTATAGGGGTATATTAAATTTGTGGGGATAACGGTTGTGTGTAACGCACAGAAGGAAGCGTTTCCGACCAAATAAAGTGTATATATTCTTGATCAGCATTAATAGCCAAGTCGATATAGCCATGTCTGTCTGTCCGTCCGTCTGTCCGTCCGTCCGTCCGTCTGTCCGTCCGTCTTCATTTGCGCCTATATCTCATAGACTATTGAAGCTAGAGTAACCAAGTTTTGTATTCAGTCTCCTATGTTATCACACTACTCAAAGTGTATTTCAAAATTTTGCCCCGCCCCTTTCCGCCCCCACAATGAAAACCAAAAACGCAGAATCATGGAAAATTACCATATCTACCAGATTGCCGAATATGGATTAGGTCGGAACAATATTATGGCCAGAAGAAACAAATTAAATTTCAGTGGCTACGCAACACCTGCCAAGCGCTGACTCATTCCCTCTCTCTCTCTGTCGCAAACACTTGTACGTCTCAAATATGTAGTTATACATGTCATGTAGAAATGTAGGCGCAGATATAAAAAGCGTATGTAAACAAAAATGGAAACGTATAAATATTCCTAAAATGGTTTGACTTACATTTTTGAAATATTATTTATGCCCAAAATTTAATTCGTCCCTTTTGCGAACATATAATAAATTGCCTAAATCGTAAGCTCATATATGTATGTATATACTGTTTATAAAAGTCTCTTAAGGACGTTGACATGCAATGACTGCACCATCAAGTGGCCCAAGCGACACCAGCCGATGGCTGTTACGCGCGGATCCCAGGCAAGAACGCAGCCCACCTCCCGCCCAACCGACCGAGGGGCGCTGCCGCATGACGCGCGACTCGTAAACCGAACCGATCGCGGACATGCAGGAAAGATAGGTGTTAGACTAGTGTTCGAGGAAAAGTAGAACTAATCTAAGTAAAGAAGAAAAGTAATTACTAATTACGGGAAAGATGTAGGAGTATCAGTAATTTAAGACTAAGAAGGGAGTTAGTGGTAGATATAATATGGTAGAGGAAATTATAATCCGAGCATAGGACCCTAAATGGTTCATGCAAGGAGTAATTCGATCTACAAAGCGGAAGAAACAACGGTGTATAGTCCCTAGTGCTTCTAATAGGAATCGTGAAGTTTAAGCGGCTCAACAGGTCAGGGCTATCTACGTCACCTTTGATCAAGTTGTGCACAAAAATCACTCCAAGCATTTTCCTACGATTAGCTAAGGTTGGAAGGTTTATTAAGAGCAATCTATTAGAGTAAGACGGCAGTCTCACACTTGCATCCCAGCTGAGGCCGCGAAGAGCAAAAAGTAAAAAGTTTTTCTGAACTGATTCTATACGGTCTTGGTGTACGTTGTACTGAGGGCACCATACACAAGAGCCGTATTCTAAAATCGGACGAACCAGAGAGGTGTAGAGAGTCTTTGTTATATAGGGGTCGTCAAATTCCTTTGACCACCTCTTTATAAACCCAACCACGCCCATGGCCTTATTCACCATGGTGGAAATGTGTTCTGAAAACTTTAACTTGGGATCTAATAGAACACCAAGATCATCAACCCGGGTAATTCTCTCAAGAGAACCACCACAAAGGTGTAAGGAACCAGAAAGGCGCTGGAGCGATGAAAAGTCATTACTTTACATTTTGAAGCGTTAAGGTTTAATAAATTTGCACAACACCAAGACTGAAATCTATCGAGATCGGATTGCAACCTGGATTGGAAAGAAATGTCCTTATACTGGACACAGAGTTTAACATCATCCGCATACATTAGTACTTGAGAGTTCTGTTAATACAGAAGGTAGGTCATTTATAAAGAGAGTAAAGAGTTAGGGGCCTAGATGGCTGCCCTGAGGTATACCCGAAGTCACCATAACTGGAGAGGACAGGGAGTTTTTGAAAAGGACTCTTTGAGATCTAGAACACAGGTAGCTAGAGATCTATCTCAGGAGATTGGGCGGGAACCCTAGAAGGTCGAGCTTTTGTGCTAGGAGCGAATGGTTTACAGAATCGAACGCTTTACTAAAATCGGTGTAAAAAACATCCGTCTGCAAATTACCTTGAAAGCCTTTTATTATAAAGGAGGTAAACTCCAATAAATTTGTAGTGGTTGATCTCCGCCTTATAAATCCATGTTGAGTTGGAGATATAAGTGGTCTGCATAGGTGTTGGAGGTGCGGAGTTAAAATTTTCTCAAACACTTTAGGAATAGCGGATAACTTAGATATACCTCTATAGTTCATTGCGTCAGACTTGCTACCTTTCTTATGGAGAGGAATTATAAAAGACTCCTTCCATATCGGGGGAAAGCATGAAGAAGTTATAGATAGGTTGAACAGTTTAAGCAACGGCCCACACAGAGACTCGGCACAATACCTGAGTACACAGCCGGGAACTCCGTCTGGACCCGGTGAGAACACCGGCTTTACTGTTCGTAGATCATGAAGCAACGAGCTTTCATTTAGTAAAGGACTGAAAAAGCCGTTCGACCTCGGTAACCCGGATACGGCTGACCAGAGTAAACATCCTGCGAATAGGTAGTTTGCAAAAAAACGGTCAAAGAGATCGGTAATTGCCTGATCATTATCTGCCGACGTATGAAGAAAGGATAGCGAGCATGGGTGTGCGGACGTTATACGCTTACTGTTTACGAAGCTGTAGAACTGTTTGGGGTCCTTAGAAAAACGTATCCTGCATCGAGATAGGTAATTCTGATAGCTATTACATAATGAGAAAGAGAAGAAGGAGAGCCAAATTTTTGAAATTTGTTATAAAGTCTTGATTTTACGTTTTTTAGATGAGATAGCTCCTTGGTAAACCAAGGGGGTTTTCTTGATCTAATCGGACAGGAAAGTGGGACACAAGAGACAAAAAGTGAGTCCAGTGCATCATAGAAAATGTTTGTGCCTGTCGTAACATCACTGCACAAATATAAAGCGGACCAATCAAAATCCCTAACGAGGTTATTAAGCTTCGTACACTCGGCTTTACGGAAGCAGCGGACACAATGGGGTAGTCTACCCGACCGATCCAATACAGTTCGTCCTAGGTCGAGCGACACTTCGAAAGTAGGATGGTAGGCATCTTCAGGTATAGAGAGCGGGGGGACTCGAGTTAACAACGCTAAGGTCGGATCCGTTACAAAGCACAGATCAAGAAATCGACCCAAGGAATTTTTAACATGGTTAACTTGAGACAGAGACAGGTCAATCAAGCCGTCAACAAAGTCATGGCGTGCCATGGGTACAAGGCTATTAGACTCATTTGCCGAAGACCAAACAATTCCTGGCAAGTTGAAGTCACCAAGAACTATCATGTGATCTTTGTCAGATAGCGAGGAAGAGATAGCGGTTAAGGCGGACAAATGCTGCTCGTAAATTGCGATATCCGAAGAAGGTGAGAAACTGAGAAAGCGGGAAGAATCAGTTTTACACACAGAAATTCCAGTTCCTGCTGGATCTGGACTGTGAAAAGTTCCGACGTGAAGTTTGAGTCCACAGCAATCAGAACCCCTCCTGCACGTCGAGACGAACGATCCTTTCTATAAGTTGTGTACCGAACTGCCAAAACTTCGGAACTAAGAATGTCCGGCTTTAACCAGGTTTCGGTAAACACAATAACGTTGGATGCAAATGCGACACTATCCAGGAAAAGAATGCTGAGCTTACTACGCAAGCCTCGAACATTCTGGTATGTCACTAAAAGAGAGTTTGTTAGTTTTTTGGACGGGTGGAGGTAGAGTGGGAGGATGACGAAGGAGCACTGGTCTGATTAGTTGGCAGAGTTATTGGGGGCCTAGCCTTTTCTTTGCTTTAAACTCCTTCACCACCAAATGCTCCGGCCAAAATTTGGCAGAACAGATGGTGTTAAAGTGAGTTTGGGAGACACTTATTTTAAAAGAAGCTATCTCCCTGGCATAAGAAAAGTTGAACTTTTCCACCTTGAAATCAACGGCTTGTATGCGGCTTTGAATATAAGCCGTCACATCTTTAAGTGTGGAGTCAGGGGCAAGTCGTGAGACAAAAACTTGTCTCTTTGTATTACAGCTAATGAATTTGATACTATGGACACGGACGCTACAGACGGTCTTGGCTGCATGCTCTCCGACGCGATAAATTCGGCTACCGAATTTTCATCACCAGCAGCTGTCGTTGCCTTTGGAGTGGCGAACGATATCAACTGCTGCACTTTTGGGGTGGTCGGAGTCAGCTTGTCAGCATCGGCCGGTCGAGGGGCAGTCGGCACATGCAGATCCCGCGGAGTGACCTTTTTGCGGCTAGGAGACTCAGTCACCAGTTTGAAACTATTAAACTGAGACTCCATGGCTAGGAGCCAATCGTATTACTCTTTGAAGCCCACGGTCAGCTCCCTAAAGCCCTTCCGGGTCTGCCTCATAAATGCTGCCATCTCCTTCTTAACCGGACGGCATGCCTCACAGCTATAATGCAGGCCATTCCTTTTTGAGATGGCATCACCTACGAGACCGGTGATCCCGGCGCATTTAGCGTGCACTACGCTATCGCAGAGCCAGCAGGGGATACTCGGCTGGTCATGGGTGATCTGCTTCTTGCAGGTTTTCTTAACACAGACCACAGAGAATTCCATTTTAAAATGTAACAATTATTTTATTATTTTTCTTTCAAAAAAAAACTGATATCAGACCAGTGGGCCAAAATAAACGCCAAGAGAGGAATAAGTAAGAATGAGAGCGGTTACCGTAGCTACACTTGAGAGAGAGAGAGAGCGCAACTGCACAGAAAATATCGAGAGCGAGAGAGGAAGAACAGTTATTTAAGTGTGGGTGATAGGGAGAGAGTGATGAGAGATATGATACTGCGTGTACTTACGAAAAGCACAAACAAAATCACGCTGTTAGGCGATGCAAAAATAATAATTTAAATTATGTTTTTCACAGCATGCCTATGCACTCGCGATCAAGAAATAGATGATTAGGAGGTTGTTAATTTATGAATTTTTTTAGGGGTTATTTTCATAAAACACCGGCTGTTTAAGCAAAATAGGAAGAGAGTAAGCGGAGCGCAAAACAAAAACACGTCTGACTACTACAAAGAGAATCGAACGGTCGTGTCGACTAGTGTTATTGAACATCCGTTTACAGTGACTACTTTCTTATATATTGGGAGTTCATTTCTATTATGATAAATACCTTTTTTTATGTAACAGGAGGTTGCTCCTGTATCTATTAAAACTTTGAAATATCTATTTAATTTCCCGTCTGATCAAGTAGGGTAAACCTACTTCTGGGGCTGATCTAAAAAATGATTCTCATCGATATTGTTTAACCTTATAGCCTTATTATCCGGCTGTTGCTGATTTAATGAGTCAGCTGGTTTCCTCTTTAACGGTGAGTTTTGATTTTCCTGATTATATGCGTTAGCTCTTTGGTTATTATAGTTAAAATTGTTCCCTCGATTATATCTATTAAAGCCCCTGTAGGGATAGTTATTCGGTCGTTGGTAATTTGGTCGGTTTTGAATCTGCCTACTTTCATCCACCTCCATTGGCTCGGGGGCTGGATTTTGTTGTCTTTTATTTGAAAAATATTGTTGTCCCCATGTCGGGTTTCACGGTTCGAAGGAAGATTCGTTTATCCTAGGGAGTCGTTGGGGAAATCTTAGGGTATTTTGATTATTAAATGTTTTTTTGTGTGGTTGATTAAATTGGTAGGCAAATTGTGCCTTTCTATTGTTGGCTTGCAGTTCCTGTACTTTTGCCAATGCGTTCGGTAAGTCAGCTGGATTTAGTGAGAATAGTATTTTTTAAATTCCACCATTTAGTCCAGTAACGAAAATGCGTAAGGCATTTTCTCTTACTTTGTTATTTGTCTGTCTATTAACCTCACTGTCCTTTCCGTGAGTCATGATAGTTTTATTAATCAATAATGCCATTTTCTTATTGACCTCATTATAAAAATCTATAATGGATAGATTCCCTTGCCTGAGGACACTTAATTCCTGCTCAATTATATATATTGGACGTTTGTCACTATAGACAAAGTCCCGTCGTGCCAGAATGGCCTCAACGTTCAAAACAGTCCCATGGTTAGTAAGGAATTCGTGTGCTGGTCCTATAATTTTATTTCATAGTATAGTTAATGCAATAAAATATTGCTTGCTTCCCTTTTTATATAATCGCATCACATTTTCTGCCGACTCTCTCCAACCTACTTACTGATTTAGGCCACCACTAAAGTTTGGCAAAGATTCTATCACCTTTAAGTTGTCCTTCTGTACTTCTGCCTGATAATCTATAACTTGATCTGACGTTTCTTCTAATTGTTTTTTTAAATCTGTTATTTCTTTGTTCACTTTTGAAATTTGAATTGCTATCAATTGCCTGATTAGATCTGTAGTCAGATCTGTCCTCGCTTCCGTACTCGTCATCTTTACTTTTTCTAAAGCCAAAATGTGTTCATCCACTTTTTAATTTTTAATATATTCTTCAACCTTAAACTCTATAATTATGATTATATTTAAATATTTTCTTATTTATTTTATTTTTTCTTATTTAAAATTTTCTGCTTATGAAATAAAATTTATTCTTAATGCTCACGAAATGTCCGGTAGGGGTCGTCCTTCTTTGGGATTTCAGTCTTCGTTCAGTCTGTAGAAACTTTTTACTGGAGTCTTTCTTCTTATGATGTTTAAAAACTTTTTACTGGGGTCTTCCTTCTTACGATGTTTTGAGTCTTTTTTTGGGTTGGTAGATTACACTACTCGACAAATTTCAACTTTTTTTTTCCGCTGTCTCCAAAAATGACTTTTTCTAATAGATTGGGAGATTTAAAATTTTTTTAAGAATTATGGTTTTTTTTTCATGGAGTAGTTTTTTTTTAAGAATTTTAAAAAAATCTGGTATTTTTTGTCATAGGTAGTGCTTCTATTTTTCACATAACTCTCGTTTCATACAACTGGTTGTATTGAACTTTACAGTTAAAAAATGCTGATAAATGCAGCTATAAATCCGACTCAGACACTTTGTAGCAGAAACTTAACGTCTGGCAGATATTAAGCTTCCAAATTGAAATTTCATAATTTTTTTCGGTATTTTTTACCCGAAGTTTTGACTTTGAAACTTCTGGAAAAATCGAAAAAAAAAAATAAATGAATGCCTTGATTTTTAGTTTTAGATAGACACATTAATTACGCGTCGTTTAAGGTATCGCTTATAAAAATATAAAATCAAACGGCTAAGTTATAGCCGTTTGACCAAAACGACCCAAATCTCATTTTATCTGAAAAAATACCGTACGTTTTTTGTCCAACTTCCAAAATGGGATTGCAAAAAACAAAAAGGACCTGTAATTTTGGTTTTACCGAGTCTTAGGTATTTATATATATCGGATATATATCCTACCTGGTCATATTTATTTGGGCTGTAAATGTTGTCGACAGTTTTATTCCTTATTCCTTATACCTAAGCCTTGTTGAGGATAAATATACATAAATACCTGTTAGGGTCAAATTTTGACCTTTTCCCTTCACAGGTGCTGGTCCCGCAGATATTTGACCTTTCTTCTTCAAGCTATTCATAAAAAACTCTGTACCTATAGTATCCCTGCCTCAGTGTAGTTCTGACTTCCAGCAGAATACGATCGTGTGTTTTCGAAAAATACCACTTGTTTCTAATTGAAATGGACAACTCAAGCCGGTCAACTTCATGTGCTGGCCCCCAAATTCGAAAACTACTAAAACATGATGGATTTAAAAATATTTTATCTACGAATGAAAAAGCAGCCTGGAACTCGTTCCGACTGGTTACAACAAATTTTCTTGGTAACAGAAAGATGATTACGTTAATATCGTTCAAGCCCTACTTAAGAATTATGAACAAATTGGAGCCAACATTTCACTCAAAAACCATTTCCTGCACTCCCACTTAGACTTTTTCCGCCAAACCTTGGGGATGTTAGTGATGAACACGGAGAGAGATTTCACCGACAATTAAAAGCTATGGAACGACGGTATCTAGGTGTTTGGAATGAGAATATGTTGGGCGACTATGTGTGGACTCTCATAAAAGAATCTGACTTAAATGACAAAAGAAGACAGACAAACCATTTTAAAAATAGTAACAAGCAATAACAATAAAAATATGTAAGTATCATAACACTTAAATAAATTCAAGTATTTTTCGGTATTTTTTCAGATAAAATGAGATTTGGGTCGTTTTGGTCAAACGGTTATAACTTAGCCTTCATTTATTTTTTTTTTTTCGAAGTTTCAAAGTCAAAATTTCGGGTAAAAAATACCGAAAAAAATTATGAAATTTCAATTTGGAAGCTTAATATCTGCCAGACGTTAAGTTTCTGCTACAAAGTGTCTGAGTCGGATTTATAGCTGCATTTATCAGCATTTTTTAACCGCAAAGTTCAATACAACCAGTTGTATGAAACGAGAGTTATGTGAAAAATATAAGCACTACCTATGACAAAAAATACCAGATTTTTAAAAAATTCTTTAAAAAAAAACTACTCCATGAAAAAAAAAAAAATCATTCTTCAAAATTTTTAAACATCCAAATCTATCAGAAAAAGTCATTTTTGGAGACAGCGGAAAAGTCGTGTCGACTAGTGTTATTGATGGAAGCGAGGATCCTCCCTTCAGCTCCATTTGTATGTTGATTTATTTGGTGTTGGTACGCGCCGAGCTTTCCGTTTCAATATTTGTAGGAGCCGAATGTAGAGAAATGTTAGAGAGCATCACTGATGGATCAAGTTCTATTTCGATAAAGAACGAAAGCGCCGAGCTATAATTAAACGTTGAAAGTGGATCGTAAGCTGTAAGTTTTTCGACAAGCTTTAGAAAGAGATTCGCTGCATTGCTCATGCATTTAAGCGAAACGCCGTTGCGATGCGCTGCTAGGAGAGCAACATAAAGAGAGCATAGATCGAAGCTTGGTCGAAGTTCCACTCAAATTAGCTAAAAGATCATACGAGTAAACCGTTAAAGCTCACAAATATCACCCGATTATACAGTTAAAGCTCCAAGCATCATCCGATCTTTGAGCTTTATGTTGGTAGGGCTTAAGGGTTATTGCAAGGTTTTTCTAGAACTATTAGCAAAGAACCAAGGCATAAGAACAGACGTGATTATGGTGCATTGATGATTACATATATATCTAACCAACGACTGTACTCTTTCTTACGCAATACCTCGTGGCTGATAGAAAATTGTTCGGATTTATTTTGTGTCTAATAAACCAAAAGTAGTGAAAACCCAAAAGCGAAGAATAAACATCTCAGGTATGTCTATAGACATTTAGGAAAGTGCTCGGGGTAAAACATATTAATTTTTTTTTGTGTTATAGGACTGGGTCGAAAGCCTTCTTCCGTACCCCAAGTACCAGCTTAAGCTGCGTTGTGTACATATATACCTTCATATATATTTATATACATATATATATACATATATATATATATATATATATATGCGCTTCGAGAGGTGGGTGACCGGCGTAATCGAAAAGCCAAGCGGCACACCTCCACCGTTTTCTTTGGGGGACACGAATTAACAAACCGTAATCGTGCATTAGCAGTTGGGAGCAGGCAAAACCTTCTGGAAGTACAGACTAAAAGCGGTGCCTCGGAACATTTCCTTGCGTAATCAAAAACTCCCCCCCAACTACCGAAACCGCAGTGTGAATATTAGGCCGACTTTGATTTGAGTAGCAACGCTTAATCCCGATCGGATGAACTAAGAGGATATACCGTCTACAACGTCGACTGATCTAGCTGCGTCAGCGGAATCCGATCATGATTTCGATTTAGCTGCCTTACCGAAATTCTGGATTCTTCGAAGACGCAGTGCCGAGTCTGCTGACTGACCTGTATTACGAGTAGCTACTATCAACCACGTCAATAGAGAGTCATTACTTGCCGTTAATACAGGATATGCATTTCTTTTTCTATATTATATTTAGTCTAAATCATTTCTTCTTTTTTTAGTTACGGCTTATATAGATTTATATCTAGTTATATAATCAAGGAAACATAATAGTTTTTATATTGAATGGGTATGAGAGTATAGCTTTTTATTTGAGATTTCAAAATCGTACGGATCCGTACACTCGTGTGCATATATATTAACTTTATTTTCCTCCGCAGAAACCTTCACCTACGTCATCCTTGAGCTCAACGATCACGAAAAGAGTAAGTGTTAATGAAACATCCAAAACGCTGTGAGTTAACAATTGCAACAATGTGTATGCACAAAGACGAAAAGTAACCTGCGTGTTACGCTATTGAATTTTATTCTATATTAATACCCGTATATATTGCTGTATCTCACCCATTCTTTCTATTAACTATATATTACTCGCAAAATCATATCTTTACACCTCTTTTATATTTTATTAAATACATATTAATATTTTAAGTTGTGAAGAACAGAAATGAATTTGGAGTATAGGATTACGAAACCATTGAAATATATATAATGTCATTAATTCTGAAGCAAAATCCTAAAATGTTGTAAATTCAGGCGTCCGTCCTCAGACAGGCATGATCAGGGCGGTCATATGAGAACAGTATGAGTTTATAGGGTCTATACGGTTCTTATATACCTGTATAGCATAGGTTGGGAGGGTAGAGAAGAGAGAGATACTCGATGTCACCTGAGTCTCTCACAACTTGAGTGGAGTAGTTGAGATGGAGGGTTTCACAAAACAACAAATTATTAACTTCATTGCTATTTCCACAACTTCAGTTTAACCTCGGTTCTTGCTTTCATTTTTTTTTTGTTTCTAGTAAATGTGTACCTAAAACATTATGCGAGTGTGTGTCAGTATGAGATAGGAGAGAGTAGAACGAACCCCGACGATCCGGCGAGCTTAGTCAGAGCATAGCTAGAGGTACACACGAAATCTCTTCATACTAGTTTGGGTAAAAGACAGCTATCCCACACCTGCACGCTACATAATTGGCGCCCAACGTGGGGTCCGAAGGGGCATGATTCCTCATAAAAGTGGTACATAACATCAGTATCAGGTTCATGTCATTTTGGGGCTAGGCTCCACTATAGCTCTTTATTCCATCCAAAACAATATTTTCTTTGTTGTTCTATACTAATAGATCTGTCTAGAGAAGGGTACAGTAGATACTGCATATGGAATATGCGATTTTTTTTCATAGCTGGAATGGTCGTCCTATGTATAATTTATTTTCTCTTACTTGGGATAGACTAGCTCATAGATATTTACAAAATTCGGACATCATGATGTAGAGCTCCACCAACGAGATGGCTAAGGATGTTGCTTTAGAGAACTGCGGGAATTATTCAAAAGATGGATATCCCGACTCAAGCATATTCATTATTTTACTTCGATTTTGGTTGTAGAGATTCATATGTCAAATTTTAGTTCTAGATAGTGAAAGTCTCAGATTCGAGGAATAACGATCGTCTATTTATAATAGGTAGAGACCGGCCATTATCCGGACTTACACCTTCTAAAACCATTGCAATAGAAACGGTCAGCCTATTCAACTCAATTACACAACTATTCAAGTTAAAACGTACTGTTTTCGTAGTAGACCGTCTAGATCATGCTTGGAGAGGACGACATATTGTTTATTTATCAGACAATAAAAAAATAGGAAAGATTCCCTATTAGTTAGTTCATATTTCATACAGTTTATGAAACGATATTTCATATAGTGTTTAGTTTATTTAGGTACCTTATTTTGATTTATATTTGAACATGGCCGTACATCGTAGTAATGAAAATTTAGCTTCAGCATTGAGTAGCCAAGAATCGTCTTGTGTTATTTGCAAGGGAAGTCTAAGACAAGATCAACTTATAGCCACAACGTCTTGTCAACATCGATATCATAACACGTGTATATGCGAACATTTGAAGAATGATAAGTCTTGCACTGTGTGCAAGACCAAATGCGATCCTAAGGGGTTGCGATACGAAAATAACACTCTAGCAGCGGAATTGAACCTAAGTTCAGGGCCCCTTCCAGATAATGTTCATGGTAACGAATCTTTCGTTAGGGCACAGCTAGGTCCAATGTCAACTCAGAAAGAAAGGAAGACACCCCATAGAGGTCGAGGCGGAGGAGCTATTCCAAAAAGGGGAATGCGAACGAGATATCAAGCCAGTATCGATCGTAATATCTCAGGAAGTCGTCAGTCGATCAGTAGCAATGGAAATACGTCACTGGGTAATGCGCAAGCAGAGGACCTTACAGGTTACATCCATTCGGTCATGAAAGGTCAGGAGAAAACGATGATGGAAACCCTTAGTTCCTTCATTAAATCTTCTATTGAGCAAACTATACAGACCCAGTTTTCAAATCTAAATTTAGGCGCAAATACCACGAGAAACCGAGATTCATCAGAGTCACGGATTAATAGTAGACGGGAAGTAGACAACAGTAGAAATATGCTCAGAGACGATTCTCAAGAAGGGAGCCCTAGAAGTATTCAGGCATTAGGAAATGTGGCACCGGCAAAGGCCGCAAATATTCTACTAAGTTGGCGTCTTAAATTTGATGGTTCTCGGGATTCAATGCATGTGGAAGAATTTCTATATCGCGTTCGTGCTCTTACGGGACAGACTCTTGGAAACTATAATCAGTTACTTTGCGATAATTTGCATCTGCTTTTCACGGGCAAAGCCAGCGATTGGTTCTGGGATTTTCATAGAAGAAACCACCAATACTGCTGGCAATCGTTTTGTACGGCCTTTAGAGAAAGATTCGACGATCAGAAAGATGATTTTGACCTTTGGGAAATGATCAGGAAACGGCAACAGAAGGAAAATGAATCCTTTGAAGATTTTCAGTCGGCCATTGAAAAGTTAGTGGCTCGGCTTTCGCATGAGATAAGCGAACTTCAACTGATCGATATTCTTAAACGGAATGCGAAAAGCGCTCTTCGATACGAGCTTTTGCATCTGAAAATCCAGAATAGAAGTGAGTTGAGGGAGGAAGTAAAGAAGCATGAACATTTCTGTAAGGATGCCGGAAACTTTCTACCTCGAAACAGAGTTACTAAACCAAATGTATCCGAAATTCAGAGTGATGACGAAGAGCTCAAAGAAGAGAGTATCTCCGAGCTGCGTCGTAAGCGGTTTGTCTGCTGGAATTGCGACAAAACCGGTCATCGATTCGAAGACTGTGTAGCGGAACGCCGCGTCTTCTGTTATGGATGCGGGGCGAAAAATACATTTAAGTCAAAGTGTGAGAAATGCAACCCGTCGGAAAACCGAAGGTTAGGTTAGGTTGCAGCGGCTGCCCGACTCACGTGGAGCCCAGCACACTTAGGCCGTTTCCGGCCCGTTGTGATACCGCGGGGGAATCTGCCCCTACTCGCATTGTGAGACCCGAGGTCAACAGTTGTCCCAGCCTGCAGCTTTTATGAAGTTAGCTATCTTTCTGGGACATATGGTGGACATTACCGAAATGTCTGAAATGAAGGGCGAGCCCAAGTGCTGTAGCCTTCTTCTGCTGAGAGCTGGGCAAGAGCAGAACAGGTGTTCCACCGTTTCATCCTCTTCTTCATCTCTACAGCTACGGCAAAAATCATTGTTTGGGGCGCCCAGTCTATTAGCATGGTTACCTACTAACCAGTGCCCCGTTAGAGAGCGTATGACTGCGCTGCACCTTCGTCTGCCGAGCTTGCATAGCTCAGAGGTGCGCTTCCTATCTATGGTCGGCCATGTTTGCCGAGATATGCGACAACGTGGTGATGATTGCCACTTGTTATCTGCTAGTTGCTTATATTGCTCCTTTATTATGAGCCTACATGTGGCCATCGGCATACGAGTATCCTCCTTGTCTTGGAGAAGGGGGATTGTGGTGCCAAGTCTGGCCAGCTCGTCTGCAAGGCAGTTGCCTTCGATGTCCCGGTGTCCCGGGACCCATATAAGGCTAATAACAAATTGCTGAGCCATCTCGTGAAGAGATTTGCGGCAATCTGCAACGGTGGCCGAGTTTGCGGAGATCGCATTAAGCGATTTGATTGCAGCTTGGCTATCACTATAGATGTTTACGCGGGTTACCGTGGCGGTAGTTTCCTGAAGGCAGTGTAGGGCCTCCTTGATTGCAATGACCTCCGCCTGGAAGACACTGCAGTGATCAGGAAGTCTAAAGGAGTGCCTAATGTTTTGCTGTTCGGAGTATATGCCTCCTCCGACCCTATTGTTCAGCTTTGATCCATCTGTGAAGATGTTTAGGGCCCCTTTTGGGCCTGGGGGTCCCTCACTCCACTCGTCTCTGTGGGGGATAATTGCATCGAAGGGGGTATCTGTGTACTCCCTTGGAACACAGTAGTCCGTTTTAGTAGGGACGGAGCTGCCGTTTAGTATAGAGGAGTGACCTATGTTCTGTGGAGCCCATTGGTCAGAGTCTCTCAGTCGTATTGCTGCCATTTGTGCCCTTTCTTTTCCTGCGAGGGCAAGGCTTTGGAGGCACAGAATAGCGTCTAGCGCATCATTGGGAGTGGTACGAAGAGCTCCACTGATGCAAAGGGCGGCTGTTCGCTGAACCTTGTCGAGCTGTTTGGTGATCGTCCTTTTTGATAAGGCCGGCCACCAAACAGTAACTCCGTAAAGAATTATCGGTCTTACTATGGCTTGGTATATCCACTGGACTATACTTGGGTTCATGCCCCATTTTAAGCCGATAGCTTTTTTGCAAGTGTAGAGGGCTATCGTGGCCTTCTTCACTCTGTCTTTGGTATTCAGGTTCCAGTTTAGCTTTTTGTCGATTACTAACCCTAAGTAATTGGCACTGTCGCTAAAGGAGAGCCTGCATCCGTTTAATGTGGGGGGGTTTAGAGACGGAATCTTGTATTTGCTTGTAAATAGCACAAGTTCTGTCTTTGAGGGGTTAACTCCAAGGCCCCGCGATTCTGTCCAACTTGACAGTCTCGCGAGCTTTGCGGTCATTAAGTCGCAGAGTGTTTGAGGGTATTTGCCCGAAAAGATAATTGCTACGTCGTCCGCGTATGCCACGACTCTGCAGCCCCCCCCCTTCCAGGTCACATAGAATCTTGTTGACTGCTATGTTCCATAGAAGGGGGGAAAGGACACCACCTTGCGGTGTGCCTCTACTGACATACCTTGACTGAGTGGACGATCCCATCGATGATGTCACCGTCCTGCATGTGAGCAATTGATCAATGAGCATCACCAAGGGACGATCCACCCCAAGGTCAGTCAGCGCTTCCGTAATGGCACCGGGTATGACGTTGTTGAAAGCTCCCTCGATATCTAGAAAAGCGATTAGACAGTATTCTTTGAGGTATAGTGATTTCTCTATCCCCGAAATTACTTCGTGAAGTGCCGTTTCCGTGGATTTTCCTTTCCGGTAGGCATGCTGTGCTCCTGACAACAATTGAGAATTTATAGTAGTTCTCAGTTGTAGCCCGACGAGTCTCTCAAAGGTTTTGAGAAGGAAGGACGATAGACTAATTGGTCTAAAGTCCTTTGGTGTAGAGTGTGAGGCTTTACCTGCTTTAGGGATGAAGACTATTTTTGCCTTAAACCAAGCGTGTGGTATTCTCCCCACTACCAGTATCTTCTTAAAGATACATTGCAGCCAGTTGATGGCCGTGTCTCCGGCTTTTTGTAGTTGGGCCGGAATGATCTGGTCCGGACCAGGGGATTTGAACGGATGGAAACTGTTTATTGCCCAGCCTATGTTCCGTTTTGAGAGAATGTGCTCCATCGAGGTGATCGAACCCTCACTAGGGAGGTGGGTCGGTCCATTGATGGAGCACCCTGGAAAATGAGTATCGAGAAGAATGTGTAGGGACTCCTCACTGGAGTTGGTCCACGTACCATCGCTTCTCTTAAGGTATCCCACCGAGGGGGTCGTTTTGGAGAGGATCTTGCGCAGTCTTGCAGCTTCCGACGTTACCTCGATTTCAGAACAAAAACTTTGCCAAGAGGCCCTTTTTGCCTGTCTGATTTCTTTCTTGTATAGGGCCAGACTATTTTTATAATCTGCCCAGTGTTGCTCCTCGTTAGCGCGTTTGGCCCTGTTGAAGAGCGACCTGCAGCTTTTTCGTAGGGTATCTATTTGTTTTGACCACCAAGGGGGTTTCTTTTTCCCCTTGTGTTGGTTTGATGGGCATGCTGCCGTGAAGGCCGTGTTGCATGCTTTGGTAAACCTGTCCACTAGATGATTTAGATCGTGCTCTGTGTTCAGGCAGATTGGTGCCTTAGAGGGAAGAAGTCCCTCCATAACTTTGACATATTTTTCCCAGTTTGCTTTCCTAGGGTTAGCAAAGACAGTGGGTTTTGGGTTCTCGAGAGATAGTGTGGTCTCGATATACCTGTGGTCCGAAAAGGAGTGGTCCCCCAGAACTTTCCAGTTCGTTACTAAGTCTGACATTTTGTGAGACACTAAAGTTAGGTCAATTACCTCTTGTCTATTCTTAATTATAAACGTAGGATCATTGCCCCGATTGCAGATAAGAAGATTAGAGTTAAGGATGAAGCTGAATAATGACTCACCCCTTACATTCGTGTCCGAACTCCCCCATTGGGTGTGGTGGGCGTTGGCGTCGCAGCCTATTACAAGGCCTATATCCGACCTTTCGCTATCTCTGGTGAGCTTGCGAACTAGGTCACCGGGAGGATCGCTTTCCTCATGAGCCATGTAGGACGACATCAGCCTTATTTGGGAGCCTTGTAGTTCAAGGCTTGCCGCTGTGTTGTCACCATTGCTAAAGTTGTGGAGCAGAAAGATGTTTAAGTGCTTCCTTGCAAGAATGCAGGTACGTATTTTACCTTCTTTCTGAGCTACAATAAGCTTGTGCTCCTTCGTCGCTAATCCACAGACCTTGTCTCCTACTACCCAAGGCTCTTGGATCAGGACTACGTCTGCTCCGCTCGCTTCCAAGCGGAGTATAAGGGCAGCGGATGCTGCTTTACAGTGGTGGAGATTTATCTGAAGGAGTCTTAGAGACATCGACAGAGTTCTCCACCACTGTATTATCGGCGTCCGAGTCGTCCTCGATGGTATCATCGCGACACATCGCCTCGAACTCTCGCATGAGAGCCGTGTCGGAAGAGTAGCCGTCGTGGGCAGGCTCTGGGTCGTCATCGGGTGCTTCGATCTCCGAGGCAACGTCCTGCTCGACTGGGTTGTCGACAGGACGCGCCTCGGCCGCTGCATCCGACTTATACACCCTGACGCTCACCGCACTGAAGCCAAAGTTAAGCTCTCCTTTTTTGGCCTCAATCGGAGCAAGGGATTCCTTGTTCAATATCAGTACTGCCTGGTGCATCGGGCCTTGACTCGCCTCCACCTTGACTACCCTCCAGTCGGAGGTTGGTAGCTCCGGGTTGCACCGCTGCAGCATCTTCAGGATGCGCTCAGGCTCCTTTATGGAGGCGGGCACCCAGACTCTTGCTCTGGGCCTACTGGGCACCTCGTTCCAGCTGACCGCGACAAGCTTCGCCCCTGGGTACACCTCCCCGACTTGCGCTACCGCTGCTTTATACAGCTGGACGGAGCGCTCGTCTTCGCAGGCTATAATTTTTATGCAGCCCTGGTACCACCCCATGTCTTTACAGACTGGAGGGGGGCCGGGCTGTTTCTCCAGCAGCTCGAAGCAGCGGTCGGCCAGTGCCGCTTCCACCCACTTCCACTGATTCCTGGGAATTTTTGAGTCCGCGTTGCCATTGTCCAGGACGCCAATCAGCGTCCTCTCTTTGGCGATCTGCGCGAACGATATATTCGGCAGCACTCTGGAGCGCTTCGGAGCCGGTCCGGGAGTCTCCTGTGAGCGCTGCCTTTTAGCTTGCGGGGCCGTCAACTTCGGCGGGGCAACCCTCTTCGGTGCCTCTTTGCCAAAGTTGGGCAGCACCTTTGATGCCCATTCGACCTTTTTCCGCCACTGGTCGGTCGGGCTGGACATCGTACTTGCATTCTGCCGACGGAGAATGTTGCCAGCACTCCTTCTCTCGGCATAGGTGTAGGTTTTGGCTTGGGCGCTAGTCGATGGCAACTCGCTCTCCGCAGCCTTACCAGCAGGCAGGGCAGCCGCAGGATTGCAGAGCCACTCCACCAAGGTATCGGCTTTGGTCGGCGATTTGCCACCCACCCCGGAACTAGGATGGGACCCCTTCGGGTTCGCCCTAGCGTCTTCCGCCGCGCTGGTTTTACCAGCTGTTTCGCGGGTCAGGCCAGGCCTTTGGGCCGATGCCTTTCCCTGTATGGGATTGCTCCCAGTTGGCAGTTGGGGAGCGCCAGACTCGTTTTTGTTTTTGTTTTTATTTAATTTGTTGTTCATTTCTAATCCCACGATTTGCAAAGAAGGGGCGGTCCATCCGGGCAGAGATTCACGTTGCCCGGATAAGGCATCATTAGAACAGGGGGCTGCCAAGTCCCTGAGCCCTCCGTTAACGACTGGGCTAGTTTTTATACCGGGCCCCCAGCCAGGCTGACTCTCGGCACGGGTCGAATAACACACTTAGTCCGGCCCGGTGTGAGATGATTGTGGGGGTTGGGATGTGGGTAGGTAATGTGTAGGGATGGGGTGTGTGTGAGCTACTTAAATGAGGCGGCACCACAAGCGCATCGTCAGTGTTGCTACTTCGCGAACACCCGCTGGCTGTCCGGGACTGCTTATTTCGGTGCCTTCCCTAGGGATGACCGTTTATTTGCAGCTGGCCTACCTCAAGAGGTAGGTCATTCGCTATCCGCAACCTGCGACCCGTCCGGTGGCCTCAGCTAGGCCCCCTCCGAGCCATCTCACATGCTCGTCAGACCAGACGGAAAACCGAAAACGGGATGCGCAAACCAACACCAGTTTGACGCATCCGGCAATGATGATAGATTAACAGAAAAATGTTTCCAAGTAAACGTCTCCAGCTCGGATTGTTCTAAGGTTATCTCTGACAGCTCCTTGGTAGAGGTACAAACCCAGACGGAAGAAGTAGATTATGATTGTGACATCGTACACGTAGATAAACTACCATTTAAATATCACCCGAAACGATCAACGATTGAGACAATTCTGGGCCAAAGTAAAGAGGGTTCGAAAGCGACTTGTCTCATCGGTCTTTATGAGCTCGGATAACAGATTATTTGTAGAACTAAGCATAGAAAAACAAAACTTCATAGCCTTGTTAGATTCGGGAGCGACAATAAGTTGTTTCGGAAGTGAAGCTGCTAAATCGTTCTCCCAGCATTCAAAGGCGATGAAATGCTCGGGAAATATTCGAACAGCCAATAATGAATCTTGTAAAGTCGTAGCAAAAATCACTTTTCCTATAACCTTTAGAGATCATACTAAGGATATAGAATTCTTCATAATACCAGCTTTGAAACGAAATGTATATTTAGGAATTGATTTCTGGAAAGACTTTGGTCTTTTGGAGAGATTTTTAACTGATAGATCTGTAATACATGAGTTAGACGTAGGAAATGAAGCCAAGGTTTCAGCATCACCACCGTTACACAATTTAAGCGAAGACCAAAAGGTTAGATTAGAGTACGTAATCAATTCGTTCCCATCGTTCGAAAAGGAAGGATTAGGTCGTACCAGCGCTATCGAACATTCAATCGAAATGATACCCGACAGACCAGTAAAACAGCGCCATTGGCCGATTTCCCCCGCAAAGGAAAAGTTAATGTTTGATGAAGTGGAGAAAATGCTAGCGTTAGACGTGATCGAGGAATCAAAAAGTTCCTGGTGTAGTAATTGCGTGCTAGTTAAGAAAGGGACGAAGAATCGCTTATGTTTAGATTCACATTACCACATATTGATGGCATTCTTAGCAGGCTACCACCAGCAAGGTATATCACAGGACTGGACATGAAACATGCATACTGGCAGATTCCCTTAGAAGAAAAGTCTCGTCACTATACCGCCTTTACCATTCCTAATAGACCACTTTACCAGTATAAAGTAATGCCTTTTGGCTTAACAAATGCTGCTCAGACCTTGTGTCGACTTATGGATCAGGTGATACCTGCCTATCTTCGGAATCGGGTTTTCGTCTATTTGGACGATTTACTGGTGCTCTCCGATGACTTCGACTCACACATGTTGTTGTTGCAAGAGGTAGCGATTCATTTGCGTAAAGCAAACCTTACGATCAACATAGCCAAGTCAAACTTTTGTATTCGAGAGATAAAATATCTAGGATTTATAATCGGTGAGGGTCAGTTAAAGACAGACTCTGGCAAAATAAGATCTATAATGGATTTCCCTGTTCCGAAAACAGTAAAGCAGTTACGAAGATTTCTCGGACTAGCGGGATGGTACCGACGCTTCGTCGATAACTATGCCACAGTCAGTTTTCCTTTAACAGAGTTACTGAAAAAGCATTAGTCACTTAACTGGAACGCATCAGCTGAAGCAGCTTTCAATAAACTGAAGTCCTGCTTGACATCTGCCCCAATATTAGCTACCCCCGATTTTAAGAAACCCTTTATTTTAGTATGCGACGCAAGCACCTTTGGTCTAGGTTTTAGACCAAAGGTCTAAAAGGCCTTTGAGGAAGGGATAGAATTACCTATAGCATTTATGTCCGAAAAACTTTCCAAGGCACAACGGAACTATTCGGTCACCGAGTTCGAGTGCTTGGCCGTAATTAGAGGGATAAAAAAGTTTAGAGCTTTCGTCGAAGGGCAGGAATTTCAAGTCATAATAGATCACGCGTCATTACAGTGGCTTATGAGGCAAAAAGATTTGTCGGGTCGATTGGCTCGGTGGGCTATAAAATTGCAAGGATTCAATTTCCAAATTTCGCATCGTAAGGGGTCCGAAAATATAGTAGCTGATGCGTTATCACGCCAAGATGAACCTGAGGTTATAGAACTGGAGGCTCATGGACCCATAGTGGACCTTACGTCGATAGAGTTTAAATCAAGGGAATACATGGATCTAATAGACGACATAAGGGTTAATCAACTTAAGTTACCCGACTTGAGGGTTAAGGATAATTTGGTCTATAAGAGGACTGAACCATCTTCTGGGGACGCGATAGCAGACAAACAATCTTGGAAGCTTTGGGTTCCGTCAGGCCTTACCAACGATATAATTTCTAGAGCTCATGACCCTCCAGATGCTTCCCACAGTGGTATCGGTAAAACCATTGATAAGGTGAAAAGGTACTTGTTTTGGCCAAAAATGGTAACACAAATACGAGCCTACATATCGCAATGTGACATTTGTCGTCAAACTAAAAGCGCTAATGTCGTATTAAGGCCTCCGATGGGAAAGCCAATGATTTCAGAAAGGCCTTTTCAGAAGCTTTATCTGGATTTGCTGGGACCGTATCCGCGATCCAAGCAAGGGAATATTGGTATTTTAATAATCGTGGATCACAACACTAAACTCCATTTCTTATGTCCGCTCAAGAAGTTTACTTCAAGCAAAGTGTGCGACTTTCTAGAAAGTACGCTGTTTTGCACTTTCGGTGTGCCGGAGACCATACTCACCGACAATGGTTCACAATTTGTCTCTGGGAGTTTCAAGTCATTTCTTACAAGATTCGGAATAACTCACCGCTGTACGGCCATATACTCACCCCAAGCCAATGCCAGTGAAAGGTTAAACCGATCCGTGTTAGCGGCTATTAGAGCATACGTCGGCAAAGATCATACCAATTGTGACAACAAGTTACCAGAAATTAGTGCGGCGCTACGAGCAAATATCCATCGAAGCACCGGATATTCATCATATTTTCTGACTTTTGGTGAAAATATGATTCTTAACGGAAAGGATTATGAACTTCTTAGACGTCTAGATCTCCTGTCGGATGACACTAGAGTCAATTATCCAGATGTAATACAAGTGTGTCGACAGACTGCTCAGAAAAAGGTAGCAGACTCACACGAACAGAATGCGCGGAAATACAACTTACGTAGTCGTGTACGCCAACTTAAAGTTGGAGACATTGTATATGCCAGGAATTTTTGTCAGAGCAATGCGCTAAAAAAATTCAGCGCTAAGCTGGCACCCGTGTTTATAACTGCCAAGGTTATTCGTCGAGTAGGGACGATGTATTATCAGTTAGCTAGTGAAGATAAGAAGAACTTAGGAGTCTATCATTTAAAAGATATTCAGTTTAAGCCTTAGAAGATCGCCTTCTTCAGTTGAAGTCTCACTGCAAGGTCAATTACGTCTTCAACTGTGGTGTAGGAGCCGAATGTATAGAAATGTTAGAGAGCATCACTGATGGATCAAGTTCTATTTCGATAAAAAACGAAAGCGCCGAGCTATAATTAAACGTCGAAAGTGGATCGTAAGCTGTAAGTTTTTCGACAAGTTTTAGAAAGAGATTCGCTGCATTGCTCATGCATTTAAGCGAAACGCCGTTGCGATGCGCTGCTAGGAGAGCAACATAAAGAGAGCATAGATCGAAGCTTGGTCGAAGTTCCACTCAAATTAGCTAAAAGATCATACGAGTAAACCGTTAAAGCTCACAAATATCACCCGATTATACAGTTAAAGCTCCAAGCATCATCCGATCTTTGAGCTTTATGTTGGTAGGGCTTAAGGGTTATTGCAAGGTTTTTCTAGAACTATTAGCAAAGAGCCAAGGCATAAGAACAGACGTGATTGTGGTGCATTGATGATTACATATATATCTAACCAACGACTGTACTCTTTCTTACGCAATACCTCGTGGCTGATAGAAAATTGTTCGGATTTATTTTGTGTCTAATAAACCAAAAGTAGTGAAAACCCAAAAGCGAAGAATAAACATCTGAGGTATGTCTATAGACATTTAGGAAAGTGCTCGGGGTAAAACATATTAATTTTTTTTTGTGTTATAGGACTGGGTCGAAAGCCTTCTTCCGTACCCCAAGTACCAGCTTAAGCTGCGTTGTGTACATATATACCTTCATATTTATTTATATACATATATATATATATATATATATATATATATATATATATAAACTGCGCTTCGAGAGGTGGGTGACCGGCGTAATCGAAAAGCCAAGCGGCACACCTTCACCGTTTTCTTTGGGGGACACGAATTAACAAACCGTAATCGTGCATTAGCAGTTGGGAGCAGCCACAACCTTCTGGAAGTACAGACTAAAAGCGGTGCCTCGGAACATTTCCTTGCGTAATCAAAAACTCCCCCCCAACTACCGAACCGCAGTGTGAATATTAGGCCGACTTTGATTTGAGTAGCAACGCTTAATCCCGATCGGATGAACTAAGAGGATATACCGTCTACAACGTCGACTGATCTAGCTGCGTCAGCGGAATCCGATCATGATTTCGATTTAGCTGCCTTACCGAAATTCTGGATTCTTCGAAGACGCAGTGCCGAGTCTGCTGACTGACCTGTATTACGAGTAGCTACTATCAACCACGTCAATAGAGAGTCATTACTTGCCGTTAATACAGGATATGCATTTCTTTTTCTATATTATATTTAGTCTAAATCATTTCTTCTTTTTTTTAGTTACGGCTTATATAGATTTATATCTAGTTATATAATCAAGGAAACATAATAGTTTTTATATTGAATGGGTATGAGAGTATAGCTTTTTATTTGAGATTTCAAAATCGTACGGATCCGTACACTCGTGTGCATATATATTAACTTTATTTTCCTCCGCAGAAACCTTCACCTACGTCATCCTTGAGCTCAACGATCACGAAAAGAGTAAGTGTTAATGAAACATCCAAAACGCTGTGAGTTAACAATTGCAACAATGTGTATGCACAAAGACGAAAAGTAACCTGCGTGTTACGCTATTGAATTTTATTCTATATTAATACCCGTATATATTGCTGTATCTCACCCATTCTTTCTATTAACTATATATTACTCGCAAAATCATATCTTTACACCTCTTTTATATTTTATTAAATAGATATTAATATTTTAAGTTGTGAAGAACAGAAATGAATTTGGAGTATAGGATTACGAAACCATTGAAATATATATAATGTCATTAATTCTGAAGCAAAATCCTAAAATGTTGTAAATTCAGGCGTCCGTCCTCAGACAGGCATGATCAGGGCGGTCATATGAGAACAGTATGAGTTTATAGGGTCTATACGGTTCTTATATACCTGTATAGCATAGGTTGGGAGGGTAGAGAAGAGAGAGATACTCGATGTCACCTGAGTCTCTCACAACTTGAGTGGAGTAGTTGAGATGGAGGGTTTCACAAAACAACAAATTATTAACTTCATTGCTATTTCCACAACTTCAGTTTAACCTCGGTTCTTGCTTTCATTTTTTTTTTGTTTCTAGTAAATGTGTACCTAAAACATTATGAGAGTGTGTGTCAGTATGAGATAGGAGAGAGTAGAACGAACCCCGACGATCCGGCGAATGTGTACGAATGTGTAAATGTGTACCTAAAACATTATGAGAGTGTGTGTCAGTATGAGATAGGAGAGAGTAGAACGAACCCCGACGATCCGGCGAGCTTAGTCAGAGCATAGCTAGAGGTACACACGAAATCTCTTCATACTAGTTTGGGTAAAAGACAGCTATCCCACACCTGCACGCTACATATTTTCCTCACTTTTTCCTTTTTATGTCGTTGTATGCTGTCACACCGCGTTTTAATTAGAGGACTTATTACATTTATTAATTATCCTTTGGGTTTTTTTGATCCACGCAGCTCTTTTTACTTTTCGGTGCTTTAGATACGCGTGGCCCCACGTTGGGCGCCAATTAAATTATAGCGGTGGCGGGTTGTGTTTTTAAAAAGTATCTTTTATTTTATTTCACAACACGTATTAGAGTTTTAACAATGACTTATAACATTTGGTGAGGTTTCGGATAAGGATCGGCGCGTACTTGCGAGTTTCGGATTTAAGCTCAACTATTTCAGTTTGATTCTGGTTCAAGACTGGCTTAACTAATTTCATCTCCAAACAATGAGACCTCTTTTGGTTCTCTCTTGAGAACAAATTTCTTATAAACAAAAGGATTGACTCAATTTCAAGATTGACTCAATTTCATCATCAAACTCGAGATTTGAGAAATGGTCAAAATGCAGAAGCTCGCAGAGAGCCGGGTGTTCGAATGTTTACGAAAACCGGGTGTTTAATTGTTTATGAATGCCGGGTGTTCGATTGTTTATGAAAGCCGGGTGTGGGCTAAGAATGTTTCAATTTAGGCGGGTGTGAGAAAAGTTCGATTTCTAATTAAGTGGATTTTAAGTTAAGTGCGAGCCAAAGGCAAAGATTGAGTTTGGATCTGGCGAAGCCAAAAATTGTTTACAAATTGCAGAGATTGAGATTGAATCTGGGGAAGCCAAGATATTGAATCTGAGGAAGTCAAAGATTGTTTATAAATCATATAAGAAGCTAATAGAATTGGGTACGTTAACTTGCATGCTATTAGGGCTTGCGATAAAAGCTTTACAGTAGCTTCCCTAATAAGATACCTAGCTGTGCAACATATGCAAGTATTACAGTCGCCTTCATAAAGAGTGGCCTGGTCCCATACACATGCGGTTGGCTGCGCCAACATACAATCCTGATTTCTCGCATCCTTACAACCAGCAAAGGCTGAGGGAGAACATGGCAGGCAAGAGGAGTGTAAAAAAGCAGACAGAAGTATTTCAGTAGCAGCAGCAGAAATCAGCCAAGATCAAGCTATAAAATCGAAACCGAATTATTCTTACTAGACAGGTGTCTTTTGCGGTTTAATAACATTAATAAATAATAACATTAATAATAATAATACAAGTAATAATAATAATTTAATAAGTTATTTACCTAAATCTAAATCTAATTCTTATTCATTAACATTTTATATTAGTGCTGTTGGAGTAGATCGCGTTAAGAGACTAATATAATTGAAAAACATATTTAAGAGAAAAAAATGGAGCCTCGCCAAGGCATCTTCGGGTGACCCGCAAGCTGACCTTCACGACGACGGCGAATTGGGTTGCGTGCGGCCGACGGTGGCTCGCGCGAACGGTGGCATGTGGACGTAACTCACTTGTCGAAGTACGCCCAAAGCCACTGCACTCGTTCTTGTAAATAAAAACCCTACTGTTGAAAGAAAAAACCACGTCTCAATCTTAATTTAATTTTGTTGGACTTTTGTTTGCTAAATCTAAAAATTACTAGATTTTTAATTATCGCCCGAGCAGGGACATGGTTTTTTTTTAATTCGCAATCGTTTGTTTCGCTCAGTGGTGGCTTAGGCTGCGCGTGTGAAAAATTTCAGACAACCGTTGCTGATTTTGATACGGACGTGACCCTTTGGACCCTCGCCATCTTGGATGCTGCCGAAATAGAAGTGTTAATGGACCATCAGAAAGGACGATTACTTTCTCTAGACTCCCTAAAAAGTTTACAGGTATTCTGTGCCAAAAATTTACGCTTATGTCGTCTGCATAAGCTGTTATTTTTGGTGCTTTCCTTTCGAATCTCTTGATGACGTTGTCGACCACCAGGTTCCATAGCAGGGGTGACAGGACTCCACCCTGGGGTGTGCCCCTGTGTGCACCTCTGACCATGGAGGCGGTGCCCCACTCTGATTGCACCCGTCTACAACCTAGAAGGTTCTTTATCCAGAGGTTGATTGACGGGTGGGTGCTGGTAGCTTCTAGGCAGTCCATTATTGCTTCTGTAGCGACGTTATTGAATGCTCCGGATTTGTCCACGAATACTCCAAGTGCATATTTCTTAGTGTTGAGCTCTTTCTCGACGGTAGCTACTAGCGAGTGCAGTGCTGTTTCCACCGATTTTCCCTTGTTGTAGGCGTGTTGGTTGGTTGACATTAGTCCGCTTACTTTGGTTCTAATATGTAGATTCAGCAGCTTTTCTAATGTTTTCAGTAAGAAAGAGGTTAGGCTTATCGGTCTGTAATCCTTGGGGCTCACATGGCTGCACTTTCCTGCTTTTGGGAGGAAGACAACTCTAGAGGTTCTCCATTGGATCGGGATATAGCCTGTTCTTAGGCATGCTGCGTATATCGCGAGAAGCCATGGGGTGATCACCTCTTTGGTCACTTGCAGTATGGCTGGGAATATTCCGTCCAGTCGAGGTGCCTTTATGCCCGTGAAGGAATCTATAGCCCATTGGATTTTCTTTGGGGTTATCAGATCGGTTGGGGGTGTTTGTTCCTCAGTTGCTATGTCCTGATGCGTTTCGGCATCGGTGACCTGGGTGCATGCTGGGAAGTGGGCCTCCATTAGTGCCGTTAGGGCTTCTTTGCTGCCCCCCGACCACTGTCCGTTGTCTAGTTTGAGTTGACTTTGTACTGTGGGTTGCTTTGACAGCAGCTTCCTCAGCCTAGCCGTTTGAGGCACTTTCTCAATGCTGGGGCAGAAGTTTCTCCATGAGCTACGCCGTGCCTTATGTATCTTCTTCTTGCACTCCCTTAATAGCGTCTTGTATTCCTCATTGATGTTCTCGTCGTTCGCTAGTTTAGCGAGCTTGAAAAATTCCATGAGGTTGTTTCTTTGTAAAGAGAGGTCTCGATTCCACCAGAGTGGTTTGGACTTCTTCCTTGTTCTAGATGGTGGGCATGCTGTGTGGTATGCCTCTAGCAGTTCCGTAGATAGGGTCTCTAAGGACTTCTCTATATCCTCCGTGGATTTCACTGAGCCCGGGCTCGCGAGTTTCGAGGCGACTGTCTTTCTAAACTTCTCCCAGCTTGTGTTCCGGGGGTTTCAATAGACTATCACTTTCGGAGTGTATTCAAATTCGCACTTGAATTGAATGTACCTGTGGTCTGAGAAGGAAGGTCTTTCGAGGACCTTCCATCCAGATATGTTGGTACTCTTTCCCGTTGCGAGAGTTAGATCTAGCACGTTTGACGAGGTGGGACCCACGTAGGTGTATTCCTCCCCCACGTTTGCTACATCTATGTTATTTGTTAGTATAAAGTTTAGGAGTGACTCACCTCGGTCGTTAATATCAGGGCTTCCCCACACACTATGGTGGGCATTAGCATCTGTGCCAACGATCAGTTGGTAGTCTTTGGAGTCGGCTTCTTCCACCAGACTCCTTAGTTCTTCTGGCGGTACGGACCTGTCGTGCGCCATGTAGCAGGAGGCTACCAGAAGGCGCTTCTCCTCACTTTCCAGCATAACTACTGTTAGGTCGTCTGTGCTGTAATGAGACATAAGGTAAGCGTGGATTCCTTTCCGTACTAGTACGGCAGTTCTATTCCTGCTTACCGGTGTTGAGTAAAGTGTGTTTTAATTTGAGAGCTTTAGCCCGGCCACCGAATTGCCTGATGCAATCCAGGACTCCTGGATCAAAGCTATGTCAGCGGGCCCTTGCTCCATGGCAGTGTGGAGCTCCGCTGATGCTGTCTTGCTCTTATGCAAGTTGAGCTGCAGCACACTCAGTTTCATGAGCAGCTGGCTCCCCTCCCCTTTTCCCGTACTTGGGGTAAAGTTGATCCTCCGCTGCTTTGTTGATCTGGAGGATCATATGCTGGCCCCCCTCGTTGGGTAATGGGCTACCAGCATGCAATACCTTCCAGTCAGCGGTCGGTATCTCAGGGTTCTGTCGCTGAAGGAGCTTCAGCGCACGGTCCCCTTGGATTGCGATGGGGAAGAGCACCTTCGCCTTTGGTATGGACGGGATTAGCTCCCTGTCCACCACCTCCAGCTTGGCCCCCTCCCACATCGCTTCCAGTTGGCAGACCGTTTGCGTCAGCCTCCTCAGCGTCGGGTCGTCCTTACATTTCAGAATTTTGACCCCATTCAGCCACCCAGCACCATCGAAGGTGGGCATGGGAGCTGTTGGGTTCTCATCCATCCTTGTAAACAGGGAGTCTACCAGCCGCGCGTGGACCATTTTCCACTGCGCCGCTGTTATCCTCCAATTCTCATCACGTCTGTCGATGAGTGCTACAATCAGGTGTCTCTTGGACACATCGCTGATTTTCTCGCCTGACCCCTGCTTTACCGGTTTAGGTGGAGGTTCCGCTCTCTTGGGTCCACGCTGCCGCTTGCTCGCCGGAGTGACGGCACTGTCGGTCGAGCGCTGCCTTTTGGTAGCCAGCAACTCTTCCATCTTGTTGGCGTGCTGGCTCGTCGATGCCTTCATATGTGGCACCTGCGCGTAGTACTTACGGCCCTCCTCTACCTTCAGCTCGGCCCAAGCTAGCTTGGATTTCTACTCCTGGGAAATATCCGCTTTGCCTTGGAGCCTGCCTACTATCTTGAGGGCCGCCTTGTATTGGGCTTTGGCCTTCATCCCCTCCCTCGAACGCTTCGGCCCTTCCCTGCGCAGGGAGCTGGTACCTGGTTCAGGCGAGCGAAGAAGGCTGTCCTCTTCTGTTTTGCTGATGGTCAGCACGCTCTCCAGGTTCGAGTCTGCCTCGACAACGGCACCTGCGCGGCTTATCCTACAGCGGGGGGTTGTGGCAGTAGTATTGCAACTGGCGTGACCTGCTCCCGTCACGTCCGAGGTGTGGCCACTGGCGACACGCAGAGAGGATTGCTCCTCCCCGTGCCCGCCGATGGTAGCAGCCACGCTTCCCACCGACGTTTGGGTTGACATCCCAACCCTTGCTTCATCTTCTTTCCGCTCCATAACTGGCCCAAAGGTCCATACGGCTGATATTTTTCGGGGGAACCACCCCCTAGCGCTTTAGGCCTACCCGCCAAGCACCTCTAGACATGGCCCTGACCCCGCTCCCTCGACTCGAGGTCAAGAAGACGCTGGGCCATTTCCTTAGCTAGACACTGCATTGCCTTGGACGGAGCAAGCAACAATGCATTACCCTTGTCCGGTATAATGCAGTGCCCATTGCCCAGCCGGCACCCTCGTGGAGGGTTCAGCTAAAGGATTTTCGCCAGCCAAATAATATATATAATTATATATAAATTCTCTCGCTTACTCTTTTAATCTCCGACACCCCGCATTCTACCCCTCTTGCCCACAAATTGGCAGCAGCGAGAATCGGGCTTACTTGACGTTTTCGGTACATAGCTGCAGTACGTGTGCGAGGATAGCTTGAAAAGTTTGTTGAACTTTGGGTACGTTGTTGAATGTACTTCCTGTCTCTCATTTCAGTTATGTCTGAGTCCGATAGGCCAACAGTGGAACGGCCAACAGCTGAACGGCCAACATTACCTAAAACCATTACCAACTTGGCATTGTGTCAACAAAGGTTAGACAAAGTCAGTGCTGATATTGCGCGAGTTACCAGCTCAGCACCTACCCTCACACTTCCCCCTCCGGAACCTCTACGAGCTGGCTACAATGTAGAGACCACCAACAACACCAACTCACATCCGCTCCAATTACAACATGGGATGCAAACCCCAACGTCAGCAGATTCTCGGCCACTCAGAAGTAAGAGAGTCAGCACAATTGTAAAAGCATATTAACCCAAATTTATAATAAAGATCAGAATACTTTCAATTACGAACCTATTCAGACGTGTTTAAATTCAAACGGAAACGGGCATTAAACTGCTAAGTGACAACTCACAGAAAATTATTAAATCCACCAAACCCCATACCAAGATCATAACTGGCGCAGTCGGAGACCTTCGTCCACGAACGGAACTCTAAGAAGAAACACCAAGAAGACCCTAGAGTTCGCGAGAAGGCGGAGGAGAACCCAAAAGGATGTTCTGGAGGATCACAGTAGCGGCACTATTGTAAGGAAATAGATACATATGTATGTGAATAAGAGTGAGTAGAGTGTTGGTGTGAAATGGAGAAAATAAAGTAAAAGAACAACAGAGAATTGAAAATAAAAACTAGAGAGCAGAATGGTCAAAGGAATGTGAGTAGTGAAATAGGGAGCGGCCAAAGAATCGTTGAAATATAATGAATAAAGGTTATACAATTATAAGTTAAGTGCAGAATAAAGTGCCAAAAAGGGCAAAGAAAATTACTTCAGGCACTCCAAACAAGATACAAGATGAATGAATTAATTGCGAAATTTAGTGCGAAAGGGGAGAAACGAAAAGGGGGCCGTAGGAAAGGTTGCCGCGACGAGCGGCGGATCGAACGGTTGCAGTTGCGGTTGGTTCGACGTCGACCCGAGCAGCCGGCAGAGGCGGTCGGCTTGGCGTACGGGCATTCGTAGCAGCGTTCGGAACGTGGTTCGATGCGAGGCGATCGGCTTCAAGCGGTTGCGTTGTATTCGACGGAAGTTGGATCGATCGCTTAGTATGAACGAATGGTTCGATGGAAGGGCGAGTCGAGTGGGACAGGAGGAGCCCAACCAAGTTGGGTCGGAAGCAGGTGGCTTATGGAGCCCATACATGTGTGTGCAACACATAAACACAGGGCCGGCACGAAAACAAACGGTGCCGGCGGGCCCAAAAGGGGGTCACTGCATGAAATGTTTTCGATATTATAAACGGAGTGCGGGGCTCTAGCCCCCTCATGCATAGAGCAGAACTTGTAACGCACAGGGTAAAAGCTCAGCATGGAGGGATGGTAGAGTTATGACAATAGTGAAGAGCAAGAAAAGGTACAAAGAAACAAGAGGAAAACCTTGGCCACTCACATACGTAGGGCAAAGTACTGTAACGCACAGTGCAGACGCCTAGTATGGGAGCGGTCGGAGGAACGGTGCTATAAAAGACACACTGTCCGCGTATGGCTGCGAATACTGTAACGCACAGTATAGTAGCTAGCTTCAGGTGCAGAGTAGCGTCGGAAGGTAGAAAATAAAAGAATACCACGAGGTGTTACACTGTCCGCGTATGGCTGTGAATACTGTAACGCACAGCATAACAGTTAGCTTCAGAGTGCACAGTAGTGGAAGAAGAAAAGGAAGTATGTCAATAAAGAATGAACAATAAATTAAAATGAAAGAGAAACCTATTTCACTTTTTTTTAAAGAATTGCAGACTCCATTTCGCACAATACACTACATAAGGACACATCTAACAATAAATGGTACACCGGGAAACTAATATTAATTAAATTAAGCACACGACTACACACACACACACGATATATAAGATAGTAAGAATAGTATATAAGAATACATTTAACGCACATATACATATATACACATATACAGTAACAGACACATATACGAAGTACATGTCAGTGAGAGGCAGTAGCCAGAGAATCATTCTGGTAGACAGAGCAATCTTAGAAGTTAGCGGAGAAGATCAAGTATAGCGTCACAGAGACCCCGGGGAGGCCAATGGAGATACTCCACATAGACCTATATTTCATAAACAAGAAATATGTACTGACGGTCATTGACAAGTTCTCCAGAGACGCTTGGGGATATACTATTCCGGCAAGGGATAGTATAAATGTAGTCAGGCCAATACAGAACTTTATGGCACTATTTCAGATCCCGAGCAAGATAGTTTGTGATCAGGGGGTAGAATTTGCATCGAATCTGTTCAAGGACTTTTGCAAGCAATACGAAGTAGAGTTACACATGACTTCCTTTCAACAGTCGTCAAGTAACGCTATGGTCGAGAGGTTACACTCGACAATAACGGAAATATATAGAATAATCGTGGAGCAGAAGAAAGAAAAGAAAATAGAAATAAAGCATGAGGACATACTAGCCGAGGCGTTTATAACGTACAATAATGCAGTACATTTGGCAACAAAGCTCACACCCCACGAATTGTTCACAGGCAGAACACACATTTTCTTGAGTAACGTTGCATCAATCAATGCGTTCCAGGCAGAAATCTATCCCAAGGTGAAGGAAAGAGTAGAGAAAGAGAAGGTTAGGAGAATAGAGGCAGCGAACACAGACAGGCAGGAACCAGTAAGGGTGGAGCCAGACGAAACAATTTTTAGAAAAGAAAATAGAAGAGATAAACTAACACACAGATTCACTAAACACAAGGTAGAGACAGATAACAATGTAACAGTAACAACAACTAAACCCCAAAAAGTCCATAAAGAAAAGATTAGAAGATTGACAAGCAATAACGAATAACGATAATTTCAGATGGGTCGCGATGACGGAGACAAAGAGAACGTTCGAAATCAGGGAAATAAAAAGCGACGAGCCGATCGCGCAGATAGAATTGGGACCAGCCAGGATTGTGCAAACGTACAGAACGTTTGTACATATAGTCCGCCTAGAGGAATACATTGAAAGCATCGATCACTTGGAACAGACGCTAAAAGTGATTCAGGAAGATGGTGAGACCAATGATCTGATCAAAGCACTTCGAGAGAAACTGAAATTAGTAAGAGGAAGGATAGAATCGATAAGCCCCAAGAAAAGGGATAGGAGAGATCTTGTTAATGGGCTAGGATCCGTAGTGAAGGCGATCACGGGAAATTTAGACGCAGAAGACGCAGAACGTTTAGAAAGGGAGATTAGGAAGTTACAGGAGGAGGAAAGAAGAATTAACGAAGAGATAGGTACACAGGAAAACATGGACAATAGGTTCATTACTATGTTTAAGAATTTGACAACATACATTAACGAGGAGCAAGTTAGAGTGACCTCCTTTATAAATAATTACAAAAACGGAATAAGCAAAACATTTGTGGAAGAAGATAAGAGAATGTTTAGGTTATAATACATCGACAGAATTGCAGTAACAATAGATATGATAGCGTTAAATCTAAACGATTTGACGGAGAGCCTATTATTAGCAAGAATAGGTATAATACCCAAATTCATTCTAAGTAAAGAAGAAGCACGAAAGATTACCCAGAAATTGGAAGAGCAAAAAATACAGATCACGTCGGAAGAACACATGTACGAATTATTACAGTTAAAAGCTATAATGAATAAAACCGATGTAATTTTCTCGGTAGATGTGCCAATTTTTACCAACGAAACATATTCACTACAAAGATTGTTACCATTACCAATTAATAAAACCGAATTTGTAATAGCACCTAATTTTGTAGCGTATAATGATAAATTAATGTACTATTATACAAAGAAATGTAATCAAGTAAGAAAACTTTATATTTGTAAACATGATAGAATTGTAAACAGGGTCAACGAAGTGTGCCTGAGGAATCTGATACAGGGGAAAGCGGCGGAATGTGAGACAAAGGATGTAGGTTTTCGCAGAGAGATCTTCGAGCCAGAGAAAGGCTACATTGCAATATTTAATGGTGAAAAGGTTAGAATACAGACGGATTGCGGGCCGGAAAAGTTGTACGATGGGTCAGCAATAATAACCTTCGAAGAGTGTGGAGTAACAATCAACAACATCCAATACGAAGCAATGGAACAAGTGGACACAAAACAATTAGTTTTGGAAATTCCCCGGATAAAGTCGATGAAAAATAACAGAACGACTCAAGAGTTAGGGGTACATGAACTAAAGATGGAAGACATCAAGACGAACACGGAACTCGGCAGAATTAGAACTGGAATTTAGATACACAATGCAACAACCTATACCATGGTCGGCGTACTCCTAATAGGAGTGGTGTGCACCGCTTGGCTCTCGGGAAGGGCGATCAGCTACGCAACAACAACAACTAATTCCATTGCGGCACCAACTACCACCCTCACTTCAACCATCACGCCGTTATGGTCGGTAGTTCAGACTGGGGGGGAGGAGTTACCAGCTCAGCACCTACCCTCACACTTCCCCCTCCGGAACCTCTACGAGCTGGCCACAATGTAGAGACCACCAACAACACCAACTCACATCCGCTCCAATTACAACATAGGATGCAAACCCGAACGTCAGCAGATTCTCGGCAACTCAGAAATTCAGACGTGTTTAAATTCAAACGGAAACGGGCATTAAACCGCTAAGTGACAACTCACAGAAAATTATTAAATCCACCAAACCCCATACCAAGATCATAACTCGCGCGTGCAAACAGCCTTTAGATTAAAGCACATTTCATCGGACAAAACCGAACTAGCTTGTCGCCTAGAACTTTTAGAGGGTTATATTGATAAGCAATGAAAGTAGAGGGCCCATGGGTATCTGTGCGTTGTCACTAAAGCTTTGTTTATAAATGCAATCAAACCATGATCCGACACACATATGCAGCATGACTGCTCAGTAAATCCACGGTTTGACCCACACATGCAGCATGACTACTCACTGAATTCGAGCCAGCGATCGCAGCTGCCGAAAATGCGTTTGCCGAAGTTTAGTGGAAAACATTCGGAATACAAAAATTGCATGTGTTTGTTCCAAAGCCTCATTGACGACGATGCGTCTCTGACAAACGTAGAAATATTTAATCACGGTGTCTGCGATATATTCATCTCTGTCGTTTGTAGGTGACGACAAAGATATTGCGAATACAATGATCATTCACATGGTCATGGCAAAGGTCGACCATGTGACCAAATCTCGTTTTGAGAAGCAGCTTGATTATGATAAGCTGCCTTCTTGGGAAGACTGTGCCAAACAGCTGAATAGAAAGTATCAATACCTGGCAGCAGAAGAGTCAACTCGTGACAATTCAAGGTTGCGTAGCGAGGTGAGGAAGCCTCAACGGAAATCGTCCGTTGCCTGTGCTAATGCAGGTCAAAAGTCGTCGTCTGCATGTACCTATTGCAGGTCTTCAGATCACAATATATACTCTTGACCGTCATTTAGTGCCATTTCCGTCATGCATGCTAAAACCCAAAAACTGTGTCTCAATTGTTTGACCACGGAACATACAGTTTCGAGTTGCAAGGCGGCAAAGTGTCGAGTGTATGCAAAGCCTCACCATTCGCTCCTTCATCGGTACACTGTATCAATGCAAGGTAAAGCAGCGGCACTTCAAGCCTCAACGTCGGAGGCATACGTAGGTCACGTGCTTAATGCTGATCAAGTCGTTCTGACTACCGAGATAGTAAATATTAAAGATAGGTTCGGACAGTTGCATCCAGCAAGCGCATTGCTCGGTTGGGTTGTTGCAGGCAAATGTACTGGACAGGCGCCTCGGCAACAGTGTAGTGAGAGTTCGGATGCTCAAGTGTATAGTTGTTCTCTCGACTCATTAGTAAACCGTTTTTGGGAATTGGATCAATGTCCAATTGAGTCGAAGGCCTGTGAGTTGTACTTCGCAAAAACGGTACAACGATTGTCTTCCGGTCGCTTCCAAGTCAAACTTCCATTTAAGACCGACCCTAAAGTTCTTGACCTGTCCTTTCAAACTGCTGAAAGGCGTTTCTGAGGAAGACAGAGACTTCCAACTTGTCTTGTGGAGAGAAAACCCTTCATAAAACATATAGGCATACAGGTTGAATACTGTTACATACGGTACAGCGTCAGCACCTTTTTGGTTGTGCGTTGTTTGTTCGAATTGGCAAATAGTTCGCGCAATCACATCCCTTCCCACACGCAATCTTATTGGTGCGGAATTGATTCGCAATTGTTTCTATGTCGACGATATGCTGACAGGTGCAGACAGTTTAAAAGAACTGGACACAATTTGCAGCAAGGTTCGGGATAACTTGCATTCAGGAGGACTTCCATTGGCCAAGTGGGCTTCCAATTGCCTGACTTAATCTGGTAAGAATGAGGAAATCAGCATTAACATTGATGAGCAAAGTCAAAATGCTTGGAATGCGCTGGGCATCTCAAGAGGATGTATTTAAATACCATCTGGACCTGGATAGCTTTGCCTTCCTGAAACCAACAAAACGTAATATATTGTCGATAGACTCTCGTTTGTTTGACCCTCTTGGTTTGTGGTGTCCAATTGTCACTAAGGCAAAAATGCTGTTGCAGGACTTATGGAGGCTAAAGGTAGATTGGGATGAGGCTGTTCCAATGAGTCGACACACTACATGGAATAAGCTTCAATCCCTCGTGTGTTCGACGTTGCACCAAGGGGTTCAAATTCACGGCTTTGCTGACGCATCCAGTCACGCCTACGCGTGCTATATATACATACGAACGTGCAACGACGAAGACGTTCGCGTGTCGTTGCTCACGGCAAAGTCGAGGGTAGCTCCGCTGAGTGTAAAAACAATACCCCGGTTAGAGCTGTGTGCAGCACTATTGCTGGCCAAACTCTAGCAACAAGTGTCGACCACAATGACCAAATTCACGATAGAAAGCGTAAATTTTTGGTCAGATTCGCAGTTCACGCTATATTGGTTGGAGCGTGATTCGGGTACGTTGGGTACATTTGTCGCGAATCGAGTCGCAGAATGCCAAGAATTGTCAACTGGAGTCGTATGGCGTCACGTTCCAACGGATGCTAATCCAGCAGACTTGATGTCAAGGGGAACCGATGTTAACGACATTGTGAGCTCCTTGTGGTTCAATGGGCCAAGCTTCTTAGTGGCAGAAAAAGATCGATGGCCTCATCTTCATCAGTTCGAGATAGCGTCAGAAGTGAAAACGTCAGGAGATAAGAAAAGTGCAGTGGTATGTGAGCTTGAGGTATCTGATGCTGAATCTAATTGCATTGTGCAATTAATCAATCGGCAATCGAGATTTTCTAAGCTGGTCCGTATAATGTCCTACGTGCTTCGATTCTGTTTCAGGCAGCTAAGAGGTGATTCGCATCTTGTATCTGCGTCAGAAAGAAACATTGCGTTTTTAAAGCTGATCGCAGTCGAACAAAGCACAACATACAGCACTGAGTATGTTAGAAAAATCGGCAGTATTAGCTCCGATGCTGCAGTCGTTAAATCCATTTGTCCACGAGTTTGATGAAAATTGCATCAAATTTAAGTTAATTCGAGTAGGAGGGCGCTTGCTACACGGCCCTATCGCATACGACGCCAAGTTCCCTCTGTTGCTACCAAAGGGATCTGAATTGCTCAGCCTTTTGGTCAGGCATTTGCACCTTAGGCACTACCATGCTAGTGCAAAGGTTCTTGTGGGATTGCTGAGGCAGCAAGTTTGGGTGATCAATGCTCGAAGCGTGTGTACAGCGCATGTTAGAAGATACGTACACTGTTTTCGATATAAGCCAAAGTTGCTGGGGCAAATAATGGGAAATTTGCCAGCCGACCGCCTTCGTGAAGGTCGGCCGTTCAGAGTATCTGGCGTAGATTTCTGTAGGCCGTTCTACGTAAGCTATAGAATCAGAGGTAGACCACCCGTTAAAATGTACGTTGCCGTTTTGGTTTGTTTCGCCTCAAAGGCAGTTCATCTAAAACTTGTCTCAGACCTTTCAACTGACCCTTTTCTAAATGTATTTAAAAGGTTCTTTGGGAGACGAGGGCTGCCGGAGAAGATGTTCAGCGACAGCGCGACGAACTTCGTGGGAGCGAGCAACGTGCTGAGGGAGCTCCAAACGGCGTTTCTCCCAAGCAAGGAGGAACTGCAGGAATACGCAGAGGAGAAAGCGGTGACCTGCTTTATCGCTCCGAGGGCACTACACTTCGGTGGGCTGTGGCTGCTGTGCCTCTAGCAGTTCCGTAGATAGGGTCTCTAAGGACTTCTCTATATCCTCCGTGGATTTCACTGAGCCCGGGCTCGCGAGTTTCGAGGCGACTGTCTTTCTAAACTTCTCCCAGCTTGTGTTCCGGGGGTTTCAATAGACTATCACTTTCGGAGTGTATTCAAATTCGCACTTGAATTGAATGTACCTGTGGTCTGAGAAGGAAGGTCTTTCGAGGACCTTCCATCCAGATATGTTGGTACTCTTTCCCGTTGCGAGAGTTAGATCTAGCACGTTTGACGAGGTGGGACCCACGTAGGTGTATTCCTCCCCCACGTTTGCTACATCTATGTTATTTGTTAGTATAAAGTTTAGGAGTGACTCACCTCGGTCGTTAATATCAGGGCTTCCACACACACTATGGTGGGCATTAGCATCTGTGCCAACGATCAGTTGGTAGTCTTTAGAGTCGGCTTCTTCCACCAGACTCCTTAGTTCTTCTGGCGGTGCGGACCTGTCGTGCGCCATGTAGCAGGAGGCTACCAGAAAGCGCTTCTCCTCACTTTCCAGCATAACTACTGTTAGGTCGTCTGTGCTGTAATGAGACATAAGGTAAGCGTGGATTCCTTTCCGTACTAGTACGGCAGTTCTATTCCTGCTTACAGGTGTTGAGTAAAGTGTGTTTTAATTTGAGAGCTTTAGCCCGGCCACCGAATTGCTTGATGCAATCCAGGACTCCTGGATCAAAGCTATGTCAGCGGGCCCTTGCTCCATGGCAGTGTGGAGCTCCGCTGATTCTGTCTTGCTCTTATGCAAGTTGAGCTGCAGCACACTCAGTTTCATGAGCAGCTGGCTCCCCTCCCCTTTTCCCGTACTTGGGGTAAAGTTGATCCTCCGCTGCTTTGTTGATCTGGAGGATCACATGCTGGCCCCCCTCGTTGGGTAATGGGCTACCAGCATGCAATACCTTCCAGTCAGCGGTCGGTATCTCAGGGTTCTGTCGCTGAAGGAGCTTCAGCGCACGGTCCCCTTGGATTGCGATGGGGAAGAGCAACTTCGCCTTTGGTATGGACGGGATTAGCTCCCTGTCCACCACCTCCAGCTTGGCCCCCTCCCACATCGCTTCCAGTTGGCAGACCGTTTGCGTCAGCCTCTTCAGCGTCGGGTCGTCCTTACATTTCAGGATTTTGACCCCATTCAGCCACCCAGCACCATCGAAGGTGGGCATGGGAGCTGTTGGGTTCTCATCCATCCTTGTAAACAGGGAGTCTACCAGCCGCGCGTAGACCATTTTCCACTGCGCCGCTGTTATCCTCCAATTCTCATCACGTCTGTCGATGAGTGCTACAATCAGGTGTCTCTTGGACACATCGCTGATTTTCTCGCCTGACCCCTGCTTTACCGGTTTAGGTGGAGGTTCCGCTCTCTTGGGTCCACGCTGCCGCTTGCTCGCCGGAGTGACGGCACTGTCGGTCGAGCGCTGCCTTTTGGTAGCCAGCAACTCTTCCATCTTGTTGGCGTGCTGGCTCGTCGATGCCTTCATATGTGGCACCTGCGCGTAGTACTTACGGCCCTCCTCTACCTTCAGCTCGGCCCAAGCTAGCTTGGATTTCTACTCCTGGGAAATATCCGCTTTGCCTTGGAGCCTGCCTACTATCTTGAGGGCCGCCTTGTATTGGGCTTTGGCCTTCATCCCCTCCCTCGAACGCTTCGGCCCTTCCCTGCGCAGGGAGCTGGTACCTGGTTCAGGCGAGCGAAGAAGGCTGTCCTCTTCTGTTTTGCTGATGGTCAGCACGCTCTCCAGGTTCGAGTCTGCCTCGACAACGGCACCTGCGCGGCTTATCCTACAGCGGGGGGTTGTGGCAGTAGTATTGCAACTGGCGTGACCTGCTCCCGTCACGTCCGAGGTGTGGCCACTGGCGACACGCAGAGAGGATTGCTCCTCCCCGTGCCCGCCGGTGGTAGCAGCCACGGTTCCCACCGACGTTTGGGTTGACATCCCAACCCTTGCTTCATCTTCTTTCCGCTCCATAACTGGCCCAAAGGTCCATACGGCTGATATTTTTCGGGGGAACCACCCCCTAGCGCTTTAGGCCTACCCGCCAAGCACCTCTAGACATGGCCCTGACCCCGCTCCCTCGACTCGAGGTCAAGAAGACGCTGGGCCATTTCCTTAGCTAGACACTGCATTGCCTTGGACGGAGCAAGCAACAATGCATTACCCTTGTCCGGTATAATGCAGTGCCCATTGCCCAGCCGGCACCCTCGTGGAGGGTTCAGCTAAAGGATTTTCGCCAGCCAAATAATATATATAATTATATATAAAAATTTTCTCGCTTACTCTTTTAATCTCCGACACCCTGCATTCTACCCCTCTTGCCCACAAATTGGCAGCAGCGAGAATCGGGCTTACTTGACGTTTTCGGTACATAGCTGCAGTACGTGTGCGAGGATAGCTTTGTTGAACTTTGGGTACGTTGTTGAATGTACTTCCTGTCTCTCATTTCAGTTATGTCTGAGTCCGATAGGCCAACAGTGGAACGGCCAACAGCTGAACGGCCAACATTACCTAAAACCATTACCAACTTGGCATTGTGTCAACAAAGGTTAGACAAAGTCAGTGCTGATATTGCGCGCGTGCAAATAGCCTTTAGATTAAAGCAAATTTCATCGGACAAAACCGAACTAGCTTGTCGCCTAGAACTTTTAGAGGGTTATATTGATAAGGCTATGAATCTACAAGCAGAGTTGGGCGTCCAACCAATGAAAGTAGAGGGCCCATGGAGGATCTGTGCGTTGTCACTAAAGCTTTGTTTATAAATGCAATCAAACCATGATCCGACACACATATGCAGCATGACTGCTCAGTAAATCCACGGTTTGACCCACACATGCAGCATGACTACTCACTGAATTCGAGCCAGCGATCGCAGCTGCCGAAAATGCGTTTGCCGAAGTTTAGTGGAAAACATTCGGAATACAAAAATTGCATGTGTTTGTTCCAAAGCCTCATTGACGACGATGCGTCTCTGACAAACGTAGAAATATTTAATCACGGTGTCTGCGATATATTCATCTCTGTCGTTTGTAGGTGACGACAAAGATATTGCGAATACAATGATCATTCACATGGTCATGGCAAAGGTCGACCATGTGACCAAATCTCGTTTTGAGAAGCAGCTTGATTATGATAAGCTGCCTTCTTGGGAAGACTGTGCCAAACAGCTGAATAGAAAGTATCAATACCTGGCAGCAGAAGAGTCAACTCGTGACAATTCAAGGTTGCGTAGCGAGGTGAGGAAGCCTCAACGGAAATCGTCCGTTGCCTGTGCTAATGCAGGTCAAAAGTCGTCGTCTGCATGTGCCTATTGCAGGTCTTCAGATCACAATATATACTCTTGACCGTCATTTAGTGCCATTTCCGTCATGCATGCTAAAACCCAAAAACTGTGTCTCAATTGTTTGACCACGGAACATACAGTTTCGAGTTGCAAGGCGGCAAAGTGTCGAGTGTATGCAAAGCCTCACCATTCGCTCCTTCATCGGTACACTGTATCAATGCAAGGTGAAGCAGCGGCACTTCAAGCCTCAACGTCGGAGGCATACGTAGGTCACGTGCTTAATGCTGATCAAGTCGTTCTGACTACCGAGATAGTAAATATTAAAGATAGGTTCGGACAGTTGCATCCAGCAAGCGCATTGCTCGGTTGGGTTGTTGCAGGCAAATGTACTGGACAGGCGCCTCGGCAACAGTGTAGTGAGAGTTCGGATGCTCAAGTGTATAGTTGTTCTCTCGACTCATTAGTAAACCGTTTTTGGGAATTGGATCAATGTCCAATTGAGTCGAAGGCCTGTGAGTTGTACTTCGCAAAAACGGTACAACGATTGTCTTCCGGTCGCTTCCAAGTCAAACTTCCATTTAAGACCGACCCTAAAGTTCTTGACCTGTCCTTTCAAACTGCTGAAAGGCGTTTCTGAGGAAGACAGAGACTTCCAACTTGTCTTGTGGAGAGAAAACCCTTCATAAAACATATAGGCATACAGGTTGAATACTGTTACATACGGTACAGCGTCAGCACCTTTTTGGTTGTGCGTTGTTTGTTCGAATTGGCAAATAGTTCGCGCAATCACATCCCTTCCCACACGCAATCTCATTGGTGCGGAATTGATTCGCAATTGTTTCTATGTCGACGATATGCTGACAGGTGCAGACAGTTTAAAAGAACTGGACACAATTTGCAGCAAGGTTCGGGATAACTTTCATTCAGGAGGACTTCCATTGGCCAAGTGGGCTTCCAATTGCCTGACTTAATCTGGTAAGAATGAGGAAATCAGCATTAACATTGATGAGCAAAGTCAAAATGCTTGGAATGCGCTGGGCATCTCAAGAGGATGTATTTAAATACCATCTGGACCTGGATAGCTTTGCCTTCCTGAAACCAACAAAACGTAATATATTGTCGATAGACTCTCGTTTGTTTGACCCTCTTGGTTTGTGGTGTCCAATTGTCACTAAGGCAAAAATGCTGTTGCAGGACTTATGGAGGCTAAAGGTAGATTGGGATGAGGCTGTTCCAATGAGTCGACACACTACATGGAATAAGCTTCAATCCCTCGTGTGTTCGACGTTGCACCAAGGGGTTCAAATTCACGGCTTTGCTGACGCATCCAGTCACGCCTACGCGTGCTATATATACATACGAACGTGCAACGACGAAGACGTTCGCGTGTCGTTGCTCACGGCAAAGTCGAGGGTAGCTCCGCTGAGTGTAAAAACAATACCCCGGTTAGAGCTGTGTGCAGCACTATTGCTGGCCAAACTCTAGCAACAAGTGTCGACCACAATGACCAAATTCACGATAGAAAGCGTAAATTTTTGGTCAGATTCGCAGTTCACGCTATATTGGTTGGAGCGTGATTCGGGTACGTTGGGTACATTTGTCGCGAATCGAGTCGCAGAATGCCAAGAATTGTCAACTGGAGTCGTATGGCGTCACGTTCCAACGGATGCTAATCCAGCAGACTTGATGTCAAGGGGAACCGATGTTAACGACATTGTGAGCTCCTTGTGGTTCAATGGGCCAAGCTTCTTAGTGGCAGAAAAAGATCGATGGCCTCATCTTCATCAGTTCGAGATAGCGTCAGAAGTGAAAACGTCAGGAGATAAGAAAAGTGCAGTGGTATGTGAGCTTGAGGTATCTGATGCTGAATCTAATTGCATTGTGCAATTAATCAATCGGCAATCGAGATTTTCTAAGCTGGTCCGTATAATGTCCTACGTGCTTCGATTCTGTTTCAGGCAGCTAAGAGGTGATTCGCATCTTGTATCTGCGTCAGAAAGAAACATTGCGTTTTTAAAGCTGATCGCAGTCGAACAAAGCACAACATACAGCACTGAGTATGTTAGAAAAATCGGCAGTATTAGCTCCGATGCTGCAGTCGTTAAATCCATTTGTCCACGAGTTTGATGAAAATTGCATCAAATTTAAGTTAATTCGAGTAGGAGGGCGCTTGCTACACGGCCCTATCGCATACGACGCCAAGTTCCCTCTGTTGCTACCAAAGGGATCTGAATTGGTCAGCCTTTTGGTCAGGCGTTTGCACCTTAGGCACTACCATGCTAGTGCAAAGGTTCTTGTGGGATTGCTGAGGCAGCAAGTTTGGGTGATCAATGCCCGAAGCGTGTGTACAGCGCATGTTAGAAGATACGTACACTGTTTTCGATATAAGCCAAAGTTGCTGGGGCAAATAATGGGAAATTTGCCAGCCGACCGCCTTCGTGAAGGTCGGCCGTTCAGAGTATCTGGCGTAGATTTCTGTAGGCCGTTCTACGTAAGCTATAGAATCAGAGGTAGACCACCCGTTAAAATGTACGTTGCCGTTTTGGTTTGTTTCGCCTCAAAGGCAGTTCATCTAAAACTTGTCTCAGACCTTTCAACTGACCCTTTTCTAAATGTATTTAAAAGGTTCTTTGGGAGACGAGGGCTGCCGGAGAAGATGTTCAGCGACAGCGCGACGAACTTCGTGGGAGCGAGCAACGTGCTGAGGGAGCTCCAAACGGCGTTTCTCCCAAGCAAGGAGGAACTGCAGGAATACGCAGAGGAGAAAGCGGTGACCTGCTTTATCGCTCCGAGGGCACTACACTTCGGTGGGCTGTGGCTGCTGTGCCTCTAGCAGTTCCGTAGATAGGGTCTCTAAGGACTTCTCTATATCCTCCGTGGATTTCACTGAGCCCGGGCTCGCGAGTTTCGAGGCGACTGTCTTTCTAAACTTCTCCCAGCTTGTGTTCCGGGGGTTTCAATAGACTATCACTTTCGGAGTGTATTCAAATTCGCACTTGAATTGAATGTACCTGTGGTCTGAGAAGGAAGGTCTTTCGAGGACCTTCCATCCAGATATGTTGGTACTCTTTCCCGTTGCGAGAGTTAGATCTAGCACGTTTGACGAGGTGGGACCCACGTAGGTGTATTCCTCCCCCACGTTTGCTACATCTATGTTATTTGTTAGTATAAAGTTTAGGAGTGACTCACCTCGGTCGTTAATATCAGGGCTTCCCCACACACTATGGTGGGCATTAGCATCTGTGCCAACGATCAGTTGGTAGTCTTTAGAGTCGGCTTCTTCCACCAGACTCCTTAGTTCTTCTGGCGGTGCGGACCTGTCGTGCGCCATGTAGCAGGAGGCTACCAGAAAGCGCTTCTCCTCACTTTCCAGCATAACTACTGTTAGGTCGTCTGTGCTGTAATGAGACATAAGGTAAGCGTGGATTCCTTTCCGTACTAGTACGGCAGTTCTATTCCTGCTTACAGGTGTTGAGTAAAGTGTGTTTTAATTTGAGAGCTTTAGCCCGGCCACCGAATTGCTTGATGCAATCCAGGACTCCTGGATCAAAGCTATGTCAGCGGGCCCTTGCTCCATGGCAGTGTGGAGCTCCGCTGATTCTGTCTTGCTCTTATGCAAGTTGAGCTGCAGCACACTCAGTTTCATGAGCAGCTGGCTCCCCTCCCCTTTTCCCGTACTTGGGGTAAAGTTGATCCTCCGCTGCTTTGTTGATCTGGAGGATCACATGCTGGCCCCCCTCGTTGGGTAATGGGCTACCAGCATGCAATACCTTCCAGTCAGCGGTCGGTATCTCAGGGTTCTGTCGCTGAAGGAGCTTCAGCGCACGGTCCCCTTGGATTGCGATGGGGAAGAGCAACTTCGCCTTTGGTATGGACGGGATTAGCTCCCTGTCCACCACCTCCAGCTTGGCCCCCTCCCACATCGCTTCCAGTTGGCAGACCGTTTGCGTCAGCCTCTTCAGCGTCGGGTCGTCCTTACATTTCAGGATTTTGACCCCATTCAGCCACCCAGCACCATCGAAGGTGGGCATGGGAGCTGTTGGGTTCTCATCCATCCTTGTAAACAGGGAGTCTACCAGCCACGCGTAGACCATTTTCCACTGCGCCGCTGTTATCCTCCAATTCTCATCACGTCTGTCGATGAGTGCTACAATCAGGTGTCTCTTGGACACATCGCTGATTTTCTCGCCTGACCCCTGCTTTACCGGTTTAGGTGGAGGTTCCGCTCTCTTGGGTCCACGCTGCCGCTTGCTCGCCGGAGTGACGGCACTGTCGGTCGAGCGCTGCCTTTTGGTAGCCAGCAACTCTTCCATCTTGTTGGCGTGCTGGCTCGTCGATGCCTTCATATGTGGCACCTGCGCGTAGTACTTACGGCCCTCCTCTACCTTCAGCTCGGCCCAAGCTAGCTTGGATTTCTACTCCTGGGAAATATCCGCTTTGCCTTGGAGCCTGCCTACTATCTTGAGGGCCGCCTTGTATTGGGCTTTGGCCTTCATCCCCTCCCTCGAACGCTTCGGCCCTTCCCTGCGCAGGGAGCTGGTACCTGGTTCAGGCGAGCGAAGAAGGCTGTCCTCTTCTGTTTTGCTGATGGTCAGCACGCTCTCCAGGTTCGAGTCTGCCTCGACAACGGCACCTGCGCGGCTTATCCTACAGCGGGGGGTTGTGGCAGTAGTATTGCAACTGGCGTGACCTGCTCCCGTCACGTCCGAGGTGTGGCCACTGGCGACACGCAGAGAGGATTGCTCCTCCCCGTGCCCGCCGGTGGTAGCAGCCACGGTTCCCACCGACGTTTGGGTTGACATCCCAACCCTTGCTTCATCTTCTTTCCGCTCCATAACTGGCCCAAAGGTCCATACGGCTGATATTTTTCGGGGGAACCACCCCCTAGCGCTTTAGGCCTACCCGCCAAGCACCTCTAGACATGGCCCTGACCCCGCTCCCTCGACTCGAGGTCAAGAAGACGCTGGGCCATTTCCTTAGCTAGACACTGCATTGCCTTGGACGGAGCAAGCAACAATGCATTACCCTTGTCTGGTATAATGCAGTGCCCATTGCCCAGCCGGCACCCTCGTGGAGGGTTCAGCTAAAGGATTTTCGCCAGCCAAATAATATATATAATTATATATAAAAATTTTCTCGCTTACTCTTTTAATCTCCGACACCCCGCATTCTACCCCTCTTGCCCACAAATTGGCAGCAGCGAGAATCGGGCTTACTTGACGTTTTCGGTACATAGCTGCAGTACGTGTGCGAGGATAGCTTGAAAAGTTTGTTGAACTTTGGGTACGTTGTTGAATGTACTTCCTGTCTCTCATTTCAGTTATGTCTGAGTCCGATAGGCCAACAGTGGAACGGCCAACAGCTGAACGGCCAACATTACCTAAAACCATTACCAACTTGGCATTGTGTCAACAAAGGTTAGACAAAGTCAGTGCTGATATTGCGCGCGTGCAAATAGCCTTTAGATTAAAGCAAATTTCATCGGACAAAACCGAACTAGCTTGTCGCCTAGAACTTTTAGAGGGTTATATTGATAAGGCTATGAATCTACAAGCAGAGTTGGGCGTCCAACCAATGAAAGTAGAGGGCCCATGGAGGATCTGTGCGTTGTCACTAAAGCTTTGTTTATAAATGCAATCAAACCATGATCCGACACACATATGCAGCATGACTGCTCAGTAAATCCACGGTTTGACCCACACATGCAGCATGACTACTCACTGAATTCGAGCCAGCGATCGCAGCTGCCGAAAATGCGTTTGCCGAAGTTTAGTGGAAAACATTCGGAATACAAAAATTGCATGTGTTTGTTCCAAAGCCTCATTGACGACGATGCGTCTCTGACAAACGTAGAAATATTTAATCACGGTGTCTGCGATATATTCATCTCTGTCGTTTGTAGGTGACGACAAAGATATTGCGAATACAATGATCATTCACATGGTCATGGCAAAGGTCGACCATGTGACCAAATCTCGTTTTGAGAAGCAGCTTGATTATGATAAGCTGCCTTCTTGGGAAGACTGTGCCAAACAGCTGAATAGAAAGTATCAATACCTGGCAGCAGAAGAGTCAACTCGTGACAATTCAAGGTTGCGTAGCGAGGTGAGGAAGCCTCAACGGAAATCGTCCGTTGCCTGTGCTAATGCAGGTCAAAAGTCGTCGTCTGCATGTGCCTATTGCAGGTCTTCAGATCACAATATATACTCTTGACCGTCATTTAGTGCCATTTCCGTCATGCATGCTAAAACCCAAAAACTGTGTCTCAATTGTTTGACCACGGAACATACAGTTTCGAGTTGCAAGGCGGCAAAGTGTCGAGTGTATGCAAAGCCTCACCATTCGCTCCTTCTTCGGTACACTGTATCAATGCAAGGTGAAGCAGCGGCACTTCAAGCCTCAACGTCGGAGGCATACGTAGGTCACGTGCTTAATGCTGATCAAGTCGTTCCGACTACCGAGATAGTAAATATTAAAGATAGGTTCGGACAGTTGCATCCAGCAAGCGCATTGCTCGGTTGGGTTGTTGCAGGCAAATGTACTGGACAGGCGCCTCGGCAACAGTGTAGTGAGAGTTCGGATGCTCAAGTGTATAGTTGTTCTCTCGACTCATTAGTAAACCGTTTTTGGGAATTGGATCAATGTCCAATTGAGTCGAAGGCCTGTGAGTTGTACTTCGCAAAAACGGTACAACGATTGTCTTCCGGTCGCTTCCAAGTCAAACTTCCATTTAAGACCGACCCTAAAGTTCTTGACCTGTCCTTTCAAACTGCTGAAAGGCGTTTCTGAGGAAGACAGAGACTTCCAACTTGTCTTGTGGAGAGAAAACCCTTCATAAAACATATAGGCATACAGGTTGAATACTGTTACATACGGTACAGCGTCAGCACCCTTTTGGTTGTGCGTTGTTTGTTCGAATTGGCAAATAGTTCGCGCAATCACATCCCTTCCCACACGCAATCTCATTGGTGCGGAATTGATTCGCAATTGTTTCTATGTCGACGATATGCTGACAGGTGCAGACAGTTTAAAAGAACTGGACACAATTTGCAGCAAGGTTCGGGATAACTTTCATTCAGGAGGACTTCCATTGGCCAAGTGGGCTTCCAATTGCCTGACTTAATCTGGTAAGAATGAGGAAATCAGCATTAACATTGATGAGCAAAGTCAAAATGCTTGGAATGCGCTGGGCATCTCAAGAGGATGTATTTAAATACCATCTGGACCTGGATAGCTTTGCCTTCCTGAAACCAACAAAACGTAATATATTGTCGATAGACTCTCGTTTGTTTGACCCTCTTGGTTTGTGGTGTCCAATTGTCACTAAGGCAAAAATGCTGTTGCAGGACTTATGGAGGCTAAAGGTAGATTGGGATGAGGCTGTTCCAATGAGTCGACACACTACATGGAATAAGCTTCAATCCCTCGTGTGTTCGACGTTGCACCAAGGGGTTCAAATTCACGGCTTTGCTGACGCATCCAGTCACGCCTACGCGTGCTATATATACATACGAACGTGCAACGACGAAGACGTTCGCGTGTCGTTGCTCACGGCAAAGTCGAGGGTAGCTCCGCTGAGTGTAAAAACAATACCCCGGTTAGAGCTGTGTGCAGCACTATTGCTGGCCAAACTCTAGCAACAAGTGTCGACCACAATGACCAAATTCACGATAGAAAGCGTAAATTTTTGGTCAGATTCGCAGTTCACGCTATATTGGTTGGAGCGTGATTCGGGTACGTAGGGTACATTTGTCGCGAATCGAGTCGCAGAATGCCAAGAATTGTCAACTGGAGTCGTATGGCGTCACGTTCCAACGGATGCTAATCCAGCAGACTTGATGTCAAGGGGAACCGATGTTAACGACATTGTGAGCTCCTTGTGGTTCAATGGGCCAAGCTTCTTAGTGGCAGAAAAAGATCGATGGCCTCATCTTCATCAGTTCGAGATAGCGTCAGAAGTGAAAACGTCAGGAGATAAGAAAAGTGCAGTGGTATGTGAGCTTGAGGTATCTGATGCTGAATCTAATTGCATTGTGCAATTAATCAATCGGCAATCGAGATTTTCTAAGCTGGTCCGTATAATGTCCTACGTGCTTCGATTCTGTTTCAGGCAGCTAAGAGGTGATTCGCATCTTGTATCTGCGTCAGAAAGAAACATTGCGTTTTTAAAGCTGATCGCAGTCGAACAAAGCACAACATACAGCACTGAGTATGTTAGAAAAATCGGCAGTATTAGCTCCGATGCTGCAGTCGTTAAATCCATTTGTCCACGAGTTTGATGAAAATTGCATCAAATTTAAGTTAATTCGAGTAGGAGGGCGCTTGCTACACGGCCCTATCGCATACGACGCCAAGTTCCCTCTGTTGCTACCAAAGGGATCTGAATTGGTCAGCCTTTTGGTCAGGCGTTTGCACCTTAGGCACTACCATGCTAGTGCAAAGGTTCTTGTGGGATTGCTGAGGCAGCAAGTTTAGGTGATCAATGCCCGAAGCGTGTGTACAGCGCATGTTAGAAGATACGTACACTGTTTTCGATATAAGCCAAAGTTGCTGGGGCAAATAATGGGAAATTTGCCAGCCGACCGCCTTCGTGAAGGTCGGCCGTTCAGAGTATCTGGCGTAGATTTCTGTGGGCCGTTCTACGTAAACTTTAGAATCAGAGGTAAACCACCCGTTAAAATGTACGTTGCCGTTTTGGTTTGTTTCGCCTCAAAGGCAGTTCATCTAAAACTTGTCTCAGACCTTTCAACTGACCCTTTTCTAAATGTATTTAAAAGGTTCATTGGGAGACGAGGGCTGCCGGAGAAGATGTTCAGCGACAGCGCGACGAACGTGCTGAGGGAGCTCCAAACGGCGTTTCTCCGAAGCAAGGAGGAACTGCAGGAATACGCAGAGGAGAGAGCGGTGACCTGGTGCTTTATCGCTCCGAGGGCACCACTCTTCGGCGGGCTGTGGGAAGCTGCAGTAAAGGCTGCTAAACACAGGCTGGTGCGAGGGGCAGGCGACGCCAACCTCACGCCGGACGAATTGTGCCCGCACCTGGTGGAGGTCGAAACGTTGCTCAATTCCAGGGCCCTCGTGGCGGACACCAGCGATCCGAACGAAGTGGTGGAGGCCATAACGCCAGGGTATTTGCTCATCGGCCAACCTCTGCTGGGCCTGTCGAGTCCACGACTGGAAAGCCCAACAACAAGCACTCACCCGCATACTTGAAGCGGAGGCAACTGTTGTTGGAGCTCAAACTGCGCTTTTGGCGCAAGTGGTCCAGGGACTACCTCCTCAGTCTGCAGCAGCGAACCCAGTGGAGCAGAGGCGAGGCCAATCTGGCAACGCGGGAACTGTGGTATGTGGACGTAGCTCAGTTTTCGAAGTACGCCCAAAACCACTGCACTTGTTCTTGTAAATAAAAACCCTACTGTTGAAAAAAAAGGCCACGTCTCAATTTTAATTTAATTTTTTAATTTTGCTTGCTAAATATAAAAATTACTAGAGTTTTCAAGTGCTGTGATTGTATGTATTAATCGATCGCACTTAAATATTATTAAAGAATTCAAAAACGTTTGTGGCATTAGTTTTGCGTAATTTTCAATATGCGAAATACCTGCGATGGAAAGCAACAAAGCGAAGTCGAAACGAGGGGGAACGTTGTGAGCAGCGGCAAAGGCCGCGGCTCTACTGTATACCTGGTACTCAGTCAGTATCTACATATGGGCTTACGATTTATGCAATTTATTATATGTTCGCAAAAGGGGCTAATTAAATTTTGGACAAAAAAGAATATTTCAAAAAATTAAGTCAAAAAATTTTTGGAATTTTTATACATATTCCTATTTTTTTTTACATATGATTTTTACATGTATAACTATACATACTATAACTATACTATGTATAAGTGTTTGCGAAAGAGAGAGGGAATGAGTAAGCGCTTGGCAGGCGTTGCGTAGCCACTGAAATTTAGTTTGCTCCTCATTTACAATAAAAGGCTTTCAAGGTAATTTACAGACGGATGTTGTTTACACCGATTTTAGTAAAGCGTTCGATCCTGTAAACCATTCTCTCCTAGCACAAAAGCTCGACCTTCTAGGGTTCCCACCCAATCTCCTGAGATGGATCTCTAGCTACCTTTGTTCTAGGTCTCGAAAACTCCCTGTCCTCTCCAGTTATGGTGACTTCGGGTGTACCTCAGTGCAGCCATCTAGGCCCCTTACTCGTTACACTCTTTATAAATGACCTACCTTCTGTATTAACATACTCTCGAGTACTTATGTATGCGGATGATGTTAAGCTCTGTGTCCAGTATAAGGACATTTCTTTTCAATCCAGGTTGCAATCCGATCTCGATAGATTTCAGTCTTGGTGTTGTGCAAATTTATTACACCTTAACGCTTCAAAATGTAAAGTAATGACTTTTCATCGCTCCAGCGCCTTTCTGGTTCCTTACACCCTTTGTGGTGGTTCTCTTGAGAAATTTAACCGGGTTGATGATCTTGGTGTTCTATTGGATCCCAAGTTAAAGTTTTCAGAACACATTTCTACCATGGTGAATAAGGCCATGGGCGTGGTTGGGATTATAAAGAGGTGGTCAAAGGAATTTGACGACCCCTATATAACAAAGACTCTCTACACCTCTCTGGTTCGTGCGATTTTAGAATACGGCTCTTGTGTATGGTGCCCTCAGTACAACGTACACCAAGACCGTATAGAATCAGTTCAGAAAAACTTTTTACGTTTTGCTCCTCGCGGCCTTAACTGGGATGCAAGTGTGAGACTGCCGTCTTACTCTAATAGATTGCTTTTAATAAACCTTCCAACCTTAGCTAATCGTAGGAAAATGCTTGGTGTGATTTTTGTGCACAACTTGATCAAGGTTGACGTAGATAGCTCGGTTGAGTCGCATAAGCTTTACGATTCCTATTAGAAGCACTATACACAGTTGTTTCTTCCGCTTTGTAGATCGAATTACTCCTTGCATGAACCATTTAGGGTCCTATGCTCGGATTATAATTATAATAATTATAATTCTAACTCCCTTCCTAGTCTTAAATTACTGATACTCTTATATCTTTCCCGTAATTAGTAATTACTTCGTTTCTTTAGTTAGATTAGTTATACTTTTCCTCGAACACTAGTCTATCTTTCATGCATGTCCGCGATCGGTTCGGTTAACGAGTAGCGCGTTAAGCGGCAGCGCCCCTCGGTCGGTTGGACGGTGGGCTGCTTTCTTGCCTGGGATCCGCGCGTAACAGCCATCGGCTGGTGTCGCTTGGGCCACTTGATGGTGCAGTCATTGCACATCAACGTCCTAAAGCTCTGTCCATAATAATGATTCGACCTGATCCAGATTCGGCAGTATTTTAGACACGGTCATTATCCATGATTCTACGATTTTGGTTTTTATTTGTCTTACAAATTGTGGATTCCAAATATTTTCGTCCTTTGTGGGGGCGAAAACGGGCGTGTCAGAATTTTGAATTACACTTGTATTGAAGTGATATAACAGGAGCTTGGATAGAAAGTTTGGTTGCTCTAGCTCTTATAGTCTCTGAGATCTAGGCGCTCATTTGGACGAATAGGCAAAAAAGACGGAGTCGCGTGTGAGAAAGAGCGAGAGGGAACGATGACTTTCGAAGTGGTTTTCGAAATTGTACCTATAATAATGATCTTATCCGATCCGATCTTATCCAGATTCAACACTCTGATGGAAATGGTCTTCATCTATGATTCTGCGTTTTTAGTTTTCTCGTATCTTCAAAATTGTGTACGCCACAGACTTTCGACCTTTGGGGTGGCGGAAGGGGGCAAAGCAAAATTTTGAAATACACTTGTAGTATTGTGATAATACAGGAGACTGGATACAAAATTTGGTTGCTCTAGCTTTAATAGTCTCTGAGATACAGAGAGGACGGACGGACGGACTGGCAGACATGGCTATATCGACTCGGCTATTGATGCTGATCAAGAATATATATACTTTATGGGGTCGGAAACGCTTCCTTTTGGGCGTTACACACAACGTTATCACCACAAATCTAATACACCCCTATTCTCTTCGAGTACCGGGTATAATAATCTATGTGTGCACCGACGAAAGAGTAAAGGACCGCTTAGGCGACGAAGCGCCGACCAAAAAACAACAGTTATTCACAAGCAAACGATTGAAATTTTGCTCTAACATGGAATTCCAAAGAGAGGTTTAAGTTTGCAGCTGGTCACGAAGCTAACGGCAAAATATGTTCATATTTTGATATAAAATCTTAACAATTTCGAGATGGAATGCTGCAACTGCAAAGTGTTTGCGACTAATGAATAGGTTTATTTATCAGCTTTTCAGAATTGCAAAATTTATGACAACCAGATGTAAGAAACTTAAGTTATTTGAAAAAACCTCTGTTGGGTTTTCCAGCCCTATATTTAGTCGACATAAATTAAATCATAGTCAGTGCTGCAGCAGTAAAATTAAATGCCTATTATTGTTAGCTATTTGTACTGCTCACTGTACCATATTGTACATCGACATAAGCTCCCGCACGGCAGCAGCCTATCCAGCCATACTCTCGCGTCTTCTTTAATAATTTTGTCTTCGTCGCTCTCTCGATCTTTCACCATCGCTCATGGCTCGGATCATGGCTCGCTTGCTTACATTAAGGCACGGAAAATTCGGGTCGCCTGCCTTTAATTCTGTCTTCATCTATCACTTATATGGTACGGAGCTAATATTCGTAGTCATCAGCCTATCATCGTTATCGCATCGATCGTTTCACGCACATACAGATATGTACACACGCAATACGTCGGTCTACATATAGTCTGGAGCTGATCGTATCGCATCATAACTCATTCGTTGCATTGGTCTGTAATCGGTCCTTACGCACCTCGCTTAAACATCCATATGTACATACGCATTCGTCGGTCTACATACTTATATACCAATAAACAATAGCTACTATTAATTTAACCACTCGAACTTCTATTTAACTAATCGCAGCAGAAAGTGAAAAAGTTCATTAGCTTAACAAATACTATTTATACAAATTTAAAGTTTGTGCATATTTACATTCCCACATATTTATACATACATACAAATTCCGTTAATTCTTGCACTTGCTTGCCCTGCTAAACGTTCTCTCAACGCTCACGCTTCTCTTCGTTATCTTTGCTCGGCGTTATCTATGTTTGCAGATCGAAGCGAAGCTGCGCCCATAGATCGGAGCGGAAATGCTGGAAATGAGAAGGGAAAGCAAGGGCCACACGCCGATCAGACATCATTAAAGAACATTCGTAATTTAATTTTTGCGCCGCGTTTTATTTATTTATAATAATTATTCGACCGATCGGGTATACAAAGCATTATCCCCACAAAGTTGTTTTAAAAAACCTAAACTTCGAAAAAAGCCATGATTCTTGAAAAAAAATAATGGAATTCCCAAATCTATTAGAAAAGGTAAGTTTGCTTTGCAGGGGAAATATAGTCTTGACTTATTGTTCACGATTAAAGGTGGTTCATTTTTAATGAATGTTAATGAAAGTGGTCGGGCCTAAGCAAGAGATGATCGCTACAAAATTAAATTTAAAAGACATCTCGCGTTGGTCTGGGTTGGGTATTTCTGTATGTCTTATAAAAGTTTAAAAATACTCAAAAAAACAGATACTTTGAAAAAGAAAATTATATTTAGAAGTCTTTTCAGCTATTCACATTTTTTTATTAAGCAATGTAAACAATATATGACATAAATCAAGTAAGAGCGTTGTGAGCCGCAGCCAAAGACCCCGGCTCTGCTTTATTCCCGTTAGTCTGTCATTTTGCATATGCACATGTAAGCTTACGATTTATTTATTTAAAAAAAAAAATCAAAAAGATAGTAAAGGTAAAAAGATAATATATGGGATTTTATCTGTTTCCATTTTTGTTTATATGGAGCACAGAGTTTTTTACATCTGTCGTCTATATGTTAACGTACAGCCAATGATGTTTTGAAAAGCCTCACTTTGCAAAAGCTTATCACCCAAACTAAATGTCAAGCTTACAGAATTCTCAACGATCGATATTCCAGCAAGCTTCACGTTAATCAAACACACAAACCATACATACCAACCATGTTCAACTCTATTTAACTTTAACATAACTTTAGTTAAAAAAAAGTAAAAGTTCAATAGAACTTCACGGCCTGCAGAGCTCATATCAAAGATCTTTAATTCAGAGTAGAAATAACCTTTACTCAAATCATTACAAGAAATCAAACAAAATAAAAAATATTAAATACGTTTTTTTTATAAAATAAAAAACCAAAGCCACTGAAATTAAATTTGTTCTGGCTATAACAATAATCCGACCTGATCCAGATACTGTAATTATCCATGATTCTGATCTTCTAATCTTCAAAATTGTACATGCCACAAATTTTTGTATAGTCTCTGAAATCTAGGCGCTAATCTGGACGAACGAGGAAAGCAGACGGGGTGTCGTGTAAGAGAAAGAGCAAAAGGGAAAGATGCCTTTCAAAAGGGTGTTCTTTATTGTGGATTTAATACTGCTATTACCTAATCCAGACCCAAGCAAACTGATAGATATGCTCATTCTCTATGCTTCTGCGTTTTTAGGTTTGTCGTAATTTCAAAAATTATTCATGGCACACGTTTTCGTTCTTTATGTAGGCGGAATAGGACGGGGCAAAATTTTGCAAAACATAGGTTAGGTTAGGTTAGGTTAGGTTAAGGCGGCTGTCAAGCTCCACAGGAGCCAGTCACACTTGGGCCGGTTTCGGTCCGTTGTAATACCGCGGGAGGTGTTCCCCTTTAGCCATCTCATGAGACCCGAACATATCAGCAGTTATCCCATCCTGACGCTCTTACGAAGTTTGCAATCTTTCTGGGACAGATCTTGGACATTTCTGAAATGTCTGAGACATAGGGCATGCCCAGGTATTGTAGCCTTCTCCTACTGAGAGCCGGACAGGAGCAGAACAGGTGTTCCACCGTTTCCTCCTCCTCCTCGTCTCTACAGCTACGGCAGAAATCATTGTATGGGGCTCCCAGCCTGTTGGCATGGGAGCCTATCAGCCAGTGCCCCGTGAGGGAGCGGATGACAACGCTGCACCTTTTCCTGCCGAGCTTACAAAGCTCTAGTGTGCGTTTCCTGTCAATGGTAGGCCATGTTTGCCTGGATATGCGACATAGTGGTGCTGACCGCCACGCATTGTCTGCTCGTCGCTTATATAGCTCCTTTATAATAAGCCTACAGGTGGCCATGCAAATATCCTCCTTCTCTTGGAGAAGGGGTATTGTGGTACCTGATCTGGCCAGCTCGTCTGCCTTGCAGTTGCCCTCAATGTCCCGGTGACCCGGGACCCAAATAAGGCTGATGGCATATTGTTGGGCCATCTCGTGAAGAGATTTGCGGCAATTTGCCACTGTGGCCGAGTTCGAGGAAATCGCATGAAGCGATTTGATCGCAGCTTGGCTATCGCTGTATATGTTTACAGTTGTTGTTGCCGTTGAGGCTGTTTGCAGGAGCTTCAGTGCTTCCATGATCGCAATGACTTCCGCTTGGAACACACTGCAGTGATCTGGGAGCCTAAAGGAGTGCCTGATTTCGAGTTGTTCGGAGTAAATCCCTCCTCCAACTTTGTTATCCAGCTTCGAGCCATATGTAAAGATGCTTATGGCCGTGTCCTGGCCTGGTGGTCCATCAAGCCACTCGTCTCTGCTAGGGATGATTACATTGAAGGAAGTACCAGTGTGTTCTCTTGGAACGCAGTAGTCCGTCTTCGATGGGACGGTACTACTGACAAGTATAGATGAGTGACCCCTGGTATGTGACGTCCATTGTCCGGAGTCTCTCAGACGTATCGCGGCAATTTCTGCCCTCTCTTTTCCCTCGAGTTCGAGGCTTTGGAGATTTAGGATGGCGTTTAGTGCATCGTTCGGGGTGGTGCGTAATGCTCCACTAATGCATAGGGCTGCGGTTCGCTGAACCTTGCCAAGTTGTTTGGCTGTCGATCCTTTTGATAAGGTCGGCCACCAAACTGTAACTCCATAGAGTAAGATTGGTCTTACTATTGCTTGGTATATCCATTGGAGTACGTTTGGGTTCATGCCCCACTTCAAGCCAATAGCTTTTTTACAGGAGTATAGGGCTATCGTAGCCTTCTTTACTCTGTCCTTTACGTTCAGGTTCCAGTTCAGCTTCTTATCAATTACCAACCCTAGGTAACTAGCACTGTCGCTGAAGGAGAGCCTGCATCCATTTAGTATGGGAGGGTTGAGGGGCGTAATCTTGTACTTGCGTGAGAATAGCACGAGTTCCGTTTTAGTGGGATTTACTCCCAATCCTCGCGATTTTGTCCATTCTGACAGTCTCGCGAGCTTAGTGCTCATAAGGTCACACAGTGTTTGAGGGTATTTCCCCGAGAAACTGATTGCCACGTCATCCGCGTATGCCACTATTTTGCAACCGAAAACAAAAATATACTTATGGATACCGCAAACAACAGCAAACAGCAGCAGCAGCAGTAGCAGAGAAACAGCAACAAGCAGACAACTATAACTACTGAAGGATCGAAGGAGGCAGAGTGAGTAGAGTATAGTGAGTGTTATGGGTCGCGGTGGCCGGGCGAAAAAATTGAATAAAGAAATTGCTCACATTAAGTGGCAATTATATTCACCCAAGGCCAACACACCGTGGAAGGCAACAGCAAGGCTACAGGCCATGCTGGACTTCTATCAGCAACAGCTGAAAAATATTAAAGAAAACCCTACACCACATACTCACTCAATCAATACCACAAATATAGAAATTATTAATGAAAAATCTATAACAACACCGCCTCCCAAAAGCGAAGTGCCTCAGTACGTCGAGGAATGCCCAGCAGATTGCCCGGGACCTCTGGACAGCCCACACTGCAGATCGACTTGCCTGCTAAGGCAATAACCTGTGCGAAGACCGGCACCGGTTCCGCCTGAGCCCATAGGCCCAGGACAACAGCAGCGGTGAAATCAACAAGCGCGAGAGGCACCTCCGCCCCTTGCGCCTTCGAAGGGAGCGTCAGCGCAACCATACTGGTGATGACCAGCTGACGCGGAAGGACAAGAAGGATAGCAGCCACCACCATAATTTTAACTATATATATATTATTATTAAAATAACCTATGTAAAATTGAGCAGAATATCTTTTGCCCAATCAGAAGTGAGGCCCATAAAGCCAAACTAAAAAATTAGGCAGGTTGCTATGTAAAAACAATTTATTATATATATATATATATTATTATTAAAATAACCTATGTAAAATTGAGCAGAATATCTTTTGCCTAATCAGAAGTGAGGCCCATAAAGCCAAACTAAAAAATTAGGCAGGTTGCTATGTAAAAACAATTTTTTTACACGTCACAGGCACTGGGTAAATTACCCAGTAGCAAATAAATGAATAAATGAATAAATAAATGAATAAATGAAATCTTAAATTCCAACTAAATTTTAAATTGAAAAAAAATAATAAGTTTTCAGTTCAGTCAGTCTAATCAGAAATAGAGAAAAAAAAAAAAACAAATTGAATTAGATTAAAGCCGTAGGCAGGAAAAATTTTCTATTTATGAATAGTAATGCAATAAGCAAGTTTTCCGAAGATTTCCAAATTGAATCCAATCATAATTCTGAACAAAACTCCAACATGGGAGTAGTAGACGTTAAGTCAGTGGATTCCACTGCTAACGGTATAAATAGAGTTGAACAAAACAACACAGATTTAGAATTAACAAATATATTACTAATAATCATAGTTGTTATAATGTGCGCAAATTGTTTTTATAAACTGTACAAACTACACAATAAATGCTTGAAAAAGAAATATATGAGCCAGGCAAATGATCTGGATAAAATATAAAAAAAAAGCGCAAACAACATAAAATAAAAAAAAAGGAATCACCTTTTACTCTAAGAAAATGAAATAAAGCTGATAAAAGAAAAATTAAAATGTTTGAAAAAATATGACCATGCTTAAGGCAATTGAAGAAAAATTTAATAGAGTTCAGTTTATATCCATAAAATAATGGAATGGAATGAACTATATAAAGAAATTAATAATATTAAAATAAACTTTGACAAATCGTATAAGTCACTCACACAGAATAGACCAATTCAGAAAACAACAATAAAGAGACATGTACAAATATTAGTAGAATGCTTTAATGAGGCACGTATGCTAATACATGGCCAGAGGAATAGATTAAATCAGGATCATTAGTCCCAGGTATCAACATTTTTGGTGAGATTGAGATCAAATTTAATATCAATCAAACTAAAGTTCAATTTAGATATCCTTGTACCGACCATATTGAATACTTCTCTTACAGTTGATGAACCGGAATCAACAGAACAAGCTGACACTGACCAAACAGAGTCAGAAGAGCTTGCAATTGCGAATCCAAAAATAGAGGAGCAAGATTTAAATAATCTTACTATTCCAGCCATTTTGCAGTCAGATCCGGATAGTTTCACGATAGACGAGGAGATTTCAGAGTCCGATTTAAACTCAAGCACGCCCGAGTCAAAACCATTCATGATGGCAGTGGCCGACGCTTCAGCCGCCGATAGGGCCTACATGAAAGAAATTTCATCGTCAGTGCCAGAGTTCAATGGACAAAGAATCAATTTACAGAGATTTATCACAGCGGTAAACCTCGTTAACGTAACAAAGGGACCGTATGAGAAAGTCGCAATTGAGGTAATAAAGTCAAAAATAATAGGACCCGCACTATATATAGTACAAGATGAAACCACTATATCAGGTATTGTAGACAAACTCAAAACCACTATTAAAGGCGAGACATCGCGCAGTCTAAAGGGGAAACTAAATGCAGTCCAGCAAAAAGGCAAAACCGCTCTACAATTCACGACCGAAATTGAAAATTTGCGGAAGCAACTATTAGCTTCACTTATTGATGAGGGAATACCAGCTGCCCAGGCAGATACACTTAGCACAGAGGAGGCAATCGATGTAATGATTGAAAAGGCGGACCATGAGAGCATAAAAAATGTACTGAAATCAGCAGCAGGCTCCACAATGGATGTAGCCATAAGCGCATATATTCGCACCAGTACAAGAGTTACCGGCGATGTAAACACAGTGTTGTTCGCTAATAGAGGTACTTCCTACCGCGGAAATACCTATAGAGGTAATTACCGAGGTAGAGGAAATTCCCACTATAACAATTACAACCAAAATCGACAATACAACAACCAAAACTACAACAATAGTTTTAGGGGACGTGGAAATTTTAACAGAAACAATTCCACCAATCCGAACAGGAGCTATGCCAACAATAACTCCAACCGGAACAATGTTAGAGTGACCCAAAATACTTCGGGAAACTCCGAAAATCCTTTAGATGTTCAACAATAAATACCAATAAGGTTCATACTATTAATCTTAGCATAAATATATTCGTTTCATTCCAGCATGTAGCGACAGGAAAAAATTTAGTCTTTTGGTAGACACTGGTGCAGACATTTCAATTCTAAAAGAAAATTCCGACGTCTTTCAAGACATTCAAACAACTAACAAAATTAATATTCAAGGGATAAACCAAGGGATAATACAATCCAAGGTCTAACCTTCATTGAGATACAGACAAGCAAATATATAATTTCTCACTGTTTTCATATTGTTAACTCACAATTTGCAATACCATGTGATGGAATTATAGGCATCGACTTCATAAAAAAATTCAATTGCCAATTAGATTTCAAACCGACAGAGGATTGGCTAATAATCCGACCAAATAACCTAAATTTTCCGATTCATGTCCCAATCACACATAGCTCTGGTAATAATACAATACTTATACCAGCAAGATCCGAGGTTGTCCGAAAGATTGAACTATCTTCAAGTGAAGATAGTGTACTAATCCCAAACCAGGAAATAAAAACTGGTATTTATGTTGCAAACATAGTCGCAACTACAGAAAACGCATTTGTCCGATTACTGAACACAACCAGTACAGACCAACTAGTTAAAATAAGCAATCTAAAGTACGAACCACTTTCGGACTACGAAGTAGTTCAAACAAACACTAGTAGTAAAAGCAAAGAAGTCATGTCTAGACTATCCAAAAACTTCCCACAACAGTTCAAATCCAAATTAACTGAGTTATGCACCGCCTATACAGACATATTCGGACTAGAAACCGAACCAATTTCAACAAATAATTTTTATAAACAAAAGCTAAGATTAAAAGATGATGAACCAATATATATAAAAAATTATAGGAATCCTCACAGCCAGAGAGATGAAATTCAAGCCCAGGTACAGAAGTTAATCAACGACAAAATTGTCGAACCATCCGTATCAGAATATAACAGCCCACTTTTATTAGTTCCAAAGAAATCCCACTCAGATTCCAATGAGAAAAAATGGCGATTAGTAATTGACTATCGTCAAATCAACAAAAAGCTGTTGGCCGATAAGTTTCCGCTACCTAGAATTGATGATATCTTAGATCAGTTAGGTAGAGCAAAATATTTTTCATGCCTTGACTTAATGTCAGGTTTTCACCAAATTGAACTAGAAAATACTTCAAGAGATATAACATCATTTTCAACGAGCAATCGCTCTTATCGCTTCACGCGATTACCATTTGGTCTAAAAATAGCGCCGAATTCATTCCAGAGAATGATGACTATAGCATTCTCTGGACTTGAACCATCTCAAGCATTCCTTTATATGGATGACTTAATAGTAATTGGTTGTTCCGAAAAAACTATGGTTAAGAACTTAACTGATGTTTTTGACAAATGCAGGAAATACAACTTAAAGCTACATCCTGAAAAATGTTCATTTTTTATGCATGAAGTCACATTTCTGGGACACAAATGCACAAATAAGGGAATATTACCAGACGACAAGAAATACGACGTCATTCGAAATTACCCAGTCCCACATGATGCGGACAGCGCTAGACGTTTCATTGCATTTTGCAATTATTATAGACGATTCATTAAAAACTTCGCCGATTATGCACGGCACATAACGAGATTAAGTAAAAAGAATGTCAAATTTGAATGGACGGATGATTGTCAAAATGCATTTTTACACTTAAAATCTCAACTCATTAAACCAACTCTGTTACAATACCCAGACTTCACAAAGGAATTTTGTATAATAACGGATGCAAGTAAACAAGCGTGTGGAGCGGTTTTGACTCAAAACCACAACGGACTCCAACTTCCAGTTGCATATGCATCCAAGTCATTCACCAAGGGAGAAAGTAATAAGAGTACAACGGAACAGGAACTCACAGCAATTCATTGGGCAATAACACATTTCAGACCATATATTTATGGTAGGCATTTCACTGTCAAAACAGATCATAGGCCACTTACATATTTATTTTCAATGGTAAACCCAAGTTCAAAATTAACGAGAATGAGGCTTGAATTAGAGGAATATAATTTTACGGTAGAATATCTAAAGGGGAAAGACAACTATGTAGCCGATGCGTTATCAAGAATAACCATCAAAGAGCTACAAAACATAACTGGCAATATAAACAAAGTCACTACAAGATATCAAAGTAGACAAAAATCCTGCGCAGGAGATGAAATAGTAGAATTGCCCAGGCAGTCTACGGAAAAAGCTTCAAAGCCCAACGTATACGAAGTCATCAAAAATGACGAGGTACGTAAAGTAGTGACCTTGCATGTAAAAAATATGCTTTGTTTCTTTAAACATGGTAAGAAAGTTACAGCAAGATATGACGTTAGCGATTTATATACTAATGGAACCTTCGACTTAGGTCAATTCTTCCAAAGGCTTGAAATGCAAGCCGGTATACATAAAATCAGCCAACTCAAAGTGGCACCGTGGGAAAATATCTTTGAACACGTTTCAATCGATAATTTCAAAAATATGGGCAATAAAATATTAATATCATTGAGAGTAGCGCTACTCAACCCGGTGACCCAAATAGAAACAATAAAAGAAAGAGAAGCTCTATTGTCTACGTTCCATGATGATCCAATACAAGGAGGTCACACAGGCATCACAAAAACCTTGGCCAAGGTCAAAAGACATTATTATTGGAAAGGTATGACTCGAGATATTACTGAGTACATACGAAAATGTCCAAAATGCCAAAAATCAAAAGTGACAAGAAAAATAAAAACTCCTTTAACAATAACTGATACGCCAATACACGCTTTCGACAGGGTTATAGTAGACACCATTGGTCCACTACCCAAATCTGAAAATGGAAATGAATACGCAGTCACATTAATTTGTGATCTGACTAAATATCTAGTCGCGATTCCAATTCCAAACAAAAGTGCTAGCACAGTAGCAAAAGCGATTTTTGAGAATTTTATTCTAAAGTACGGTCCAATGAAGACGTTCATTACAGACATGGGAACAGAATATAAAAATTCTATAATAAATGATTTGTGCAAGTATTTAAAAATAAATAACATAACATCAACTGCACACCACCACCAGACAGTTGGAACAGTCGAAAGAAGTCACAGAACTTTTAATGAATACATACGTTCATATATATCGGTTGATAAAACTGATTGGGATGTATGGATCCAATATTTCGTTTACTGTTTCAACACAACCCCATCTATGGCACATGACTATTGTCCATATGAACTTGTTTTTGGTAAAACAAACAATTTATTAAAACATTTTAATAGCACAGACACAATAGAACCTTTATATAATATAGATGATTATGCTAAGGAAAGTAAATATAGATTGGAAATAGCATATAAAAGAGCTAGAATTATGTTAGAAGCAAATAAGAGAAATAATAAGGAATTATATGATAAAAAAGTAATAAACATAGATATATCGGTAGGAGATAAAGTCCTACTTAAGAATGAAACAGGACATAAGTTAGATCCAACTTATTTAGGACCCTATACAGTAGAAAAGCTAGAAGATAACAATAATATAATAATTAGGGATAATAAAAAGAAAAAACAAAAAGTACATAAGGATAGATTAAAATTGTATAATAATTGAATTGAAAACTCTAATATAAACAAAGAAAATTGTTCGAACAAAATAATACAAAACAATAAAAAGGAAAATGGAATTTAAGATAGGGAAACTCAAAAAGAAAGAAAAATTCTTTTCATTTATAAAAAGAAAAGCATTTAAAATAAATACTAACACATACATAAATTTTTTATACCATAGTTTTAAACATATTTACATATTTACACATTTACACATAAATATTAACAAAAATTTTTATATTAAAATGATATAAACAAAAACAATTAACATTAATACTTAAATTAACTACATAAATTACGGTATTTTTTAAAAGGAGGGAGATGTAGCATGCGTACATATGTATATACATACATATAAATAAGGCTGCAACACTTTGTTGTTATGCCAACAGAATGCAAACATAAGCAGCGACTTTGTCGCAGTGCGCCCAACGCAGAGTGCCCTCTGCGCATATCCAAGTGCAGACGAAATATGATCCGCACTTGATAGCAACGACCGCCCAAATAGCTAAGTCAGCGTCCACACGCTTGACCGTCGCTTGGTATACATATGTGCGCGCATGACTCTCTCTCTGACTCTCTTGCGTTATATAATAAGCCTTAAAACCATGTATGTAAAACGGATGCTCACTGCTTCACAGTGGACAGCTCTAACTTTAAGAATTATTCAATAAAGAACCATCGGAGAAGACTGACGTCTTCTCATCTAAAACATACTGGAACTGTATTTTAATGGACAACACTATAGCTCTTTCGATATCGAGGAAGGCTATAAGAGAGTATTCTTTGAGTTGTAGGGATTTCTCTACAATTGAGACTACTTCGTGGAGCGCCGTTTCCGTGGATCTTCCTTTCCGGTAGGCATGCTGTGCTCCTGACAGCATTTGAGGACTAACAATTGTCCTAAGATGTAGTCCGACAAGTCTCTCGAAAGTTTTGAGAAGAAAGGACGATAGGCTGATTGGTCTAAAGTCCTTTGGGGTCAAGTGCGAGGCTTTTCCCGCTTTGGGGATAAAGACTATTTTCGCCTTGAGCCATTCTTGTGGTATGGTCCCCACCGCCAGTATCTTCCTAAAGATACATTGTAGCCAGTTAATGGCCGGGTCTCCGGCCTTTTGCAGTTGGGCCGGAATGACCTGGTCCGGACCTGGCGATTTGAACGGGTCAAAGCTGTTTGCCGCCCAGCTTATGTTCCGTTTGATGAAAATATGGTCCATCGTGGCTGTTTGGCCTCCCCTTTGGGTAAGCGCCGGCTTGATGGTTGTGCACCCAGGGAAGTGGGTTTCAAGCAGTACGTGGAGCGACTCCTCACTGGAGTTGGTCCCTGTACCGTCGTTCCTTTTAAGGTACCCTACCGAGGGGGTGGTTTTTGAAAGGAACTTGCGCAGCCTGGCGGCTTCTGACGTCTCCTCAATTTCTGAGCAGAATTTTTGCCAAGAGGCCCTCTTTGCTCTTCGTGTTTCTTTTTTGTATTGGGCGGGACTGACTTTGTAGTCTGCCCAATGTTCCTCCTCGTTTGCACTTTTAGCTCTGTTGAAGCTGGTCCTACAGCTCTTACGTAGGATGTCGATTTGTTTCGACCACCAGGGGGGTTTCTTTTTGCCCCTTGTCCTGTGCGGCAGGCGAGCCGCCGTGAAAGCCTTATTGCATGCTTCCGTGAACCTGAACACTATACGATCTAAATCGTCTTGAGTGTCTGGGCTCATTGGTGCCTTGTTGGGAAGTATTTCCTCCAGAACCGAGCTATACTTAACCCAGTTGGTTTTCCTGGGGTTAGTGTAGGCGGTGGGTTTGGAGCTCTCGAAGGATAAAGTCGTTTCGATATACCTGTGGTCGGAGAAGGACCCTCTAGGACCCTCCATCTTTCCACTTTGTCTGACAGATTGTGAGACACTAGAGTGAGGTCAATAACCTCCTGTCTGTTTTTTATAATAAATGTGGGGTCGTTACCCCGGTTACATATGGTTAAGTTCGAGTTCAGTATAAAGCTGAAAAGTGACTCACCCCTTATATTTGTGTCCGTGCTCCCCCATTGGGTGTGGTGAGCATTGGCATCGCAGCCTATTAGTAGGCTTGTGTTGAACCTCTCGCTGTCGCTGGTGAGCTTGCAGACGAAGTGGTTGGGAGGATCGCTTTCCTCATGGGCCATGTAGGACGACATCAGCCTCAGATGTGTCCGCTTTAGCTCTAGGCTTACCGCTGTATTGTCGCCGTTGCTGAAGTTGTGGAGCAGAAAGATATTAAGGTGCTTTCTTGCGAGAATGCAGGTACGAATTTTACCTTCGGTTTGGGGTACAATGAGCTTGTACTCCCTCGTCGCTTATTAGGATTAGGACAACGTCGGCTCCGCTTGAATCCAAGCGGAGTATGAGTGCAGTGGATGCTGCTTTACAGTGGTGGAGATTTATTTGAAGGAGTCTGAGAGACATCTTCATGGATCTCCACCACTGTAGTGTCGGCGTCTGAGTCGTCGGAAACTTCGTCTCGACACATCGCCTCAAAATCCTGCATTAATTCTGCGTCGGACGAGTAGCCTTCCTTCGGCTCCAGCTCGTTGTCGGGTGCCTCGATCTCCGAGGCCACATCCTGCGCGACTGGGTTGTCGGCAGGACGAGCCTCGGCCGTGGCAGCGTCCGACTTGTACACCTTTATGGTGACCGAACTGAAGCCAAAGTTCAGCTCTCCTTTAGCTGCCTCTATTGGGGCCAGCGATTCCTTGTTCAGGATAATAACGGCCTGGTTTGTCGGCCCCTTCGACTCCTCAACCTTGACCACCTTCCAGTCAAGAGTTGGAAGTGTCGGATTGCACCTCTGCAACATCTTGAGGATGCGCTCAGGCTCCTTAAAGGTAGCCGGCACCCATAATCTCGCCCTCGGTCTACTGGGCACCTCGCTCCAGTCTACCGCGACTAGCTTCGCCCCGGCGTAGACCTCTCCGATCTGCGCCACCGCTGCTTTATATAGCTTCACGGAGCGCTCGTCATCGCAGGCAACAACTTTAATACTGCCCTGGTACCACCCCATGTCTTTGCAGACTGGAGGTGGCCCTGGGTCCTTCTCGAGCAACTCGAAGCAGCGGTCGGCAAGTGCCGCCTCCACCCACTTCCATTTACTCCTTGGGATCTTACCCTCCGCGCTGCCTTTGTCGAGGACGCCAATTAGCGTCCTCTCCTTGGCAATCTGCGCGAAGGAGATATTGGCCACCACCCTCGACCTTTTCGCGACCGGGCCGGGTGTTTCTTGTGACCGTTGTCTCTTTGGTTGAGAGACCATTGAGAAGTTTGGGAGCACCGATGTGGCCCACTCCACCTTCTTGAGCCAGTCTGCTGATGGACTGACATTTGTGTTGGCATTTTGCCGACGGAGTATGTGCCCTGCACTCCTCCTTTCGGCATACGTATGCTTTCTAGCTTGGGCGCTGGTTGAGGGCAAATCGTCACCCTCCACCTTACCAGAAGGTCGGGCAGCCGCAATATTGCTTAGCTGCCTTTCCACGGTGTTGGTGTTGGGAGCTGGTCCGCCCCCACCCCAGATTCGGGATGGGACCCACTCGGGTTCACCCCAGCGCTTACCGCTTTGCAGGTCTGTCCTGCTGTTGAGCTGGTCGGCCCGGGCCTTTGGGCCGATGCCTTCCCATGCGGGGGATTGCTCCCAGTTGACGTTTGGGGAGTGTCAGACTCTGTTTGTTTTTTTGTTGTTTTTTGTTTTTTTATTTGCTTGTTATTCATTGTACATCCCACGAGATGCAGAGAAAGGGAACGGTCAGCCCGGGCAGAGATCCACGTTGCCCGGGTAAGGCATCATTAGAACAGGGGGCTGCCAAGTCCCTGAGCTCTCCGTTCGAGACTGTGCTAGTTTTTAGACCGGGCCCCCAGCCAGGCTGACTCTCGGCACGGATCGAATGACACCTTAGCCCAGCCCGGTGTGAGGTGAGTGTGGGGGGTGGGATGTGGGTAGGTAGTGTGTGTGGGGAAGGGGGAGTGTGTGAGCTACTTATACGAGGCGGCACCACAAGCGCATCGTCAGTGTTGCTGCTTCGCAAACACCCGCTGGCTGTCCGGGACTGCTTATTTTCGGTGGTCTCCCTAAAGAGAACCGATTATTCGCAGCTAACCTACCTTTTTTAGGGGTAGGCCTAGGAGGAGGAGTTTGGACAAAATTTTGATGCTCTAGCTTGCCCTAGGCTATTAAATCTAGGTGCTAATGAAAACAGATAGACAAACATGGCTATATCTACTCGACTATTGGTGCTGATCAAGAATATATATACTTAATAGGGTCGGAAACGCTTCCTTCTGGGTGTTATACACATCACCTATCACCACAAATATAATATACCGCTATACTCCTCGAGTACCGGGTATAACAATGACCAAAACACAAATCATACTTAACATAGTTTTTATTCAAACGGAAAGATGCAGAATGTGTATACAAAATATATATGAAAATAATAAACAGCGCTCCCTCAGAAAAACACTCAAAATGACTTTTGTCTCCTCTTTTCGGCTGAGGCCCCACTGTGCATCAGTTCACTTAAGACTTTTGTCGCCGTTCAGCCACCCAGAACCATTGAAAGCATAGTAGCCACGGGGAGTTTCCACTGCGCGCCGTCATCTTCCATTTTCGTCACTCCGATCGATGATTTCCATATCCGGTGTTTCATGGAAACATATAAACCATAAATTAAAAAGATTTTCCTACGTGTGTTACATAGTGATTATCTGATTGTAGAATACATACGTAAGACTGCTCAATTTTGCGATAGCTTTTATTTCCAGAGGTTTGTTGAATACACTACTCGACAAATTTCAGCTTTTTTTCCGCTGTCGCCAAAAATGACTTTTTCTAATAGATTTGGATGTCTAAAATTTTTTAAAGAATTAAAATTAAAAACTAAAATTTTTTTTTCATGGAGTAGTTTTTTTTAAAGAATTTTGAAAAAATCTGGTTTTTTTGTCATAGGTAGTGCTTCTATTTTTCACATAACTCACGTTTCATACAACTGGTTGTATTACACTTTGCAGTTAAAAAAAGCTGATAAATGCAGCCATAAATCGGACTCAGACACTTTGTAGCAACAACTTAACGTCTGGCAGATATTAAGCTTCCAAATTGAAATTCCATCATTTTTTCGGTATTTTTACCACGAAATTTTGATTTTGAAACCTCAGGAAAAGTCGAAAAAAAAATATATGAATGCCATGATTTTTGGTCGTAGATAGACACATTAATTAGTCGTCGTTTAAGGTATCGCTTATAAAAATATAAAAATAAACGGCTGAAAATAAACGGCTTAAATATTTTTATTGTTATTGCTTGTTACTATTTTTAAAATGGTTTGTCTGTCTTCTTTTGTCATTTAAGTCAGATTCTTTTATGAGAGTCTACACATAGTCGCCCAACATATTCTCATTCTAAACACCTTGATACCGTCGTCCCATAGCTTTTAATTGTTGGTGAAATCTCTCTCCGTGGTCATCACTAACATCCCCAAGGTTTGGCGGAAAAAAGTCTAAGTGGGAGTGCAGGAAATGGATTTTGAGTGACATGTTGGCTCCAATTTGTTCATAATTCTTAAGTAGGTCTTGAACGATTTTAACATAATCATCACTCTTTCTGTTACCAAGAAAATTTGTTGTAACCATTCGGAATGAGTTCCAGGCTGCTTTTTCATTCGTAGATAAAATATTTTTAAATCCATCATGTTTTAGTAGTTTTCGAATTTGGGGGCCATCAAATACGCCTTCTTTAACTTTTGCCAGCGACAGACGTATACAGTTTTGAGGTAATTCATCAATTCACCTTCGTTATGCAGTGCTTTAACAAAATTTTTTAGCAGTCCTAGCTTAATGTGCAATGGTGGTAAAATATTGTCTTGGACTTCCACAAGAGCTGCATTTTGTACATTGTGATGTCCCAAAGTATTTTCGTTCCGTTTTTCCCAGTTATTTCTTGAGTAATGCTCTTTTCTATCTCGGCTATCCCATAGGCACAGGAAGCAACAGTATTTTGTTTAACCGCCTTGCAATCCAGTTAATATGGCTACAACTTTTAAGTCACACGCGACCTTCCACTGGTGTTCTTTATATATAATATTTTCAAACAATTTAGTCATTGTTTGATAGGACTCTTTCATATTAACAGCATGGGCGATGGGAATAGACGGCTTTTGATTTACATTGTTTAGCAAAACAGCCTTTAAACTTTCTTTACTGCTGTCAACAAATAACCCCCAAACGTTTGGGTCGTAATCTTCACCCAGTTCCTTGAAGAGGCCGAAAATGTCGTGACAAACGCACATGTCATCCTTCGTCATATAAAACTGTGCGTGAACCAAGTGACGCGTCCGGAAATGAGTTGTTTTGACATCTTCCTTTAATAAACGGGCATCCTTTAAAATAGATAAAAGAATCTGAGCTTTACTTTTGTTCCTGTGATAATGGCTTGCAAAATTTATATTCTCCTGATTGGTCATTACTTGAATCCGTTGTTCCATGCGACGAAAAAGACATCTCCTCATTTTTGCGTTTTAATCACGATATTTCCTTCAAAGGAGGAGCAGGAAGCGTAAAGCCTTGACGAGACTCTTGTGGGTATTTATAATTCTCACCTGCCCCAAACACAGTTTTTTCGAATAAATAAAAGAAACATTCAGCGCTGTGATTTTTTGGTTTTCTCCATAGCATTGGAGTTCCAAATCGAAATTGTTTTCTAACAAAAAATGTTCAAGAAAAAAAGTAATGCTTAGTATTTTTTGTACACTTCATAGCTTCTGATTTAGGGTAACTTACTTTTCCTCTTTATTAAATGCTAAACTCTTCGCCAATACTTTTGGGCCACATCTTAGTTTTCCTTATACTGTTCTTGAACTTTTCGGTAAAAACGATTTTTTCTTCTTTGCTGGTCATATACTTTTCACATATGTAGCAAAACGAGTCTGCTCGGTAAGCAAATGAAGTTGACCGACTTGGGTTGTTCATTTCAATTAGAAACAATTGGTATTTTTCGAAAACACACGATCGTATTCTGCTGGAAGTCAGAACTACACTGAGGCAGGGATACTATAGGTACAGAGTTATATATCCTTTTTATACCCGGTACTCGAAGAGTATAGGGGTATATTAGATTTGTGGGGATAACGGTTGTGTGTAACACCCAGAAGGAGGCGTTTCCGACCCCATAAAGTATATATATTCTTGATCAGCATCAATAGCCGATTCGATATAGCCATGTCTGTCTGTCCGTCCGTCCGTCCGTCCGTCTTCATTTGCGCCTATATCTCAGAGACTATTAAAGCTAGAGCAACCAAGTTTAGTATCCAGTCTCCTGTATGATCACACTACTCCAAATGTAATTCAAAATTTCGCCCCGCCCCTTTCCGCCCACACAAAGGACGAAAGTCTGTGGCGTACACAATGTTGAAGATACGAGAAAACTAAAAACGCAGAGTCATAGAGAATGACCATTTCTATCAGAGTGTTGAATCTGAATCAGATCGGATCATTATTATAGCTACAATGAAGAAAACCATTTCGAAAGTCATCATTCCCTCTCGCTCTCTCTCACACGCGACCCCATCTGATTAGCTTATTCGTATAAATGAGCGCCTAGTTCTCAGAGACTATAAGAGCTAGAGCAACCAAACTTTCTATCCAAGCTCCTGTGATACCGAACCAGCACAATTTTGTTTTAAAATTTTGCCACGCCCCTTTCCGCCCCCACAAAAGACGAAAATCTGTGGAATCCACAATTTTTAAGATAAATGAAAACCGAAAACGCAGAATCATGAAAAATTACCATATCTACCAGATTACCGAATCTTGATCAGATCGGATCAATATTATGGCCAGAAGCAACAAATTAAATTATGGCCAGAAGCTCAAATATGTATGTATGTATATACTGACTGAGTACCGGGTATAAGGTAGAGCCGCGGCCTTTGCCGCGGCTCACAACGTTTCCTCTCGTTTATGAATAGCTTGAAGGAGAAAGGTCAAATATCTGCGGGACCTGTGAAGGAAAAAGGTCAAAATTTGACCCTAACAGGTATTTATGTATATTTGTCCTCACCACGGCTTAGGAATGAGGAATAAAACTGTCCACAAAATTTATACCCCAAATTACTATGACCAGGTAGCATATGTATCCGATATATATCAATACCTAAGACTCGGTAAAACCAAAATTACAGGTCATTTTTTCAGGTAAAAGTCATTTTGGGTCGTTTTGGTCAAACGGTTATAACTTAGCCGCTTATTTGTATATTATTATAAGCGATACCTGAAACGACGCCTAATTAATGTGTCTATCTACGACCAAAAATCATGGCATTCATATATTTTTTTTTCGACTTTTCCTGAGGTTTCAAAATCAAAATTTCGTAAAAATACCGAAAAAATGATGGAATTTCAATTTGGAAGCTTAATATCTGCCAGACGTTAAGTTGTTGCTACAAAGTGTCTGAGTCCGATTTATGGCTGCATTTATCAGCTTTTTTTTAACTGCAAAGTGTAATACAACCAGTTGTATGAAACGTGAGTTATGTGAAAAATAGAAGCACTACCTATGACAAAAAATACCAGATTTTTTCAAAATTCTTTAAAAAAAACTACTCCATGAAAAAAAACGATAATTCTTTAAAAAACTTTAAACATCAAAATTTATTAGGAAAAGTCATTTTTGGAGACAGCGGAAAAGTCGTGTCGACTAGTGATACATACAAATAAATTACGATTTTTTATTCTTAGTGTTGCAGGAACCATGAGTATCATATTCCCTTACTTAGGCGAATTTCAAACTACACAGCATAGGGAAAAAATTTTATGTTGGATGGAACTTTACTGGACTTTTGGAATAATATTGCTGCCGGGTGAGTAACACTTTATAATTCACTTGCATAATAGAAACAATATTGTCTGCAGAAAAGTCTACACTCAAATCAGGCAGCTCTAGCCCTAATACTATATATACTATACTATAATGAGTATAGTATATATATTTATTTAATTTATATTTAATATATTTAATTATTATTGCTTTGATTAAGTAAAATATTTCTTGGCTTCAAAATTGTCCTGTATGGGTATATTAATTTAGCGTTAAGTTATCGCTGGTAACCTTAATAGTAGCTAGTAATATATGGAGAAACGTCTTAGGCGCAGCCGTTAAAAATAAATAAAAATGTATATTTGAAACACGGAGTTCGCTCGAGTTCCAGCTGGGCAAGGAGGTGACCATCAAGGAGCTGCGCGAGAAACCCAAGCGCCAAAAGGAGGTAGCCAAGGAGCTTGCTACATATGTTGTTTATTGTTTATTTTTGTTTAAAGTTTAACAATGTAAAGTTAAACTGTAAGGGTAAAATTACATATCAACTAATTAAACTAAAGGGCCAATGCCAATACTCAAACCCGGTGGAGCTGATTATCGGCTCAGCAGCCGATAAGATCCCAACAACAGCCAAATTTAGGTAAGAGAAGAGCCGGTAGCCGAACAATTCCCAATCAAAGCTATTTAAATTAAATTAAGTTATTGATTAATACAATTTTGACCATATTAGAACTAGTATCAAAGGAAAACAGATGGAAAAATAGGTTATAGTTACGGCAAAGACTACGGAAAGAATCATAATCCGAGTAGTTAAAAACACAGAGTTGGAGATGAAGATGAAGGAGAGTAATGCCTAGTAGGGCCTCACCAGAGAGAAGTTTATGGAGGATGAGTGAGTGAGTGATCCCAGTGAGCCTGGCAGCCGCTATCACCTAATCTAACCCAGCAAAATGTGAGACAAGCTATGACACACGCTTTCTCATCGGACCTTTCAGGTAACTGATGAGCATCCCAACAAGCACTCTTCAGGCAGACAAGGAGTCAAGTTGTCAACTCAGATTTTTCAAGACCATCAGTCTGTGCAATTGGTCAACGATTGGTTTGACCTTTTTAACACAAATGCAGTTCTATTCCGACTTAACACCCCTCCGGATCAAGTGTAGCGGCTCAGCGACATTATCTTTACACTCTTTATACATGACCTACCTTCTGTATTAACATACTCTCGAGTACTTATGTATGCGGATGATATTAAGCTCTGTGTCCAGTAAAAGGACATTTATTTTCAATCTAGGTTGCAATCCGATCTCGATAGATTTCAGTCTTGGTGTTGTGCAAATATATTAAACTTTAATGCTTTAAAATGTAAAGTAATGACTTTTCATCGCTCCAGCGCCTTTCTGGTTCCTTACACCCTTTGTGGTGGTTCTCTTGAGAGAATTACCCGGGTTGATGATCTTGGTGTTTTATGAGATCCCAAGTTAATGTTTTCAGAACACGTTTCTACCATGTTAAATAAGGTCATGAGCGTGCTTGAGTTTCTAAAGAGGAAGTCAAAGGAATTTGACGACCCGTATATAGCAAAGACTCTCTTCACCTTTAGAGTTCGTCCAATTTTAGAATACCAACTACTCCATAACCGTATATGTAGAATCAGTTCAGAAAAACTTTTTACTTTTTGCTCTGCGTGGCCTTAACTGGAATGTAGGTATGAGATTGCCGTCTTACCCTAATAGATTGCTTTTAATAAACCTTCCAACATTAGCTAATCGTAGGAAAATGTCTGGTGTGATTTTTGTGAACAACTTGATCAAAGCCAACGTAGATGGCCCTGACTTGTTGAGCAGCATAAACGTCTCAATGCCTATTAGAAACACTTAACTACAGCGAAAACTAGAAACCGTTGTTCCTTCCGCTTTGTAGATTGAATTATTCCTTGCATCAACCGTTTTGGGTCTTATGCTCGGAGAGAGGGTGTGCATATTGAGAACCACGAGTCCCATTTGAGGCCTCACACAGGCTTTCTATCTTTATTTATAAGCTGATCCAACTGGGTGGCGTCGGAGATTATATTGACTTATATTGATAAACTGCGTGTGGTTACACTCCAGCACACCCATTCGGCCTTCAGCAGTGTTCATGATTACGAAGTTTCAGCATTAAAAAATGACCGTTTATGTTGATCGCGTCTTCAGCTGGGAACATAAAAATAGTGGGCTTAAGTAAAGTAGGCTCACAACGTTCCCTCTCGTTTTAGAATATATAAAACTTAGAAATAAAAAAAAAGGCTAAAAATTAAAAAAAAATGTTTAGGGTGGACAAGCCTTATCACTAAGGGGTATGAAAAATAGATATTGAGACAATATGCTCACAAAATTTCATGAGAATCGGTCATGTCACCAAGCCGTTTCGGAGAAGTACGGGAACGACCATTGTGACACGAAAATTTTATATATATAGATAAAACAATAATAAACTACATATATAATAATAATAATATTGTTTATTTATTATTTTTGTTTAAAGTTTAACAATGTACAGTTAAACTGTAAGGGTAAAATTACGTGTCAACTAATTAAACTAAAAGGCCAATGCCAATACTCAGACCCGGTGGGGCTGATTACACTACTCGACAAATTTCAACTTTTTTTTCCGCTGTCTCCAAAAATGACTTTTTCTAATAGATTGGGAGATTTAAAATTTTTTAAAGAATTATGGTTTTTTTTCATAGAGTAGTTTTTTTAAAGAATTTTTAAAAAATCTGGTATTTTTATCATAGGTAGTGCTTCTATTTTTCACATAACTTAAGCTTCGTACAACTGGTTGTATTGAACATTGTTAAAATCGGCGAAATTCGGCATATGAAAGTTTGGTCAAACGGTTATAGCTTAGCCGTTTATTTTTATATTCTTATAAACGATACCTGAAACGACGCCTAATTAATAATAATTAATTAATAATAATTAATTAATAATAATTAATTAATATCTAAAACCAAAAATCCAGGAATTCAAATATTTTTTTTCGACTTATCTTCAGCTTTTAAAGTCAAAATTTCGGGGAAAAATACCGAAAAAATGTATGAAATTTCAATTTGGAAGCTTAATATCTGCCAGACGTTAAGTTTCTGCTACAAAGTGCCTGAGTCAGATTTATAGCTGCATTTATCAGCATTTTTAACTGCAAAGTTCAATACAACCAGTTGTATGAAACGAGAGTTATGTGAAAAATAGAAGCACTACCTATGACAAAAAATACCAGATTTTTAAAAAATTCTTTAAAAAAAAACTACTCCATGAAAAAAAAAAACATTCTTCAAAATTTTTAAACATCTAAATCAGAAAAAGTCATTTTTGGAGACAGCGGAAAAGTCGGGTCGACTAGTGTTATCGGCTCAGTAGCCGATAAGATCCCACCAACAGCCAAATTTAGGTAAGAGAAGAGCCGGTAGCCAAACAATTCGCAATTAAAGCTGTTTAAATTAAATTAGGTTATTGATTAATATAATTTTGACCATATTAGAACTAGTATCAAAGGAAAACAGATGGAAAAGTAGGTTATAGTTACGGCAAAGGCTACAGAAAGATTCATAATCCGAGTAGTTAAAAACACAGAGTTGGAGATGAAGAGGAGAGTAAAGCCTAGAAGGGCCTCACCATAGAGAAGTTTATGGAGGATGAGAACTCTTTGACAGGTTCTACGGGATTTAAGAGAGTGGAGGTTAATTAAGCGCAACCTACTTTCATAAGAAGGAAGATGGATCGAAGGGTCCCATTTGAGTCCCCGGAGGGCAAAGATGAGGAACTGTTTTTGTACTGATTCGAGCATATCCTGGATTTTTGGTAGTGAGGAGACCAGACACAAGAACCATATTCCAAGATAGGCCGGACCAGAGAAACATACAGAAATTTTGTAGTATACGGGTCTGTAAATTCCTTAGACCATCTTTTGACAAATCCAAGGACTCCTTTGGCTTTGTTAGAGATAGTAGAGATGTGAGAGTTGAAACATAGATTGGGTACAAAGGTAATGCCCAAGTCGTTAACTTTGAAAAGGCGTTAAAGGATAATGTTATTGATAGAGTAATCGAAAAGGTATGGCTTACTGCGGTGAAGTCATTATATTGCATTTGGAAATGTTAAGAGGTAGAATGTTGATTAGGCACCAGTTGTTAAGAGCATCAAGATCTGATTGCAGTGATAGTGGGGAGAAGGGGTCACTGTAGGAAAAACATAGCTTAACGTCATCAGCACACATTAGGACGCGGGAATGAGATAAAATTTGTGGAAGATCGTTAATAAATAGGTTAAATAGCAGAGACCCAGATGGCTACCTTGAGGAACCCCCGATGAGACAATAACAGGTTTAGAGGGAGAGGAGTTAAAGCAGACACGTTGAGAACGGTTACAAAGGTAAGAATTAGTCCAGTATATAAGCTTAGTCGAAAACCCTAGAAGAGACAGTTTATGAATAGGTAGATTATGATTGACGGAGTCGAAGGCTTTACTAAAGTCAGTATAAAGGACATCAGTTTGACACTGTTTAGCAAATCCCGAAGTTACAAAGGTGGAAAATTCAAGGAGATTAGTAGAAACTGAGCGACGTTTAATGAATCCATGCGGTGATTTAGAGAATACAGAACTACAAAAATGTTGCAGCTGAGAAGTAATGATTTTTTCGAAGAGTTTAGGAATGGCAGATAAATTGGAAATACAGCGGTAGTTAGAGACATCAGATTTAGATCCCTTTTTATGAAAGGGAACTAAATAGGATTCTTTCCAGACGGTGGAAGAGTCACCAGTCTTGAGAGACAAGTTGAAAAGTTTTAGGAGAGGCACACAAAGAGATTCTGCACAAAGTTTAAGAACAGCACTCGGAACCGAGTCTGGTCCAGTGGAGAACGAAAACTTGCACGATTTTAAATATGTTAGGAGACCATCATAGTCGATGAATGGGGGAAGGATACAGTTAGAACTATTTATAGGGATAGGATAAGAGTAACTACTACTAAAGTCGTTCGATGGGGCTAGGATAGAGGGAGAGTTAATAGACGGGACAGAGTAGCATCGTTGGAAAACTGTTTAGGGTCGCGTTTAAAGTTAAGCTTGCATTTGGTCAAGTTTCTGTTGTAGCACAATGTATTGAATAAGGAAAATTTCGATTTTGCAATTGAGTACTTCGAAATATCTGATTGCAAACCGGATTTTTTAAACTTCTTGTACATACGGGATTTTAAATTCTTCAGATTTATTAATCTCGGGGTGAACCAGATAGGACCAGAAAGATTTCTGGAGGGAGTGACTAAAGGAACATGCATGGGAAAGATGGAAAAAATAGAGGTATAGAATGTATTCGTGGCAGACTCAATTTCCTGGAAATCGTCAAGGAATGACCAATCCATCTGAGATAGGGCAGTTTTCAAGGAGAGGAAATCAGCCTTCTTGAAGCAATAGATATTCGAAGGCTTAATAAACGACTTTATAGGGCTTGAAGACGGTAACATGAAATCAATTGAAAGTGTGGGATGGTATGGATCTTCAGGGAATGATAGAGGTGATCCTCGACATACCAAAGTGCTCGAAGCATCGGTAGTGAAGACGAGATCAAGGGTCCTACACATGCTATAAGGGTCCTACACATGCTTTTGCGTATGCCATTTACCTGGCCTAACGATGTATCGGACAGAGAATCAACGAAGTCATTCTGCATAGATGGGAACATTAAGTTTGAGTCATTGGATGGGGATCAAGTGACATTAGGGAGATTAAAGTCACCGAGGACAATAAGACGATCAGAATCACCAAGCTGAGACAAAACGGACTGGAGATGGGCAGCGTGAAGCATATAAGCTGTAAATTCAGAGGACGGTGGGATGTAAGAGCATGATATGTGTTCGGGCCAGCCGCTAATCAACAGGCCTAACTTAAAACTATACATACGCTACAATACAATACAATATTCAATGCACTTTAAACGCCCACGTTCGGCAGCGCTGCTGCGCTCTCTCTCTGTAAAGGGCGCTCTGCAGCCACCGCCTCGGCTCTAGCTTTGCTTAGCCGACGGTGCTAATTTCAGTAATCTGCTAACCTCTCTGCGCATTGGTTGCATTTGGATCTCGTTTACACATATATGTACATTTATCTGGTTGTGCTAAGAGCAAGCAATCGGCTTCCGCTAGCATCCGCCGGTATAAATAAACAGTTATTACATTTGAACAATTCGCGTTATTATTTTGGATAGAAATAGGTACCAAAAAAGCTTGGCATCTCAAACAGTGGTGACCCCGACGTGATTAAAGACATTGGCTAATCGCGTTTCGTGTAAAAACATTTAAATTGAACAATATATTCGGTTCTGTACAGTTTAACCACAAACAAATACATTTGTGCAGCATATAAAACGGTTTATGTGCAAATTCAGTTGAGAGTGCGGTCGTCTGAGATTCCGTTAGTTTAATCGTCGAATCTCTCATTCTATGCTCAGCCGCAGACACGGTTCTTGACTTTTCATGTCTCTCATTCTCGCTCCAGCTTCTGTGCACCGTCGCATAATCTTCAAGTCTCTCATTCTCTGCACAACTGCAGCCACGGTTTCGACTTTTCGTGTCTTCACTCTCTCTTTCTCGATTCTGTACGCCGTCGCTAAACGGTTATCTATTCTCCGTTGTTTCGTTGCATTTCACACCGTTAAACATGGAAAGCGATCCAAATACAGGCGCGGGCGAAAATATTGTGACGGCTAATAACAGGCTGAGTCTTTATAAACGTAAAGTTCAGTCTTTATATGATCGAATGAGCGGGCTCGGCGAATCATTCGCTGGCAATAAGATCGATAATTTGAACGCCACGGATATCGACGCTCGTTTCGACATGCTGGCAGAAATTCGAGAGGAATTTAATAAGGCCCATAATGAACTGGAAGCGCTCAATCAAGACGAGTGAGATGCGCAACAACTTTGATATACTCTTCATATCGTTGAAGGCTGAGCTACTGGCTGCTCTCGAACTAGGCCATTCGCGCGCTGCTGCCAATTCGACTACCCTACCAAACCATTCTGGACACAGTACCATCATCATGGCTCACAAGCAGCGACTTCCTGAGCTGAAAATACCCAAGTTCTCCGGTGTATACGTCCAGTATTCGGACTTTATGGCTATGTTCAATTCGATAATCGACGCGGATGCGGATCTCAGCGACATCGAGAAGTTCCAGCACCTTCGCTCTAGCCTCGCTGATGTGGCTTTGGATTCGGTTCGATCTATGGAACTCTCCAGTGCCAATTATCGTGTGGCGCTGGATATACTTAATAAACGTTTTAGTAATAAGCGACTTGTTTTTTTTTCAGGCACACATCAAGAAGATTCTTGGGCTCAAGAGAGTGGATTCGCCATCTCCCAAAAGGCTTCGGGAGTTTTCGGATGCAGTCAATTTGCATATGCGTGCTTTGCAAACATTAGGAACGGATTTGGAGATATCCCACTGCATTATAATTAACCTGCTGCTGCAGAAATTGGACGCTAAGACGCAAATGAAATGGGAAGAACACCTGTCGTCGGATGCCATACCTACAGCAAAGGATTTTTATGAATACTTGGAGAAGCGGTGCAAGAAAATGGAGACCTTGGAATACGGCACAGCGGCACCCGCTAGTAGCGCTCAGGTGGGAAAAACCCATAATTCTCATTTTAAGAAAACTTTTGTTGCCTCCAATTCTTCCACCGACTCATCTGGATGCAGTTTTTGCCATCCAGCGGGACATGGTATATATTCCTGCAAGATATTCGGGAATCTGTCTCCGTTGCTGCGCCACAAAGAAGTCAAGAAGCTTTTCCTCCGTTTCAATTGCCTGAAGGCGGGCCATCGGACTCGTGCATGCAACAGTGAAAAATGTCGAGTATGCGTTGGGAGGCACCACAGTTTGTTGCATTTCGAGAATCTGCAATCTACAACTCAAGACTCCCTAGATCTTTCTCCTCCAGATCTAACGCTCTAACCGGACGCTATTTCTGCCACTCAGCATTCTGTAGTTCTGCAGTTCACTTTCCCTGCTTCTACCTCTCCTACTGCCCAAGGTCTTCAATCCGATGCTGTGCTTCTGGCTACCGCTGTGGTTCTCGTAAAGAATCGGTATGGCGTTTTAGTTCCTTGTCGTGCCATACTAGATTCAGGATCTCAGCTTCATCTCATCACATCCAGGTTCGCCCATCAGCTTCAGCTTAGGAGAACTCAATCGTCTGCACTTGTCTCTGGGATCGGCGATACCAGCGTGGCTACTGAGGGATCCACCGGGAACATTTGTATGCATTCTCGCACAGCTGACTATACAACTACGCTTACTGCTCTTATAGCTCCTACGATCACCGATTGTCAACCAAGTTTCGCAGTCAATGTAGCCGATTGGAATATTCCGTCAAATATTCAGCTTGCTGATCCTGCATTTTTCAACCCTCAGCGAGTGGATCTTCTCATTGGTGCCAGCATTTTCTATGATCTCCTCTGCGTAGGGCAAATCAAACTCATCGATGGTCTGCCTCTTCTGCAGAAGACCCGGCTTGGGTGGATCGTATCTGGTGGTGGACAAAGGGTAGCACGCTCAGCGCTCTTGGCAACGCACAATTCTCCAGATTCGGAAGCTAGCACGGATCCAAGGTTGGACAAAACTCTTCGTATGTTTTGGGAGGTCGAGACTTGTGAGACCACTTCTCACGTTTGCCATCAGGGGAGTATTCAGTTCGTCTCCCGTTAAAGGATAATCGAGGATAATGGCGATCGCTTAGGGGAATCTTACACTCAGGCGCATCGTCGATTCATCAATTTGGAGCGAAAGCTGGATCGTGATACTACACTCAAGGAGCGGTACTCTGCCTTTATGAGGGAGTATGTTGAGTTGAAGCATATGTCCCCAGTCAACCCTGATTCTCGTAGTCTCTGCAGATATTTCTTGCCTCATCACTGTGTTTTAAAGGAGGATAGTACGACGACAAAGCTTCGTGTCGCTTTCGATGGTTCGGCAGCTACATCAACTGGATGTTCCCTAAATGATGCGATGATGGCTGGCCCTGTTATTCAGCCTGCATTCTTCAGCATACTAATTCGGTTTCGCACATATCCAGTCGCTCTCACTGGGGACATTTGTCAAATGTACCGCTGCGTACGAGTGTCTTCACCAGACAATTACTTTCAGTGCATTCTATGGCGAGATTCTATCCAGTCCGAAGTTCAGGTCTACACATTAGACACCGTCACATATGACACTAGAGCTGCATCGTTTTAAGCAGTTCGCGCAATGCACCAGCTGGCCATTGACGAGGGTGAGTCCTACCCTCTTGGCTCAGCTGCTCTGCTATAGGATTTTTACTTGGATGATCTCCCTATGAAGTCTTTGGAGTGGATTACTGCGGGCCCTTTTTCTACAGATCAGAAATCCGCACGAGGCCACCCATCAAGTGCTAGATCAGTGTATTCATTTGTTTTACTTCTAAGGCTATACACATGGAGCTCGTAAAGGAACTGACCACCGCTTCATTTCTAGGCACCCTGAAGCGTTTCACTTCCACGCGAGGAAGGCCAAGTCAAATTTGGTCCGACAATGCGACAAACTTCGTTGGCGCCAAGAACGAGCTTTTGGAGCTCAAGAAACTTGTTATGAGCGGCTCGCATATGAAGGAGGTCCATGAATCCTGCTTGGCAGACTCGATCGACTGGCGCTTCATCCCACCACGCTCTCCGCACTTTGGCGGTTTGTGGGAAGCGGTTTGTGGGAAGACAGCAAAGCATCACCTGTACCGCTCAGTTGGGCCCTCTGTGCTTGACTTCGACGAGCTGCGCACTCTAATCTGCCAGATCATGGCAATTGTTAATTCTCGCCCTTTGCTCTCGCTTTCAGAAAATCCTGCTGACTTAGATGTCCTGACTCCTACTCATCTGCTTTTAGGCGGTCCACATGAGGCAATCCTCGAGCCCGATCTGACGAAGCTGAACTACAATCGTCTGGTTGGCTGGCAACGGGTCACTCAGCTTCAGCAGATCTTCCGGAGCCGCTGGCGCGAAGAGTATCTAACTCTTTTGCAAGAGCGGTCGAAATGGCGGACTCCCACGCAAAATCTTTGCATAAACGATCTCGTTCTGATTAAGGACGAAAATCTTCCTCCAATGCGTTGGCCACTAGCTAGAGTGGTCGAGGTCGTCAAGGGCAAGGATGGAGTGTGCCGCGTAGCTGATTTCAAGACTGCCACAGGAACCATCAGAAGGGCCGTTACCCGGCTATGTGTGCTGCCCCTCAAGGATTCTGTTGAAAGACTGGCTTCCAACGGGGGGAGTATGTTCGGGCCAGCCGCTAATCAACAGGCTTTACTTAAAACTATACATACGCTACAATACAATACAATATTCAATGCACTGTAAACGCCCACGTTCGGCAGCGCTGCTGCGCTCTCCCTCTGTAAAGGGCGCTCTGCAGCCACTGCTTCGGCTCTAGCTTTGCTTAGCCGACGGTGCTAATTTCAGTAATCTGCTAACCTCTCTGCGCATTGGTTGCATTTGGATCTCGTTTACACATATATGTACATTTATCTGGATGTGCTAAGAGCAAGCAATCGGCTTCCGCTAGCATCCGCCGGTATAAATAAACAGTTTTTACATTTGAACAATTCGCGTTATTATTTTGGATAGAAATAGGTGGCAAAAAAGCTTGGCATCTCAAGCAATATGAATAAATTAAAAGAACACAGAAGAATTTTAACAACAATAATTTCAATAGTGTTGAGCTCATCGATGGAAAAGAGTTGGGAAGTTAAGTCGGAACGAACAGCAATTAGGACGCCACCACCTCGAGATGGTCGATCAGATATATATATGTTAAAATTATCTTAAGAGGTGGGGAAGAATTCAGTTTTTTGAAGTAGGTAGAAAATCAGTAGAAGGAGTTGGAAGGATTCCTACCCGAGGAGCGAAGATCGTGATCGACTATTGAAAATATGACAGATAGTGTGCTCGGGCCAGAAAGAGGGTTCCAACAAAGTCTTAACAAACTTCTCCAGAACAAGAATTTTGAAGGAGGAAATACTACGTTTTTCTTTAAAAGAAAATTTAGTAACTACTATGTCAGAGGAGCTATTAATGTTTAATTTAGAGAAAATATACTCTCGAACCATAGCATCCGTAGCCGATTCCATAAGACGTGAGACGAAAATAGATTTTAGAGGAGCGACAGCGAAAAGAGTAGATCGGTCAAGAGGGGTCACATGGTTTATGGGTGAGGCAGAGGCGGGTTCTACCCGAGGAGCAGATGGGATAGCGCTGGCTGAGAAGCCAGTGCGAGCCGGTGTGGAAGGAACTACTTCAACTTCCAGGCTGACAGCAGTATCGACTTCCGAGCCAGTGCAAGCCGGTGTGGAGGGAACTACTTCAACTTCCATGCCGACATCAGTATGATCATTACTGTCCGGTTGGACAACCTGGGCAATCACAGGCACTGGATGAACATTACTGTCCAGTTGGACATCCTTGGCAGACACAGGCACAGGTGAACAGCCAATATGTGAAGAGCCAGCCGTCTTGTTCGATGTACTTGCATGTACATCGATTTCCTTGGCGCCAAAGTCGATCAAGGCTGGCGAACTGATTGGAGGAACGTCAGAGTCTTTAGCTGCAAGAGAATTAGAACTGTGAACACTGGGCAGACTAGGTGTAACCTTTCTTCTCTTTGAAGACTCATTTATAATTTTAAGATTTTTAAAATGTGTTTCCATTGAGATAAACTTATCTTGTAATTTCCGGAGTTCCGAGCGGACGGCAGCGAATTCGTTATGAATCTATCTCATAAAGGTTCTCATATCGGCTTTAACTGCCCTGCAATCCCAGATGAGACCGCAGCGGGTCTTAATAAGATCGACAACGCGACCACCGATATGACTAAAACCCGCGCAGCTAGAGGGAGCCGTGTTGTCACACAACCAGCAGAAAATAAATGTTTGACGTGTAGCTACCGAACGGTGACCGTCACAGCGTTTAGCACAGCAGGTGCTCATTGTTTGATATTAGAAACAATAAATATGTAAAAAAGAAAAGAAAAAAGAAAGGTAAAATATAAGTCGGTGTGGTGCAGAGATAGTGATTTCAGCTTGTGTTACACAATTGCGCGCGCAAGAACGAACAAAAATGTCACAATAACGGAAAGTGTATGGAGAGAGAGATAACAGATAAGCAGAGGGTGGATAAAAACAGAGAGCGGTACAGAGAGAGGAAGCGCACCGCAGTAGAATAGGCAACAACAAAACTGCTGCGATTAAGAAAGTGCAGAGAAGTTAAGAATGCACAATAGGAATTGAAAATTGAAAATAAATGCACAAAAGTAATGTAACAAAATTTGAGAAAAGAACAGGATACAAATAACACCGAGAAACACAGAATTCGGCAGGCCCGGTATATGTATGTATGTTAATATGTATGGAAAATAAGCAGATGATAGACAAAGTAGACGTATAAAATTAGATAGCGGCTCATGGAGAGTGCAGTATACAATGCATATAGCAACAACAAATCAGCTGAGCATAGGAACGAGTGGGACTAGTGCACAAAAATTGCAAAATTGCAATTGCAATTGAAATTAACTGCACAAATGCACGATAAAAGAATAAACACCGATAGTAATTTAGTTGCACGATCAGTTTAAAACACAGTAAGAAATAATACAACACAATTACTTTCCCTTGGTCACAAAAATAAAATTAATTAGGCGGAGCGAAGTAAAGACACGACCAAGGTGACCGCGCCGGCAATAATGAAATATACTATTTTGGGCCCGAAATAATACCAAAATATACTATTTGAATATTCATTTAAAACCACAAAAATACCAAAACGAATTGCAGCTAAAAGGCTTTAAAATTTGAATTTGTTTTTGCAATTTACAAAAAGAATGAATAAAAAAATGCAATTGATCGAGGGTTCAAAAAGAAAATGTTTTTATATCCTTTTTATACAAGTTTATTTCACTCTTTATTGACTTAAAACTAAATATATTTATTAACATATATAATGATTATCAAGTGAGGCATAAAATCAAGGCATATATCAACTTCAAGGCATAAAACGTAGGTGAGCATGAAATCCGCCGTAAGAAAACGTAGGTGAGGATGGAATGCCACGTCATTAACCGGTAGTATCGACTCTTTTACACCTCTTTTCCCTTGATTAATAATAAAATACTATTTTCCAAGCTGCTCTATAACGTAATTAATATTGTATTTTGCAAATTTTGAAAAAGCTCACAAAATAATTTCTTTATTAGTTCAACCATATTAACAATGTGGTTGATGTTGAGCTACTGAACTTCTTCAGCAGCGTCTATGCAAAATTTAATTAAAAAACAAAAGGGTTTAGATTCAATGTATGTGTGTATATTGTGTATGTGTTTTTGTTCAATTTGGGTTCTTATCGAAAGAACAATGCGAGACGAAAGGTTGGCGGTAACACGTTTGTGCACGACGATGATCAAATTTTGAGTAAAAACTGCTCCGAAGATGTGCCTCCCACGCAGCTCTTGTTGGACGACGAACGACGAAGAAAGGGCGATGTAGCGATAAAGAGTGCAGGGCGACAGCAAGCAAGAAATAATTAAGAGAGATGCTCTCTTTATGCTGCCGTGGGCCGGCGCTAAGCCGAACATACTCCCCCGTTGAAGAGTACGGGTCTTCGACATCCTTCTTTGGCAGCATACACAACTTCGCAACGGCCCTTGTGGCTATCCCAGTAGCCGTTTTGAGCTCAGCTACCCTGGGAACACCATCCTTCCCGACGATTAACTTAGTCACCCTTCCCAATGGCCACTTGAGGGGAGGCAGGTTCTCGTTCTTTACGAGCACTACGTCGCCGATGCTGAGACTAGGCTGCCCAGTTCTCCACTTAGCTCTCTCCTGAAGAAGGGTGAGGTACTCCTCTCGCCAGCGGGACCAAAACGTCTGCTGCAGAAAGTTGACCTGCTGCCAGCGATCAAGACGATTGAAGTTTAGTCTGGTTACATCTATCTCTGCAAACATAAGGATCGGCGCAGTGCCCAAGAAATGCGCAGGTGTTAGCACGTCCAAATCGTCGGGATGCTCTGAAATGGGAAGCAATGGTCTTGAGTTGACTATAGCAGTTATATGGCATACGAGGGTTCTCAGGCCATCGAAGCAAAGTACGGAGCTGGAGGCGGAACGGTAGAAGTGATACTTGGCTGTCTTCACCGCTGCCTCCCAGAGCCCGCCAAAGTGGGGAGACCGAGGGGGAATAAAGCGCCAGTCGATGTGATCTGCGACGCAAAACTCCTGAACTGTCTTCTGGTGCTTTTCGGAGAGGAACAGCTTCTTCAGCTCCGCCAACTCGTTCTTAGCTCCAACGAAGTTAGTTGCATTATCAGACCAAATCTCCCTCGGCTGACCACGAGTACAAATGAACCGCTTGAGCGCGCTAATGAACGCTGGCGTTGACAAATCCTGCACAAGCTCCAAGTGCACGGCCTTGGTGGCAAAACAAATAAATACGCAAACGTAGCATTTGATGGGTGGTCTGGTCCGCACCTCACTCTTGTAGAAGAATGGACCACAAAAATCCACGCCTGTAACAGCAAAGGCGCAAGTTGCATTCACACGCTCCTTTGGCAGGTCAGCCATGATATGTTGAAGTAAGCGCGGCTTGGCCTTAAAACATCTTGTGCAGCGATTTACGACATTTGCCACCGTCTTGCGCCCTCCAATTGGCCAATACTCATGACGAATTAGTGCGATTAATGCTCGTGGTCCAGCGTGCAAGTTCCGCTCATGAAACTGCACAACTACAGCTGAAGTGACGGGATGACGCCTTGGAAGAATAACTGGATGCCGCGCGTTGAAATCAAGTGATGAGTTCGCCAACCGTCCACCGACGCGTAATAGTCCATGTTCATCCAGAAATGGTGCGAGCGACGAAATAGAACTCGACGGCTGCACCTGCTCTCCATCCCGCAAAGCCTTGTAGTCAGCCCATAACTGCACTCTCTGTATTGAACGAATGAGTAACCGTGTGCCGCCAACGATGTCATCCACTGTTACTCCCGATGACTTTTTGCGCCTCACAAATTTGAATACGTATGCAAACGTGCGCTGAAGCTTTCCGAAGGAATTGGTAAATTTCCGGCCATCAGAGAGGTCTACGAATGGGCAAACTGCAATGAGGACTCTCTTGCGAAGCTCCAGTGTCGGCAGGTCTTGTGTAGATGACGATGGCCACATCGGTTTCTCATCTCAAAGAAAGAGTGGCCCCTGGGACCAAAGATGCGATTCCAAAAGTTCCGATGGCAGAGCGCCTCTGGATAAGATATCCGCAGGGTTCTGAGCGGTTGGAACGTAGCGCCATTCCATCTGAGCAGTCCGCTCCTGAATGGCCGATACCCGATTTGCAACGAAGACGTTAAAACTTGATGGGTCATTGCGAATCCAAGACAAGGCAGTTGTGGAGTCGGACCAGCAATAGAAGCTTCTAGTAAATAATTTAAGTTGATGGATCTCACTGATCAATTGAGAAAGTAGGTCAGCGCCACATAACTCCAACTTGGGCACCGTCAATACCTTGACAGGGGCGACACGAGACTTCGCACAGAAAAGTTGCACGTATGCGCCATTCTTGGTCCTTGAGACGATATAAATACATGCGCCATACGCGTCTAGACTAGCATCACAAGAACCATGAACCTCGACCTTTGACCTGGGACACAATGCGAGGCAAAGAAATCTAAAACGCTGAGAGGCAGACAAATTCTCGCAGAAAGTGGTCCACGCTGACGAAAGAGACTCGGGTAGACTCTCATCCCATTGGAGCCGCTCCTTCCACACCAGCTGAAGAAAAATCTTTGCCTTTGCAATGACAGGCCCAATTAATCCAAGGGGATCATAAAAACGAGCGATAGTTGACAACATAGAGCGCTTTGTCGGCTTTGAAGACAACTGTGCGGGTACTACGGAAAAGAGAAATTCATCGGATGCAGGCTCCCAAACCAATCCAAGGGCCTTTGTAAAATCGGTGCCATCGTCGAAACTTAGCAGCGTTTCTTTATCGTTGTCAGGAACTCCTTCAAGCACGGCAGGAACGTTGGAGCACCATTTCCGAATTATGAAGTTTCCCCGAGCCAGCAACTGGGATGTCTGCTTCATCTTCTCACGCACTTCCTCTACAGATCCTCCACCAGTCATCAAATCATCGACATAAAAATTGGACGCCAACACTTCCGAGCCAATAGGGAATGACGATTTTTCTTCTTCGGCCAATTGGAGCATCGCACGAATTGCAAGATAGGAAGCTGGCTTGGTCCCATACGTGACCGTATCGAGTTTAAACGTCTTTACATTTTCCTGCGGCGAATCTCTCCATAAGATGCACTGAAGGTAATTATCTGGCTCAGTTACCCGGACACATCTTGCAGATGTCCCCAGTCAGCGCAATTGGGAACGTACGGAAACGCAGTAATGTATGTAGAAGCTTTGGTTGGATAGTAGGCCCAGCCATTAGAACCTCGTTTAGAGAGAACCCCGTTGACGTTGATGCAGATCCATCGAACACAACCCGCAGTTTGGTAGTTTGTGAAGGGGCAGAGCCCATCACAAAACACATGCGGTTCACGGGAACCGTATAGAGCATCACCGACGTAAACCAGAATGAGCATCACTAACAGACAAGCGACAACGCAATACCCCGACACCCAAGTAACGGTAAACAGGAGCCGCAGCCGAGAGCGACAGAGAGAGCAGCAACAGCAGCAGAACGTTCGAGAAATCGACAACGCAATACCCCGACACCCAAGTAACGGTAAACAGGAGCCGCAGCCGAGAGCGGCAGAGAGAGCAGCGACAGCAGAGAGCGAGCGTCGATCACCTACGCGACGACAAGCGACAAACGCCGGCAGAGGCTACAGGCAGAGGCACGAGCCTGGAGGCCTGGAGTGGCCGGCCGAGAAATGGATAGGGGAGTGATTTTTGAGCAGCCAAGAAAGGCAGAAGTGCGCGGTCGAAAAGTAAAAATTAAAAGTGCCAGCAGCCAGGATCAGCGGGAGCCAGGATGACGGGAGGAGACAGCGGGTAAGCTGGCCTCGCGTAAGCGAGCTAGGGAAGGGAAGCTAGGTGCGACAGGGGCTCCTAAGAATAAAAATAGTAGTTAATCAGACCAATAAAGTGAAATATTAGCAGAAGATTTTTGAATTTCATATCTATGCATCGATCATTTAATACTATAGCCCGCAAGCCCTCGATTCTTAACCCACCCCTTGTCCCGTATTGGGTGCCGAATTAATATTCCCTTTGCATGGCGGGAACTCAGCCAGTGGAGTTTTACGCGGATGCCACGACTTCCACGGACTGAGATTCCCCTCCCGTAGAACTACCTCCTCGTAGCCTTTCCTCATCCTCGGGGATCACCGCTGGGCAATCGTGTACGCGGACGCCACGCGATTTGCCAAGCCGGTGGTCACCCCTCCCGTTGAATGCTCCTCCCTCCATCCCCTTTCCCTTCCATCCCGGCACCCCAACTCGGCCACACCACACGCAGCACGCCTCCCGCGCCTGTACCCAGGCCGAGGGGTACGCGGCGCCATACTCGCTAGCTACGAGTGGGGGGTACCACCGACCACGTGCCCCGTGTACCCCGGCCCCCCAACGGCCACACCAGCCACAACACGTGCCCACGCCCAGGCCCGGGATACCCGGCACCGCCTTCGCTGCCTACGAGTGGAGGGTACTACCTCCTGCCGGCTGCGCGCGTGCCAGATCCCCACCAACTACGCCATCCCATAGCACACCCCTGGTCGAGGCACCGACCACGGCAAACGTCGGCACCGCGCGGAGTGCACGCGCCACCCGTCCCTCCCCTACACTTCGTCCGTCCGATCCCTCTCTATGGTCCCCTAATACAAATAATTCTGTATGGGGACCGGGCCCTGGACAGACTGAGAGGCTGTACCCCGGCCTGAGACAGGAACTTCCTTACAGATGGCGCCCGAGCAGGGACCTGAGAGCGGATCGGGGAAGAGGTAGCTTGGAAATTTCCCCGAATTTCTAAGCTGAAAACGCCCTCCGCGCAGCAGAAAAGTACAGTAACCAGAGCAGCAGAATAGTAGCGGGATCACGCGGCCACGTAGCCCGGCCACAAGGTTGTGCAATCAAACCAAGCGTGGGCAGACAGCAGCAGCGACAACAGCATCAGGCATAGGAAAACAGGAGCAGAGCACCAATCTTCACTCTCTGGTTCAAATACAGCCGAGGCTGGTTTTCCCCCCCTCCCCCTAGCAAACAACCGCAAGCCCTGATTCAAAAAGCGATCGCCCGGGTACAGTAGGCACGGCCACTGACACGCCAGAGAGAATCAGGAACAACGCCAACGCCAACGCCACGCCACGCCACACCACGTGCGAGAGAGACGGCACGTGACGCCGGGAGAAGAGCTTGGCCCCTCCACGTGCCTTGCGCGACCAGACAGCAGCAGCGGTCGCCGAGGCGCCCGGCGACAACGGCGCATCGATACCATCGGAGAGAGAGGGCGACCACCGCGACACGGCGACAAGGCGAACCACAGCCGCGCGGCCGCGGTACGCGACGATCAGGCACGGGTAGCGTGTCTCGGCGCCCAGCATCCCTAACGCGGGCAGCGGCGACACGGCGACACGACGACACAGCGACAAGATGACAGCAGAGGAGAGAGAGGGCTTCGCTCGGCAGCAGAGCTCTCTGAGAAAAAGCTTGGCAGCAGCAATAAGAGAATCAAGTCCGAGCCTTCGACCAGGAAGCATCACGCCGCGACCAGTGCCGCGCCTCGGACACTAACGCTGAGAAACATATCCTGACCCAGGATCCCTGAATCCAGTGCCGCGCCCCGGGTCCAGCCACTGCATATCCTTTCGAAGGATCCCTGATCCCAGTGCCGCGCCTCGTACACTAACGCTGAGAAACATATCCTGACCCAGGATCCCTGAATCCAGTGCCGCGCCCCGTGTCCAGCCACTGCATATCCTTTCGAAGGATCCCTGATCCCAGTGCCGCGCCTCGGACACTAACGCTGAGAAACATATCCTGACCCAGGATCCCTGATCCCAGTGCCGCGCCTTGTACACTAACGCTGAGAAACATATCCTGACCCAGGATCCCTGAATCCAGTGCCGCGCCCCGTGTCCAACCACTGCATATCCTTTCGAAGGATCCCTGATCCCAGTGCCGCGCCTCGTACACTAACGCTGAGAAACATATCCTGACCCAAGATCCCTGAATCCAGTGCCGCGCCCCGTGTCCAGCCACTGCATATCCTTTCGAAGGATCCCTGAGACTCGAGCAAAGAGGGAGGAAGACATGGATGAGCAGAAACTTCAACTGGCAGTGCCGGAACTAAACATCACTACCCAGGGTTCCGAGGACAACACACCGGCCACAGAAGGTAACCCTCCGCGTCAAGGAGTCCAACGACTGGTCATACCGAATCTGCCCAGTGCGAGCCGAGGATCCAGCACCGGACCAAGGCGTCTCCTGCAGAGCAGCAGAGAAGCACGGACACCTTGGCGTCAACGAGCACTCACGCCTCGTTGACCAAGGGATCCTCAACACCGCCACGATACAGTGCAGGAACCTTGGCGTCGACGAGCACACACGCCTCGTCGACCAAGGCGTCTCCTGCAGAGCAGCAGAGAAACACGGTCACCTTGGCGTCAACGAGCACTCACGCCTCGTTGACCAAGGGATCCTCAACACCCCCACGACACAGCGCAGGAACCTTGGCGTCGACGAGCACACTCGCCTCGTCGACCAAGGCGCCTCCTGCAGAGCAGCAGAGAAGCACGGACACCTTGGCGTCAACGAGCACTCACGCCTCGTTGACCAAGGGATCCTCAACACCGCCACGATACAGTGCAGGAACCTTGGCGTCGACGAGCACACACGCCTCGTCGACCAAGGCGTCTCCTGCGGAGCAGCAGAGAAAAACGGACACCTTGGCGTCAACGAGCACTCACGCCTCGTTGACCAAGGGATCCTCAACACCGCCGCGATACAGTGCAGGAACCTTGGCGTCGACGAGCACACTCGCCTCGTCGACCAAGGCGTCTCCTGCAGAGCAGCAGAGAAACATGGTCACCTTGGCGTCGACGAGCACTCACGCCTCGTTGACCAAGGGATCCTCAACACCCCCACGACACAGCGCAGGAACCTTGGCGTCGACGAGCACACTCGCCTCGTCGACCAAGGCGTCACCTGCGGACCAACAGGGCAACACGGACACCTGGGGAAAACGTGCCCTGTTGACCAAGGACTTCACCCAAGGCAGGAAACGAAAAGCCTTAACGCTAAGCCCCGACGGCACTCCACTAGCGTCGTCTCAAGGCCTTCTACGAAGACGACGATGACCGCAACAACCACGAGGATCCAGAAGCCGAAGACGAACCGGGCGGACGAGCCCACGCACACGCGAGTTCATGAGGGCCACTAAGAGTAGTGCGCTGCCCTAATGTCCTCGCCCCGCAAGGGGCAACCACTGCAACGGTCACAGTAAGCCCAGTATAACTCCCCTTAAGGGACTAGACCTAAACCATGGCATTGTATAATTTTAAGTGTACACATCACATTGCATATGACGATAACCCTCACAAATTGTAAGTCGCACCTATAGGTAGGGCCAGGTACAAGGGAATATTTAGCTAGGCAGGATCGGATCTCCAAAAGTTTCTCCCCTTAGACACTTCGACAAGAACCACGCCAGATTAAACGACGCCCAGCCGCCAGAGGCACCATGTGGTCAGAGAGGACACCCTAGAACCTCGTCCCCCACAGAGATGCCCCCCGAGGCACGACGCATCACCGCAGCAGGACTAACCTCGACCAGAGCGAGCAACGCCACAGAGCCCACACCAGTCCAGGGAACCCACGGGACCATAGCCCACCAGAACGCGTTCGCCGAAGCATGCCGAGAGTATCACGCCAACATCAGGGCCCAGCGCCACCACCACACCGGGACCCCGAACCCGGCATATCGAGGAGCACGAAGGTCGCACCTTTAGGGTCTCGATCAACCGGGGCGGCCAGGTTTTCATTTCTATCCGTCCCCCGAAGTAGGAAGGGAGTGTGAAGGGGCAGAGCCCATCACAAAACACATGCGGTTCACGGGAACCGTATAGAGCATCACCGACGTAAACCAGAATGAGCATCACTAACAGACAAGCGACAACGCAATACCCCGACACCCAAGTAACGGTAAACAGGAGCCGCAGCCGAGAGAGGGAGAGAGAGCAGCAACAGCAGCAGAACGTTCGAGAAATCGACAACGCAATACCCCGACACTCAAGTAACCGTAAAAAGGAGCCGCAGCCGAGAGCGACAGAGAGAGCAGCAACAGCAGCAGAACGTTCGAGAAATCGACAACGCAATACCCCGACACTCAAGTAACGGTAAACAGGAGTCGCAGCCGAGAGCGGCAGAGAGAGCAGCGACAGCAGAGAGCGAGCGTCGATCACCTACGCGACGACAAGCGACAAACGCCGGCAGAGGCTACAGGCAGAGGCACGAGCCTGGAGGCCTGGAGTGGCCGGCCGAGAAATGGATAGGGGAGTGATTTTTGAGCAGCCAAGAAAGGCAGAAGTGCGCGGTCGAAAAGTAAAAATTAAAAGTGCCAGCAGCCAGGATCAGCGGGAGCCAGGATGACGGGAGGAGACAGCGGGTAAGCTGGCCTCGCGTAAGCGAGCTAGGGAAGGGAAGCTAGGTGCGACAGGGGCTCCTAAGAATAAAAATAGTAGTTAATCAGACCAATAAAGTGAAATATTAGCAGAAGATTTTTGAATTTCATATCTATGCATCGATCATTTAATACTATAGCCCGCAAGCCCTCGATTCTTAACCCACCCCTTGTCCCGTATTGGGTGCCGAATTAATATTCCCTTTGCATGGCGGAACTCAGCCAGTGGAGTTTTACGCGGATGCCACGACTTCCACGGACTGAGATTCCCCTCCCGTAGAACTACCTCCTCGTAGCCTTTCCTCATCCTCGGGGATCACCGCTGGGCAATCGTGTACGCGGACGCCACGCGATTTGCCAAGCCGGTGGTCACCCCTCCCGTTGAATGCTCCTCCCTCCATCCCCTTTCCCTTCCATCCCGGCACCCCAACTCGGCCACACCACACGCAGCACGCCTCCCGCGTCTGTACCCAGGCCGAGGGGTACGCGGCGCCATACTCGCTAGCTACGAGTGGGGGGTACCACCGACCACGTGCCCCGTGTACCCCGGCCCCCCAACGGCCACACCAGCCACAACACGTGCCCACGCCCAGGCCCGGGATACCCGGCACCGCCTTCGCTGCCTACGAGTGGAGGGTACTACCTCCTGCCGGCTGCGCGCGTGCCAGATCCCCACCAACTACGCCATCCCATAGCACACCCCTGGTCGAGGCACCGACCACGGCAAACGTCGGCACCGCGCGGAGTGCACGCGCCACCCGTCCCTCCCCTACACTTCGTCCGTCCGATCCCTCTCTATGGTCCCCTAATACAAATAATTCTGTATGGGGACCGGGCCCTGGACAGACTGGGAGGCTGTACCCCGGCCTGAGACAGGAACTTCCTTACAAGTTGTGCTTTCTTCCTTAAGCACGCAATGATGGGGCAAAAAATATCGACAGCGACTGAACAGTTCTGATTCTACTAACGACATGTGATTGAGTTCTTGGTACTCGCGGATGAAAGAGGAGTACTGAGCCTTTAGCTGCGGCCGACGCCCGAGTTTCCGCTCCAAATTGAGGAACCGGCGATATGCTTGCATATACGAATCACCCAAGATATCCAAACTTCTTTTGATGGGCAACTTCACAGCGAACTCTCCAGATGACAAGCGCGAGAAATTAGCTTTGAAGTGCTCCTCACAATCAATATCCTCCTGCTTGACCGTTACCGAAACTTCAGTGGAACTTTCTATCTCCCAAAACCGCCTCAGCAGCATTTCCACTTGATCGAGAGACTCATGACCTGTGTCGGATGAGCACCGAGACCCCAACAAGGCTGTTTTACGAGGTTGCTGGCCACCTCCTGAAACCACCCATCCAAGGCGAGTCTTCTGAAGCGATGGCAAGCCTGTTGCCAATTTGATTTGGCCAACGCACAGAAGGTCAAAGAAGAGACTAGCCCCAATGAGCAGGTCAATACGCTGCGGCCTGAAGAACTGCGGATCTGCCAGTGGGATGTTCTGCGGAATCTTCCAGTCGGAAACGTCTACTGAAAAACTAGGCTGCTGCTCGGTGATTGTGGGTGCTACCAATGCGACGAAACTGATACTGTAGTCAGAGGCTTGCGACTGCAAATTGAGGCACACTGTGTAGCCCTCCGATGCGAAACTAGAGTCCCCAAGACCCGATACTGCGGCCGATGACATGGTCTTCTTTAGTCTAAGCTGCTGAGCGAGACTGGATGTTATTAGGTGCATTTGTGACCCGGAATCCAAGAGTGCCCGACATGGCACGAGAGATCCAGCGCGATCCTTTAACAAAACCACTGCAGTGGCTAAGAGTACGACATCATTGCAAGAATTGTGAGCTATCAGGGCGGTGGCTGAGGCCTGTGAATGGGCTTCAGGGTGCGGTGACGACGAGACAGCAGACTCCGATTGCGAGCGTCTGTCATTGAAATGCAATAACGTGTGATGTCTGATCCCACAGTGGCGACAAGTTGAGGACCTGCAGGTGCGAATTTGATGGCCGGGCTTCAGGCAATTCATGCAAAGACTGAGTTTCTTCACCTCTAGTTGGCGCAGTGAAGGCGAGAGATTTAAAAACAAAGTGCAGGTATAAATATTATGGCCATTAGTATTGCAAAATACACAGTCAAGAGCAACCGATTCAGTCGCTACGAAAGAACTCTTACTGCTGTTAAATGGTTTTTTATTCCTTCCCACCTGAATGCCGGGCGCATACATTGCCCTAGTGTGCTCCTGATTCTCCAACTTCTGACATCTTTGCTCCAGAAACTCGGTGAATTGCTCGGCTGTGGGTATACTATCCAGTGACGGAGTGTCCTCCCACTTGGCTTGTGTGGCACTGTCTACCCTCTGCAGCAGGCTGTGTATTATAATAACGTCAGCAATCTGTTCCTTTGTCCCAATACCTTTTAAGGCTCGCAGATTGCCAATTGCGGTATCTGTCAAGAACCGAAGTTGAGACACAGACGACTCCTCAACGCGCTGCACACCCAGAATGTCATTGACGTGAGCCTGAAAAATTAACCGTTTATTATTAAAACGTCTGTTCAGTAAATCCAAAGCGATGGGATAGCTGGCGTGGCAAAATTCCAACGACGAGATCGTGTCTAGAGCCGGTCCCTTTAGGCAGGATCGTAGATGCTGCAATTTCTCCACATTCGTTAAGTCAGGCTCCGTGTCGATTATCGAGGAAAACATGCTCCAAAAGGCGGAGTACTGTGAGTAGCCCCCACTGAATTCTGGAAGCTTTAACTCCGGTAGGCGATGCCGATGCTGCATTATAACCGTAGCCGGGGCTTCTGAAGCATGGTCCGTCCGCATTGTTGAGCAGGGGAGCATTGTGGGCTGCCGCTTGTTCAACTCATGCTTAATTCTGCTCTCCAGCATAACCACGCACTCGTCAAACTCTTTTCTTAACGGACTACCGATCTCATCAAGATCGATTCTTTCCAGAGCATCATGATGCTCATTGAAAGACACGACAAGATCCAATACAGACTTCAAACGGACGTTCAATTCCTCCTCCGTGAGCTCCCCAATCTTCTCTTTGCCGACGGCAATTTCAACTCCCCGCGCTGCACTTAGCATGGCTTGCACCTTGCGCTTGTAGTACGCAATGTCCACATTGAGAGACAAGGGGGAATCGACAGCGATAGGGGAGGGGGTTCCATCAGTAGACATTGTGTGTGTTTGATAAAGCAAAAGCCGAGGTTAATAGCCGGTGAATAGCTTCGAACAGTTTGAAAGGCACTTCCCAATCGATCGCAGCGCTCGAACACACGGGTACAGACCAGCAGCGAGAATTCGCAATTTGCCAACAACAACAATGGCATACACACTGAGAGCACCGAAACCGTAACGAAACAACAGCAAGCAGAAGGTAAAGCAGATGACGCGATAACCGTTACTATTGCTTGTGCACAACTGAGGAACCGAACAACCGTTGTTTTATGCGAGTAAGGCAATGACAAAATTTGGATAAATGCAATTGTTTTATATTGTTTTTTAATGTTTTTTAATCACGTCGGGGTCACCAAAATGTTGAGCTACTGAGCTTCTTCAGCAGCGTATATGCAAAATTTAATTAAAAAACAAAAGGGTTTAGATTCAATGTATGTGTGTATATTGTGTATGTGTTTTTGTTCAATTTGGTTTCTTATCGAAAGAACAATGCGAGACGAAAGGTTGGCGGTAACACGTTTGTGCACGACGATGATCAAATTTTGAGTAAAAACTGCTCCGAAGATGTGCCTCCCACGCAGCTCTTGTTGGACGACGAACGACGAAGAAAGGGCGATGTAGCGATAAAGAGTGCAGGGCGACAGCAAGCAAGAAATAATTAAGAGAGATGCTCTCTTTATGCTGCCGTGGGCCGGCGCTAAGCCGAACAGTTGATTTCTAACATTTTGTTCGTCAGCAGCCAAACCCAATAACTCGTGTTTTCAAGCGATATACTTTCCAATAGCAAAAATTGCAGTGCAAAATTCTTTCGCGAAAGACCTGAAATGCACAGAATGGCCAATATACTATTAAATACCACAAATACAATCAATATACTATTAAATACCACATTTTTCACCCAAAAAGAATACAATATACCAATATACCACAAATATACGATTGGGCAAAATTTGAGCTAATTAAATACCAAAAAGTATTTAAAATACCATAATCGGTCTCCATGGACACGACTGCCAGCAACGATAGTTGATATCGGTATCGGTATATGTAAATACTTATATAATATATGCACATATAAGCTTTGTAGTGACTCTTGAAACCAGTCGTCGAAAAACTGTGGGGGCTCTGCTACGGCGGTTTTAGGGTAAGGGATTCTAAAACTGTGGAGGTAGGAATTTTGGCTCCCTCTGGGGGTGATCATAACCGAGTGACATTGGTAGAGAAAGTGGCAGTGGCAGGGAAAAAGGAGAAAGCGATGACAAAGGGATTGTCATTTAGACGTCATTTGGGAGATCCGACAAGGTTCATGGTAGCTCGGGTCGTGTCCATCTTCCTTTTGGATTTCAGCCTTGGAACGAGTAACACCGTCTGCTCCGCGATAGTGCCTTTAAATTACGGTTCAGAGAGTTTTTGTTCTCGAATTTTCGCAATTAAGAAAAAGTGGTGTTAGTAAAGTGATCGCTACTCGCAGCATTTCTCGTCGTTAGACGGCGTTCCAAGAGATTATCCGCATTATTTCAGGCCTTGGTGCCAAATCCCTTGGGTAAGTGCAAACCGATGGGATATCCCATATTTTTTTGTTAGTTTCGGGCGTTAGATTGTCGATTTCCCGCACCAATAGATTTAGCACCCAACGTCGCTTAGTGGGAGCCGCTAAGCAACGCACAGCTGATCTCCGAGCGACAAGAGATAGAGGAAAGGAGACGGAAAAAAAAGGGTCACGTCAGTTCACACGCTCGCGCGCAGCCAGTCCAACGTGGCTGGAGCGGCTGCTTTCCTCCCGGTGTCAAACGACGCAAAATTCAGTGGAAAACTCGGAAGTTCAGTTTTATCCGGCTTCTACGGAGCCCCAAAGGGGCGAGGTAGCAAAAACACAAAAAAAAAAAAAATTTTTGGAAAACGACTCAATTTTGGACCGTCATGAACCCCGAATAAACCTAACCTCAACCCTGCCGAAAATTGTATAGCCAGCGATAAGCGTCGACATGGGCGGCATATATGTAAGAGAGTGATAGCCTCCGGGAAGTGTGTAGGCCAACCGGGAAATCGCCCAAAATATGGTATTGAAAAAGTATTAAAGTGCCCAAAAAAAAAAAAACTACAAGAACTGCACTCAGGAAACCAAGAAGCCCTATAGTTAGTGCGAAATGAAACGGAAATTGTAAACGAAAATTTAGAGTGCTCTGGGAGTTTTGACGGGGGCAGAGATAACAGAAGGAGAGGCCAAAGATATTGGCAGCGATCCCGTATGGGAGCAAGCACTAGCGACGCTGACGACCGAGTAGGGAAGCGGAGGGGATAGAGGGATACCGATTAAGAGATTAGGTTAAGAGTAGGTAGCGAGCAAGGAAAAGAATAAGAAAGAAGAAAGCGAGTGAAACAGTTAAATATATGTACATACAGTAAGAAACAGGCCTTAGAATAGGTTCAAAAACCAAAAACAAAAAAAAAACCCATATATATAATTGGGATATGATGGTCCAAAATGAGCGTGGGACTGAATATGTTGAATGTTCCCAAATATTAATCAAAAACATGCACTAATTTCTTTATAACAAAACAAAACCCAACACCCCGTCCTAATACCACAGCTTGCAGCACCTCCCGAAAGCGCTTTCAACGGTGGATCGCGGCAAAAAGTGAGTAACCGACTATTTGTGCTTTATATTTATTTTTGCATGCATCATATCAATATTCATCCCATGCTGACCCATATGATTGTCATGCCCAATTATTGGCATAGCCATAGCCGTAACAGTGTCGTCTGTTAAATTGGCACAGTCGATTTAAATATTCCGCCTTTTGAATTCCTTAGTCTTTATATTTATATATATATTATTTAGATTTATATTTGTTTATTTATATTTAAAACTTGTTTTCCCTTTATCATTTAAGTTTCTTTTTAAGCTATAGCGATCAGATTGTATAATTGTTGGAGTTTAGGGTTAGTGAGGCGCCATGAATAATTGTCTAATAATAAATAAGTTTTTGATAGAAGCTTAAGATGTTCTAGATTGGGTCGTGTAGTGGAAGCCATGCCTCGTCGAAATATGGAAATGAAATAACTCTTGGGGTTGTGCAAGGGATCATCGGCCACTATGGTGGTATTGCGGCTCCGGTGATCATGGTAGGGTGGCACTCAGCTGGCGTAACAACATCCGCGCAGCATAATTCCGCAACCTCAGCTAGGCTGAATCATTTGGAGTAGTGAGACGTCTAGTCAACCTCACCTTGTTTTCCGTATCTTTTCTGTTCTGTCCGGTCGATCATGTGTTAGAAGCAAAACAGCACGCGAATTTTAATGTAATTATGAATATAGCCGTGCGAGCAGGTAGCACCGTGGTACATTTTCAACCCCCCCCAGCCGACGACCGCAGAAGCCGGAACCAGCGCGTGCTCCTCTGGTCGCTACACTCAACAGCAGCTCGTTGCCTTAACATGCCCCATCTTCGTTGTATGTAACAGTTTAATTATATATATTATAATTATATTTGGCGCCCAACGTGGGGCCCGAAGCAGCCATTCTGGCTGGCCCCGACGGATAGTCTTCACATTTATCAACTACATCTGATATTATATTGTCTAACACTTGATTGATTGTTTAATCCTTACCTAGTCCTGTTAATTGATTAGAGTTCTATGGAGATAGCTAAAGCTCCAAATGTCTTTACTGCCTAGACTCAACTTAAGCAATTAACTCATGTACCTTATAAAGATTTTCTGGATGTGTTATGACTTTAATTGGTTATATCTCCGAAATCTACAATTATAGAGTCATTAGAATCCTTGTGTGGTTGTCCACGTTGCAGAGTGGACGTTGTTCATTGGTTATACGTGGAAGTTAGAGCTACGGCCATCCCGTCTACTGTGGGACGTGACAATCATACCCTATAGTTGCGCTTTGGAAGTGTGATACCCTCACATATGAGTTCACTACCTAGGCAACATACATATGTCCCATCCCTCAATCACTGATGTTCCTTGATGATCATGGTTAGCTGGATTAAAGTGAGCTTAGTTAGCTGCCACTAGCCGCTCAGATTATCGTCTCTTCTATTCTCTTTAGTCTTTATTTTCTATTTTCGTCTAATTCTCCTAGCATATCCTAAACAAGCTGACTCAGACCGTAACAACTATATGAAAACGAGCGCATGGCATCCATACATACATACATATTTACGAACAAATTTTGTTTTTTTTTTTTTTCCTATATTTTTCTTTTTCTTAGTCATCTTAGTATAGTAGAAATAAAAATAAGTACTCGGTCCGAGAGAAATGCCGTGTAAACGAAGCCCACAAAGATTAATCAATCAAAAAGACACTGACACACTTTGTTATTTGTGTTCGAAAACCATTGTAAATAAGGCACTAGAACTAGTGACGAGTTGCGGGCACACCTTTCACCAAGACTGCTTTAATTCGGCATATGGGCAAAGAAAACGCTGTCCAGTGTGTAAACAGGCTTTAGAAGGATCAACGTCGGTACCAAATCTTGACTCCGAGTTTGCATCGTCTTCGAATCAGAGAGCACCTTCAGTTGCTCAGCCACTTCTTACTAGGTCGAAAGCGAAACAAATAAGAAGTGAAACTATGCCAGACCCCCCCAAATGATCAGGAGAATGCAGGGGGTTCCACCCCGACTACAGGTAATAGAGGTGCGGAAGTATGGCAAACCGTGATGGCGGGCACCATTGCTGCGGAAATGGCAAAGCAAACGCTGGCTATGACATCAGCAATGTCTCAGTTCCCGGTTAGCTAGATGGTCCTTAAGCTGAAAGGCTTCGATTTTAAAATTCAACATCGGAAGGGCAGTCAAAACATAGTCCCAGAGGCTCTTTCACGCACCTATACAGAAGATTTATCGTCATTTATTGTATCCAGTGTTGTTGATCTGCAGTCAGAGGAATTCAAGTCGCAGGAGTATGTAGCCCTAAAAGACCAAATCCAGGAAAATGCTTCCAAAGCTCCCGATCTAAAAGTGGTAGACGGATATATTTATCGACGCGCCGAACACTCTGCCGTAGACAAAATAGCAGACGATTTGTGTTGGAAGCTTTGGATACCGCGAGGATTAGTCAAAGAAGCCTTAAAGGATGCGCATGAAGACCCCCTATCATCACACTGTGGCATAAACAAAACATTAGAGAAACTCAGACGGTTTTACTATTGGCCCAATTTGGTGTCCGATGTAAAAACATATATAAATAATTGTAATGTGTGTAAGGTCACAAAATTCCCCAACCGCACCCTTCGACCTCCGCTGGGGAACACTGGTCAATCTGAAAGAGTGTTCCAGAAACTTTTTGTCGATTTCCTTGGTCCGTATCCTTGTAGTCGCTCTGGTCATATAGGAATATTTATTATTTTGGATCAGTTGCTCTGCTAAAAAAGTATAATATTGTGCACACGTTTACTGCTTTGTACGCTCCTCAGGCCAACGCATCAGAACGAGTAAACAGATCAGTTATATCTGCGATAAAATCGTATGTTCGCCCGGATCAAAAGAATTGGGATGAGCAACTCAGCAGCGTTTGTTGCGCTCTGCGTGCCTCTATCCATTCAGGTATAAGTACGACTCCATATCGCCTCGTTTTCGGCCAGCACATGGTAGTCGATGGGGCCAGCTACAAACTCTTAAGGAAGTTGCAGATGTTAGAAGATCGTACGGTACAGTTTAACCAAGAAGATTCGATTGACCTCATTAGACACAAGGCAAAAGATGCAATGCAGGCCCAACACTCTCGAAATGAAAGAACGTATAATTTACGTAGTCGGGAGGTGTCATTTGTAGTAGGTCAGGAGATATATCGCCGAAACTTCCAACAGAGCAATTTCGCAAAGGGCTTTAGTGCGAAACTAGCACCAGCTTTTATAAAAAGTCGGATAAGGCGGAAACTGGGAAATTGTTATTATGAGGTTGAAGATTTGCAAGGTAAGTTAATAGGGAAATTCCATGCAAAAGACCTAAAACAATGATGTACAATTTTTGATAAACCAGTTTCAAGCGTGGATCCCCCTTTTGGTCGTTGTCCTCCCCAAAGTGTGATTTTGGTGGGGGGGAATTTGTAGTGACTCTTGAAACCAGTGGTCGAAAAACTGTGGGGGCTCTGCTACGGCGGTTTTAGGGTAAGGGATTCTAAAACTGTGGAGGTAGGAATTTTGGCTCCCTCTGGGGGTGATCATAACCGAGTGACAGTGCTAGAGAAAGGCAGGGAAAAAGGAGAAAGCGATGACAAAGGGATTGTCATTTAGACGTCATTTGGGAGATCCGACAAGGTTCATGGTAGCTCGGGTCGTGTCCATCTTCCTTTTGGATTTCAGCCTTGGAACGAGTAACACCGTCTGCTCCGCGATAGTGCCTTTAAATTACGGTTCAGAGAGTTTTTGTTCTCGAATTTTCGCAATTAAGAAAAAGTGGTGTTAGTAAAGTGATCGCTACTCGCAGCATTTCTCGTCGTTAGACGGCGTTCCAAGAGATTATCCGCATTATTTCAGGCCTTGGTGCCAAATCCCTTGGGTAAGTGCAAACCGATGGGATATCCCATATTTTTTTGTTAGTTTCGGGCGTTAGATTGTCGATTTCCCGCACCAATAGATTTGGCACCCAACGTCGCTTAGTGGGAGCCGCTAAGCAACGCACAGCTGATCTCCGAGCGACAAGAGATAGAGGAAAGGAGACGGAAAAAAAAGGGTCACGTCAGTTCACACGCTCGCGCGCAGCCAGTCCAACGTGGCTGGAGCGGCTGCTTTCCTCCCGGTGTCAAACGACGCAAAATTCAGTGGAAAACTCGGAAGTTCAGTTTTATCCGGCTTCTACGGAGCCCCAAAGGGGCGAGGTAGCAAAAACACAAAAAAAAAAAAATGTTTGGAAAACGACTCAATTTTGGACCGTCATGAACCCCGAATAAACCTAACCTCAACCCTGCCGAAAATTGTATAGCCAGCGATAAGCGTCGACATGGGCGGCATATATGTAAGAGAGTGATAGCCTCCGGGAAGTGTGTAGGCCAACCGGGAAATCGCACAAAATATGGTATTGAAAAAGTATTAAAGTGCCCAAAAAAAAAAAAACTACAAGAACTGCACTCAGGAAACCAAGAAGCCCTATAGTTAGTGCGAAACGAAACGGAAATTGTAAACGAAAATTTAGAGTGCTCTGGGAGTTTTGACGGGGGCAGAGATAACAGAAGGAGAGGCCAAAGATATTGGCAGCGATCCCGTATGGAGGGAGCAAGCACTAGCGACGCTGACGACCGAGTAGGGAAGCGGAGGGGATAGAGGGATACCGATTAAGAGATTAGGTTAAGAGTAGGTAGCGAGCAAGGAAAAGAATAAGAAAGAAGAAAGCGAGTGAAACAGTTAAATATATGTACATACAGTAAGAAACAGGCCTTAGAATAGGTTCAAAAACCAAAAACAAAAAAAAACCCATATATATAATTGGGATATGATGGTCCAAAATGAGCGTGGGACTGAATATGTTGAATGTTCCCAAATATTAATCAAAACATGCACTAATTTCTTTATAACAAAACAAAACCCAACACCCCGTCCTAATACCACAGCTTGCAGCACCTCCCGAAAGCGCTTTCAACGGTGGATCGCGGCAAAAAGTGAGTAACCGACTATTTGTGCTTTATATTTATTTTTGCATGCATCATATCAATATTCATCCCATGCTGACCCATATGATTGTCATGCCCAATTATTGGCATAGCCATAGCCGTAACAGTGTCGTCTGTTAAATTGGCACAGTCGATTTAAATATTCCGCCTTTTGAATTCCTTAGTCTTTATATTTATATATATATTATTTAGATTTATATTTGTTTATTTATATTTAAAAATTGTTTTCCCTTTATCATTTAAGTTTCTTTTTAAGCTATAGCGATCAGATTGTATAATTGTTGGAGTTTAGGGTTAGTGAGGCGCCATGAATAATTGTCTAATAATAAATAAGTTTTTGATGGAAGCTTAAGATGTTCTAGATTGGGTCGTGTAGTGGAAGCCATGCCTCGTCGAAATATGGAAATGAAATAACTCTTGGGGTTGTGCAAGGGATCATCGGCCACTATGGTGGTATTGCGGCTCCGGTGATCATGGTAGGGTGGGCACTCAGCTGGCGTAACAACATCCGCGCAGCATAATTCCGCAACCTCAGCTAGGCTGAATCATTTGGAGTAGTGAGACGTCTAGTCAACCTCACCTTGTTTTCCGTATCTTTTCTGTTCTGTCCGGTCGATCATGTGTTAGAAGCAAAACAGCACGCGAATTTTAATGTAATTATGAATATAGCCGTGCGAGCAGGTAGCACCGTGGTACATTTTCAACCCCCCCCCAGCCGACGACCGCAGAAGCCGGAACCAGCGCGTGCTCCTCTGGTCGCTACACTCAACAGCAGCTCGTTGCCTTAACATGCCCCATCTTCGTTGTATGTTACAGCTTTGTCACTAACCATACAATATATAGACGGGACAATTCATACGCTGGTTTTGACCGCACCACCAATAAGATATCAGCTCCCGAGTGAGTGTATGCGTGCTCACGCATTCTCACGTACTGTTGCATATGTGTTGTCAGCGCCCGAGAGTCGTGAGAGTGTATGTGTCTCATGTACTTTGCGTGTTTGCAAGTACAAGTAAAATAATTGTATATATTGAATATCCTCTATATTCTAATTTTGTTTAATGTACTATAAACGAATATAATGAACGAATGTAAATATGTACAAATGCAAAATGTATATCAGACATGACATCAAATTATATTAATTGTCTATAGGGTATTAGTGCGTCGCGTCAATAAGCGACACTCAGCAAACAAATTTGTGTCTCAAGAAATCTTCTTAAAAATATTTGGCTGGCAATTTCGGCAGCTCTGCACACGTACACACACATATGAATGTACTTGCAAGTTCTCTCTGTGGATGGAAATTCGCACCAGAAAATGAGGGATGATTTCAAATTTGACTCGCAAGTGTGGCACTAAAATCCGTATGGACCCATTTATTACCCATTTATATGTCATTATTATCCATATTCAAGGATGATATATGTATATATGTTTTTAAGCGCATACTACTTTTTTATAAATGATCAAATATATCATTGTTTAATACAAACAACATACAATGAAATATATATTTTTGAATATATATACATATGTATATAAGCTTATTATATTAGTATATTCTATATTAAACAAAGTTAGAATCTAAAGCATGTACAAAATAACAGATATTCTGGTATTATAAGGCAAAATGGGCCGACTCCAATAATGCTAAAGTGAAGTGTGGCGCGAGCACAAAAATCAAAACAAAGTTGGGTGAGCGAAAATTTCAGTTGTGCGCTCATGTGTATGAGTGTGTACTTGTAAACACGCAAAGTACATGAGACACATACACTCTCACGACTCTCGGGCGCTGACAACACATATGCAACAGTACATGAGAATGCGTAAGCACGCATTCACTCACTCGGGAGCTGATATCTTATTGGTGGTGCGGTCAAAACCAGCGTATGAATTGTTCCGTCTATATATTGTATGGTTAGTGGCTTTGTGCAATATTTAAGACATAACGCAATCTCGAAATATGATATAAACAAACAAGGAGCTTGCCACATATGTAAATACTTGTATATGCACATATGTATAAGCTTTGTGCAATATTTATGACATAACGCAATCTCGAAATATTATATAAACATTGCTCGCATAAACGTTTCTCATGGAATATGATCAGCTGTATAAAAAGTCATCATCACTTCAAATCCGGAGGCTCAAATCAGGTTATATTTTTTTACCTGCTCTTGGATTTTAATGGCTTAGCTTAAAGTTTATGCTCTGCATTTATATTTACTTAACTAGGGGAAACGTTTTCAGCAGCCGAAAAGGCCGCGGCTTTATACCCGGTACTCAGTCAGTAAATATGTATGTATATGAGCTTACGACTTATGAAATTTATTATGTGGTCGAAAAAACTAGGAATTACATTTGTTTTATATATATATTATATAAAAATTAATTTATTTTATATATTAAATGTTATTTGTTTCTATTTGTATTTGCATATAATTTTTACATTAGCTTCTACATTTCTACATGTACATGTACATATACATAAATAAATATACGAGACGTAGAAGTGTGTGCGAGGAAAAGATGGAATGAGTAAGCGCTTGAAAGGCCTTGCGTAGCGACCAATTTCATTGGTTCCTTTTGTCTTTAATATTGATCCGACCTGATCCAGATCCGGCAATCTTGTAGATACGGTAATTTCCCATCATTCTGCGTTTTAGTTTTCTTGTATCTTAAAAATTGTCGATTGCACAGATTTTCGTCCTTTGAGATGGCGGAAGGGGGCGTGTCAAAATTTTGAATTACACTTGTATTGAAGTGATATTACAGGAGCTTGGATAGAAAGTTTGGTTGCTCTAGCTCTTATAGTCTCTGAGATCTAGGCGCTCATTTGGACGAACAGGCAAAACAGACAAAAACCTTAAAATTGTGTCTGCCACAGACTTTCGTTCTTTGTGGAGGCGGAAGGGGTCGGGGCGAAATTTTGAAATTGTAGTAACACAGGAGACTGGATACAAAATTTGGTTGCTCTAGATCTTATAGTCACTGAGATCTAGGCGCTCATTTGGACGAGTAGGCAAAACAGACGGAGTCGCGTGTGAGAGATAGCGAAAGCGAACGATTACTTTCGAAATGGTTTTCTTCATTGTGGCTATATTAATAACCCGATCTGATCCAGATTCAACACTGTGATAGAAATGGCAATTTTCTTTCGTCCTTTGTGGGGGCGGGGCGAAATTTTGAAATACACTTGTAGTATTGTGATAATACAGAAGACTGGATACAAAATTTGGTTGTTCTAGCTTTTATAGTCTCTGAGATATAGAGAAGGCGAACGGACGGACAGACAGACATGTCTATATCGACTCGGCTATTGATGCTGATCAAGAATATATATTTACTTTATGGGATCGGAAACGCCTCCTTCTGGGCGTTACACACAACCGCCCAATACCGAATGCAGTTTTTCCTGTGTGAACACCCAGAAGTACCTTAACAGTTTCTGGGTAAGATCCTGGTCTACGATTAAGCTCCTGGGAAATGGTCTGAAAAATGGTAGATATTGCCCTACTCTTGCCGACGCCTGCGCCGCCACAAACTTATAAAATACTGCCCTATATCTCACATTATGCAGAACATGGGTGAGATAAGCTTTTTGCTTCAAATTAAGCGATCTAATTAAACTGGCTAACAAAGTAAGGGAAACAATCGGAGGAAGCTTAACTAATCCAATACTCCAATCTTCATCCGTTGCCTGGTCATTCAAGTTCAGAATATTTATTTGAGAGCTTTTTTCGGGAATCGCTAAAGCGCTAAAGTGCTCATCAATGGTCTCATCAACTGCCTCTTCTCCTACATTTTCCTCCCTATTGGTTTCGGCTTCCATGGCCCTCCTAAGCACGTCTTCAAAATCTGCTAACGTATTGTATTTTCGGAAATTTGAACTAACTTAATCCTGATGATTGTTATAAACATCCTCGCAATTTGCGCTCACTAAATCTCTTTCTTCATCTCTCCACGGATAAAACAGCATGACTAATCCTCTAAAATAGTTAGACCTATCTGTATTTATATTAAACATCATATATTTTAAAATGGATGGCCGTTCCCTAATAAAACCACTATTATCGCGGAGAGGGAGAAAGACTTCTACTTCTACCTCATTTCATTCGTCCTCTTCATCATCACTAATTTGGCCTCTTTTCCCGCTCTTTGAAAATTCATAATTTGTTGCAAAATCGGCCACAGGCCCTGAAGATTGGTTGGTCTTTGTTCATACCGCTCCAGCCATCCTTTGACGAATATGTCAGTGGAGTCCTAAATCATATTTTGTAAGATGCTTTTCGATTTGAGCATTCGCACTCGTTGCTCTGGAGGAAAAGTATTGACATGAACGCATTTGTTACTAGTTCCGGGCAACGGAATGCCTAGAAAGCAATATACGGCTTCCTTTCAGTGCCATAAATAAATTTGTGACCAATGTGCTGTAGCTGTTTTCTAATCGGATAATTGCCCCCTTGCACTTTTCTTACCGCCTCGCGCATAAGCTGAGAAATACCCCTTTGGGATTTATTTATATAGTTTATTATATAGTTACAGCATGCATACGGGTCCAAAATGAAGTGGATATCCATACCATCCCTTTGCAAAGAAAGAATGTGTTTATTATAAGCATTAACGCTTATCTCAGCAAACGCCCTCTTTAGAAAAATTTGTGGTTTCTTCAAACAAGCACATATTGCATATTTGTAGTCCTCGTAATTGAGGCTCACTTGTTCGTTGGAAAGGATATTCTCAAATATGCTCAAGTGAAAAATATGCTTCGTTCGATTCTCTTTGTAGCAATCAGACGTGTTTTTGTTTTGCGCTCCGCTTATCTGCCTTTTATCTTTTATAAGCAGCCGGTGTTTTTTGAATATACCAATATAAATAAACTTTAAATTACATGCTAGCTTAGAGCTTTCCCTTAAGCGCGAGTGCACGCCCTTTAATTGTGTTTTTAGACATAATTTAATTATTTTCCTGTGTCGGTAGTCAATCTGTTTTGTTGTTTCTTTTCGTAAGTACACACAGAATCAAAATCTGCCGCTCTCACCTAGTTGATCTGCTTTATTGCTTTATCACTCTCTCCCTATTACCCAAACTAACATAACTGTTCTTCCTCTCTCGCTCTCAACACGTTCTGTGTAGTAGCGCTCTCTCTCTCTCTCTCAACACGTTCTGTGTAGTAGCGCTCTCTCTCTCTCTATCTCAACTGAAGCTGCAGTAACCGCTCTCCTCTCTTTCTTATTGCGCTTTTATCATTCATCTGGCACACTGGTCTGATATATATTTGTTTTGAAATTTTATTTTTTTTATTTCTCATAATGGAATACACAGTTGTCTGTGCCAAGAAAACCTGCAAGAAGCAGATCACCCATGACCAGCCGAGTATCCCCTGCTGGCTATGCGATAGCATAGTGCACGCTAAATGCGCCGGGTTCTCCGGTCTCGTGGGTGATGCCATCTCTAAAAGAAATGGCTTGCATTACATCTGTGAGGCATACCGTCCGGTTGAAAGGGAGATGGCAGCCTTTATGAGACAGACCCGGAAGGGCTTTAGGGAGCTGACCGTGGGCTTCAAAGAGCAATACGATCGGCTCCTAGCCATGGAGTCTCAGTTTAATAGTTTCAAACTATTGACTGAGTCTCCTAGGCGCAAAAAGGTCACTCCGCGGGATCTGCATGTGCCAGCTGCCCCTCGGCCGGCCGATGCTGACAAGCTGACTCCGACCACTCCAATAGTGCAACAGTTGATTTCGTTCGCTACTCCGAAGGCAACGACAGCTGCTGGCGATGAAAATTCGGTAGCCGAATTTATCGCGTCGGAGGGTATGCAGCCAAAATCGTAGCTTCCGTGTCCGTAATGTCCGCTAACTCATTAGCTGTCCCCTCAACTCCGACCCCACCAGTCAATATACGTCCCGGACCACCGGGTATTACCATCACAGGTGATAGGCCTGTGGTGCCAAGATTGGTGGGGATCCCACCAAAGAGACAAGTTCTTGTCTCACGACTTGCCCCTGACTCCACAATTAAAGATGTGACGGCTTATATCCAAAGCCGCATACAAGCCGTTGAGTTTAAGGTGGAAAAGTTTAACTTCTCTTATGCCAGGGAGATAGCTTCTTTTAAAATCCCCCAAAACTCACTTTAACACCATCTTTTCTGCCAAATTTTGGCCGGAGCATTTGGTGGTGAAGGAGTTTAAGGCAAAGAAAAAGACTAGGCCCCCAATAACTCTGCCAACAAATCAGACCAATGCTCCTTCATCATCTTCCCGCTCTACCTCCACCCGTCCAAAAAACTAACAAACTCTCTTTTAGTGACCTATCAGAATGTTCGAGGCTTGCGTAGTAAGCTCAGCATTCTTTTCCAGGATAGTGTCGCATTTGCATCCCACGTTATTGTGTTTACCGAAACCTGGTTAAAGCCGGGCATTTTTAGTTTCGAAGTTTTGGCAGGTCGGTACACAACTTATAGAAAGGCTCGTTCGTCTCGTCGTGCAGGAGGGGTTCTGATTGCTGTGGACTCAAGCTTCACGTCGGAACTTTTCACAGTCCAGATCCAGCAGGAACTGGAATTTCTGTGTGTAAGACTGATTCTTCCCGCTTTCTCTGTTTTTATAACTTGTTCGTATATTCCACCTTCTTCGGATGTCGCAATTTACGAGCAGCATTTGTCCGCCTTAACCGCTATTTCTTCTTCGCTATCTGACAAAGATCACATGATAGTTCTTGGTGACTTCAACTTGCCAGGAACTGTTTGGTCTTCGGCAAATGAGTCTAATAGCCTGGTACCCATGGCACGTCATGACTTTGTTGACGGCTTGATAGACCTGTCTCTGTCTCAAGTTAACCATGTTAAAAACTCCTTGCGTCGATTTCTTGATCTGTGCTTTGTAACGGATCCGACCTTAGAGTTGTTAACTCGAGTCCCCCCCCTCTCTATACCTGAAGATGCCTATCACCTACCTACTTTCGAAGTGTCGCTCGACCTAGGACGAACAGTACTGGATCGGTCGGGTAGACTACCCCAATGTGTCCGCTGCTTCCGTAAAGCCGAGTTTACGAAGCTTAATAACCTCATTAGGGATTTTGATTGGTCCGCTTTATATTTGTGCAGTGATGTTACGACAGGCACAAACATTTTCTATGATGCACTGGACTCACTTTTTGTCTCTTGTGTCCCACTTTCCTGTCCGATTAGATCAAGAAAACCCCCTTGGTTTACCAAGGAGCTATCTCATCTAAAAAACTTAAAATCAAGACTTTATAAAAAATTTCAAAAATTTGGCTCTCCTTCTTCTCTTTCTCATTATGTAATAGCTATCAGAATTACCTATCTCGATGCAGGATAAGTTTTTCTTAGGACCCCAAACAGTTCTACAGCTTCGTAAACAGTAAGCGTAGAACGTCCGCACACCCATCCTCGCTATTCTTCCTTAATACGTTGGCAGATAATGATCAGGCAATTGCCGATCTTTTTGCCCGTTTTTTCCAAACTACCAATTCGCAGGCCGTTTACTCTGGTCAGCCGTATCCATACGGTTTACCGAGGTCGAAAGGCATTTTCAGTCCGTTGCTAAATGAAAGCTCGTTGCTTCATGATCTACGAACAGTAAAGCCGGTGTTCTTACCGGGTCCGGACGGAGTTCCCGGCAGTGTACTTAGGTACTGTGCCGAGTCTCTGTGTGGGCCGTTGCTTAAACTATTTAACCTATCCATAAATTCTTCATGCTTTCCCCCGATATTCCTAAAGTGTTTGAGAACATTTTAACTCCGCACCTATGCAGATCACTTATATCTCCATCACAACATGGATTTATGAGGCGGAAATCAACCAATACAAATTTATTGGAGTTTACCTCCTTTATAATTATAGGCTTTCAAGATCATTTACAGACGGATGTTGTTTACACCGATTTTTGTAAAGCGATCGATTCTGTAAACCATTCCCTCCTAGCACAAAAGCTCGACCTTCTAGGGTTCCCGCCCAATCTCCTGAGATGGATCTCTAGCTACCTTTGTTCTAGGTCTCAAAAACTCCCTGTCCTCTCCAGTTATGGTGACTTCGGGTGTACCTCAGGGCAGCCATCTAGGCTCCTTACTCGTTACACTCTTTATAAATGACCTGCCGTCTGCATTAACATACTCTCGAGTACTTATGTATGTGGATGATGTTAAGCTCTGTGTCCAGTATAAGGACATTTCTTTCCAATCCAGGTTGCAATCCGATCTCGATAGATTTCAGTCTTGGTGTTGTGCAAATTTATTAAACCTTAACGCTTCAAAATGTAAAGTAATGACTTTTCATCGCTCCAGCGCCTTTCTGGTTCCTTACACCTTTGTGGTGGTTCTCTTGAGAGAATTACCCGGGTTGATGATCTTGGTGTTCTATTAGATCCCAAGTTAAAGTTTTCAGAACACATTTCCACCATGGTGAATAAGGCCATGGGCGTGGTTGGGTTTATAAAGAGGTGGTCAAAGGAATTTGACGACCCCTATATAACAAAGACTCTCTACACCTCTCTGGTTCGTCCGATTTTAGAATACGGCTCTTGTGTATGGTGCCCTCAGTACAACGTACACCAAGACCGTATAGAATCAGTTCAGAAAAACTTTTTACTTTTTGCTCTTCGCGGCCTCAGCTGGGATGCAAGTGTGAGACTGCCGTCTTACTCTAATAGATTGCTCTTAATAAACCTTCCAACCTTAGCTAATCGTAGGAAAATGCTTGGTGTGATTTTTGTGCACATCTTGATCAAGGGTGACGTAGATAGCCCTGACCTGTTGAGCCGCATAAACTTCACGATTCCTATTAGAAGCACTAGAAATTATACACCCTTGTTTCTTCCGCTTTGTAGATCGAATTACTCCCTGCATTAACCATTTAGATAGGACCCTAAATGGACTCGGATTATAATTCCCTCTATCATATTATATCTACCACTAACTCCCTTCCTAGTCTTAAATTACTGATACTCTTATATCTTTCCCGTAATTAGTAATTACTTCGATTCTTTAGTTAGATTAGTTCTACTTTTCCTCGAACACTAGTCTAACACCTAAGCTCTGATCACCTAAGCACGAAGCTCTGATCAAACAGTGGTTGTAAAACTTCTGAAGATTGTCTCTTGACATTTGCATAAATAGTGGGAAAAGAAACATCTTCCCAGTCAATATCTAAGACCATATCAAGAGGTCGTTGTCCTTGCCCTGGTGCGATTTTTATTTTCATATCATCGATTGCTACGTTATTTTCAAGCAGAGTTTTCTGATCACCAGGCTTGAGCTCTTCGGCCTCTACCTCCTCGTCGGGATGAGCTGGCTCTGTGCCTACATTCCTATCTCTATTTTGGATACTTTCTAAAAACACTGCGTCTGCTTGAGATGCTACGAATGGAACAATATCGGCGGTGAAACTAGAGATCCTTTGCTCATTAACTACGACATTGTGCTTTTTATACAAATCTGTGCTAAGTAAATAACGAAGTGCTTCAAAAATTTGGAAGATCTAATGGTTTCAGGCATGAAGATTCTCTTTTCTACGCTTCAGGTGGAACTAAATAACCTGGGCTTCATGGAAAGCCTGTAGAAGCTCCTTCACAATATCATTTACAGAAATAGAAACGTAAACGTTAGTCGCGCGTCATGCGGCAGCGCCCCTCGGTCGGTTGGGCGGGAGGTGGGCTGCGTTCTTGCCTGGGATCCGCGCGTAACTGCCATCGGCTGGTGTCGCTTGGGCCACTTGATGGTGCAGTCATTGCATATCAACGTCATAAAGAAAAAAAAAAAAAAAAAAAAAAAACAATTGCTCCTTTAATGGCATATTGGTCTTTTCGCTCAGGCAATAATGGCTTAATTATCATAAATGGAAGTCGAAGAGAAATCAGTCATTCCTCGAATGGAGTAAGCCCCTTTAAGCAGTCAAGCAGTTTAGGAAAATCTAGATCATTGAAAAAAGCTTAGGCTTTTTACGTTTCTTGATGTTGCTATGACATGTTCTGCAGAATTTTAATGTTGGGCAGTCAGAAGGGAATTCTAGAAGGCTTTCAAGAGCGAAGATTTCAGCAATAAACTCGCAATCACTTTCTAAAAGGACGCCAGGAATTTTGGAAATTTGTTTGGGGAACCAAAGGCTTTTACTAGAAAGGCAAACCTGAACAGGACCCAGCTTTAAATTTTTATTATAAGCTACTTTTAGAGCTTCTAGGTCACTAAGCCTTATTCTGGTTCTTATATGTGTCCTATCCTTCTGGGAGATATTTGCTCGTTCTTGCTGCATTCCGGAGGCGTTTCTTAACTTTTGCTCAGCTCTATTACTGCTATCGCTGCTATATTGGCTAACTCTCTGACCTACAGCTCTGGCAGCGTCTATTGCTGACTGTCGGGCTGCGACACGAGCAGATTGGCGTGCCAGAGTGTCCCTCGCTCGCGAGATAAGCCTACGATCAGCTAAAGTCCTTTCTTGGACCCTACGAACTCTATCCTGCTCTCTTTCTAATATACGTCTCCTTTCATTATTTCTACGTATGCGCTGTCGCCCCTCTGTATTTGTCTTTTGCTCCTCACGTCTAATCTGTGAGTCTATTCGTCTAACTATATGTTCTATTGTATTTTGCTCCTGCTCTCTAGCCCTATATTCCAAGTCCTGCCTTCGTGTGGAGTGTCGCACAGTATTAGCAACTTGCTCCTCACTTCTAATTTGTGGGTCCATTCGTTTAACTGTATGTTCTATTGTATTTTGCTCCTGCTCTCTAGCCCTATAGTAAAAGTCCTGTCTTCGTCTGGACCGACACATGGTATTGGTCGCTTGCTCCTCAATTCTAATCTGCGCGTGTTCTCGTCTAACTGTATGATCAGCAGTATTCTGGGTCTGTTCTCTGGCCCTATACCTTTGGTCACGTCTTTGTCTGGACCGACGGTTAGTATCGGACACTTGTCATCTATTCTGTGCATTTATCGCAAAACTATTTTCTACAGCACTTACAACCTTTTCGCCAGCAACGGCTGCGTGCTCTTCCATCTGAAACCACCACCTAACTATACCTGAAACCTGCCTAGCAGTCCCCTGATTTTGTCCCTTATTCTCTTGATCCTGATTCCTAGCCGGTTCAACGAACTCTGCGTCTGTAGATATTAAAACATCCCTGTTTTCAACGACTTCTAAAGTTAGTAAATTTCTATTTCTATTTGATCTGTTTCGCAATTTACGTCTCTGAGACTGTTGAGAAGCAGATTGCCTATTCTTTCGAGGCATAATAAAATGTATAATAAAATAAAATTTGATAAAATAAAATATGATGAAATACTATAAAAAGAAAAGTAATAAAAATAACATAAAATAAATACCTAATAAAATAAAATCTATTATCAATTTTATAATTAAATATTAAGTAGTATTAATAATATAATTAATAATAAGTTAATTATTGTTTGTAGGGGGCGGATCACAATCACTGAACAGTTGAATGTATTTCAAGTTGTTTATATTTCACAATCGTTCTCTTATATTTATGTATAATTATCGTAAGTAGTTTAAATAACCGACGTATATATGTACGTATGTATAGGAAGAATCCGTGAGTATGGGGTTCGAAATGACGCTGACCGATCGTAACGTAGGGTGTGAACGGTCGGGAAAAAGAAGTCCGCTCCGTTGGAAGGTCTCCCATCATTTGAGTCTGTAACCTCTTTTTATAAATGGTGCATACCTTGCAGGAGTTCACGACCCCCTTCATCAAATTTTGAAGCCTTGGGATCCAATACGAATAAGACGCACCATTAATCGGTTGCCGCCATGGAGCGTTATCCGGTGTATAAATTGAGCGAGAAGGCGAGACAGCCGACAACTGTACGGAAGGATAATCGGATGCCTTTCGTCATATTGTAGAGATTCGGCAACTGCGACACGGGAGCACGCTCTGATAAGTCCGTGTTGGTCTAGAAACGGGCTTAAGTTCAGGATAGAACTTGACCTTGGTAGCGGATGCTTGTCACTGAGGCAGTGATACTCCCTGGATTATTATCGACGTTGAGTCTCTAGGATAAGAGGTCGCTCCGCTTCGGTAAGGTCTCTCCTGGTAAGATGGCCCTCTCGTGCGGTATCTAACTTCCGACAGCGTCTTACGAAGCGAAGGACATATGCGCGGACTCGCATAGTCCGGTCAAGCTGAGAGAACCGTTCAAGAAACTCATCGGATGGGCTCGGCGCAAAATGGACCCTTACCGCACGGACCTCCAGAGGCGTAACTGGAGATTCCTCAGATCGTGCTGGCCACTGAGGTCGGGGCTGTCGCAGCCACGCTGGTCCTTGCCACCAGAGTTGGTTAGCAACCAGATCTTCCAACGGTACGCCTCTACTGGCTAAGTCCACGGGGTTTTGTTCGGACGGAACGTGGGACCACTCCTCGATCTTTGTAGCTTGAGCTATCTTTGTCACCCGGTTTGCTACGAAGGTAGCCCAGTGGCACGCGGGCTTCCTCAGCCAGGCGAGGACTATGGTGGAATCGGTCCAATACCGACAGGCTGTGCGTGTCGCAGGCATATTCGGCAGGATAGCCGTCACCATTTCGGACAGGAGCACGGCACCGCACAGCTCTAATCGGGGGAGCGATACGGTCTTCACAGGGGCGACTCCCGTCTTAGCGGTGAGAAGTTGCACCTCGACGCGATGTGCCACCTCGACGCGCACGTAAATTGCGGCCGCCTACGCCTTTTCAGATGGATCGCAGAATCCATGATGCTAGATATTTACCGATGGTTGCGTCGCAATCCATCTTGGAATTCGGATCTGGTTGAGCACAGAGTAGCTGTCCAAGAACCGTTGCCAGCGCAGACACATCTCGTTGGGGAGTCTCATCTCGTCCCAACTCTTGCAACCATATCTCCTGATTAAGATTTTGGACCGGACAATGAACGGGGCAAGCCACCCCGCCGGATCGAACAACTTCGCGATCTGGAAAAGCACTGTCCGCTTGGTATAGGGTGGCTCTCGCGCTAATTAAGGAGGGACAAAGAAGAATTCGTCTGAGGTCGCCGTCCAGCTCAATCTTAAGGAAATCGCTATGGAGAAGGTGGTCACTCGGCAAACCAGTTAAAAGGGCCTTGTGATTGGAAGTCCACTTTCTCAGCGGAAAACCTGCAGAACTCAGCGCGGCTTGCAGCTCGCGGATAGCCAACTGAGCCTCCCTTGTGAAATATGTCCCGGCTAGTATGTCGTCGACATACATAGAAGTCCAAATGATCTGACTTGCTCTAGGGAACTGGGATGGACGTCGTCTGCCAGTAGTTGCAAGACCCGGATGGCAAGGAAGGGAGTGGAAAGGAGTGTGGTTCGGATCGACCCAAATTTCCCGATACATTTTGGTGATGTCGGCATTGAACACGAACCGGAAATACCGCCACCTCAGGATCTGCAGGGTTAAGTCCGATTGTAGGACCGGAGCAGCATGCAGCAGATCATTGAGGCTAACCCCGTTAGTCGAGGGGCTGGATGCATTGATAACACGCGTACTTTTGTGGTCGTGCTCTCAGGCTTAAGTACGGCGTGGCGCGGGTGGTAATAATCGGGGGAACCATGATTCGGAGGAACCTCGGTCATGTGATCGAGCGCTAAGTAGTCCCGGATCACGGCGTCGTACTGCTGTTTTAAACGAACGTCTCGCGACAAACGGGTTTCGTTCCCAGAAACTGAGCCAGCGCAATCGATCTGGAATACGCCAGGCTTGTCCCGGGATGTTCCGGGTCGCGGAACGGTACATACTTCCCGGAGGCAGTTCTCGTAGTGGATTGCCGGAAATTGCCCTCGCAGTAGGAATCGGACTCGCTTACCATTTTAGTACGTTCTCCACCTCCGGCCGGTAAGGACCCATCCGAAAATGGTCTCCTGTCCGAGGAGGGATCCGCAGATGTTGGTCTGTGTGCCACTTTGGAGGATGAATGGAAGGAGGTCGGCTCCGATCAGGACGTCTACCTGCGAGCATTCGTAGAATTTCGGATCAGCCCACGGCAGATCCGGCAAGTCTCTCAACGAATCCTGCGGGATCGGATAGGACGGAAGGTTGCCTGCCAGTTCCGGAAAAATATAGGCGGAGGCGTCAAGCTGCAAGTTCGGCTTTGTCGGGGAGTGGATAAGGAAGTGACAGGCCTCTTGAACTGAGAGGACACGGTCTGATTAAAGCCCGATGTTTGTGCGTGGATTCTGCGGAAAGGCAACTTCAGGATAGTGGACAGTCGTTCTGTAAAGACCGTCGCCTCGGAGCCCGGGTCAATTAGAGCGCGGGCGCGAACATTAGTGTCGAGGTGACAAACGCTTATGATGGCCGTGCCCAGAAGGACGGCCCGGTTGCCGGAAGCGAAGAAGTTTTGCACGCTGGGGTGCGTTTCGGACGAACTAGGATTTGGAATGTGGAAGATGGTTCGCTGGGCACTGAAGTGCCCCGGTGCAGAAACGTGTGGTGTCGTTCTCCAAAAGTGATGCAGCTGAGCGCGCTTTGGCATTCACGAATTCTATGTATTCCTGCGAAGCTGTTCAAACAGAACTGTTTTTAGCGAATATAATTGGACCGAGCATCAACGGTGGATGATTCTCTTTTGAACAGAGATCACACGTCCTCCTCTTCGGGTTCACTGTTCTCTAGAATGAGTGAACCCTCCTAGGAACAGGACTCCCTTGGGAACGGAACGGATTAGTTCTAGAGGGTGGTGGGTTCGGGTCGCTTTTCGAACTGGGTGTTTAAACTGGTTTAAACTGATCAGCCTGCCATTGGAGAAGTGCGTCGAGAGCTGATGGGGCTGGTAGGTGGAACAGGACCGATTTGCTCTTTGCCGCGGAACTCCTAGGCGTACCGGGTAACCTTATCGGTGTAGTCACCGAGAAGCGGAGCGGAACCACTGCTAGTGTATCACTACCTGGAGCGGGCAATGGCAAAAGTTTCTTGCTGTCCTCGTCACCAGTGGGCATGTTCTGATCTCACACGCTGAGGACCAAGAATCGGAAGCGGAAGGGCCGGGCGGATGGACACGGAAAAAAGGCCAAACAACCCTTTGGTATTAATTTGTTGGCAAGTCGGAGGCGCTTGGGTATACTATGGCGATCAGGCACTAATATTGGGAGTCGGTGGCAAGTGACGACCAAAAACAATGTACCCGCCGAAAATAGGGTAGCGCGTCACTGGACAAGACACCACCGAAATCGATACACCCTCAAAATACAGGGTAGCTCGTCACTTTGGCGCTCCGTTATGCGCAAGAGCGGAGCCAATAACCTGCTCTCCCAACAAAAAATAACAACGCGCGCAACGGTGGAGAGGCGAACGCGACAAAACGAAACGAAAGAAAGCACCGCTATTGCTGCTTGTATGTATGGAGTAGATATAATATGATAGAGGGAATTATAATCCGAGCGTAATAACCCTAAACGGTTCATGCAAGAAATAATTCGATCTACAAAGCGGAAGAAACAACTGTGTATAGTGCTTCTAATAGGAATCGTAAAGTTTATGCGACTCAACAAAGCTATCTACGTCACCCTTGATCAAGTTGTGCACAAAAATCACACCAAGCATTTTCCTACGATTAGTTAAGGTTGGAAGGTTTATTTAATGCAATCTGTTAGGGAAAGATGGCAATCTCACACCTGCATCCCAGTTGAGGCCGCTAAGAGCAAAACGTAAAAAGTTTTTCTGAACTGGTTCTATACGGTCCTGGTGTACGTTGTACTGAGTGCACCATACACTTGAGCCGTATTCTAAAATCGGACGAACCAGAGAGGTGTAGAGAGTCTTTGGTTTATATGGGTCGTCAAATTCCTTTGACCACCTCTTTATAAACACAAGCACGCCCATGGCCTTATTCACAATAGTAGAAATGTGTTCTGAAAACTTTAACTTGGAGTATAATAAAACACCAAGATCACTAACACGGCTAATTCTCTTAAGAGAACCACCACAAAAGGTGTAAGGAACCAAAAATACGCTGGAACGATGGAAAGTCATTTCTTTAATTTTTGGAGCATTAAGGTGTAATAAATTTGCACAATACCATGACTGAAATCACAGAGCTGACACAGAGCTTAACATCATTCACATACATAAGTACTCGAGAGTATGTTAATGCAGACGGCAGGTCATTTATAAAGAGTGTAAAGAGTAATGGGGGCTAGATGACTGCCCAGTGGTATACCCGAAGTCACCATAATTGATGAGCACAGGGAGTTTTTGAAAAGGACTCTGCACTTTCTTTACGCATTTGTGGCGAATTAGCAGATATTAGCGTTATTATTGTTATCGGTGTTCTAGTAAGCGTAAAGTTTATTGCTGTGGTCATAGAACTGTGGCAAAGGCCGCGGCTCTACTTTATACCCGGTACTCAGTCAGTATATATGTATATATGTACATATATTTATGAGCTTGCGATTTATGTAATCGCCAAAGGTTGCGTCAAAAAAGACGAATGGGCAAAACAGACAGGGTCGCATGTGAGAGAGAGCGACAGGGAACGATGACTTTCGAAATTGTTTTCTTCATTGTACCTATAATAATCATCCGATCTGATTTTGATTCAAAGCTCTGAGAGAAATGGTTATCCTCTATGATTCTGCGTTTTTAGTTTCATCGAATCTTCAAAATTTTGTATGCCACAGATTTTCGTCTATTGTGCGGGCGGAAAGGGTCGGGGCGAATTTCTTGCAATGCACTTGTAGTAGTGTGTTAACACAGAAGACTGGATACAAGATGCAACACTCTGATAGAAATGGCAATTTTCTATTATTCTGCGTTTTTATTTTTCTCGTTTCTTCAAAATTGTGTATGCCACAGACTTTAATCCTTTGTGGGGGCGGGGCGAAATTTTGAAATACACTTGTAGTAGTGTGATCACAAAGGAGACTGGATACAAAATGTGGTTGCTCTAGCTTTCATAGTCTCTGAGATATAGGCGCTTATGAAGAGGGACAGACACACCGACGGACGGACAGACGGATAGACAGACATGGCTATATCGACTCGGCTATTGATGCTGATCAAGAATATACTATATACTGAAAGGGGTCCGAAACGCTTTCTTCTGGGTGTTATATACATCCACTATCAGAACAAATCTAATATTCCTCTATTCTTTTCGAGCACCGGGTATAAAAATTCCAAGAGTTCCTCTATGTTTATGAACATAATTTTTCCTTCATCAAGTATTTTCTGTATTGCTCTAGTTTCTATTTCAGACAAAAGGAATGAGTTTACAGTATTCGTTTTTGCCCAGTCTATTGCATGGATCAATTGGACGATATCTTCTTTGAATGACTGAATTTCGAACTTAAAGATAACTCATTTTTCATTTTCTTTATTTTTGCTCTCTTCTGATATTTGTAAAGTTGTATTTGGCCTCAGAATCGCTCTCGGGGCATTCAAAACCATACCCTCTTAAAACATTCTATAGAAAGCAAGAGTCCCCTCATTAGAAGACAGACGCGAACTTCTAACAGCCATCCTCGTAAAAACCCTGATCACAGCGAAAAATTCCCCACTACACAAAATACTAAAAATATACCGACCACCTAGACGGCCATAATACAATTCAACAATAGACCTAATAATAAAATATAGCAGTAACCACAACCTACCGTTTCAGCCCACAAAGCTACTTACTTCGACTACTACTTCGTGGAATGTAAGCCAAATAATCACAGACACGACACTAGGAAACTTTAATAAAAAAAACACATGCCCACAAACATACAGAGCCGAATTCATGCAAATTAACACCATAGACAAGCTTAAATACACATACATCTATACAGATGGATCCCAAAACAACACAATCACTACCTTTGCCATCACAAATGAAACCGATACCATTAAATCATATCTCCTACCCCACTACTCCTCCGTATTTTCCGCAGAAATCATTGCAATAGTAGAAGCTATAGAAACCCTAAAAAATAAAAGAGGTAATTTCTGCATATGCACCGACTCACTCTCTGCACGAGACGCAATTAACAACACAAACAACAATGAACATTACCATACGATCACAATATAATGCAAAAAACCTTCCCCAAATTCAAACTACTCTAGGTGACCGGGCATGTAGGAATAGCAGGGAACGAACTAGCAGATACCTCTGCTAAAATGCAGCGAAACAGCCTCTAATAACAAAGGAAAACCTTAACGTACAAGACATACAAAAATACTAAAAAAAACATGCACCTCACAAATCTACAGTCCAACATAACCGAAACATCAACCTGGTATCAAGCAAACAACACACATAAACTTAACAACTAACACATTTTTAAAAGAAATTTATTATCTCTCTCGAGAAGAGACCAAATAATAATAATCAGACTTAGACTCGGACACTCCAAAATAACTCACATACACTACATCGATCAATCTCCCTGTATATGTCCCTTTTGCAACGACACCATATCAATCGAACACATCCTCACCAACTGCAATACCCTAAAACTTCAAAGACAAGCAATATTTAAAAACACCAACCCTCTCCAATTCTTAGCACACCCCACATCCTCAAACATATCAAACATTCTAAAATACTTAAAAACAACAAATTTATATCACTACATCTAAGAACATACAAATTAACTTAAATTAACAACAACCAACAACCCTTTGGTATTAATTTGTTGGCAAGTCGGAGGCGCTTGGGTATACTATGGCGATCAGGCACTAATATTGGGAGTCGGTGGCAAGTGACGACCAAAAACAATGTACCCGCCGAAATAGGGTAGCGCGTCACTGGACAAGACACCACCGAAATCGATACACCCTCAAAATACAGGGTAGCTCGTCACTTTGGCGCTCCGTTATGCGCAAGAGCGGAGCCAATAACCTGCTCTCCCAACAAAAAATAACAACGCGCGCAACGGTGGAGAGGCGAACGCGACAAAACGAAACGAAAGAAAGCACCGCTATTGCTGCTTGTATGTATGGAGTAGATATAATATGATAGAGGGAATTATAATCCGAGCGTAATAACCCTAAACGGTTCATGCAAGAAATAATTCGATCTACAAAGCGGAAGAAACAACTGTGTATAGTGCTTCTAATAGGAATCGTAAAGTTTATGCGACTCAACAAAGCTATCTACGTCACCCTTGATCAAGTTGTGCACAAAAATCACACCAAGCATTTTCCTACGATTAGTTAAGGTTGGAAGGTTTATTTAATGCAATCTGTTAGGGAAAGATGGCAATCTCACACCTGCATCCCAGTTGAGGCCGCTAAGAGCAAAACGTAAAAAGTTTTTCTGAACTGGTTCTATACGGTCCTGGTGTACGTTGTACTGAGTGCACCATACACTTGAGCCGTATTCTAAAATCGGACGAACCAGAGAGGTGTAGAGAGTCTTTGTTTTATATGGGTCGTCAAATTCCTTTGACCACCTCTTTATAAACACAAGCACGCCCATGGCCTTATTCACAATAGTAGAAATGTGTTCTGAAAACTTTAACTTGGAGTATAATAAAACACCAAGATCACTAACACGGCTAATTCTCTTAAGAGAACCACCACAAAAGGTGTAAGGAACCAAAAATACGCTGGAACGATGGAAAGTCATTTCTTTAATTTTTGGAGCATTAAGGTGTAATAAATTTGCACAATACCATGACTGAAATCACAGAGCTGACACAGAGCTTAACATCATTCACATACATAAGTACTCGAGAGTATGTTAATGCAGACGGCAGGTCATTTATAAAGAGTGTAAAGAGTAATGGGGGCTAGATGACTGCCCAGTGGTATACCCGAAGTCACCATAATTGATGAGCACAGGGAGTTTTTGAAAAGGACTCTGCACTTTCTTTACGCATTTGTGGCGAATTAGCAGATATTAGCGTTATTATTGTTATCGGTGTTCTAGTAAGCGTAAAGTTTATTGCTGTGGTCATAGAACTGTGGCAAAGGCCGCGGCTCTACTTTATACCCGGTACTCAGTCAGTATATATGTATATATGTACATATATTTATGAGCTTGCGATTTATGTAATCGCCAAAGGTTGCGTCAAAAAAGACGAATGGGCAAAACAGACAGGGTCGCATGTGAGAGAGAGCGACAGGGAACGATGACTTTCGAAATTGTTTTCTTCATTGTACCTATAATAATCATCCGATCTGATTTTGATTCAAAGCTCTGAGAGAAATGGTTATCCTCTATGATTCTGCGTTTTTAGTTTCATCGAATCTTTAAAATTTTGTATGCCACAGATTTTCGTCTATTGTGCGGGCGGAAAGGGTCGGGGCGAATTTCTTGCAATGCACTTGTAGTAGTGTGTTAACACAGAAGACTGGATACAAGATGCAACACTCTGATAGAAATGGCAATTTTCTATTATTCTGCGTTTTTATTTTTCTCGTTTCTTCAAAATTGTGTATGCCACAGACTTTAATCCTTTGTGGGGGCGGGGCGAAATTTTGAAATACACTTGTAGTAGTGTGATCACAAAGGAGACTGGATACAAAATGTGGTTGCTCTAGCTTTCATAGTCTCTGAGATATAGGCGCTTATGAAGAGGGACAGACACACCGACGGACGGACAGACGGATAGACAGACATGGCTATATCGACTCGGCTATTGATGCTGATCAAGAATATACTATATACTGAAAGGGGTCCGAAACGCTTTCTTCTGGGTGTTATATACATCCACTATCAGAACAAATCTAATATTCCTCTATTCTTTTCGAGCACCGGGTATAAAAATTCCAAGAGTTCCTCTATGTTTATGAACATAATTTTTCCTTCATCAAGTATTTTCTGTATTGCTCTAGTTTCTATTTCAGACAAAAGGAATGAGTTTACAGTATTCGTTTTTGCCCAGTCTATTGCATGGATCAATTGGACGATATCTTCTTTGAATGACTGAATTTCGAACTTAAAGATAACTAATTTTTCATTTTCTTTATTTTTGCTCTCTTCTGATATTTGTAAAGTTGTATTTGGCCTCAGAATCGCTCTCGGGGCATTCAAAACCATACCCTCTTAAAACATTCTATAGAAAGCAAGAGTCCCCTCATTAGAAGACAGACGCGAACTTCTAACAGCCATCCTCGTAAAAACCCTGATCACAGCGAAAAATTCCCCACTACACAAAATACTAAAAATATACCGACCACCTAGACGGCCATAATACAATTCAACAATAGACCTAATAATAAAATATAGCAGTAACCACAACCTACCGTTTCAGCCCACAAAGCTACTTACTTCGACTACTACTTCGTGGAATGTAAGCCAAATAATCACAGACATGACACTAGGAAACTTTAATAAAAAAAACACATGCCCACAAACATACAGAGCCGAATTCATGCAAATTAACACCATAGACAAGCTTAAATACACATACATCTATACAGATGGATCCCAAAACAACACAATCACTACCTTTGCCATCACAAATGAAACCGATACCATTAAATCATATCTCCTACCCCACTACTCCTCCGTATTTTCCGCAGAAATCATTGCAATAGTAGAAGCTATAGAAACCCTAAAAAATAAAAGAGGTAATTTCTGCATATGCACCGACTCACTCTCTGCACGAGACGCAATTAACAACACAAACAACAATGAACATTACCATACGATCACAATATAATGCAAAAAACCTTCCCCAAATTCAAACTACTCTAGGTGACCGGGCATGTAGGAATAGCAGGGAACGAACTAGCAGATACCTCTGCTAAAAATGCAGCGAAACAGCCTCTAATAACAAAGGAAAACCTTAACGTACAAGACATACAAAAATACTAAAAAAAACATGCACCTCACAAATCTACAGTCCAACATAACCGAAACATCAACCTGGTATCAAGCAAACAACACACATAAACTTAACAACTAACACATTTTTAAAAGAAATTTATTATCTCTCTCGAGAAGAGACCAAATAATAATAATCAGACTTAGACTCGGACACTCCAAAATAACTCACATACACTACATCGATCAATCTCCCTGTATATGTCCCTTTTGCAACGACACCATATCAATCGAACACATCCTCACCAACTGCAATACCCTAAAACTTCAAAGACAAGCAATATTTAAAAACACCAACCCTCTCCAATTCTTAGCACACCCCACATCCTCAAACATATCAAACATTCTAAAATACTTAAAAACAACAAATTTATATCACTACATCTAAGAACATACAAATTAACTTAAATTAACAACAACCAACAACCCTTTGGTATTAATTTGTTGGCAAGTCGGAGGCGCTTGGGTATACTATGGCGATCAGGCACTAATATTGGGAGTCGGTGGCAAGTGACGACCAAAAACAATGTACCCGCCGAAAATAGGGTAGCGCGTCACTGGACAAGACACCACCGAAATCGATACACCCTCAAAATACAGGGTAGCTCGTCACTTTGGCGCTCCGTTATGCGCAAGAGCGGAGCCAATAACCTGCTCTCCCAACAAAAAATAACAACGCGCGCAACGGTGGAGAGGCGAACGCGACAAAACGAAACGAAAGAAAGCACCGCTATTGCTGCTTGTATGTATGGAGTAGATATAATATGATAGAGGGAATTATAATCCGAGCGTAATAACCCTAAACGGTTCATGCAAGAAATAATTCGATCTACAAAGCGGAAGAAACAACTGTGTATAGTGCTTCTAATAGGAATCGTAAAGTTTATGCGACTCAACAAAGCTATCTACGTCACCCTTGATCAAGTTGTGCACAAAAATCACACCAAGCATTTTCCTACGATTAGTTAAGGTTGGAAGGTTTATTTAATGCAATCTGTTAGGGAAAGATGGCAATCTCACACCTGCATCCCAGTTGAGGCCGCTAAGAGCAAAACGTAAAAAGTTTTTCTGAACTGGTTCTATACGGTCCTGGTGTACGTTGTACTGAGTGCACCATACACTTGAGCCGTATTCTAAAATCGGACGAACCAGAGAGGTGTAGAGAGTCTTTGTTTTATATGGGTCGTCAAATTCCTTTGACCACCTCTTTATAAACACAAGCACGCCCATGGCCTTATTCACAATAGTAGAAATGTGTTCTGAAAACTTTAACTTGGAGTATAATAAAACACCAAGATCACTAACACGGCTAATTCTCTTAAGAGAACCACCACAAAAGGTGTAAGGAACCAAAAATACGCTGGAACGATGGAAAGTCATTTCTTTAATTTTTGGAGCATTAAGGTGTAATAAATTTGCACAATACCATGACTGAAATCACAGAGCTGACACAGAGCTTAACATCATTCACATACATAAGTACTCGAGAGTATGTTAATGCAGACGGCAGGTCATTTATAAAGAGTGTAAAGAGTAATGGGGGCTAGATGACTGCCCAGTGGTATACCCGAAGTCACCATAATTGATGAGCACAGGGAGTTTTTGAAAAGGACTCTGCACTTTCTTTACGCATTTGTGGCGAATTAGCAGATATTAGCGTTATTATTGTTATCGGTGTTCTAGTAAGCGTAAAGTTTATTGCTGTGGTCATAGAACTGTGGCAAAGGCCGCGGCTCTACTTTATACCCGGTACTCAGTCAGTATATATGTATATATGTACATATATTTATGAGCTTGCGATTTATGTAATCGCCAAAGGTTGCGTCAAAAAAGACGAATGGGCAAAACAGACAGGGTCGCATGTGAGAGAGAGCGACAGGGAACGATGACTTTCGAAATTGTTTTCTTCATTGTACCTATAATAATCATCCGATCTGATTTTGATTCAAAGCTCTGAGAGAAATGGTTATCCTCTATGATTCTGCGTTTTTAGTTTCATCGAATCTTTAAAATTTTGTATGCCACAGATTTTCGTCTATTGTGCGGGCGGAAAGGGTCGGGGCGAATTTCTTGCAATGCACTTGTAGTAGTGTGTTAACACAGAAGACTGGATACAAGATGCAACACTCTGATAGAAATGGCAATTTTCTATTATTCTGCGTTTTTATTTTTCTCGTTTCTTCAAAATTGTGTATGCCACAGACTTTAATCCTTTGTGGGGGCGGGGCGAAATTTTGAAATACACTTGTAGTAGTGTGATCACAAAGGAGACTGGATACAAAATGTGGTTGCTCTAGCTTTCATAGTCTCTGAGATATAGGCGCTTATGAAGAGGGACAGACACACCGACGGACGGACAGACGGATAGACAGACATGGCTATATCGACTCGGCTATTGATGCTGATCAAGAATATACTATATACTGAAAGGGGTCCGAAACGCTTTCTTCTGGGTGTTATATACATCCACTATCAGAACAAATCTAATATTCCTCTATTCTTTTCGAGCACCGGGTATAAAAATTCCAAGAGTTCCTCTATGTTCATGAACATCATTTTTCCTTCATCAAGTATTTTCTGTATTGCTCTAGTTTCTATTTCAGACAAAAGGAATGAGTTTACAGTATTCGTTTTTGCCCAGTCTATTGCATGGATCAATTGGACGATATCTTCTTTGAATGACTGAATTTCGAACTTAAAGATAACTAATTTTTCATTTTCTTTATTTTTGCTCTCTTCTGATATTTGTAAAGTTGTATTTGGCCTCAGAATCGCTCTCGGGGCATTCAAAACCATACCCTCTTAAAACATTCTATAGAAAGCAAGAGTCCCCTCATTAGAAGACAGACGCGAACTTCTAACAGCCATCCTCGTAAAAACCCTGATCACAGCGAAAAATTCCCCACTACACAAAATACTAAAAATATACCGACCACCTAGACGGCCATAATACAATTCAACAATAGACCTAATAATAAAATATAGCAGTAACCACAACCTACCGTTTCAGCCCACAAAGCTACTTACTTCGACTACTACTTCGTGGAATGTAAGCCAAATAATCACAGACATGACACTAGGAAACTTTAATAAAAAAAACACATGCCCACAAACATACAGAGCCGAATTCATGCAAATTAACACCATAGACAAGCTTAAATACACATACATCTATACAGATGGATCCCAAAACAACACAATCACTACCTTTGCCATCACAAATGAAACCGATACCATTAAATCATATCTCCTACCCCACTACTCCTCCGTATTTTCCGCAGAAATCATTGCAATAGTAGAAGCTATAGAAACCCTAAAAAATAAAAGAGGTAATTTCTGCATATGCACCGACTCACTCTCTGCACGAGACGCAATTAACAACACAAACAACAATGAACATTACCATACGATCACAATATAATGCAAAAAACCTTCCCCAAATTCAAACTACTCTAGGTGACCGGGCATGTAGGAATAGCAGGGAACGAACTAGCAGATACCTCTGCTAAAAATGCAGCGAAACAGCCTCTAATAACAAAGGAAAACCTTAACGTACAAGACATACAAAAATACTAAAAAAAACATGCACCTCACAAATCTACAGTCCAACATAACCGAAACATCAACCTGGTATCAAGCAAACAACACACATAAACTTAACAACTAACACATTTTTAAAAGAAATTTATTATCTCTCTCGAGAAGAGACCAAATAATAATAATCAGACTTAGACTCGGACACTCCAAAATAACTCACATACACTACATCGATCAATCTCCCTGTATATGTCCCTTTTGCAACGACACCATATCAATCGAACACATCCTCACCAACTGCAATACCCTAAAACTTCAAAGACAAGCAATATTTAAAAACACCAACCCTCTCCAATTCTTAGCACACCCCACATCCTCAAACATATCAAACATTCTAAAATACTTAAAAACAAAAAATTTATATCACTACATCTAAGAACATACAAATTAACTTAAATTAACAACAACCAACAACCCTTTGGTATTAATTTGTTGGCAAGTCGGAGGCGCTTGGGTATACTATGGCGATCAGGCACTAATATTGGGAGTCGGTGGCAAGTGACGACCAAAAACAATGTACCCGCCGAAAATAGGGTAGCGCGTCACTGGACAAGACACCACCGAAATCGATACACCCTCAAAATACAGGGTAGCTCGTCACTTTGGCGCTCCGTTATGCGCAAGAGCGGTGCCAATAACCTGCTCTCCCAACAAAAAATAACAACGCGCGCAACGGTGGAGAGGCGAACGCGACAAAATGAAACGAAAGAAAGCACCGCTATTGCTGCTTGTATGTATGGAGTAGATATAATATGATAGAGGGAATTATAATCCGAGCGTAATAACCCTAAACGGTTCATGCAAGAAATAATTCGATCTACAAAGCGGAAGAAACAACTGTGTATAGTGCTTCTAATAGGAATCGTAAAGTTTATGCGACTCAACAAAGCTATCTACGTCACCCTTGATCAAGTTGTGCACAAAAATCACACCAAGCATTTTCCTACGATTAGTTAAGGTTGGAAGGTTTATTTAATGCAATCTGTTAGGGAAAGATGGCAATCTCACACCTGCATCCCAGTCGAGGCCGCTAAGAGCAAAACGTAAAAAGTTTTTCTGAACTGGTTCTATACGGTCCTGGTGTACGTTGTACTGAGTGCACCATACACTTGAGCCGTATTCTAAAATCGGACGAACCAGAGAGGTGTAGAGAGTCTTTGTTTTATATGGGTCGTCAAATTCCTTTGACCACCTCTTTATAAACACAAGCACGCCCATGGCCTTATTCACAATAGTAGAAATGTGTTCTGAAAACTTTAACTTGGAGTATAATAAAACACCAAGATCACTAACACGGCTAATTCTCTTAAGAGAACCACCACAAAAGGTGTAAGGAACCAAAAATACGCTGGAACGATGGAAAGTCATTTCTTTAATTTTTGGAGCATTAAGGTGTAATAAATTTGCACAATACCATGACTGAAATCACAGAGCTGACACAGAGCTTAACATCATTCACATACATAAGTACTCGAGAGTATGTTAATGCAGACGGCAGGTCATTTATAAAGAGTGTAGAGAGTAATGGGGGCTAGATGACTGCCCAGTGGTATACCCGAAGTCACCATAATTGATGAGCACAGGGAGTTTTTGAAAAGGACTCTGCACTTTCTTTACGCCTTTGTGGCGAATTAGCAGATATCAGCGTTATTATTGTTATCGGTGTTCTAGTAAGCGTAAAGTTTATTGCTGTGGTCATAGAACTGTGGCAAAGGCCGCGGCTCTACTTTATACCCGGTACTCAGTCAGTATATATGTATATATGTACATATATTTATGAGCTTGCGATTTATGTAATCGCCAAAGGTTGCGTCAAAAAAGACGAATGGGCAAAACAGACAGGGTCGCATGTGAGAGAGAGCGAGAGGGAACGATGACTTTCGAAATTGTTTTCTTCATTGTACCTATAAAAATGATCCGATCTGATTTTGATTCAAAACTCTGAGAGAAATGGTTATCCTCTATGATTCTGCGTTTTTAGTTTCATCGAATCTTTAAAATTGTGTATGCCACAGATTTTCGTCTATTGTGCGGGCGGAAAGGGTCGGGGCGAAATTTTGAAATACACTTGTAGTAGTGTGTTAACACAGAAGACTGGATACAAGATTCAACACTCTGATAGAAATGGCAATTTTCTGTGTATGCCACAGACTTTCGTCCTTTGTGGGGGCGGGGCGAAATTTTGAATTGCCTCAACACGGAGTTAACATTTTTTCAAGCACTTTAGGAATAGCGGATAACTTAGATATACCTCTAGAGTTCATTGCGTCAGACTTGCTACCTTTCTTATGAAGAGGAATTATAGAGGACTTCTTTCATATCGGGGGGAAGCATGAATAATTTATGGATAGGTTGAATAGGTTAAGCAACGGCCCACACAGAGACTCGGCACAGTACCTGACTTCGACCACCCCAATAGTGCAGCAGTTGATTTCGTTCGTCACTTCAAAATTCGGTAGCCGAATTTATCGCGTCGGAGAGCATGCAGCCAAGACCGTCTGTAGCGTCCGTGTCCGTAATGTCAAACTCATTAGCAGTCCCCGCAATTCCGACCCCACCAGTGAATATACGTCCCGGACCACCGGTGGGGATTGGTGATCCCACCAAAGAGACAAGTTTTTGTCTCGCGGCTAGCGACGGCTTATATCCAAAGCCAAATAAAAACCGCTGATTTTAAGGTGGAAAAGTTAAACTTTTCTTATGCCAGGGAGATAGCATCTTTTAAAATCCCCCAAAACTCACTTTAACACCATATGTTCTGCAAAATTTTGGCCGGAGCATTCCGGAGCATGAGGGAGTTTAAGGCAAAGAAGAAGACTAGGCCCCCAATAACTCTGCCAACTAATCAGACCAGTACTCCTTCGTCATCTTCCCGCTCTACCTCCACCCGTCCAAAAAACTAACAAACTCTTTCTTAGTGACCTATCGGAATGTTCGAGGCTTGAGTAGTAAGCTCAGCATTCTTTTCCAGGATAGTGTCGCATTTGCATCCCGCGTTATTGTGTTAACCGAAACCTGGTTAAAGTCGGACATTTTTAGTTTCGAAGTTTTGGCAGGTCGGTACACAACTTATAGAAAGGATCGTTCGTCTCGACGTGCAGGAGGAGTTCTGATTGCTGTGGACTCAAACTTCACGTCGGAACCTTTCACAGAAACTGGAATTTCTGTGTGTAAGACTGATTCTTCCCGCTTTCTCTGTTTTTATAACTTGTTCGTATATTCCACCTTCTTCGTATATCGCAATTTACGAGCAGCATTTGTCCGCCTTAACCGCTATTTCTTCCTCGCTATCTGACAAAGATCACATGAAAGTTCTTGGTGACTTCAACTTGCCAGGAATTGTTTGGTCTTCGGCAAATGAGTCTAATAGCCTGGTACCCATGGCACGTCATGACTTTATTGATGGCTTAATAGACCTGTCTCTGTCTCAAGTTAACCATGTTAAAAACTCCTTGGGTCGATTTCTTGATCTGTGCTTTGTAACGGATCCGACCTTAGCGTTGTTAACTCGAGTCCTCCCGCTCACTATACCTGAAGATGCCTACCATCCTACTTTTGAAGTGTCGCTCGACCTAGGACGAACGGTACTGGATCGGTCGGGTAGATTACCCCAATGTGTCCGCTGCTTCCGTAAAGCCGAGTTTACGAAGCTTAATAACCTCATTAGGGATTTTGATTGGTCCGCTTTATATTTGTGCAGTGATATTACGACAGGCACAAACATTATCTATGATGCACTGGACTCACTTTTTGTCTCTTGTGTCCCACTTTTCTGTCCGATTAGATCAAGAAAACCCCCTTGGTTTACCAAGAAGTTATCCCATCTAAAAAACTTAAAATCAAGACGATATAAAAAATTTCAAGAAGTTGGCTCTCCTTCTTCTCTTTCTCATGATGTAATAGCTCGGTCAAACTTTTCAGTTCTTAACGCTCAATGCTATCAGAATTACCTATCTCGATGCAGGATAAGTTTTTCTAAGGACCCCAAACAGTTCTACAACTTTGTAAACAGTAAGCGTAGAACGTCCGCACACCCATCCTCCCTATCCTTCCTTAATACGTCGGCAGATAATGATCAGGCAATTGCCGATCTCTTTGACCGTTTTTTCCAAGCTACCTGTTCGCATGACGTTTACTCTGATCAGCCGTATCCATTCTCTAAAGTATTTGAAAGAATACTTTTAAGAAAAATGTTACCTGTACTGGATGAACTTTCAATCATACCGAAACATCAGTTTGGGTTCAGAAGAGGACATAGTATGACTGAACAATGTCACCGCATCGTACGCGAAATCTGCACAGCACTGAAATACAAAAAATAATGCACAGGAGTATTCCTCGATATCAAACAGGCATTCGACAAAGTATGGCACGAAGGACTTCTATACAAAATAAAGATGTGGTTACCTGCACCATACTTCCTGTTGATGAAATCTTACTTAGCTCAAAGAATTTTTTATATTTATCAGCATGAGTCCTCAAAGATATGCAACATTACCGCTGGTGTCCCACAAGGGAGTGTATTAGGTCCAGTCCTATATACAATATTTACAGCCGACCTGCCAACAATGGCTAATGTTTAGACTTTTGCGCTACATATGCGGACAACACTGCAGTTATTGGACCGCCGGCTCACTTGGAAGCAGCACGTAAAGTCAAAAATAACTCACCTCAGGAATATATTGGCTACTGGGACCACGCTCTCAACTGAGCATTGAGAACAAATTACGGCTCTACAAGGCTATACTCAATCCAGTGTGGACGTACGCAATGCAACTATGGGGTACAGCCAGTAATTCAAACATAGAAATTATGCAAAGGTACCAATCTAAAACGCTCAGAATGATAACTGGTGCTCCTTGGTACATGACCAACTACGACATCCACAAAGACCTAAAATTACTTACAATTAAAGAAGATAAGTTACACAATCACGACAATGGTCTTGCATTAGGTCTATTAGACAACAGCAATGAACACAGAAGAAAAAAGAGAATACATGTATTGGATTTGCATATATATAAGAAAGTATATCATAAAATAAAATAAATAAGAATAAGAAATAAAAACGAGGGGGAACGTTGTGAGCCGCGGAAAAGGCCGCGGATCTACCTTATACCTGGTACTCAGTAAGTATATACATACATACATATATGAGCTTACGATTTATGCAATTTATTATATGTTCGTAAAAGGGACGAATTAAATTTTGGGTAAAAAATAATATTTCAAAAATAAAGTCCAATTTTGTTTGTATATGCTTTTTACATCTGCTTCTACATTTCTACATGTATAATTACATATTTGAGACGTAGAAGTGTTTTCGACAGAGCGAGAGGGAATGAGTCAGCGCTTGGCAGGCGTTGCTTAGCCACTGAAATTTAATTTGTTTCTTCTGGCCATAATATTGATCCGATCTGATCCAGATTCGGTAATCTGGTAGATATGGTAATTTTTCATGATTCTGCGTTTTTGGTTTTCATTTATCTTAAAAATTGTGGATTCCACAGATTTTCGTCTTTTGTGGGGGCGGAAGGGGGCGTGGCAAAATTTTAAAACAAACTTGTGCTGGTTCGGTATCACAGGAGCTTGGATAGAAAGTTTGGTTGCTCTAGCTCTTATAGTCTCTGAGAACTAGGCGCTCATTTACACGAATAAGCAAAGCAGATGGGGCCGCGTGTGAGAGAGAGCGAGGAGGGAATGATGACTTTCGAAATGGTTTTCTTCATTGTAGCTAAAATAATGATCCGATCTGATCCAGATTCAACAGTCTGATAGAAATGGGCATTCTCTATGACTCTCTGCGTTTTTGGTTTTCTCGTATCTTTAACATTGTGTACGACACAGACTTTCGTCCTTTGTGTGGGCGGAAAGGGGCGGGGCGAAATTTTGAATTACATTTGGAGTAGTGTGATCACACAGGAGACTGGATACAAAACTTGGTTGGACTTTCGTCGTTTGTGTGGGCGGAAAGAGCGTGGCGAAATTTTGAATTACATTTGGAGTAGTGTGATCACACAGGAGACTGGATACTAAACTTGGTTGCTCTAGCTTTAATAGTCTCTGAGATATAGGAGCAAATGAAGACGGACAGATGGACGCACGGAAGGACAGACAGACATGGCTATATCGACTCGGCTATTGATGCTGATCAAGAATATATATACTTTATGGGGTTGGAAACGCCTCCTTCTGGACGTTACACACAACCGTTATCCCCACAAATCTAATATACCCCTATACTCTTCGAGTACCGGGTATAAAAAGCTGATAAATGCAGCTATAAATCCGACTCAGACACTTTGTAGCAGCAACAAATTGAAATTTCATCATTTTTTTTCGGTATTTTTCCACGAAATTTTGACTTTGAAACCTCAGGAAAAGTCGAAAAAAAATATATGAATGCCCTGATTTTTGGTTTTAGATAGACACAATTAGGCGTCGTTTAAGGTATCGCTTATAAAAATATAAAAATTTAAATTAATAAAAATATAAAAATTAATTAATTAATTAAATTTAATTAATTAAGTTATAACCGTTTGACCAAAACGACCCAAATCTCATTTTATCTAAAAAAATACCGAAAAATACTTGAATTTATTAAAGTGTTATGATACTTCAATATTTTTATTGTTATTGCTTGTTACTATTTTTAAAATGGTTTGTCTGTCTTATTTTATCATTTCAGTCAGATTCTTTTAGTCCACACATAGTCGCCCAACATATTCTCATTCCAAACACCTTGATACCGTCGTTACAACGCTTTTAATTGTTGGTGAAATCTCTTTCCATGTTCATCACTAACATCCTCAAGGTTTGGCGGAAAAAAGTATAAGTGGGAGTGCAGGAAATGGATTTTGAACGATATTAACGTAATCATCACTCTTTCTGTTACCAAGAAAATTTGTTGTAACCAGTCGGAATGAGTTCCAGGCTGCTTTTTCATTCGTAGATAAAACCTTTTTAAGTCCATCATCTTTTCGTAGTTTATTTATTTATTTTTATTTTTTTTTATTTTTTTTTTCGTTTCGTTTTGGGCTGTTTTGGTCAAACGGTTATAACTTAGCCGTTTATTTATATAATTTATATTTTTATAAGCGATACCTTAAACGACGCCTAATTAATGTGTCCATCTAAAACCAAAAATCAAGGCATTCATATATTTGAAGTTTTTTTTTTTTTTTTCATTCCTGAAGTTTCAAAGTCAAAATTTCGGGGGGAAAATACCGAAAAAAAAAGAAATTTCAATTTGGAAGCTTAATATCAGCCAGACATTATGCTGCTGCTACAAAGTGTCTGAGTCGGATTTATAGGTGCATTTATCAGCATTTTTTAACTGCAAAGTTCAATACAACCAGTTGTATGAAACGTGAGTTATGTGAAAAATAAAAGCACTACATATGACAAAAAATACCAGATTTTTTTAAAATTCTTTCATATTCTAAAAAAAAAACCAGTTCAATTTTTAAAAAAAATTTGAATCTCCAAATCTATTAGAAAAAGTCATTTTTGGCGACAGCGGAAAAAAAAGTTGAAATTTGTCGAGTAGAGTTATCAAATCCTAGAGATGAATTTTCAAGACGACCTCCAACTCTTAGTAATCCATACTGATCGATGCACGGAGAGAGTGAGCTGATGGAACTGGATTTTCTGACTTAACCATTGCGTTGAACCTCCCTTGTATCCATATATAAGTTAGCTAGTTGAATATGTCGGATCAGAAGATGCGTTCCTTGCCGTATATTAGAAACGGAGAGTCCAGAATTTCGAAGACAATAAACAAATTTATGCATGTAGCGAATATGCGCTGCATGCCAAAGAATGAATTTGCCAATTTTCATTCTGACGTGAGATTGGCATGTGGAGACGCGATCAGCAATACTCGCTTGCTAAGTTCTGCCGTTGCTGCTTCAGGAACAGGAGTTACATACCACTCTTCCTTAGAGCCTACCAAAAACGATGGACCGGGAAACCACAGCTTTGACTGGATAAGTTGGTGGGGAAACGAGCCTCTAGAGAGAACGTCAGCAGAATTTTATGATGTGGGGACATAGAGCCATTCCATGCCTGCTTGGCTGGCTTGGCTGGGCTGGGCTTCGAATTTGTGTCCAGCGCGGACAAGGCAAAACCAACTGATCTGATGAAGGGTCCCATGCTAAGCCAAGAGTTTTGGTTATATCACTTCCATCATGAAACCTTAAGTATTTATCTCTGTCATATTCAGACGATCCTTCAATTACTTCCTGATGGCTAGTGCACCATTTCTTAAGTTTAAAATTACCGCGACACAGTATGGCGGAGGTTTGTTCCATCTTTTCCATGACCTCAGCGACAGAGCTGCCGCCCAATATGAGATCATCCACGTAAAAATCCTATAGCAGAGCAGCTAAGCCAAGCGAGTAGGACTCACCCTCGTCAATGGCCAGCTGGTGCATTGCACGAACTGCTCAAAATGATGCAGCTCTATTGCCATATATGACGGTGTCTAATGTGTAGACCTGAATCTTGGACTGGATAGAATCTTGCCATAGAATGCACTGACAATAATTGTCAGGTGACGACACTCGTACGTAGCGGTACATTTTACAAATGTCCCCAGTGAGAGCGACTGGATATGTGCGAAACCGAGCTAGTATGCTGAACAATGCTGGCTGAATGACAGGGCCTGTCATCATCGCATCATTTAGGGAGCATTCTGTTGATGTTGCTGTCGAACCATTGAAAACAACACGAAGCTTTGTCGTCGTACTATCCTCCTTTAAAACACAGTGATTAAGCAAGAATATTTACAGAGACTACGAGAATCAGGGTTGGCTGGGGGCATATGCTTCAAAACAATATACTCCCGCATAAAGGCTGAGTACCGCTCCTTGAGTGTAGGATCACGATCTAACTTTCACTCCAAGCTGATGAATCGTCGATGCGCCTGAGTTTAAGATTCCCCTAATCGATCAGCACTATCCTTTATACCCTCTGCACACTGAGTCCGTCAAGGGGGAACGTTGGGATTTTTGACAGACGGTGAAACTCCGATTCACACTGGCACCGTCTACCGTTTACCGTCTAACAGCTGATGACAATAACAAAGACTGAGTTTTTGAGCGGAAGATTTTTTTATTTTTAATTGGAAAAAAAATGGATATGGAAGATTTTGCAATTGTGTAAACTATGGTTCAACAGCAAACTATTTTCTTGCAACAACTAATCATGTTGCTGGAGGAAAGGATAAAGATAGCGATTACAGCGGAATAATAATGTGCTGTTGCATACTGCACAATATGTTTAATAAGCACAATAGCGCAATAAACTATAGTTTATTGAGCTTCTACCAGAAAAGTCTTCCAAATTTATTCCATTTCAATTTACTTCAGGTATAGATTTGCGTATGTGAACATCGGGTCTCCAGAAAATTACAACGATTCGACTGAGAATTGGATTCTGCTTAATTAAAGTGAGCAACATGAGTAGCGGGATCTGAAAATATCTGCAGATATGTTCTGCCATTGCAAAACAAATATAAAATTTTAAAACTACATTTGATTCATTTTATTTATTTGCATTCTTCTCGCAAAGGAATCATAGCATCTCTAACTGAAAATGTTACAAATGCTATTGAAAAAACACCAGGCTCCTTGCCATTTTCTGGAGAATATAAGTTATTTTTGTCAGTCATTGCTTACATATTCGCAGTGAATTCCATTTTTTCGTTGTGAATGCCAATTTTTCAGAGTCGCATTTGAAAACCATCGGCTAAATATCGCATAGAAACGTGCGGTTTAGGAACATTCAAAATAGACGGTTGAACTAACTGGGAAATTTTCGGAACGGCAAAACCTTACGCACCGTCTAGGAAATAGACGGTAAACGGTGCTCAGTGTGAATAGGCTATTAATGGCGAACTGAATACTCCCCGGTTGGCAAACGTGAGAAGTGGTCTACGAAATGCGCTCTACAATCTAATTCTTCCTTGGTATTCAAAAGGCGTCCGCTTAAGTCTCGACCTCCTAAAATATATGAAGATTTTTATCCAACCATGAATCTATGTTAGCTTCCGAATCTGGAGAATTGTGCGTTCCTAAGAACACCGAGCGTGCTACCCTTTATATTTGTCCACCGCCAGATTGACGATTCACCCAAGTCGGGTCTTCTGCAGAAGAGGCAGGTGAGTTTGATTTGCCCTACGCAAAGAAGATCATAAAAAATGCTAGCAGCAATGAGGAGATCCACTGGCTGAGGGTTGAAAAATGCAGGATCGGCAAGCTGAATATTGAAAGAGATATTCTAATCGGCTACATTGTCTGCAAGACTTGGTTGACAATCGGTGATGGTAGGGGCAATGAGAGAATTGAGCGTAGATGTATAGTTAGCTGTGCGAGAATGCATTCAAATGTTCACGGTGGATCACTCAGTAGCCACGCTCGTCTCGCTGAGCCCAGAGACAAGTGCAGTCCTATGCTGAAGCTGAAGGGCGAACCTGGATGTGATGAGATGAAGTTGAGATCCTGAATCCAGTACGGCACGACAAGAAACTAAAATGCAAGACCGATTCTTAACGAGAACCACAGCGGTAGCCACAAGCACAATATCGGAGTAAATAACTTAGACAGCTAGAGAGGTAGCAGCAAGGGAAGGGAAACTGCTATTAGAATCCTGAGTGGAAGAAATAGCTTCTGATTGGAGGGTTAAATCTGGAGGAGAAATATTTGGGGAGCCTTGAGCTGTGTATTGCAGATTCTCGAAATGCAACTATGATGCCTCCCACCGGATACTCGATATTTTCCACTGTTGCGTGCACGAGTCCGATGCCCCAACTTCAGGCATTTGCTTAGGCGCCAATGAAGACGGACAGACGGACGGACGGACAGACAGACATTGCTATATCGACTCGGCTATTGATGCTGATCAAGAATATATATACTTCATGGGTTCGGAAACGCTTCCTTCTGGGCGTTACACACAACCGTTATCCCCACAAATCTAATATACCCCTTACTCTTCGAGTGCCGGGTATAAAAATCATCCGCTCAAAAATGCAGTTTTTTTTTATTGTCATTAGCTGTTTGTAGCCAGTCTTTCAACAGACTCCTATGCGGCACACTCGATCCTTGCCCGTGACGACCTCGACCACTCTAGCCAGTGGCCAACGCATTGGAGGAAGATTTTCGATCAGAACGAGATCGTTTACGCAAAAGTTTTTGCGTGAGCATCCGCCATTTCGACCGCTCTTGCAGAAGAGTCAGATACTCTTCGCGCCAACGGCTCCAGAATATCTGCTGCAGCTGAGTGACCCGTTGCCAGCCATCCAGACGATTGTAGTTGAGCTTCTTTAGATCCAGCTCGAGAATTGCCTCGTGTGGACCGCCTAAAAGAAGATGAGCAGGAGTCAGCACATCTAGGTCAGCAGGATTTTCTGAAAGCGAGAGCAAAGAGCGAGAATTAACAGTTGCCGTGATCTGGCAGATTAGAGTGCGCAGCTCGTCGAAGTCAAGCACAGAGGGCCCAACTGAGCGGTACAGGTGATGTTTTGCAGTCTTCACGGCCGCCTCCCACAATCCGCCAAAGTGCGGAGAGCGCGGTGGGATGAAGCGCCAGTTAACCGAGTCCGCCAAGCAGGATATGGACAAAATCTTGGACTTCCTTCATATGTGAGTCGCTCGTAACCAGTTTCTTGAGCTCCAAACGAAGTTTGTCGCATTGTTAGACTAAATTTGACTTGGCCTTCCTCGCGTGGAAGTGAAACGCTTTAAGGCACCTAGAAACGAAGCGGTGGTCAGTTCCTTTACGAGCTCCATGTGTATAGCCTTAGAAGTGAAGCAAATGAATACACTGATGTAGCACTTGATGGGCGACCTCGTGCGGATTTCTGATCTGTAGAAAAAGAGCCCACAATAATTCACTCCAGTGACTTTAAAGGGTCCAGATCCTTCCAGACGCTCCTTAGGCAGATTTCCCATGATATGCGGAACCATGCGCGGCTTTGACCTGAAGCATCTCACACACTTGCTGACTACCTTGGATACTGCCTTATTTACTCCAATTGGACAATATTCTAGTCAAAATTTTGCCAATTAGTGCGCAGGGTTCAGCATGAAGGTTCCTTTCGTGATACTGTCTTAGCGCACAAGTTATGGGATGTCCCTTTGGCAGAATAAGCGGACGGTAATGAGCACACTAGTCGACACGACTTTTCCGCTGTCTCCAAAAATGACTTTTTCTGATAGATTTGGATGTTTAAAATTTTTTAAAGAATTATGGTTTTTTTCATGGAGTAGTTATTTATTAATTTAAATTATTTAAATTAATAAAAATATAAAAATTAATTAATTAATTAAATTTAATTAATTAAGTTATAACCGTTTGACCAAAACGACCCAAATCTCATTTTATCTAAAAAAATACCGAAAAATACTTGAATTTATTAAAGTGTTATGATACTTCAATATTTTTATTGTTATTGCTTGTTACTATTTTTAAAATGGTTTGTCTGTCTTATTTTATCATTTCAGTCAGATTCTTTTAGTCCACACATAGTCGCCCAACATATTCTCATTCCAAACACCTTGATACCGTCGTTACAACGCTTTTAATTGTTGGTGAAATCTCTTTCCATGTTCATCACTAACATCCTCAAGGTTTGGCGGAAAAAAGTATAAGTGGGAGTGCTGGAAATGGATTTTGAACGATATTAACGTAATCATCACTCTTTCTGTTACCAAGAAAATTTGTTGTAACCAGTCGGAATGAGTTCCAGGCTGCTTTTTCATTCGTAGATAAAACCTTTTTAAATCCATCATCTTTTCGTAGTTTATTTATTTATTTTTATTTTTTTTTATTTTTTTTTTCGTTTCGTTTTGGGCTGTTTTGGTCAAACGGTTATAACTTAGCCGTTTATTTATATAATTTATATTTTTATAAGCGATACCTTAAACGACGCCTAATTAATGTGTCCATCTAAAACCAAAAATCAAGGCATTCATATATTTGAAGTTTTTTTTTTTTTTCATTCCTGAAGTTTCAAAGTCAAAATTTCGGGGGGAAAATACCGAAAAAAAAAAGAAATTTCAATTTGGAAGCTTAATATCAGCCAGACATTATGCTGCTGCTACAAAGTGTCTGAGTCGGATTTATAGCTGCATTTATCAGCATTTTTTAACTGCAAAGTTCAATACAACCAGTTGTATGAAACGTGAGTTATGTGAAAAATAAAAGCACTACATATGACAAAAAATACCAGATTTTTTTAAAATTCTTTCATATTCTAAAAAAAAAACCAGTTCAATTTTTAAAAAAAATTTGAATCTCCAAATCTATTAGAAAAAGTCATTTTTGGCGACAGCGGAAAAAAAAGTTGAAATTTGTCGAGTAGAGTTATCAAATCCTAGAGATGAATTTTCAAGACGACCTCCAACTCTTAGTAATCCATACTGATCGATGCACGGAGAGAGTGAGCTGATGGAACTGGATTTTCTGACTTAACCATTGCGTTGAACCTCCCTTGTATCCATATATAAGTTAGCTAGTTGAATATGTCGGATCAGAAGATGCGTTCCTTGCCGTATATTAGAAACGGAGAGTCCAGAATTTCGAAGACAATAAACAAATTTATGCATGTAGCGAATATGCGCTGCATGCCAAAGAATGAATTTGCCAATTTTCATTCTGACGTGAGATTGGCATGTGGAGACGCGATCAGCAATACTCGCTTGCTAAGTTCTGCCGTTGCTGCTTCAGGAACAGGAGTTACATGCCACTCTTCCTTAGAGCCTACCAAAAACGATGGACCGGGAAACCACAGCTTTGACTGGATAAGTTGGTGGGGAAACGAGCCTCTAGAGAGAACGTCAGCAGAATTTTATGATGTGGGGACATAGAGCCATTCCATGCCTGCTTGGCTGGCTTGGCTGGGCTGGGCTTCGAATTTGTGTCCAGCGCGGACAAGGCAAAACCAACTGATCTGATGAAGGGTCCCATGCTAAGCCAAGAGTTTTGGTTATATCACTTCCATCATGAAACCTTAAGTATTTATCTCTGTCATATTCAGACGATCCTTCAATTACTTCCTGATGGCTAGTGCACCATTTCTTAAGTTTAAAATTACCGCGACACAGTATGGCGGAGGTTTGTTCCATCTTTTCCATGACCTCAGCGACAGAGCTGCCGCCCAATATGAGATCATCCACGTAAAAATCCTATAGCAGAGCAGCTAAGCCAAGCGAGTAGGACTCACCCTCGTCAATGGCCAGCTGGTGCATTGCACGAACTGCTCAAAATGATGCAGCTCTATTGCCATATGTGACGGTGTCTAATGTGTAGACCTGAATCTTGGACTGGATAGAATCTTGCCATAGAATGCACTGACAATAATTGTCAGGTGACGACACTCGTACGTAGCGGTACATTTTACAAATGTCCCCAGTGAGAGCGACTGGATATGTGCGAAACCGAGCTAGTATGCTGAACAATGCAGGCTGAATGACAGGGCCTGTCATCATCGCATCATTTAGGGAGCATTCTGTTGATGTTGCTGTCGAACCATTGAAAACAACACGAAGCTTTGTCGTCGTACTATCCTCCTTTAAAACACAGTGATTAAGCAAGAATATTTACAGAGACTACGAGAATCAGGGTTGGCTGGGGGCATATGCTTCAAAACAATATACTCCCGCATAAAGGCTGAGTACCGCTCCTTGAGTGTAGGATCACGATCTAACTTTCACTCCAAGCTGATGAATCGTCGATGCGCCTGAGTTTAAGATTCCCCTAATCGATCAGCACTATCCTTTATACCCTCTGCACACTGAGTCCGTCAAGGGGGAACGTTGGGATTTTTGACAGACGGTGAAACTCCGATTCACACTGGCACCGTCTACCGTTTACCGTCTAACAGCTGATGACAATAACAAAGACTGAGTTTTTGAGCGGAAGATTTTTTTATTTTTAATTGGAAAAAAATGGATATGGAAGATTTTGCAATTGTGTAAACTATGGTTCAACAGCAAACTATTTTCTTGCAACAACTAATCATGTTGCTGGAGGAAAGGATAAAGATAGCGATTACAGCGGAATAATAATGTGCTGTTGCATACTGCACAATATGTTTAATAAGCACAATAGCGCAATAAACTATAGTTTATTGAGCTTCTACCAGAAAAGTCTTCCAAATTTATTCCATTTCAATTTACTTCAGGTATAGATTTGCGTATGTGAACATCGGGTCTCCAGAAAATTACAACGATTCGACTGAGAATTGGATTCTGCTTAATTAAAGTGAGCAACATGAGTAGCGGGATCTGAAAATATCTGCAGATATGTTCTGCCATTGCAAAACAAATATAAAATTTTAAAACTACATTTGATTCATTTTATTTATTTGCATTCTTCTCGCAAAGGAATCATAGCATCTCTAACTGAAAATGTTACAAATGCTATTGAAAAAACACCAGGCTCCTTGCCATTTTCTGGAGAATATAAGTTATTTTTGTCAGTCATTGCTTACATATTCGCAGTGAATTCCATTTTTTCGTTGTGAATGCCAATTTTTCAGAGTCGCATTTGAAAACCATCGGCTAAATATCGCATAGAAACGTGCGGTTTAGGAACATTCAAAATAGACGGTTGAACTAACTGGGAAATTTTCGGAACGGCAAAACCTTACGCACCGTCTAGGAAATAGACGGTAAACGGTGCTCAGTGTGAATAGGCTATTAATGGCGAACTGAATACTCCCCGGTTGGCAAACGTGAGAAGTGGTCTACGAAATGCGCTCTACAATCTAATTCTTCCTTGGTATTCAAAAGGCGTCCGCTTAAGTCTCGACCTCCTAAAATATATGAAGATTTTTATCCAACCATGAATCTATGTTAGCTTCCGAATCTGGAGAATTGTGCGTTCCTAAGAACACCGAGCGTGCTACCCTTTATATTTGTCCACCGCCAGATTGACGATTCACCCAAGTCGGGTCTTCTGCAGAAGAGGCAGGTGAGTTTGATTTGCCCTACGCAAAGAAGATCATAAAAAATGCTAGCAGCAATGAGGAGATCCACTGGCTGAGGGTTGAAAAATGCAGGATCGGCAAGCTGAATATTGAAAGAGATATTCTAATCGGCTACATTGTCTGCAAGACTTGGTTGACAATCGGTGATGGTAGGGGCAATGAGAGAATTGAGCGTAGATGTATAGTTAGCTGTGCGAGAATGCATTCAAATGTTCACGGTGGATCACTCAGTAGCCACGCTCGTCTCGCTGAGCCCAGAGACAAGTGCAGTCCTATGCTGAAGCTGAAGGGCGAACCTGGATGTGATGAGATGAAGTTGAGATCCTGAATCCAGTACGGCACGACAAGAAACTAAAATGCAAGACCGATTCTTAACGAGAACCACAGCGGTAGCCACAAGCACAATATCGGAGTAAATAACTTAGACAGCTAGAGAGGTAGCAGCAAGGGAAGGGAAACTGCTATTAGAATCCTGAGTGGAAGAAATAGCTTCTGATTGGAGGGTTAAATCTGGAGGAGAAATATTTGGGAGCCTTGAGCTGTGTATTGCAGATTCTCGAAATGCAACTATGATGCCTCCCACCGGATACTCGATATTTTCCACTGTTGCGTGCACGAGTCCGATGCCCCAACTTCAGGCATTTGCTTAGGCGCCAATGAAGACGGACAGACGGACGGACGGACAGACAGACATTGCTATATCGACTCGGCTATTGATGCTGATCAAGAATATATATACTTCATGGGTTCGGAAACGCTTCCTTCTGGGCGTTACACACAACCGTTATCCCCACAAATCTAATATACCCCTTACTCTTCGAGTGCCGGGTATAAAAATCATCCGCTCAAAAATGCAGTTTTTTTTATTGTCATTAGCTGTTTGTAGCCAGTCTTTCAACAGACTCCTATGCGGCACACTCGATCCTTGCCCGTGACGACCTCGACCACTCTAGCCAGTGGCCAACGCATTGGAGGAAGATTTTCGATCAGAACGAGATCGTTTACGCAAAAGTTTTTGCGTGAGCATCCGCCATTTCGACCGCTCTTGCAGAAGAGTCAGATACTCTTCGCGCCAACGGCTCCAGAATATCTGCTGCAGCTGAGTGACCCGTTGCCAGCCATCCAGACGATTGTAGTTGAGCTTCTTTAGATCCAGCTCGAGAATTGCCTCGTGTGGACCGCCTAAAAGAAGATGAGCAGGAGTCAGCACATCTAGGTCAGCAGGATTTTCTGAAAGCGAGAGCAAAGAGCGAGAATTAACAGTTGCCGTGATCTGGCAGATTAGAGTGCGCAGCTCGTCGAAGTCAAGCACAGAGGGCCCAACTGAGCGGTACAGGTGATGTTTTGCAGTCTTCACGGCCGCCTCCCACAATCCGCCAAAGTGCGGAGAGCGCGGTGGGATGAAGCGCCAGTTAACCGAGTCCGCCAAGCAGGATATGGACAAAATCTTGGACTTCCTTCATATGTGAGTCGCTCGTAACCAGTTTCTTGAGCTCCAAACGAAGTTTGTCGCATTGTTAGACTAAATTTGACTTGGCCTTCCTCGCGTGGAAGTGAAACGCTTTAAGGCACCTAGAAACGAAGCGGTGGTCAGTTCCTTTACGAGCTCCATGTGTATAGCCTTAGAAGTGAAGCAAATGAATACACTGATGTAGCACTTGATGGGCGACCTCGTGCGGATTTCTGATCTGTAGAAAAAGAGCCCACAATAATTCACTCCAGTGACTTTAAAGGGTCCAGATCCTTCCAGACGCTCCTTAGGCAGATTTCCCATGATATGCGGAACCATGCGCGGCTTTGACCTGAAGCATCTCACACACTTGCTGACTACCTTGGATACTGCCTTATTTACTCCAATTGGACAATATTCTAGTCAAAATTTTGCCAATTAGTGCGCAGGGTTCAGCATGAAGGTTCCTTTCGTGATACTGTCTTAGCGCACAAGTTATGGGATGTCCCTTTGGCAGAATAAGCGGACGGTAATGAGCACACTAGTCGACACGACTTTTCCGCTGTCTCCAAAAATGACTTTTTCTGATAGATTTGGATGTTTAAAATTTTTTAAAGAATTATGGTTTTTTTTCATGGAGTAGTTTTTTTTTAAAGAATTTTTAAAAAATTTGGTATTTTTTGTCATAGGTAGTATTTTTCACATAACTCACGTTTCATACAACTGGTTGTATTGAACTTTGCAGTTAAAAACGAGAGAGAACGTTGTGAGCCGCGGCAAAGGCCGCAGCTCTACCTTATACGCGGTACTCAGTCAGTATATACATACATACATATATGAGCCTACGATTTATGAAATTTATGATATATTCTCAAAAGGGACAAAAATAATATTTAAATTAAAAAAATGAATTTTTTGGAATTTTTTTACATGTTTCCATTTTTGTTTACATATGCTTTGTATATCTGCGCCTACCTTTCTACATGACATGTATAACAACATATTTGAGACGTACAAGTGTTTACGACAGAGAGAGAGAGGGCATGAGTCAGCGCTTGGCAGGCGTTTTTCATTTATTTATTTCATTTATTTATTTATTTCATCCTAGCGCGACAAGCATTTTATACTTATAAATTAGGGCGCTAGTCACAACAAGTGTAATATTAACTTTTGACATTTAAATTACTAACATTAAGAAGTGATTACAATTACAATTACATACATTCGAACTTATATACTAACATTTTAATGATATAATATTTTGTTTAGTTTTAATTTAGTTTCTAGGAATTTCACTCTTACTCTCCGTTGAACCCCTCTCTACTATCACAAATTCAAATTATGTAGTGCGTAGATGATTCTCCAGTGCGATTTTGAACTGCACTCCCCCACTGATTGCCTTGATGGCGTGGGAAAGATGATTCCAAACTCGAACAGCATATACAAAGAACTGTTTCATTGTGCATGTGTACCTGTATTTAAAGCAAACAATATTTTTCGTCCGTCTTGAAGTGCTAAATTTAAGTCGTTCATATAAGTAAGATGGCTCTTTGGTATATATAAATTTGTGCAGTAATACTAGGACCCTAAACTCTATCCAGGATTTAAGTGGCATATCGAAAATTTTTATCATTACGTCTGTTATAAATATATCTCGCGATATTATTAAAAGCAACTTGCAGCTTGCGTTGGCTGGCAGAGTTACTGTCACTAAATACTTCTATACCATAGAAAAGGACTGGTGTGATGTACATTTTGGCAATTGTTTGCCTTATATTCATTGGGAAAAAATCTTTAGTTAGGTATAAATTTCTAAGAATCCCAATAGCTTTTCCGACTGATCTGTTTATGTGATCATCCCATGTCAAAGTTTGGTTAAACATAAAACCTAAGTTGTTTGCACGTTCTACATATTCAATGGGGATGTTTTCAATATTCAATTTTTGTATTGCATTAGTGTCGAACTTTCTTTTACCTATGACTATGCATTTTGACTTATTAGGATTTAATCCTAGCCCATTCATTTTAGCCCTCTGACTTACACTTTTCAATTCACTATTACAGACACGAATACAGTCATTAACTCTACTAATGGGACGACTAACAAACATTTGAACATCATCGGCATACATATGAACGTCACAACTTGACAATATACTCGGTAGATCATTTACATACATAGAGAACAATAATGGCCCTAAAACGGATCCTTGAGGAACACCACGCTTGACACGAAGTAATGACGAGTACATATTATTTATACACACAGACTGCATACGATTACTCAAGTACGAAACAATTAGTCTTGTTGCTGCACGCGAAAAATTACATAGACGACTTAGCTTAAAACAAAGAATTTCGTGGTTAACCGTGTCAAAAGCCTTACTATAATCTAGAAGTGTCAGAAACGTTATATTGTCCGAGTCCAATTTTTCTCTTATACGTTCAACTACGTTTATTATTGCTGTTGTACAACTTCTGCCCACTCGAAAACCTGATTGCTTATTTGTCAAAAGTTTTTTAGTTGTCAAGTAATTTGTCATCTGATTAGCCATAAGTCGCTCTAAAATTTTTGACAAGTATGGTAGAATGGAAATTGGCCTGTATTCATTGACTGATTTTGGAATTGGAAGTATTTTAGCTACTTTCCAAGAATCAGGAAATACGGATTGAGTCAACGCTTTCGGATTGATATCATCAATTCCAGTGGCATTTGACTTAATCTTTAACATCGATTCGAGGACATCTGACTCAGTTACACATGAAAAACTAAAACTATTATCACAGGTACCATTATCACAGAAGCAGTGTACATCATCACAGTTACTATATAGATTTTGAGGCACGCACTCAACATAGTCAGTTTTGGTCACTTCAGGTACTTTACAGTTTAAAAAAATTCTATTAAGTTCGTCAGGATCAATATCACAGATGCGCGGAGTAGTGGATTTACCAACACCCAGTTCTTTAATATACGCCCATTTCTGCTGATTTGATCTCGCTAAATTAAATTTGTTGCAAAAGTATTTTCTTTTCTCTGAGTTGATTAACTGTATCACATTTTTCCTAATTATCTTTTTTTAGCTAGTGAGCTTTTTCACTAGCTGTTGCGATTTAAAAAACGATTGCAATTGGGCTTTGATTGTATATAGGCGATTTAATGCCAGCTTTATTTAGCTAGATGTATATATGTAGATAGGCTTATACGACGAGAGATGATGCGTTGGTTTCGAGTATTCGCTCCAGACTAAAATGCAAGGGCAGACGGCGTACTTGCCGTGCCCTATGAGGCAGCGCTTAACGAGCGGGAGAGAGTGCAATTATAAGAGAGCTTGAGCAGATCGGGCTGCTGCTAAGTCGAGTACAAAGAATGCTTATAAGTACATAAGTATGCGAACGAAAGCCGCTGCCATGCGTAGGCATATGCGGTAACAAAATATTTTACAGTGGGCAATAGCTGACATCGAGATGTGCATTTACATTATGGTTTTGGTTTATGCTGCTTGACCCGACATACTCCCCCCGTTGAAACCCTGTCCTTCAACAGCATCCTTAAGGGGCAGCAGACACAACTTGTTGACGGCTTGTTTTATAAGTCCCGATGATGTCTTCCTGGTACAAGCTCAACCACCCTTGCCAGTGGCCACTTCATGGGAGGAAGATTCTCATCCTTAACAAGAACCAAATCTGCGACTGCTAAACTGGGCTTCTCAGTACGCCACTTTGAGCGTTGCTGCAGCGAAGTGATATACTCTTCCTTCCACCGGGACCAGAAGAGCTGCTGCAGGTATGAAACGCGCTGCCAGCCGTCCAAGCGATCGAATTTAAGCCGTGTTACGTCTGGCGCAGCGAACGAAGCAGGAGGGCCACCATTCAAGAAATGCGCTGGAGTTAAAACATCAAGATCGGCAGGGCTCTCTGAAATGGAGACTAAGGGTCTTGAATTAATTACAGCCGTGATGTGGCATAACAACGTCCGCAATTCGTCAAATCCAAGAACCGAGCTGCCTATCGCACGGTAGAAGTGGTACTTGGCCGTCTTAACTGCCGCTTCCCAAAGGCCACCAAAATGCGGGGAGCGCGGAGGAATAAAGTGCCAGTCTATAGACTCAACCAAGCAAAAATCCAGCACAGCCTTCTGATGGTCATCGCTGAGGACCAGGCGCTTTAACTCCATCAGCTCATTCCTAGCGCCGACAAAATTGGTTGCGTTGTCCGACCAAATTTGTCGCGGCTTCCGTCGAGTGCATATGAAGCGCTTGAGTCCATGAAGAAAGGCAAGTGTAGACAGATCCTTAATCAGCTCCAGATGGACAGCCTTGGTAGCGAAGCAAATGAAGACACAGACGTAACACTTGATTGGGCCCTTATTGCGTGCCTCCGGTTTGTAGAAAAATGGCCCACAAAAGTCGACGCCTGTGATCTCAAAGGCATGAGAACCGTCGAGCCGCTCCTTTGGAAGATCCGCCATAATATGCTCCAATACTCTAGGCTTCATTCGAAAGCATCTTATGCACTTATTCACTGCCTTGTTTACCGTCTTCCTCCCCCCAATGGGCCAATATTGGGATCGAATGAGTCCAAGCAAAGCTCGAGGTCCAGCGTGCAGATTCCGCTCATGAAAGTGAGAGATTATGGAAAGAGTTAGTGGATGGCGGCTAGGCAAGATAATTGGATGACGGCCATCAAAATCCAACGAAGAGTTCTTCAATCGACCATCAACCCTGAGCAGACCAAACTGATCCATGAACGGCGACAACGAGGCAAGTGAGCTAGATGGGGGAACCGATCCCCTGGACCGCAGCGATTTCATGTCCTCCCATAGCTGAGTGCGCTGGACTAGTCGCAGCAATAACTGGGTTCCATGCTCAATGTCCGAGACAATCAGTCCGGGATGCCGAATGCGATTGCAAAATATATAGGGAGACTTTACCAGAAGAGCACTCCGGCGAAGCTCAAGGGCTGGCTTATCCGGTAGTACCGTGGCCGGCCAGTCATCCGAAAGGCCACAAAGTAATGGAGGTCCATGAGCCCAAAGGGGACACTCCTTCAGCTCAGTCGGAAGAGCCCCTCGAGAGAGAATGTCCGCTGGGTTTAACGCTGTGGGAACATAGCGCCATGTCATGTTGTCAGTCATTTCCTGAATCGTTGCTACTCTGTTTGCAACAATTATGTTAAATCTTGACGATTCGTCCCGAATCCAGGAAAGTGCAACCGCAGAATCACACCAACAGTAACACCTTCCCTTGAAGACATTCATTCCAGCCAGCAACTCCGCTCCACAAAGCTCCACCTTTGGCACCGTAAGCGTCTTCAAAGGAGCAACACGAGATTTGGCACAAAGTAAGTGACTGCTGGCATGCTGACCTTTTGACACGACATATATGCATGCACCATAAGCCTCGATGCTGGCATCGCAGAATCCGTGAATTTCTAGCTCAGAGTCTGGAAGGAGGACAAGACGAGGAAACTCAAGTCGACGAATCCGGCCAAAACTGCTGCATATTTCATGCCACTCTGTACTCAGTGAGGCTGGGAGGCTTTCATCCCAGGCTAACTTCTCCTTGCACAAACGCTGAAGAAAGATTTTTGAATTCGTAATTACAGGACCAGCCAGTCCGAGAGGATCGTAGAACCGCGCTATGGTTGATAACACAGAGCGCCTGCAGGGGTTCGGAGACGATTCTAGGGCCGAGAATGAAAATAAAAGTTTATCAGAAATCGGATCCCAAGCGAGTCCTAGTGTCTTAGTAAAATGGCTACCATCATCGAACTTTAAGTACGTTTCCTTGTCCTCATCAGGAATTCCATCCAGTACAGTGGGAAAGTTCGAGCACCATTTCCTCAATCTGAACTAACCCCTAGACAGGATTCCAGCAGTTTGCTCACGAATGCGGATGGCCTCTTCCTGAGATCTGGCGCCAGATATCAAATCATCCACGTAGAAGTCACGGCGAAGAACTTCAGCTCCAACTGGAAAATCTGCCTGCTCGTCGGTTGCCAACTGGTGCATCGCTCGCACGGATAAATAGGAGGCAGGCTTCGTCCCATAAGTAACGGTGTCCAGTTGAAACACGCTCAAGTCATCTTGTGTGGAGTTTCTCCACAGAATACACTGCAAGTTGCTGTCCTCGGGCGAAACTCGTACACACCGATACATTTTACAGATATCTCCCGTAATCGCAACTGCGTATGAACGAAATCGAGCAATAATCTGAAAGAGTTTAGGTTGTATTACGGGGCCAGCCATTAAAACATCATTCAAGGAATAGCCAGATGACGTAGAAGCGGATCCATCAAAAACGACTCGAAGCTTGGTCGTAGAACTATCCTCTTTCATGACGCAATGGTGAGGTAGAAAATACCGGCAGTTGCTGATTGAATGGGCAGGAACAGGAGACATATGACCTAAGTTAAGATACTCGTTTATGAAGGCAGCATACTGAGCCTTCACCTCAGGGCGACGATTTAACTTCCGCTCAAGGGACAGGAATCTGCGACGCGCTTGATTGTAAGATTCTCCCAGGAGATCCAAACTATATTTAGTTGGCAGCCGAACACAATAATCGCCATTTTCTAGACGACGGACATGCTGAACAAAATGCGCTTCACAATCCAGCTCTTCCTTGGTAGACTTTACTATTGGTTCGATGCAATTCTCAACCTCCCAAAACCTCCGAAGAAGCACTTCAAGTTGCTCATCTGGATTGTTATCCTCGGCAACGACGGCCGGAGCGCGAGCCACCATTAAAGACAACCCATTTAAACGAGAACAGCCTCCAGACACGACCCATCCCAAGCGAGTTTTCTGAATTGAAGGCAATCCTGGCAGTAGTTTGATCTGGCCAACACAAAGGAGATCGTAAAACAGACTTGCTCCAATTAACAGATCGACGCGCTGAGGCCTATAAAACTCCGGATCCGCTAGTGGTATGTTCGCTGGAATGTTCCAGTTATGAGTGTCAATTCCAAAGCATGGCTGACGATCAGTTATGTTAGAAGCTACGATAGCAGTGATGAAAGCTGAGAAATCCGATGAGCGAGAGTGCAAGCTAACACTGACCGAACATCCATCGGTGACGAAGCTGGAGTCGCCAATTCCAGAAACTCCGGCTGATGATTTCCTTTTCCGAAGCTGAAGCTGATTGGCGAAACGAGAAGTTATCAGATGCAACTGGGAGCCGGAATCCAGCAATGCTCTGCAGGGAACTAAAACTCCGGAACGATTTTTTACCAAAACTGTGGCAGTGGCAAGTAGAACAACATTATTACTGAGACCTTGGGCTATAAGTGCAGACGAAGTAGACGCTGAAGTAGAGGATTCAGTGGTAAGCTGAGGCGGATTAGAAGAAGGGGGCGCAGACGGAGACTGAGCATCAGTTGACTGACCTTGGACTGCAGCCGAATCAGGGTTACTGAAATGAAGAGTAGTATGGTGCTTGCCCCCGCAGATACGACAGCGGCTCGAGGTGCACTGGCTTAATCGATGTCCTGTTCTAAGGCAATTGATACAAAGTGACAGTCGTTTGGCTTCTTTATGACGATTTTCGGGGGACAGTGCCTTGAACTTCTGACAGTACTGGACTTCGTAAGCACTGTTACTGCAAAGCACGCAGCCTGAGAAGGTTTGGCTAGTTGCAATTAAGGTGGACCTGGAATTGTTACATCTTTTGTTCTTGCCCACCTGACTGCTCGGCGCATAGTTTGCCCTAGCAAAATCCACTGTCTCCAAAGATCTGCATCGCTGTTCCAGGAACGAGGCCATATACTCCCATGACGGAATCGAGTTGGCATACGCTGGCTCCTCAAATCGCTCCTCCCACTTGGCTTGGCTCACTGGATCAATTTTACGGAGTAGCTCCTGCACGATGATGCATCCTGCGATCTGCTCAGAAGTGCCCAAACTCTGAAGCGAACGCATATGAGTGTTGAATCCGTCCGACAGCTCTCGAAGCATTACCACTGAACCATATTCGACAGCCGGAAGCCCCAGGATCTCATTAATGTGTGCCTGAAATACTAAGCGTCGATTATTAAACCTTCTTTCCAATAATTCTAACGCCACGTTATAGTTGCCATCCGAAATCTCTAGCGACCGCACAGTCTCCAAAGCCGCATCACGCAGACAGGAACGCAAATGCTGAAACTTCTCTACATTAGTTAGATCAGGATGATTGTCTATGATGGTTACAAACGTGGAGTAGAAGTCGTTCCATTTGGCATATCCTCCGCCGAAAGTTGGAAGTTGTATAGGAGGCAGAGATGGTACCTGTCTACGTCGAGGCACAAATTGCGAGCCGGCACAATCAGCGGTGGGGTTTCCTCCAGCCATGGTGGAATGAAGAGGCATGTGTCCGCTACTCTTAGCTATATCCCGCAGTATTGACGCCTTCGCAGTACTGGCAAGCGATTCGAACACATCACCTAATCCACTGCGAATCTCGGCTTGATCCAATTCCTCAAGCTCGTTATGGAGCAGCTCAAACTTTCCGATCAGCTTATCGAGTTTCTCTTGTTGTACCACGAGCATATAATAGTCTGCTACTAGCGACTCATTCTGGCACTCAGCAACTAACCTTTTCATTTTTTCGCATAGCTCCGTGGATTTGAGCCTTAAAAATGACACCCTGGTTTGCTCCCTGGCAACTGGAATTTCATTAGCAGCGTCGGCAACGTTGGCAGCAACAGCAGCGTTGGCAGCATCAGCAACGTTGGCAGCAACAGCAGCGTTGGCAGCATCCATTTCCATAGCGGCAGCAGCTTAGCAAACGTTTACTGCGGAAAGATGACCGCAAAGAGTGAAGCGCGTAATAAACGTCGCTAGCGGGAAGACGAGCACAAAGAGGAACGAACGCACTTAGGAGCAATGACCAATAACCGTTGCGTTGCTTGAACGCTAGGTGCAATACCAATATGCAAAGAGCACCGAGCGTAACTGTAATAACAAGCACCGTAAGCCGACAGCTGCAAGGGAGGCCGGTATATGCAGTATTATATAGCCGATGACACTGTCCACATTGGCAATTCAAATAATGTTTTGTTATATTTCGTGATTTCACAGAAATAGTTATTCTTGCACGATCACGTCGGGGTCACCAAATGTTTAGCTAGTGAGCTTTTTCACTAGCTGTTGCGATTTAAAAAACGATTGCAATTGGGCTTTGATTGTATATAGGCGATTTAATGCCAGCTTTATTTAGCTAGATGTATATATGTAGATAGGCTTATACGACGAGAGATGATGCGTTGGTTTCGAGTATTCGCTCCAGACTAAAATGCAAGGGCAGACGGCTTACTTGCCGTGCCCTATGAGGCAGCGCTTAACGAGCGGGAGAGAGTGCAATTATAAGAGAGCTTGAGCAGATCGGGCTGCTGCTAAGTCGAGTACAAAGAATGCTTATAAGTACATAAGTATGCGAACGAAAGCCGCTGCCATGCGTAGGCATATGCGGTAACAAAATATTTTACAGTGGGCAATAGCTGACATCGAGATGTGCATTTACATTATGGTTTTGGTTTATGCTGCTTGACCCGACAATCTTATATTGTGCAGCATGGTGGGCTGTTCTGTACCGCTTCCATTTTTTAAAAGCGATATCACGTTTGTTAATTAATATTTTAATGTTCGAATTGAACCAGGGATTTCCACGAGGGTTGACCGCTTTTGTCACCAGCGGAATCGATCTGTTATATAGATACGTTATATTATTTTGTAGGACAGTCAGTTGTGAATTAATATTAGCATAGTCATAAATAGAGTCCTAATCACATGAAATAAAGTCAGCACTTAACAAGGCATAGTCAATGTTTCTAAAATTTCTATAAACTATTCTGCTTTCAGTTAAGTCAGTATGAAAATTATAGGTCAAGAATATTAGGTCGTGTTTCGAAAACATTGGCATTGATAGTTGACTGTAAGTAGAAATTTTATGACAGTCGGTTACAAAAAATAAGTCAAGTAAGGTATCACAGTGATTTGAGAAATGTGTGGGTGCAGACGAATTTACTAACTTTAATCCCATAGATTCTATGTCGTCCGATAATTGCCTTTCTCGCAGGACATTGCTGTTGAAGTCTCCAGCTAATATTACATCTGTATAGGCAAGCGACATGGTAGACAATACGTCAGTTAAGTTTTGATATTCTATATATCGATGTGGTCTATACACACAGCCTATTAAAATTTTGGAAGAATGTATTGTGCTTGTGACTTGAACAAATAACCACTCAACTGCACTTTCACTTGGGTGATTACATGCAAGTTTAGCATTTAAACGTTTACTTACATATATAGCTACACCTCCAGCGTGACTATCTCGATCAGATCGAAACAAATCATAACCAGTACACTCTACTAACAAATTACTAACATGAGACGAAAACCACGTTTCTGACACACATATGACATCAATATTGGACTTGAGAAATAGATACCTAAATTCCTCGATTTTCTTAGTTAGGCTTTGGGCATTAATATGGCATACACGCAGACCTTCCCCTTGATTGCCAAGTATTCTTAGCATTGTATAGCTGCTCGAGCCGGACGACCATGCATTATCATCCATAATCACTGGAATATAAACAAATTAGAGAAGACAATCCAAACACCACTGTTTTAAGAGTACGGGGAGATGATGTAAAGAGAGTGAGATTCCTAACAGAGACTATTACAAGATGAGTACAGATATTAAACCTAATGAGAAACATAAAGTAGAGGACAAGATGAGTAGAAATATTAAACCTAATTAGAAACATAAAGTAGAGGACATAAATTAGTTCTATTCTATCGAAAATTACTCCGCCCAGTTCCAGGTCCTCCAGATGCGGATTGAGTCGCCACTTCAGCCACAGCTTCCACTCTCTGTAGGGCACAGAGCTCAGCCATGCTCTTAAGGCACACAAATTCGCCGCGAACACTCTGCCGAACGTAGACCATTGCACGGCGGGTGAAGACAGCCAACAGAGCATTACGCTTCTTCATCTTCATTGCCTCTCTGAAGATGTCGTAGTTGGTTTTAGAGAGCTGTTCGTTGATGTAGAAGGGTTGTTTGGACTGGATTCCAAACAACTCCAAGCTAAGTGGCTGCTTGGTCTGCCGTCGATGTTCTCCAGCCCGTTGCAGCAGCATGATTTTTTCGCGCCTGCTATCAAATTTTATGATAATAACGGGATCAACAACGGCGTTCTGTGCATGGTCCCGCACCTTAACCCGAAAAATCTCCTTCACTTTTGGTGGTGGTGTGAGGCCTAATGAGTAACAGAGGCTGTTGAAGAGAGTCTTTAGGTTCTCCTCTTCCAGTACGGGCATCCCATGCACTCTGACATCATTTGCAATGCTTGCTTCGGCTTCTGCATCCTCTTTGGCTTGGAGTTTCGCCTCCAGTTCCTCCACCTTGCTGCATAGCGCACGAATTTCGCGGCTTCCATCCTCAAGCTTCTCTCCTCGTCGGCCAAGCAGCTCTACTTCCTCCGAAAGACTATGGAGTCTAGCCTCAAACCTCTCTGCCATCTCACGCAGAATTCTTTCCTCAGCTTCCCTCACGCTGCAGCTGATGTGTTTCGCCTGCTCATCAAATCGATTATTAATTAGCTCGATCAGCTGCGGCGAAAGCGTATCTGAGATGCGACCAGATCGTCCAGCGACGAGTCATTGCGGACGCGCTTTGCTGCAGTTTTTGACATCCCGCTTTGCCGTTTAACAGAGGAGCAAGGTCCAAAAGAGATGCACAGAGAGAGAGAGCGTAGGTTGAGAGAGGGAATAGGCCTCAGAGCGAACACAACGATCAGTAGTAGCTATTTGCACGGCAAACGGCGAACGATCCAGCAAAGCGACGAAGCGATGAGCAGTGCGTAGGCAATGCAACAGATGACGTGCACGAAACGGTGAGCACAGAGAGCGGAGATCCAGAGAGGAATGGGCAAAAGCAATAACAAATAGCTTGCGCGTCTTTAAATTTATGTATTTATTTATTTGCTCAACCTGCAGCTACCGAATCACTGATATTCAACACAATTATTGTTTAGTTATGACAAGCTCCGAGATATACACAACTATTGGCAATTAATGTCGAGTGAATTCAAAGTAAAAGCAGAAAATGCAGGAGCGACACGGAAAGACGACCGGCTGCTAGAACTTCTTGGCGTTGCGTAGCCACTGAAATTTAATTTGTTTCTTCTGGCCATAATATTGATCCGATCTGACCCAGATTCGGTAATCTGGTAGATATGGTAATTTTTCATGATTCTGCGTTTTTGGTTTTCATTTATCTTAAAAATTGTGGATTCCACAGATTTTCGTCTTTTGTTGGGGCGGAAGGGGGCGTGGCAAAATTTTAAAACAAACTTGTGCTGGTTCGGTATCACAGGAGCTTGGATAGAAAGTTTGGTTGCTCTAGCTCTTATAGTCTCTGAGAACTAGGCGCTCATTTACACGAATAAGCAAAGCAGATGGGGCCGCGTGTGAGAGAGAGCGAGAGGGAATGGTGACTTTCGAAATGGTTTTCTTCATTGTAGCTAAAATAATGTTCCGATCTGATCCAGATTCAACAGTCTGATAGAAATGGGCATTCTCTATGACTCTCTGCGTTTTTGGTTTTCTCGTATCTTTAACATTGTGTACGCCACAGACTTTCGTCCTTTGTGTGGGCGGAAAGGGGCGGGGCGAAATTTTGAATTACATTTGGAGTAGTGTGATCACACAGGAGACTGGATACAAAACTTGGTTGGACTTTCGTCCTTTGTGTGGGCGGAAAGGGGCGGGGCGAAATTTTGAATTACATTTGGAGTAGTGTGATCACACAGGAGACTGGATACTAAACTTGGTTGCTCTAGCTTTAATAGTCTCTGAGATATAGGAGCAAATGAAGACGGACAGATGGACGCACGGAAGGACAGACAGACATGGCTATATCGACTCGGCTATTGATGCTGATCAAGAATATATATACTTTATGGGGTTGGAAACGCCTCCTTCTGGACGTTACACACAACTGTTATCCCCACAAATCTAATATACCCCTATACTCTTCGAGTACCGGGTATAAAAAGCTGATAAATGCAGCTATAAATCCGACTCAGACACTTTGTAGCAGCAACAAATTGAAATTTCATCATTTTTTTCGGTATTTTTCCTCGAAATTTTGACTTTGAAACCTCAGGAAAAGTCGAAAAAAAATATATGAATGCCCTGATTTTTGGTTTTAGACGTCGTTTAAGGTATCGCTTATAAAAATATAAAAAATTAAATTAATAAAAATATAAAAATTAATTAAGTTATAACCGACCAAATCTCATTTTATCTAAAAAAATACCGAAAAATACTTGAATTTATTAAAGTGTTATGATAGTTCAATATTGTTATTGCTTGTTACTATTTTTAAAATGGTTTGTCTGTCTTATTTTATCATTTCAGTCAGATTCTTTTATGAGAGTCCACACATAGTCGCCCAACATATTCTCATTCCAAACACCTTGATACCGTTGTTCCAACGCTTTTAATTGTTGGTGAAATCTCTTTCCATGTTCATCACTAACATCCTCAAAGTTTGGCGGAAAAAAGTATAAGTGGGAGTGCAGGAAATGGATTTTGAACGATATTAACGTAATCATCACTCTTTCTGTTACCAAGAAAATTTGTTGTAACCAGTCGGAATGAGTTCCAGGTTGCTTTTTCATTCGTAGATAAAACCTTTTTAAATCCATCATCTTTTCGTAGTTTTCGAATTTGAGGCCAGCACATGAAGTTGCCCGGCATTTGGTATTTTTCGAAAACACACGATCGTATTCTGATGGAAGTCAGAACTACACTGAGGCAGGGATACTATAGGTACAGAGTTATATATCCTTTTTTATGAATAGCTTGAAGGAGAAAGGTCAAATATCTGCGGGACCAGCAGCTGAGAAGGAAAAAGGTCAACATTTGACCCTAACAGGTATTTATGTATATTTATTCTCACCAAGGCTTAGGTATGAGGAATAAGGAATAAAACTGTCCACAACATTTACACCCCAAATAAATATGACCAGGTAGGATATATGTCCGATATATATCAATACCTAAGACTCGGTAAAACCAAAATTACAGGTCCTTTTTGTTTTTTGCAGTCCCATTTTGGAAGTTGGACCTACAACGTACCGGACGGTATTTTTTCGTTTCGTTTTGGGTCGTTTTGGTCAAACGGTTATAAGTTAGCCGTTTATTTTTATATTTTTATAAGCGATACCTTAAACGACGCCTAATTAATGTGTCTATCTAAAACCAAAAATCAAGGCATTCATATATTTGAAGTTTTTTTGTTTTTTTTATTCCTGAAGTTTCAAAGTCAAAATTTCGGGGGGAAAATACCGAAAAAAAAGAAATTTCAATTTGGAAGCTTAATATCAGCCAGACATTATGTTGCTGCTACAAAGTGTCTGAGTCGGATTTATAGCTGCATTTATCAGCATTTTTTAACTGCAAAGTTCAATACAACCAGTTGTATGAAACGTGAGTTATGTGAAAAATAAAAGCACTACATATGACAAAAAATACCAGATTTTTTTAAAACTCTTTCATATTCTAAAAAAAAAACTAGTTCAATTTTTAAAAAAAATGTGAATCTCCAAATCTATTAGAAAAAGTCATTTTTGGCGACAGCGGAAAAAAAAGTTGAAATTTGTCGAGTAGTGTTATCAAATCCTAGAGATGAATTTTCAAGACGACCTCCAACTCTTAGTAATCCATACTGATCGATGCACGGAGAGAGTGAGCTGATGGAACTGGATTTTCTGACTTAACCATTGCGTTGAACCTCCCTTGTATCCATATATAAGTTAGCTAGTTGAATATGTCGGATCAGAAGATGCGTTCCTTGCCGTATATTAGAAACGGAGAGTCCAGAATTTCGAAGACAATAAACAAATTTATGCATGTAGCGAATATGCGCTGCATGCCAAAGAATGAATTTGCCAATTTTCATTCTGACGTGAGATTGGCATGTGGAGACGCGATCAGCAATACTCGCTTGCTAAGTTCTGCCGTTGCTGCTTCAGGAACAGGAGTTACATGCCACTCTTCCTTAGAGCCTACCAAAAACGATGGACCGGGAAACAACAGCTTTGACTGGATAAGTTGGTGGGGAAACGAGCCTCTAGAGAGAACGTCAGCAGAATTTTATGATGTGGGGACATAGAGCCATTCCATGCCTGCTTGGCTGGCTTGGCTGGGCTGGGCTTCGAATTTGTGTCCAGCGCGGACAAGGCAAAACCAACTGATCTGATGAAGGGTCCCATGCTAAGCCAAGAGTTTTGGTTATATCACTTCCATCATGAAACCTTAAATATTTATCTCTGTCATCTTCAGACGATCCTTCAATTACTTCCTGATGGCTAGTACACCATTTCTTAAGTTTAAAATTACCGCGACACAGTATGGCGGAGGTTTGTTCCATCTTTTCCATGACCTCAGCGACAGAGCTGCCGCCCAATATGAGATCATCCACGTAAAAATCCTATAGCAGAGCAGCTAAGCCAAGCGAGTAGGACTCACCCTCGTCAATGGCCAGCTGGTGCATTGCGCGAACTGCTCAAAATGATGCAGCTCTATTGCCATATGTGACGGTGTCTAATGTGTAGACCTGAATCTTGGACTGGATAGAATCTTGCCATAGAATGCACTGACAATAATTGTCAGGTGACGACACTCGTACGTAGCGGTACATTTTACAAATGTCCCCAGTGAGAGCGACTGGATATGTGCGAAACCGAGCTAGTATGCTGAACAATGCTGGCTGAATGACAGGGCCTGTCATCATCGCATCATTTAGGGAGCATTCTGTTGATGTTGCTGTCGAACCATTGAAAACAACACGAAGCTTTGTCGTCGTACTATCCTCCTTTAAAACACAGTGATTAAGCAAGAATATTTACAGAGACTACGAGAATCAGGGTTGGCTGGGGGCATATGCTTCAAAACAATATACTCCCGCATAAAGGCTGAGTACCGCTCCTTGAGTGTAGGATCACGATCCAACTTTCGCTCCAAGCTGATGAATCGTCGATGCGCCTGAGTTTAAGATTCCACTAATCGATCAGCACTATCCTTTATACCCTCTGCACACTGAGTCCGTCAAGGGGGAACGTTGGGATTTTTGACAGACGGTGAAACTCCGATTCACACTGGCACCGTCTACCGTTTACCGTCTAACAGCTGATGACAATAACAAAGACTGAGTTTTTGAGCGGAAGATTTTTTTATTTTTAATTGGAAAAAAATGGATATGGAAGATTTTGCAATTGTGTAAACTATGGTTCAACAGCAAACTATTTTCTTGCAACAACTAATCATGTTGCTGGACGAAAGGATAAAGATAGCGATTACAGCGGAATAATAATGTGCTGTTGCATACTGCACAATATGTTTAATAAGCACAATAGCGCAATAAACTATAGTTTATTGAGCTTCTACCAGAAAAGTCTTCCAAATTTATTCCATTTCAATTTACTTCAGGTATAGATTTGCGTATGTGAACATCGGATCTCCAGAAAATTACAACGATTCGACAATATATCTTAGTTCGAGCCTTGCACAACAGATTGAAGCGTCGCCAATATTGAAGGAACAACACAACAGCTCCATTAATGAGAATTGGATTCTGCTTAATTAAAGTAAGCAACATGAGCAGCGGGATCTGAAAATATCTGCAGATATGTTCTGCCATTGCAAAACAAATATAAAATTTTAAAACTACATTTGATTCATTTTATTTATTTGCATTCTTCTCGCAAAGGAATCATAGCATCTCTAACTGAAAATTTTACAAATGCTATTGAAAAACCACCAGGCTCCTTGCCATTTTCTGGAGAATATAAGTTATTTTTGTCAGTCATTGCTTACATATTCGCAGTGAATTCCATTTTTTCGTTGTGAATGCCAATTTTTCAGAGTCGCATTTGAAAACCATCGGCTAAATATCGCATAGAAACGTGCGGTTTAGGAACATTCAAAATAGACGGTTGAACTAACTGGGAAATTTTCGGAACGGCAAAACCTTACGCACCGTCTAGGAAATAGACGGTAAACGGTGCTCAGTGTGAATAGGCTATTAATGGCGAACTGAATACTCCCCGGTTGGCAAACGTGAGAAGTGGTCTACGAAATGCGCTCTACAATCTAATTCTTCCTTGGTATTCAAAAGGCGTCCGCTTAAGTCTCGACCTCCTAAAATATATGAAGATTTTTATCCAACCATGAATCTATGTTAGCTTCCGAATCTGGAGAATTGTGCGTTCCTAAGAAAACCGAGCGTGCTACCCTTTATATTTGTCCACCGCCAGATTGACGATTCACCCAAGTCGGGTCTTCTGCAGAAGAGGCAGGTGAGTTTGATTTGCCCTACGCAAAGAAGATCATAAAAAATGCTCGCACCAATGAGGAGATCCACTGGCTGAGGGTTGAAAAATGCAGGATCGGCAAGCTGAATATTGAATGAGATATTCCAATCGGCTACATTGTCTGCAAGACTTGGTTGACAATCGATGATCGTAGGGGCAATGAGAGCATTAAGCGTAGATGTATAGTTAGCTGTGCGAGAATGCATTCAAATGTTCACGGTGGATCACTCAGTAGCCACGCTCGTCTCGCTGAGTCCAGAGACAAGTGCAGTCCTATGCTGAAGCTGAAGGGCGAACCTGGATGTGATGAGATGAAGTTGAGATCCTGAATCCAGTACGTCACGACAAGAAACTAAAATGCAAGACCGATTCTTAACGAGAACCACAGCGGTAGCCAGAAGCACAATATCGGAGTAAATAACAGCTAGACAGTAAATAGACAGCTAGAGAGGTAGCAGCAAGGGCAGGGAAACTGCTATCAGAATCCTGAGTGGCAGAAATAGCTTCTGATTGGAGGGTTAAATCTGGAGGAGAAATATTTGGGGAGCCTTGAGCTGTGTATTGCAGATTCTCGAAATGCAACTATGATGCCTCCCACCGCATACTCGACATTTTCAACTGTTGCATGCACGAGCCCGATGCACTACCTTCAGGCATTTGAAACAGAGGGAAAGCTCCTTCACTTCTTTGTGGCGCAGCAACGGAGACAAATTCCAGAATATCTTGCAGGAATATATACCATGTCCCGCTGAATGGTAAAAACTGCATCCAGACGAGTCGGTGGAAGAATTGAAGGCAACAAAAGTTTTCTTCAAATGCGAATTATGGTTTTTTCCCAACTGAGCGCTACTAGCAGGTGCCGCTGTAGCGTATTCTAAATTCTCCATTTTCTAGCACCGCTCCTCGAAGTATTCGTAGAACCAGGGCTGCAGTTGTGCAGAGAAGGAGACGGTGCACAGAAACTGGAGCGAGAATGAGAGAAGGCAATAGCCGTATCCGCGGCTGAACAAAGAATGAGAGATTCGACGATTAAACTAGAGGAATCTCAGACGACTGCACTCTCACTGAATTTGCACATAAACCGTTTTTATTCTGCACCAATGTATTTGTTTGTGGTTAAACTGCACAGAATCGAATATATTTATTGTTCAATTTTTTTTTTTACACGAAACGCGATTAGCCAATGTTTTTAATCACGGGGGGTCACCAATGTTTGAGATGCCAAGCTTTTTTGGCAGCTATTTCTATATAAAATGATAACGCGAATGTTTCTAAATTTAATACTGTTTAATTATACAGGCGGCTGCTAGCGGAAGCCGATTGCTTGCTGTTAGTCCAGCCCGATAAATGTACAAACGAGATAAAATAAAACCAATGCGCAGAGAGATTAGCAAATTACTGAAATTAGCACCGTCGGCTAAGCAAAACTAGAGCCGAATCGGCGGCTGCAGAGCGCAGCAGCGCTGCCGAACGTTGGCGTTTACAGTGCATTGAATATTCTACATATGTTTAGTTCTAAGCTAGGCCTGTTGCTTAGCGGTTGTTAAACAGGACTTTCAGATGATGTTCTGATTTCCCCAATCACCTTTGTGGTATAGGTGAGTTTCTTATCCGGGTTGGAAAAAAGATTCTTATGAGTGTTTTTTAAGTTTGTCCATGAGCTCATTTTGGTTGGGGCTGATCGGATTTTTATATTATTCACGGACTGAATAACTAGCTGTCTGATTCTAATTCCGCAAGTTCCATATTTTACACTACTCGACAAAATTCAACTTTTTTTCCGCTGTGGCCAAAAATTACTTTTTCTTACAGATTTGGAGGTTTACAATTTTTTAAAGAATTATGGTTTTTTTTCATGAAGTAGTTATTTTTTTTTTTAATTTTTAAAAAATGTGGTATTTTTGGTCATAGGTAGTGCTTCTATTTTTCACATAACTCACGTTTCATACAACTGGTTGTATTGAACTTTGCAATTAAAAAAAGCTGACAAATGCAGCTATAAATCCGAATCAGACACTTTGTAGCTGCAAGTTAACGCCTAGAAGATATTAAGCTCCCAAATTAAAATTTCATATTTTTTTCGGTATTTTTCCCCGAAATTTTGACTTTGAAAGCTCAGGGAAAAGTCGAAAAAAAATATTAGACAGATTAATTAGGCGTCGTATAAGGTATCGCTTATAAGAACATAAAAATAAACGGCTAAGTTACAACCGTTAGACCAAAAACTTCAATCTTAAGTTATGTAAAAAATAGAAGCACTACCTATGACAAAAAATACCACATTTTTAAAAATTCTTTTAAAAAAACAACTCCATGAAAAAAAAAAACATTCTTTAAAAATTTGTAAACATCCAAATCTATCAGCAGAAGTCATTTTTGGAGACAGCGGAAAAATCGTGTCGACTGGTGTAATCAATTAACAACTTTGTATACAATTTTTTCGTAATTTAAATCATTTAATTAACTTACATTAATATTCTCATTCTTTCAACGAACAGCGCGATGATCCTTGAGCTAAAATCCTTATTGTTTGTGTGGAGCGGTGCAGCGGCAAAGCGGCTTGGCAGCAACGGATTACTAAGAATCCTTGCGTGACCTGCGAACGGAACGGTCGTTTGGCGACGTTTCTTACCGAAGTTTATAACTCGCAACGATAAACCCACTATTTAGGGGGATATATGTAACTATAGTTGGCTTGACGTTACGTTGTGGCTGTCGGTCCCTGCTCAGGCGCTAGTTAAGAAATTTGTTTGTTTGGGAACTAATGTTCCATTTGAAACTTTATTTTGAGATGTTTTGTGGATCGGGCTTTGTTTGGTAATATTGGCTCCCGTTAACACTAAAATTACCTTGGGCCATATACGATGATAGGGCCATCGAGAAGTGCGGAAAAGAAAGAAAAATTAAGTAAACTATAAGTGATGATTTTCTCGAAAAAAATAAGGCATATAATAAAGATTTTATGAGATTTTCTCCGAAAAATAAAGCATATAATGAGCAATTATGTTTTTATCCGAAATATCATTAATTTTATAAGCGATGGTTTTCTCGAAAATGTAAGGGATATAATAATCACTTATTATTTTATTTTAAAAGAAAAAGTTAGACGTATTCACCATGTTGGATCTAGGTGCCAATCGAAGACAAATTTTGTGGAACCACTGGCTGAACGGTTTTCAAGCCGATTCAAGAAATCGCAAAACGGCCATGCCACTAAACTCCGCAACGAAGAGAGTGGAATATTAGGGCTGAGCGACTACTGTGTGCCAGAGGTTTTGTGGAAAAGAAATTTTAGTGGGCACACACCGGAAAGAGAAGAAATAAGGCAAAACACTCTTCTTAGATAGAACGAGCTTTCCATCTTTGCCGACGAATACAGCCGAGGGGACAAGAGCTGGGATCATCAATTAAAATGTCTTTAAGACTTCCTGACTGGTGCAGTGAACTTAACGTAAAGATATATGCAGTATTTATTTATTTATTTATTTGTTTAATTAACAATTATCTGCTAATAATGCTATATAAATAAGGGAAAGAGCTAAAGATAAACTATAATAAAATTAAAAAATTAAAATTACAGGTTAGCAGAGTTAAGGTGATTGTAAATACTAAATGCTGTTTAAGGGTTAGTTCAGTGGATAAGTGGATAAAGGATATTATAATTATAGCATAAAACCCTGAAAGGTTCATGCTGGTCATAGTTTGACCTAAATAAGGGTAATCTGATAGGTCTAAAAGAACGAGTAGAACGAGAGGGAACCGTAAAGTTCATCTGACTCAAGGTAGTTTGGGAGTCCACCATCCCGAGAAGGAGCTTGTGCACGAACATTAACCCATTGCATATTCTGCGATATTACGAAGGTAGGTCAAAAAGTTCTAGCCTAGATCGGTAAGGTGGCAGGTTCCCACCAGCATCCCAGTGTAAATTATGAAGAACGAAAATGAAAAATTGTTTCTGAACTGAATCGAGAATAGCTTGCTGCTCTTTATACTGTGGGCTCCACACACAGGAACAATACTCCAATGTCGGGCGCACTAACGAAATGTACAATTGTTTGGTTAGCTGAAGGTGTGTGTGCAAGTACCAGTCGGAGTAGGGCAGACAGATTTTAACGTCATCCGCATACATTAATGTATGAGAGAATGTTATAACTTGGGGTAGGTCGTTCACAAATAAAATGAAGAGGAGTGGACCCAAATGACTGCCTTGTGGCACACCAGATGTAACGTTAACGATCTCTGATAAAACATTAGTAAATAACACCTGTTGTGTACGATTAGAAAGATACGACGAAATTCAACTCAGAAGATTACTAAGGAAACCTAATAAGGACAGCTTTTGAATTAATAGAGTGTGGTTAACAAAATCAAATGCCTTGCTAAAATCCGTAAAAATAACGTCAGCTTGCATACTGCTCTAAAATTCACAGTTGATTATGGAGGAAAACTCGAGCAGATTGGTAGTTGTTGACCGATGTTTAAAAAAACCATGTTGTGAAGGAGATATCAAGCTAAAATAAAGATGTTGCAATTGCCGGGTAACCAGGAACTCCAGCAGCTTAGGATCTATATTGGATCTGGAGCCCTTCTTGTGAAGCGGAATTATGTAGGACTCATTCCAAATTACGGGGACACAAGACTGTTCCAAAGATAGATTGAAAAGAAAGGTTAAGGGTTGACATGGACTGGGCACAATGTTTTAAAATGCAACTAGGCACTTTATCGGGACCCGCAGAAAATGAGCGTAAGAATATTGTACAAAGACAAGCAAGGAGCCAGTTTTCTTGTACTTTTTGAAAAGTCTGGATTTCCTATTCTTTAAGTATGACAAATTCGTGCAGAACCAAGGAGGCTTGGACGATAAAGGTACAATAATCTCCAGAACATAAGTATTATGGGCAGAGTTTAAAATTTTATAGAATGAGTTGACTGTTACGTCAATATTCGGTAAGGAAAGAAGAGTGGACCAATCGACATTCGAGAGGTGAATGTTTAAATTGTCGAAATCAGTTTTGCGAAAACACTTCATCCGGTGAGGAGTCGAGGTAATGTTAACAAAACTAGAACTGGTACACTCTAAAGTTATAGATAGCGTAGGATGGTAAAGGTATTCAGGAAGTGATAGTGGGGAGACTCTAGCAAATGTACCTAGAGAAGCATCCATAACGAAAATAAGGTCGAGGAGTCTGTTCCTATCGTTTTTAATAGAATTAATTTGGGCAAGGGAAACATCCGTTAGATCATTGATAAATTCGTTATGAGTACTAGGAAGCAATTGGTTAGCGTCGTCGCAGGGCAGCCAAGAGAGAAGAGGTAAATTGAAGTCACCCATGACGACAATCTGATCAGCACAACCTAACCAAGACACAACAGAATGGATAGCAGAAAGGTGCTTTGTGTTGACTTCAGCATCAGAATTAGGAGGAATATATGAGCAGGTTAGATAGATAAAAGCTATGCCAACACGAACTTTGACTGCAATGAACTCAATCCCATGGATATTGTTGATAACTCCGATGAGAAGTCAGTTTTGACTGCAACCACCAGTGTAAGATTCACGATCCATTCGGTAAATGAAAAAATTGTGACCAAAAATTTCATGATCATGAACAGTGGAGTTGAGCCATGTTTCGGAAACACCGATAGCACCGCAATCGTAAGAGGCACTATCCATATGTAGCTGGCGCAATTTGCCTAAAAGACTGCGTACATTCTGATAGTGAACTGAAAAATAGTTAATTAGTTTTTTGAAATGACAGGTCAGGTAATATTAGGAGTCTGATTAGAATTAGAATTGGCAGAGCCGGTAACATTAAGACTTTGCTTCGAAACTTTACGCACGAACTCATGCATAATTTTGTGTTCAGGCCAAATAGAAGGGTCAAGAGATCCATCAAGGTAAGAATCAGGGACGAAAATTTTAAATGAGGAAATATTTCGCTAATGTTTAAATAAAAACTTGGTCACAATAATATCCTCCAAGCGAGCGCTCAGTTTTGAACAAAGATGATGCTTAACATCCTCCGTAGTGGCCTCAGGATTGAGTCGGGAAACAAAAATTGGTTTCCGAGGAACCACTCCACTAATTTCAAAACCCGAGCGAGAGCCAGAAGGTGTAGCCATACCCCGAGTAGGTCTCGGTGTGGGGGCAGTAGCATTGGCGGTATCCTCAGCCGCAAGCACTTGTACCCTGGGAGCACATGCAGCGGTGCTATTAAGGTTAGGCATAGTGCTGGTTGAGGCGATAACGATGGATGCCAAGTTTGAAGGGGCCCCAACAGCCATCATGACAGCCGCGTCAGCATCAACAGGTGGCGGCCTAGATGCGACAGGCATGGGTGCAGGTTGAGAGATGCAACGGCACCATTGGCTACAGGCACCATAACACCAGTTACTGGCGGTGACCGAGCACGAGGTGCGGGTGGTGCGACCGGCCTGGGCGCAGTGACATATGCAATGATACCATTGGCTCCAGGTCCCATACCAGTTACAGGCAGTGACCGAGCAAGAAGTACAGGTGGTTCAGGGACTGCAAGAGAAAAATCATTGTTACCTTTGGTAAATACTTATTACCCTTCTTCCTCTTCGGAGACTCAGTCCAAATTTTAAGTGTTTTGAAGTGAGACTCCGTCAACCGAAACTTATCTTGCAGCATTCGGAATCCAGCATTTAGGGTAGAGAATTCAAAATGCGTCTGTCTCATAATGACACGCATGTCGCTTTCGATAGCCCTGCAGTCCCAACAGGTCCAGTTGAGGCCGCAGCGAGTTTTAATAAGATCCCCAACGCGACCTCCGATGTGTCCCAATGCACAGTTGGTATGTGCACAGTTGTGTTGTCACACAACCAGCAGTAGACATACGTTTGCCGTGTAGAGACCAAGCGGTCGCAGTTCTTAGCACAACAAGAGCTCATATTTTGTTTTAAAAAAATATAAACAGTTTGATGAAGAAAAAATAAAAGAAAGGTAAAATATAAGTCGGTGTGTGGAAAAACCGACAAAAATTAAGCTTAAAAACAACAATTAAGCTAAAACAAAAAAAGAAAAGAAAAAAGAAAGGTAAAGTATAAGTCGGTGTGGGGCAGAGATAGTGACATTAGCTTGTGTTAATAACTGCGCGCGCAAGCACGAACAAAAACAAAAACAGTCACAACAACGGCAAGTGAATGAAGAGACACAGAGAGACGATAGAAACACAGAGCACAGAGCGGCGGCTAACGCATTGCGTGTGTGTTGAAAATGAAAAACAGATAAGCTGAGGGTAGATAAAAACAGAGAGCGGTAAAGAGAGAGCATGCGCACCGCACTAGAGTTGGCAACAAACTTGAAGAAAAGCATAAAAATGGCCAAAAATAATATTTCAAAAAATGAAGTACATTTTTGGAATATTATAAATGTTTCTGATTTTGTTTGCATATGATTTTTACATCTGCTTCTAAATTTCTACATGACATGTATAACTACATATTTGAGACGTACAAGTGTTCAGGACAGAGCGAGAGAAGGCATGAATCAGCGCTTGGCAGGCGTTGCGTAGCCACTGAAATGTAATTTGTTTCTTCTGGCCATAATATTGATCCGACCTGATCCATATTCGGCAATCTGGTAGATATGGTAATTTCCCATGATTCTACGTTTTTGATTTTCATTTATCTTAAAAATTGTGGATTCCACAGATTTTGGTCCTTTGTAGGGGCGGAAAGGGGCGTGGCAAAATTTTAAGACAAACTCGTGCTGGCTTGGTATTACAGGAGCTTGGATAGAAAGTTTGGTTGCTCTAGCTTTTATAGTCTCTGAGAACTAGGCGCTCATTTAAACGAATAGGCAAAGCAGATGGGGTCGCGTGTGAGAGAGAGCGAGTGGGAATGATGACTTTCGAAATGGTTTTCTTCATTGTAGCTATAATAATGATCCGATCTGATCCAGATTCAAAACTCTGATAGAAATGGTCTTTTTCTATGATTCTGCGTTTTTATTTTTTTTGTATCTTCAAAATTGTGTGTGCCACAGACTTTTGTTCTTTGTGTGGGCGGAAGGGGGCGGGGTGAAATTTTGAAATACATTTAGAGTAGTGTGATCATACAGGAGACTGGATACAAGACTTGGTTGCTCTAGCTCTAATAGTCTCTGAGATATAGGAGCAAATGAAGACGGACGGACAGACGGACGGACGGACGGACAGACAGACATGGCTATATCGACTCGGCTATTGATGCTGATCAAGAATATATATACTTTATGGGGTTGGAAACTCCTCCTTCTGGGCGTTACACACAACCGTTATCCCCACAAATCTAATATACCCCTATACTCTTCAAGTACCGGGTATAAATTAGACAGCGGCTCAGAGAGAGTGCAGCGTACAATGCATATAGCAACAACAAGTCAGCTGAGCATAAGAACGAGTGGGGCTAGAAAGAATGCACAAAAGTTGGACCCACTGCAATTGCAATTCGAATTTACTGTACAAAAACACGATAAAAGAATGAACACGGATAGAAATATAGTTGCACGATCAGTTTAAAACCCAGTAAGCAATATTACAATACAATTACTTTCCTTTGAGCACAAAAATAAAATTTTTTAGGCGGAGCGAAGTGAAGACACGACTGTCAGCAACGATAGTTGATATCGATATCGAGAGCTCTGATGAGTATGCAAGAGCAGGATCGACCAAGCCAATTGCCGATGCTGTTAATGATATACGAAGACCACTAGGAGACATTATCTCGCAGATGATAGGCCTAGCTAAAACGAGAGCTGACAAGCCGTGGATTACAGCCCCGAACTGTGGAATCTCACACTTACTTTGACCGCATCACCCAGACGTACCCAAATTCTTCAGAGTTTCAGGAAAAGCCAGGTGCGCACACTGAAGGGAGTCATAACGAGGCAGAACGGCCGCTTCTGCATGCCCATAAAGCGAGTGAGTCTTGGACGATTTCTTCTTTCAAAAAAAGAAACAATAGGAAAATTTTGAGCGCAAGCTACCGTGAATTCTAGCTATTTATGCCAAATATTAAGAATTTATGAAAGAAAATCTGTCCCTAGATCATATGTGCCAACGAAGATATGTACAAGTGCAAATATTTCTTGACACATCGTTGCGTCATTCCAAGTACCAGAGAAAAGTTTTTCTGAAGCTGAATGATGACATTGATGTAACCAAGTCACTTGGATTCATTCGGGAGCCCCATAAAGACATATTTTTGTTTACAGATGCTCCTCAAATCGGTGTTAACAAGTTTTGCTGCAATACAGCAACTTACGAGGGATATAGAATGGTACTTTATGCCAACTGAGATGAATTCTGCGGATATTGTACCTCTTTGCAGCTCTTGTATTCCAGTTTGTGGATGAATGAACGGTGCTCGTCCAAAGCCAATCTTCCGAAACTTCGACAGCGCGTATTTCTGTCGTCTGAGCGTACCATTAGCTCGCTTTCGTTCAAGCAAATCAACTTATTCGTAGTCGTGATGCGTATTTTTGACTACATTCAGAAATTAAAATAAATTATTATTCAAAAATTATCAAAGGATCACATTTATTATGTCGTATGTTACAAAGAGCCCATCTGTATCGTGAGTATCTTTCTCTGCGGAAAGCTATCTGCGTGCAGTTTTCAAGCAGCATCATATCCCTTTTGCCACTCATTGATGACTTTGGTATAATTCGTGGTGGTGGTCGCCTGCGGCAGTCAACTATCGGCTTCGTTACACGCCACCCAATCATTTTGCCCAAAAACCATTGACGTTCACCATTATTACGCACTTTCTTAAGAAGCAACACCATGCCGGTCCGCTGTACTTGGAGCGCCTCGCTTAAAGTTCTGGCCCAACGCTGACTTGCGCTTTGCGAACCTCGTCTTGTGGAACACAAGGCTCATGGCTGACCTACTGAAAAATAGAATATATGATTCGCCTGAATTAAGCATCACTGGAAATGACTACTGCGGTCCCTTCTACTATAAGCTTCTACTATAACCAGACGTTACGGGTCTAAATTTCAATCGACTTGATCGTTGGCAGCGAGTCACATATCCCCAGCAGGTCTTTTGGAAGCGTTGGAGTGAGGAGAACTTGACTCTGCTCCAACAATTTGCCAAATGGCCCACGCAACAAAACTGGATCCAGATCAATGACGTCGTCTGTGTAAAGGACGAAAACTTTCCATCGTTCCGTACTTAAATAATAAGAGTCTTTACACATTCACGGAGATAAACACAAAACCAATCTATTCTAAGTAAAAGACATACATAAAGTATAGAGTTTATGACTGTTAGGGTGCGGTCAACTCATGTCAACTCATTAAAAAACACGACATCCCAAAGTCAAGTGCAGTTAGCAAGTAAGACCCTAATTTTGTCCAAAAATACTGATGCTTGCATGCAATCAGTTGGTCACACATAGCAGCGTTGCAGGCGATCCGTGGGTCTAGCGATAAGAATAAAATACAAAATTGTCCCCATCCCAGATTGTAAAATTACATATAAGGCCCGACGTTGATAAAATAAAACCAGATTGAATTTACAACTCAACTCACAAGTGTCTAGATTTTTCCTTAAAGTCTAAACAACCTACCTTCTGTATTAACATACTCTCGAGTACTTATGTATGCAGATAATGTTAAGCTCTCTGGTTCGTCCGATTTTAGAATACGGCTCAAGTGTATGGTGCACTCAGTACAACATACACCAGGACCGTATAGAACCAGTTCAGAAAAACTTTTTACGTTTTGCTCTTCGCGGCCTCAGCTGGGATGCAAGTGTGAGATTGCGAATTCGCTGCCGTCCGCTCGGAACTCCGGAAATTACAGGATAAGTTTATCTCAATGGAAACACATTTTAAAAATCTTAAAATAATAAATGAGTCTCCAAAGAGCAGAAGGGTTGCTCCTAGTCTGCCCAGTGTTCATAATTCTAATTATCTTGCAGTTGCAGTTACAGTTGCAGTTTTTCACACGAGCTCCTCCTATCCTTGATACGATCCTTGATCGACTTTTGTGCTAAGGAAATCGATGTACATGCATCTACATCGAAAAAGACGGCTGGCTCTGCAGTCTCTCCTGTGCCCTTGTCTGCCAAGGAAATCCAACTCGACGGTAACGATCATCCTGTGGCCATATTTGCCCAGGTTGTCCAACCGGACATTAATGATCATCCCGTTGTCGTCGTCAACTTGCACAATTTTAAATTGGTTAAGAGACCATCATAATATGAAGGAAATTGGGAATATTTACGTTTAGAGTTAACAAACCTAAAGAATTGTTTAGGGTTGCGTTTAAAGTTAAGCTTGCACTTGGCCAAGTTTAAAAAAGGAAAATTTCGATTTTGCAATTAAGTGTTCAGAAAAGTCTGCATAAAGTTTAAGAACAGCGCTCAGAACCGAGTCTGGCCCAGTGGAGAACATAAACTTGGACAATTTTTAATTGGTGACTTTCCCACCGTCTGGAAAGAGTCCAAATAGTTTCCTTTCAAAAAAAGGGGATCTACATCTGATATCTCTAACTAACGCTGTATTTCCAATTTATCTGCCATTCCTAAACTCTTCGAAAAAATCATCACATCTCAGCTGCAAAATTTTTGTAGTTCTGTATTGTCTGAAGCACAGCATGGATTCACTTCGCTCAGTTTCTACTAATCTCCTTGAATTTTCCACCTTTGTAACTTCGGGATTTGCTAAACAATGTCAAATTGATGTCGTTTATACTGACTTTAGTAAAAACTTCGACTCCGTCAGTCATAATCTACTTATTCATAAACTGTCTCTTCTAGGGTTTCCGACTAAGCTTCTATACTGGACTAATTATTACCTTTGTAACCGTTCTCAACGTGTCTGCTTTAACTCCTCTCTCTCTAAACCTGTTATTGTCTCATCGGGGGTTCCTCAAGGTAGCCATCTGGGTCCCTTGTTATTTAACCTATTTATTAACGATCTTCCACAAATGTTATCTCATTCCCGTGTCCTAATGTATGCTGATGAGGTTAAGCTATGTTTTTCTTACAGTGACCCCTTGTCCCCACTATCACTCCAATCAGATCTTGATGCCCTTAACAACTGGTGCCTAATCAACATTCTACCTCTTACCATTTCTAAATTTAATATAATGACTTTTCACCGGAATAAGCCATACCTTTTCGATTACTCTATCAATAACATTATCCTTCACCGCCTCTTCAAAGTTAACGACTTCGGCATTAGCTTTGGACCTAATCTATGTTTCAACTCTCACATCTCTACTATCTCTAACAAAGCCAAAGGAGTCCTTGGATTTGTCAAAAGATGGTCTAAGGAATTTACAGACCCGTATACTACAAAATTTCTGTATGTTTCTCTGGTCCGGCCTATCTTGGAATATGGTTCTTGTGTCTGGTCTCCTCACAACCAAAAATTTCAGGATATGCTCAAATCAGTACAAAAACAGTTCCTCATCGTTGCACTCCGGGGACTCAATTGGGACCCTTCGATCCATCTTCCTTCTTATGAAAGTAGGTTGCGCTTAATTAACTTCCACTCTCTTAAACCCCGTAGAACCTGCCAAGGAGTTCTCTTCCTCCATAAGCTTCTCTCTGGTGAGGTCGAATCGACTGCCCTCACCGCCCGACTAGGCATTACTCTCCTCTTCATCTCCAACTCTGTGTTTTTAACTACTCGGATTATGAATCTTTCCGTAGCCTTTGCCGTAACTATAGCCTATTTTTCCAACTGCTTTCCTTTGATACTAGTTCTAATATGGTAAAAATTATTTTACTCAATAACTAAATTTAATTTAATTTAAATAGCTTTAATTGGGAATTGTTCGGCTACAAGCTCTTCTCTAACCTAAATTTGGCTGTTGGTGGGATCTTATCAGCTACTGAGCCGATAATCAGCCCCACCGGGTCTGAGTATTGGCATTGGCCCTTTAGTTTAATTAGTTGATATGTAATTTTACCCTTACAGTTTAACTGTACATTGTTAAACTTTAAACAAAAATAAACAATAAACCATAAAAAATATAATCATATATTACTTTTTTTAATCTATTTCAGGAATTGCGTGGACTTTAATTCCATTGAAAATCAATATTGGATCTGGAATATTTTCTTATCATAGTTGGAATCTTTTTGTTGCGCTTTGTGCCGTTCCCAGGTAAACATAATATATTTTTTCTATATCTGCATTTCTATCGACATATACATAATATTAAAATCAGTCGTAGATAATCTATCGAAAATCTTAGAAATAAGGGAAAAGCTGTAACTACCGGACTCCATTTTAAAACCGCTGCTCAGTCAGTATATATGAAGCCTATAATCTATGTAAAATACCAAAAAAACAAACATTTTTGAAAACATAGTAACAGTTTTTGACAAAATCGTTTAATTATTTTCTTCTGGGTGTTGCTCCATATGGATTTATGCCACATAGTAAAATAATTGCATTTTCTGTACATACAAAAGACCGTTTGGTATTGAAATGCAATATTTCATAATTTGCATCCAGGGGGTTAACAACCTTGTTAATTTATTCTATCTATTGCATAAAGGACACCCGAAACTGAATAAAACAAGTGTGCGATTTTCATTTTTCTGAAAATTACCTTAGTTTCTTTCTTATATATTTTTTTTCTTAATTTTTCTTGACGACCCATATCTGTTTTACTTACTGAGTGTAAAAGGGCAGATTCGGATTGCTGCGACTATATATTTCCCCAATTTATTGACAAATGTTCCGTGTGTATGTATGTGCGAGTATGTAATTGAAACGAAAAATGAAACTGGTGGCTGGTCCGTAGCATATGGACCATCACCTTCACTCGCGGTTCGATCTCGTAAAACCGTTTTTACTTCGACCCGGTGTTCAATCACTCCCGTTCACGCGCATGTGATTTTCCATCGGGTTCTCTGATCGCTCCCACCATCTTCTTAAAGGGATCTGGTTGATAACCAGTCTGCATGCCCATATTTGGACCTGCGCCGGGCCGTTGCTGGTCCGATCCCGCGATTCCTCACATCTTGTGAAGGCCGACCCCTCCCGTGATTAGTGCTGCCTCATCCGTCCGCGGCTTATCCGCCACTCTCAGTGGCAAAAGACCGCGGCGAATAGGCGGCCTCCGGATATCGGTGGTGTCCGGCCCGTCAGCTTTATCCGGCCTGTCAGCCTCATCCGGCCTGTCAGCCTTATCCGTCCTGTCCGCCTTGATCGTCTATTTGAGGCACACGGTTCCTCATAGGCTATTCACTTCACTTGGCAAATAACAGCCGAAAACAATATACTTTCAAAAAACGCGTCACTTGACGCTTTGTTATGTTTAAGAGCGGCTCCGATAATATGTTCTCCCAACAAAGACAACAGGAACAACGGTGAAGAAGCGAAAAAAAAGAATGCAACGCTACTTTTGCTTATATTTATGTCGAGTTAGATATAAGCTTTAAATACCGCGGCTTGGTCAAACGGTTTTAACTAAGCCGTTTATTCGTCGATTCTTACAAACGATACCATAAACACAAACAACTTTTCCTGAGTTTTCAAAGTCAAAATTTGGTAGAAAAATACCGAAAAAAATTTTGAAATTATAATTTGAAAGCATAATATCTTCAATACGTTAAGCTGCAGTTACAAAGTCGGATTTATAGCTGAATTTGTTAACTTTGCAGAACTGCAAATTTCAATACAACTTGTTATAAGAAACTTCAGTTATGCGAAAAATAGCAGCACTACCACTGAAAATAAACACCAAAAATTCTTTAAAAAATACATCACACCAAGCATTTTCAATCTGTTAGGGAAAGATGGCAATCTCACACTTACATCCCAGCTGAGGCCGCGAAGAGCAAAACGTAAAAAGTTTTTCTGAACTGATTCTATACGGTCCTGGTGTACGTTGTACTGAGGGCACCATACACTTGAGCCGTACTCGAAAATCGGACGAACCAGAGAGGGGTAGAGAGTCTTTGTTATATAGGGGTCATCAAATTCCTTTGACCACCTCTTTATAAACCCAACCACGCATATGGCCCTATTCACCATGGTAAAAATGTGTTCTGAAAATTTCTCAGAATATTTTTTCTTCCCCTGCCCCTTTTGTCGCGATAAGTGTAAGTGGGAAACATAACACCGCGCCACAAATACATCGTTAAATGCGACAATAAAAAAAAGTGTGTTTGAGGGAGCTCGAATTTGACTCTTAAAATAAACAAACAATAACAGCGGCCCGGCGCAGCTGAAATAAAACTAGTACAAAGACTGAAAGAAGCGGTATGGGGAAAACTGAAAGGAATTTGTGTATGTCCATTGACAATAACATCAACGAGTTAGAAAAGTTGTTTGAAAAACTCAGTTTAGATTTTCAAATTGGACCAGAGAAAATAATAGAAATAATGAATACGGAACAAATCGAAGCCGCCATATCTGCGGCAGTCAGCGCTGCGTTGACTACGCAGAGAGCCAACTTTGAGGAACGCTTGCAAGCCGTAACTGACCAGCTGCAGGCTGTTATATTACCTATAAAGAAAACATACCTTGCGATGTGGCTCTGGATGCGGTTAAGACGCTGCCAGAGTTCCATGGGGCCCAGCAACAGTACGTTTCTTAGCGCCAGGCAGGAAAAGCTTCCTATAGGCAATACGAGGGGTAGGTAGGTCAAAACATTACCAAGCGGTCCTCATAAGCAGGAATAAGATTAGAGGCTGACTCACTCTTATCATCATTCAATACAGTGTTGAACTTTGAGGCTATCATTAATCGCATCGATTTCACGTATGCGGACAAGCGTCCACTGCACCTGCTAGAACAAGAGCTTGCCACGCTCCGACAGGGTGTCATGTCCATCACTCAATTCTATGCAGAGGTTGAGAAGAAACCCACTCTCCTCACAAACAAGATAATCATGTCACAAGACGCCGCACAGGCGCAATACATTAATGAAAAGTATAGGGCCGACGCTTTCCGTGTCTTCAATTCAGGCCTAAGAAGAGGTGTCACTGACACACTGTTTGTGGCGCAGCCTAAAGATTTGCCATCAGCTCTAGCCTTGGCGCAAGAAATTGAGGCCAATCACGATAGGCACGACTTTGCGGCGAATTACGCCAGAGAATTACGCTAGCAAACAAGGGCTAGAACATAAATAGATACAAACAGGGTGGGCAAAATGAGCCAGATCACTATAAAAGACAATCAAAAAACACTTTCTACACGAATAATCAATTACCGTGGACAAGATAACGTAAAAATTATGTCGACCCATCTTCCTCTAAACTTCGTCAACTGACTAACTTTCAAAAGCAACTGTGATACAATTCAGGACCACCGGCTGGAACAAATCATATTATCGGGCACAAACAGGCGTTTAAGAGGCCGGCTGGATCCCAGAGACTCTCCGACCAGCGCAGACAGCGGGTTTATCACATCGCTCAGGAGGACCCAGATCAGCACGAACAAAAGTACGATCCGTTGGCGTCTGAGGCGGTGGAGGAGATCGATGAGGAGGATAACAATGCGGGATACGAAAACGATACTGTTAATTTTTTAGGCGAGAATCGCTGTTCCCGTTCGTCAAGCGAACAGTAGCGGGGAGAACAGTAGCGGAGAGAACAGTAAACTTCCTAAAAGATACAGGGCCGCGAAAAATTACATAAAGCCGCTAAAAGAACTTCAGATAATTATCCCCCATTCATTGTAAAGTCTCTACACGGCTTCAACAAAGTAAATCAAAAATGTTTCCTAACCATGTTCGGCATTAAAAGCCCGTTTTTTATCTTGCCAGAGCTATCAACTTTTGATGGCATCGTAAGGCTTGACACGCTGACCAAGGCTGGCGTCAACATAGACTTGGAAACAAAGAAACTCCACTTCGCCCCAGCGTCAACATTATGAAAATAGACGATATCGAAGTTCCACCAACAGTAAGGACGAATTTCTCAAAATGATGTCCAACCGTATAAAGGCATTCGCAGATCCAACTGAAATGCCGCCCTTTAATACGGTAATAGTAGCCACAATCTCTTGAGGAACAAGATCATTCGGACATCCAGGTCTCCGTATAACAACCCAATGTGGGTTGTCGGAAAAAAAGGCACTGACAGTTCGGGTTCAAGCAAGAAACGGCTAGTCATAGACTTCCACAGCTTAACTCAAAGACCATACCTGACAAATACCCGATGCCTTGTATCTCCATGATACTTTCTAATCTGGGGAAGGCAAGATACTTCACTACCCTTTACCTAAAGTCAGGGTACCACCAAATCACGCTAGCTGAACGCGATTTTTTGCCGGTTGCCATTCGGCCTCAGGAATGCATCAAGCGTTTTTCAACTGGCCATTGACGACGTATTGCGGGAGCATATCGGCAAGATATGTTATGTGTACGTTGATGATGTCATCGTGTTTTCAAGGAGTGAGTCGGATCATGTCAGAGACATTGACACCGTGCTCAGTAGCCTCCACGACGCAAACATGAGGGTGTCAAAGGAGAAGTCGCAATTCTTCAAGGGACAAGTGGAATTCCTTGGTTTTGTGGTATCAACTGAGGGCACAAGAACAAGCCCCGATAAAGTCACGGCCATTCAGGAGTTTAGACAACCCTCCACCCTGTTTGCGGTAAGACCATTCTTGGGTCTTGTCAGCTACTACAGGTGCTTCATAAAGGACTTCGCTCAGATAAAAAGGCCAATTTCCAGTATTTTGAAAAGAGAATACGGCAAAATCAGACCATTTATTGTGACAATAAGCCAGCCTTCAATTCTGAGACCATTCGGTCCTAATTAAAGAACCAATTCAACGTCGATGTAGAAAATGCCCCACCGTTGCACAGCACATCAAACGGACAAGTAGAGCGCTTCCACAGCACCTTGCTAGAAATTGTCAGGTGTTTGAAGTTGCAGCGCCAGATTGACGATACGGTCGAGCTAGTCATTCTAGCGACTATCGAATACAACCGTACCATCCACTCCGTCACAAACACGACGCCCATGGATGTTGTCCACGCAAATTTCGACCTTGGGGAAGAGATAATGTTGAAACTGGTAAAGGCCCAGCAGGAGCCACTAGATAGAAACAACCCAAACAGACGAAATGGGACCTTCGATGTGGGAGAACAAGACCTAGTAAAAGATAAAAGGAGGTTAGGAAACAAGCAAACTCCCCTCTGCACGGAGCAAAGGGTAGAAGCAGATGTAGGGACCACCGTTCTTATTAAAGGGAGGGTGGTCCACAAAGACAATTTGAGGTAGATAAGCACAATTCCTTATCTACCTTAAGAAAAAAGGGTTTTGTAGCGTTAAGCCAGGTCCTCAAGGACAATTAATAGGACAGCAATAAATAAACGGACAGCAATATGGAACGAAACTTTTTATATAAAACATATCACGAACTTAACGGAATATGAACAGTACATTCAGGAGACAATAGAATTAACGGACATTTTACCACAGACAGATACAAAACAGCTACTGACATTGACTGCGGCACTGAGAATTTACCACAGGTATGCGAGGAGCCTGAACATCCTGGGGTCAGCGCTGAAAGTCATCGCAGGGACTCCGGACTTTGATGAATTACACCAAACGAGACAGGTTGAGTACGATCTAATTAAAACCAACAATAGACAGATAACTATCAACTCGAGAACTCAAACACAAACCAATGCCCTCACCGAGACCGTGAATAAATTACTAAAAGTAAAAAGTAATGAGGAAATTAACAATTCCTACCTATCTTATATCTTCTAACCAGAAATAGAATTTTGACGCTTGAATTACAGAACATAATGATCGCCACCATCTTGGCAAAAATAAATATTGTAAGTCCAGCCATCATAGACAGTGATGACCTAGAGGCGATTTTGAGAAAAGGTTCCACAGATATCAGCGTAACCCAACTATTGGGCGCTGCAAATGTGATGGCACTGGCTAATAAGGAATTAATCATTTTTGTAATAGAAGTACCAAGGGTAATTTGCAAGATAATAACCTTCTTACCGGTCACGCACAAAGGCATAGCGATCCGGGTACCCGAGCCCATCATAGCAGAATGCGGCAACAAAGTCATCTCATCGTGTATGGGGCCCCCAACATTAGCTTTCTGCAAGGAGGCACCAGCGACTAGTTACGCACAACAGCTGCACTTTGGTACTGTGGCCCACTGCGGTACGCAACCGAACAATCTGCCCCCGATTTTGGAGGTGGACGAGGGTATTGTAATAATCAACGACGCCATCGCCACCATGGCCGCCGATGATGGTCCCGAGCGTATCATTGCGGTAACATACCTAGTGACTTTTGACTGGGTCGCCCTCATCAACGGTACAGTGTACACCAATTTTAATTATGCGCCGAAAAAGATCCCAGGCGTGGCAACTTCCGCGAAGATCAACGTCACCAGCCACCAAACTCTGCTGAGCCTGCCGTACCTTCATAAGTTGAATGAGGAAAATCTACAGCAACTGGCCGAGGTTCATACACACCTTACGATCGGTCCCATACTGTCTACTGTCGTAGGTGTGGCCGTATGCGCCGTTCTACTCGGCGTTTTCTGGTGGTTGCAACGCAGGCACCAGAAGGGAAACACAATCGCAATTCAGCAGATGTTGAAGAACCTGAGCTTAACCGAGGACGGTCAAGTCTTGAAGGGGGGAATAGTTAACGAGAGTTAGCTGAATCTGCCACTGGATGAAGCGGAGTCTGCATTATTGTCAAATTAGCAGTTTTCGTAATCTGTGGGATCGCGAACGGCGCTACCGATCGACCAGATGCCAGCCGTCAACAAACACCATTTAAGAGGCGCTGAGTCAGCACGTTGGCTGGATAGCAACCGGCGTCGCGGGCGGCAGCGAAGGGCTTGCCTTTAGGAGTTTAGCATACTTAGGTTTCATTTTTAGCGGTCAGCCGATTGGCAGCAACATATTCGTTCTCGCCTTGCAGGCTCTTTTTACTCATAATTCATATCTTTGCACTTGATTCAAAATTGTCCAGTTTAATATCATTAAAAATTGTAAAAAAAATCCATACTTATTTCCAGTTAAAATATTACTTATATATTAAGTAAATATTACGTATATGAGATACGTAAAAGATGTGTATGTTCGGATGTATACATATGTGAAAGAATGTGCAGTTGTATTTATATGTATGTCACGGAAGTTTGAATCGGCTGAAAACTAATTCACGGTACTTATGCTGGTGTTGGGTGATTCATACTTATCTTGCGATTTGTTGCGCTGTGTGGATCTCAAGAGCGTCACGCATAAGCGAATCGGGCACGGAGCGCACTCCATAGTGCGCGGCCACAGTCTGCGTCTGCCCTGAACAGTATGTTCCAGTCTTTTACAAACCCCAAAGAGTATTTTTTGTTAGATGCAGACGCTTTTTTCATGTCTCCACTAACCTTGCAAAACACATTTTTCGGGTGGTTGGTGTCTGGACGTTGCACGTCTAAAGGCCCTCAAGCTAAATTAACTTACTTTATGGGAAGTAGACGCTTGACAGCTTGGCCAAATGTTTCTGGAAGTTACAATTTGTTACTGTATGAAAAATATTTCATTGACACTATCACACGATTACTTTCCGATCGATTCCAGACACCAATGCTTACTTGACAATATCAACCTGCTTAAAGCATATCCACAGTCAAAAGTACTCGACGAATGTTTCGTTGAACAAGAATTTCATTTGCCCTCCATCGAGTGCGAACATTTTGTCAAATAATCATTCGTAGAAAATTTTCAAATTGAATATTTCTGAGTAGTGTTATTTGAAAAATAAAAACACTACCTCCGGAAAAAAACATTTAAAAAAATTCTTTAAAAAAGATCTAAACCTAGAAAAAAAACATAGTTTTTTAAAAAATTGTAGATCTCCAAATCTATCGGAAAAGTCATTTTGGGCAACAGAGGAAAGGTCGTGTTGACTATACTATTTGTATTAAGGAAAGTATCTAGCTCCGCGGAAACTAAAAATTACTGCCAAACTCCATATAAAAAAAAAACTGGGCCAGGAATATTTCGTTTGTGTTTTCCTGGCCTCAGTATTTAGTAAGCTAAACGAAATCCACGAATTCTTATCGATATTTGGTCTATCGACACGAATGTGGTCTGAGAAAACAGCTGATATTCAGGCCAGAAATATATATGCAAAAAGAGGGATATCAATTTTAAAGAAAAGAAAAGATGGCGCTAATAAAAGCTGTTGAGGCAAGACCATGCTTTCAGGGAATCACCGAAAAGAGCCATTTCGACCATATTTCGGTGAAAAGTGCATGAGAAAGTGTTGGTGCTGAGATAAATAAGGAAGTTAAGATACATGTTAATTTGTTCACGGTTATTAAAATAATTATGCTTTGTAGCGAATGAATTTAGGACGGCCTGGACATCTCTGCGGGTTAGTCTCTGATACTATTGCAGCAAGCTCGCCGAAAGTGGCACCGTGGGAGGCGTCTTGTTGGGTCAGCCGCGGATCCACGAAAATGTCGATTGACAGTTCGCAGAGCATATGGCTTTCTTGCCTCTATTGTCATTGGAAAGACGATATGTTATGATCCGACATAATTTACTATATGCATCTATAAGTACCTTTTGTTGTAGAACAAAAAGAAGCACTGTTTCGTTTGTGGACAGTACAACATGCAGCCCCGATGCGTGCTCCAGCCCCCGCGAATTCAGATGTCGAAAGCTCCATGACTACTAGCTGCTAGCTGAGCTGCGTCCTCACAGGCGATGACTTTGAGGCGAGCACCTCGTCGGTCTATTCAAATGTAAGTACTATGTACCTGTTTATTATAACTAACGAGAGGGAACGTTGTGAGCCGCGGCAAAGGCCGCGGCTCTACCTTATAACCGGTACTCAGTTAGTATATACATACATATGTACATTTATGAGCCTACGATTTATGAAATTTATTATATGTTCTCAAAAGGGACGAAAATAATATTTAAATTAAAAAAATTAATTTTTTTGAATTTTTATACATGTTTCCATTTTTGTTTACATATGCTTTGTATATCTGCGCCTACATTTCTACATGACATGTATAAACACATATTTGAGACGTACAAGTGTTTAGGACAGAGAGAGAGAGGGCATGAGTCAGCGCTTGGCAGGCGTTGCGTAGCCACTGAAATTTAATTTGTTTCTTCTGGCCATAATATTGATCCGATCTGATCCAGATTCGGTAATCTGGTAGATATGGTAATTTTTCATGATTCTGCGTTTTTGGTTTTCATTTATCTTAAAAATTGTGGATTCCACAGATTTTCGTCTTTTGTGGGGGCGGAAGGGGGCGTGGCAAAATTTTAAAACAAACTTGTGCTGGTTCGGTATCACAAGAGCTTGGATAGAAAGTTTGGTTGCTCTAGCTCTTATAGTCTCTGAGAACTAGGCGTCAAAAAAAACGAATGGGCAAAGCAGATGGGGTCGCGTGTGAGAGAGAGCGAGAGGGAACGATGACTTTCGAAATGGTTTTCTTCATTGTAGCTATAATAATGATCCGATCTGATCCAGATTCAAAACTCTGACAGAAATGGTCATTCTCTATGATTCTGCGTTTTAAGTATTCTTGTATCTTCAAAATTGTGTACGCCACAGACTTTCGTCCTTTGTGGGGGCGGAAGAGGGCTGGGCGAAAATTTTAAATACATTTGGAGTAGTGTGATCACACAGGAGACTGGATACAAAACTTGGTTGCTCTAGCTTCAATAGTCTTTAAGATATAGGCGCAAATGAAGACGGACGGACGGACGGAGGGACAGAGGGACGGACGGACGGTCAGACAGACATGGCTATATCGACTCGGCTATTGATGCTGATCAAGAATATATATACTTTATGAGGTCGGAAACGCCTCCTTCTGGGCGTTACACACAACCGTTATCCCCACAAATCTAATATACCCCTATACTCTTCGAGTACCGGGTATAAAAATCCCTTTACAGCAGTCAGTGGCGATGGCATCTCTGGTTTACTGGGCGATTACTTGAAGGAATTGGAGAAGAAAGTCGGGACCCCGACTAGATCGATCTTTCCATTTGGAATGATTTGCTGGGTAAGCTACTAGACGATGTAGCAACCGCAACAGAGATGGAGAGCATAAAGCTTCTATTTATATGCGAAGGAGCATCAGAAGAAATGAATATACTTCCTAAAAATATTTATTATAAATAAATAAAATAATAGAATTCTTTGGATCTTAAAATTTTTGTAAAGAATTATGTTTTTTTCTTCGTGTAGTTTTTTTTAAAAGAATTTTTAAAAAATTTGTAATTTTTTGTCATAAGTAGTGCTTCTATTATTCACATTACTTAAGTTTCCTACAACTGGTTGTACTGGTAAAAAAAAGGTAAAAAAATCTGACAAATTCAGCTATAAGTCCAACTCAGACACTTTGTAGCTGCAACTTAACGTCTGGAAGATATTAAGATTTAAAATTAAAATTGCATAATTTTTTTCGGTATTTTTCCCCCAAATTTTAACTTTGAAAGCTCAGGAAAAGTTGAAAAAAATCTTTGAATGCCTTTTGGTTTTAGATAGACACATTATTTAGGCGTCGTATCGCTTATAAGAACATACAAATAAACGGCTAAGTTATAACCGTTTGACCAAAACGACTCAAATCTCATTGAAAAATACTGAAAACTGAAAAAATACCGAAAAATACTTGAATTTATTTAAGTATTATGATACTGTTGAGCTACTGAGCTTTTTCAGCAGCGTATATGCGAAATTTAATTAAAAACAAAAGGGTTTGGATTCAATGTATGTGTGTATATTGTGTATATGTTTATGTTCAATTTGGTTTTGTTAGCGAAAGAAAATACGATACGAAAAAATTGGCGATATGACGTTTGCGCACGAAGATGATCAAATTTTGAGTAAAAGCTGCTCTTGTTGAACGACGAACGACGAAGAAAGGCCGTTGTTGCGATAGAGAATGCAGGTCGACAGCAAGTAACAAATAACTAAGAGAGATGCGCTGTTTATGCTGCCGTGGGCCGGCGCTAAGCCGAACATACTCCTCCCGTTGAGTATGTTCGACATCCTTCTTTGGCAGCATACACAGCTTCGCGACGGCCCTTGTGGCAATCCCAGTAGCCGTTTTGAGCTCAGCTCCCCTGTGAACACCATCCTTCCCGACGATTAACTTAGTCACCCTTCCCAATGGCCACTTGAGGAGAGGCAGGTTCTCGTTCTTTACAAGCACTACGTCGCCGACGCTGAGAGGAGGCTGCCCAGTTCTCCACTTAGCTCTCTCCTGAAGAAGGGTGAGGTACTCCTCTCGCCAGCGGGACCAAAACGTCTGATGCAGAAAGTTGACCTGCTGCCAGCGATCAACACGATTGAAGTTTAGTATGGTTACATTTGGCTCTGCAAACATATGGATCGGTGCCGTACTCAAGAAATGTGCAGGTGTTAGCACGTCCAAGTCGTCGGGATGCTCTGAAATGGGAAGTAATGGTCTTGAGTTGACTATAGCAGTTATATGACATACGAGGGTTCTCAGGTCATAGAAGCAAAGTACGGAACTGGAGGCGAACGGTAGAAGTGATGCTTGGCTGTCTTCACCGCTGCCTCCCAGAGCCCACCAAAGTGGGAAGAGCGAGGGGGAATGAAGCGCCAGTCGATATGATCTGCGACGTAAAACTCTTGAACTGTCTTCTGGTGCTTTTCGGAGAATAACAGCTTCTTCAGCTCCGCCAACTCGTTCTTAGCTCCAACGAAGTTAGTTCCATTATCAGACCAAATCTCCCTTGGCTGACCACGAGTACAAATGAACCGCTTGAGCGCGCTAATGAACGCTGGCGTTGACAAATCCTTCACAAGCTCCAGGTGTACGGCCTTGGTGGCAAAACAAATAAATACGCAAATGTAGCATTTGATGGGTGGTCTGGTCCGCACCTCACTCTTGTAAAAGAATGGACCACAAAAATCCACGCCTGTAACAGCAAAGGCGCAAGTTGCATTCACACGCTCCTTTGGCAGGTCAGCCATGATATGCTAAAGTAAGCGCGGCTTTGCCTTAAATCATCTTGTGCAGCGATTAACGATATTTGAAATCAAGTGATGTCCATGTTGTAATATGTATAATAGTGTAATGTGTAATAGTCCATGTTCATCCAGAAATGGTGCGAGCGACGAAATAGAGCTCGACGGCTGCACCTGCTCTCCATCCCGCAAAGCCTTGTAGTCAGTCCATAACTGCACTCTCTGTATTGAACGAATGATTAACCGCGTGCCACCAACGAAGTCATCCACTGTTAGTCCCGATGACTTTTTACGCCTCACAAATTTGAATACGTATGCAAACGTGCGCTAAAGCTTTCCGAAGGAATTGTTAAATTTCCGGCCATCAGAAAGGTCTACCAATGGGCAAACTGCAATGAGGACTCTCTTGCGAAGCTCCAGTGTCGGCAGGTCTTGTGTAGATGACGATGGCCACATCGGTTTCTCATCTCAAAGAAAGAGTGGCCCCTGGGACCAAAGATGCGATTCCAAAAGTTCCGATGGCAGAGCGCCTCTGGATAAGATATCCGCAGGGTTCTGAGCGGTTGGAACGTAGCACAATTCCATCTGAGCAGTCCGCTCTTGTATGGCCAAAACCCGATTTTCAACGAAGACTTTAAAACTTGATGGGTCATTGCGAATCCACAACAAGGCAGCTGTGGAGTCGGACCAGCAATAGAAGCTTCCAGTAAATAATTTAAGTTGGTTTATCTCACTGATCAATTGAGACAGTAGGTCAGCGCCACATAACTCCAACTTGGGCACCGTCAATACCTTGACAGGGGCGACACGAGACTTCGCACAAAAAAGTTGCACGTATGCGCCATTCTTGGTCCTTGAGACGATATAAATACATGCGCCATACGCGTCTAGACTAGCATCACAAGAACCATGAACCTCGACCTTTGACCTGGGACACAATGCGAGGCGAGGAAATCTAAAACGCTGAGAGGCAGACAAATTCTCGCAGAAAGTGGTCCACGCTGACGAAAGAGACTCGGGTAGACTCTCATCCCATTGGAGCCGCTCCTTCCACACCAGCTGAAGGAAAATCTTTGCCTTTGCAATGACAGGGCCAATCAATCCAAGGGGATCATAAAAGCGAGCGATAGTTGACAACATAGAGCGCTTTGTCGGCTTTGAAGACAACTGTGCGGGTACTACGGAAAAGAGAAATTCATCGGATGCAGGCTCCCAAACCAATCCAAGGGCCTTTGTAAAATCGGTTCCATCGTCGAAACTCAGCAGCGTTTCTTTATCGTTGTCGGGAACTCCTTCAAGCACGGCAGGGACGTTTGAGCACCATTTCCGAATTGGAAAATTTCCCCGAGCCAGCAACTGGGATGTCTGCTTCATCTTCTCACGCACTTCCTCTACAGATCCTCCACCAGTCATCAAATCATCGACATAAAAATTGGACGCCAACACTTCCGAGCCAATAGGGAATGACGATTTCTCTTCTTCGGCCAATTAGAGCATCGCATGAATTGCAGGATAGGAAGCTGGCTTGTTCCCATACGTGACCGTGTCGAGTATAAACGTCTTTACATTTTCCTAAGGTGAATATCTCCATAAGATGCACTGAAGGTAATTATCCGGCTCAGTTACCCGGACACACCTGTACATCTTGCAGATGTCCCCAGTCAGCGCAATTGGGAACGTACGGAAACGAAGTAATGTATGTAGAAGATTTGGTTGGATAGTAGGCCCAGCCATTAGAACCTCGTTTAAAAAAAACCCAGTTGAAGTTGTTGCGGATCCATCGAACATAGCCCGCAGTTTGATAGTTGTGCTGTCTTCCTTAAGCACGCAATGATGTGGCAAAAAATATCGACAGCGACTGGACAGTTCTGATTCTACCAACGACATGTGATTAAGTTCTTGGTACTCCCGGATGACAGAGGAGTACTGAGATTTTAGCTGCAACCGACGCTCAAGTTTCCACTCCAAGTTGGGGAACCGGCGATATGCTTGCATGTATGAATCAGCCAAGACATCCAAACTTCTTTTGATGGGCAACTTCACAGCGAACTCTTCAGACGACAAGCGCGAGAAATTAGCTTTGAAGTGCTCCTCACAATCAATATCCTCCTGCTCGACCGTAACCGAAACTTTAGTTGAACTTTCTATCTCCCAAAACCGCCTCAGCAGCTGTTCCACTTGATCGAGGGACTCATGACCGGTGTCGGATGAGCACCGAGACTTCAACAAGGCTGTCTTACGAGGTTGCTGGCCACCTCCTGAAATTACCCATCCAAGACGAGTCTTCTGAAGCGATGTCAAGCCTGTTGCCAATTTTGATTTCGCCAACGCACAGAAGATTGAAGAAGGTACTAGCCCCAATGAGGCACACTGTGTTGCCCTCCAATGCGAAACTAGAGTCCCCAAGACCCGATACTGCGGCCGATGACATGGTCTTTTTTAGTCTAAGTTGCTGAGCACGACTAGATGTTATGAGGTGCATTTGTGACCCGGAATCCAAGAGTGCCCGACATGGCACGAGAGATCCAGCGCGATCCTTCAACAAAACCACTGCAATGGCTAAGAGTACTACATCATTTCAAGTATTGTGAGCTATCAGAGCGGTGGCTGAAGCCTGGGCTTCAGAGTGCGGTGACGACGAGACAACGGACTCCGATTGCGAGCATCTGTCATTGAATTGCAATTACGTGTGATGTTTGATCCCACAGTGGCGACAAGTTGAGTACCTGCAGGTGCTAATTTGATGGCCGGGCTTCAGGCAATTCATGCAAAGACTTAGTTTCTTCACCTCTAGTAGGCGCAGTGAAGGCGAGAGATCTAAAAACAAGGCGCATAGTATTTATATGGCCAGTAGTATTGCAATACTACACAGTCAAGAGCAACCGATTCAGTCGCTACGAAAGAACTCTTACTGTTGTTAAACGTTTTTTAATCTTTCCCACCTGAATGCCGGGCGCATACATTGCCCTAGCGTGCTCCTAATTCTCCAACTTCTGACATCTTTGCTCCAGAAACTCGGTGAATTGCTCGGCTGTCGGTATACTATCCAGTGACGGAGCTTCCTCCCACTTGGCTTGTGTGGCACTGTGGCAATCTGTTCCTTTGTCCCAATACTTTTTAAGGCTCGCAGATTGCCAATTGCAGTATCTGTCAAGAGCCGGAGTTGAGAAACAGACGACTCCTCAACGCGCTGCACACCTAGAATTTCATTGACGTGTGCCTGAAAAATTAACCGTTTATTATTAAAGCGTCTGTTCGTGTCTAGAGCCGGTCCTTTTAGGCAGGATCGTAGGTGCTGCACTTTCTCCACATTCGTCTAAAGCGATGGGATAGCTGGCGTGGCAAAATTCCAACGACGAGATCGTATCTAGAGCCGGTCCTTTTAGGCAGGATCGTAGGTGCTGCAATTTCTCCACATTCGTCAAGTTAGGCGGTCCAAAAGGGCCAAAAGGCGGAGTACTGTGAGTAGCCCCCACTGAATTCTGGAAGCTTTAACTCCGGTAGGCGATGCCGATGCTGCATTATAGCCGTAGCCGGGGCTTCTGAAACATGGTCCGTCCGCACTGTTGAGCAAGGGAGCATCGTGGGCTGCCGCTTGTTCAACTCATGCTTAGTTCTGATCTCCAGCATAACCACGCAATCGTCAAACTCTTCTCTTAAGGGACTACCGATCTCATCAATACAATACAGACTTTAAGCGGACGTTCAATTCCTCCCCTTTGAGCTCACCAATCTTCTCTTTGCCGACGGCATTTTTGATTCACCGTGCTGCACTTAGCATAGCTTGAACCTTACGCTTGTAGTAAGAAAGGTCTGCATTGAGGGACACGGGGGAATTGAGAGTGTTAGGGGAGGGTGTACTATCAGAAGCCATTTCTTGTATTTGATACGGCAAACACAGAGGTCAATAGCCGGTGAATAACCTCGTTTTAACGGAACTTCAAATCGATCGCAGCGCACGAACACACGGAACATACCAGCAGCGAGAGCTCGCAATTTGCCAAAAAACCAACAATGTCAAACACACTGAGTGCACCGAAAACGAAACGAAACAACAGCAAGCAGAAGGTAAAGCGGATGACGCAAGAACCGTTACTGTTTGTGCACAACCGCCGAACCGAACAACTGTGGTAATGTAAATTAGGGAACGATATAATTGGCTTTTTGTTTATATTGATGTAATTGTTTATTACGTCGGGGGTCACCAAAAATGTTGAGCTACTGAGCTTCTTCAGCAGCGTATATGCGAAATTTAATTAAAAACAAAAGGATTTGGATTCAATGTATGTGTGTATATTGTGTATATGTTTATGTTCAATTTGGTTTCTTAGCGAAAGAAAATACGATATGAAAAAATTGGCCATATGTCGTTTGAAGATGTCGAAGATGATCAAATTTTGAGTAAAAGCTGCTCTGAAGGTGTGCCTCCCACGCAGCTCTTGTTGGACGACGAACGACGAAGAAAGGGCGATGTTGCGATAGAGAATGCAGGTCGACAGCAAGTAACAAATAACTAAGAGAGATGCGCTCTTTATGCTGCCGTGGGCCGGCGCTATGGCGAACAGACACTTAAATATTTTTATTGTTATTGCTTGTTACTATTTTTAAAATGGTTTGTCTGTCTTCTTTTGTCATTAAAGTCAGATTCTCTTATGAGAGTCCACACATAGTCGCCCAACATATTCTCATTCCAAACACCTTGATACCGTCGTTCCATAGCTTTTAATTGTTGGTGAAATCTCTCTCCATGTTCATCACTAACATCCCCAAGGTTTGGCGGAAAAAAGTCTAAGTGGGAGTTCAGGAAATGGATTTTTAGTGACATGTTGGCTCCAATTTGTTCATAATTCTTAAGTAGGTCTCAAACAATATTAACGTAATCATCACTTATCTCTGTTACCAAGAAAATTTGTTGTAACCAGTCGGAATGAGTTCCAGGCTGCTTTTTCATTTGTTGATAAAATATTTTTAAATCCATCATGTTTTAGTAGTTTTCGAATTTGGGGGCCATCAAATAAGCTTTCTTTAACAATGGTGGTAATATAATGTCTTGGACTTTCACAAGAGCTGCATTTTGTACGTTGTGATGTCCCAAAGTTCCGTGTTAGTTCCGTTTGAGTTCCGCTTTTCCTAGTTCTGTCTTGAGTAATGCTCTTTTCTATCTCGGCTCTCACATAGGCACAGGAAGCAACAGTATTTTGTATAACCGCCTTTCAATCCAGTTAACATGGCTAAAATTTGTATGTCACACGCGACCTTCCACTGGTGTTCTTTATATTTAATATGTTCAAACAGCATGGGCAATGGGAATAGACGGCTTTTGATTTCCATTGTGTAGCAAAACAGCCTTTAAACTTTCTTTACTGCTGTCAACAAATAACCTCCAATCGTTTGGGTCGTAATCTTCACCCAGTTCCTTGAAAAGGCCGAAAATGTCGTGGCAAACTCACATGTCATCCTTCGTCATATAAAACTGTGCGTGAATCAACCGACGCGTCCGGAAATGAGTTGTTTTGACATCTTCCTTAAATTAACGTTCGTCCTTTAAAATAGATCCAAGAATCTGAGCTTAACTTTTGGAAAGTTCCAGGGACCTCACCAAATCGCTCAATCGTTCCTGTGAAAGTGGCTGGCAAAATTTATATTCTCCTGATTGGTCATTACTTAAATGCGTTGTTTCATGCGACGAAGAAGACATCTCCTCGTTTTTGCGTTTGAATGGTGATATTTCCTCCAAAGGAGGAGCAGGAAGCGTAAAGCCTTGTCGAGACTCTTGCGGGTATTTATAACACTCATATACCCCAATCCCAGCTTTTTCGAATAAATAAAAGAAACATTCAGAGCTGTGATTTTTTCTGCATCTTTAATGCTATGCTTATTCCAAATCGAAATTGTTTTCTAGAAAAAATATGTAAGAAGCAATAAGCTTAGTATTTTTTGTACAGTTCATAGCTTGTGATTTAGGGTAACTTACTTTTCCTCTTTATTAAATGCTGTTAAATTAAATTTACACAAAATAAATTAGCATACAAAGCTTTAAGCTCACTCTTCGCCAATACTTTTGGGCAACATCTTATAGTTTTCATTATACTGTTTTTTCGGTAAACTTATAGGCTTTTTACACTTGGTGCGTTACCTATCGATATCGGAGAAGACGCAAAGAAGCAGGTTTGCCGTTTACACCACAGCGTCTTGCGTCTTTGCGTCTTGGAAGAGGAAGACAAATTTTGTAAACAAAAGAAAATAATGTCTGAAAATCAACAAAATATGTCACAAGACGATCTTATTCTTTTATCTGCGGTGGCGCAAAACGAAGCGAATCTTTTAAAGTGCATGGAAGTGTCTGGGCTATCCTCAGAAAAGTTGCTATTCATCTTGCAACTGCAACGTCCTCCTCGCGTTTGGACCCATGTAAGTAAATTGCAGATTATCTCCTCTGATCAATTAAATAATGTATTCTATGTATATGCAATAGCCACGATATGGTTCATTTTGGCAGGAAGATGTTGTGGAGAACTCCGATGCATTTTTTAAGGAAAATTTCTGCATGGAAAGGGGTACTTCAACATTCTCGTTGGACTGTTGCCCAATCTCAAAAAGAAAGACACTCCTTTTCGACTGACAATCCCTCTGGAGAAGAGAATAGCCATAGCTCTTTATTGTCTTGGATCGTCAGCCGAATATCGTACGGTAGGGAGTTTATTTGGTTGGGAACCGGATGGCTCTCCAAAAGAGTTATTTACCGTCGACGAATTGCTGTGGTCCGCATCAAAGTCCTGGACTTCTTCAACTATACTTGAAAAGTCTGAATAGAAAGAATATATTGAATAAATTATTTATTTACAAATTTGTATTTTATTTATTACCTGTGCTCTCAACTCCGTCTACTACCATTGCCTTGGACGTCTGAAATATCATGGAGATTCTTCCAAAGTGCTCCCATGTTGATGGAGCCCCACCTGAAGGACCCACTTTGGATAGTTCACTCCTGAAAAATTATTTTAACAAGTAAATAGGAATTGAACCTTTGTATGGAAACTTACCTGTACTTTCTTGTTAAATTGTCCATTTTATTTTTCACCTCCACGGATATGGGACCAAACTCCTTCAAGGCAATCGCTATCTCCTTGTATATGTGGGAGTTCTTTCGAACTCCCCGAAAACCATCAATGTTTTCCTCCCACTGGTCGAGAAGGGATTGTACGGCAGCATGTGTCCACAAAAATCTTCCGTCTAGCGAAATAATAACTATTATTGAATGAATTATAGTATTATATGTATGTATACATATATTTACCTTTTCCATCATCAGACATTTTTAGCGGCAATTTTATATTTTCTGATACAGCTGTTTTTTGCTGTCATTAGTGGTGATAGTTCCGCTGATTAGGCACAACAGCACGAAAATTGCTGTTATGCGCACAGAAACATAGTATTTAACTACCGAAATACCAAAACGCAGTTGCGTCGGAAAACGACGCAACTTTTTGCCACCACTAGGGCCCTATGCCAAACCTATGTAAAAAAAACTGCGTTTCTGGGAAGACGCAAAGAATCAAGACGCAGCCTCAGTGTAAACGGCACCTAAAAATATTTTTTCTTCGCTGGGCATATACTTTCCACATATATAGCAAAACGGTAAACTGATCGGTAAGCACATGAAGTTGACCGGCTTGAGTTGTCCATTTCAATTAGAAACAAGTGGTATTTTTCGAAAACTCACGATAGTATTCTGCTGGAAGTCAGACCTACACTGAGACAGGGATACTATAGGTACAGAGTTATATATCCTTTTTTATGAATAGCTTGAAAGAGAAAGGTCAAATATCTGCGGGACCAGCAGCTGTGAAGGAAAAAGGTCAACATTTGACCCTAACAGGTACTTATGTATATTTATTCTCACCAAAGCATAGGTATAAGGAATAACAGTAACTTTCCACAACATTTACACCCAAAATGAATATGAACAGGTAGGGTATACTTATATCCGAGATATATCCATACCTAAGACTCTGTAAAACCAAAATTACAGGTCCTTTTGGTTTTTTTGCTATCCCATTTTGGAAGTTGGACCAACAACGTACCGGACGGTATTATTTCAGGTAAAAGTAGTTTTGGTCAAACGGCTATAACTTAGCCATTTATTTTTATAAGCGACGCCTAAATAATGTGTCTATCTAAAACCAAAAATGAAGGCATTCAAATATTTTTTTCGACTTTTCCTGAGCTTTTAAAGTCAAAATTTCGGGAAAAAAACCGAACAAATTATGAAATTTCAATTTTGAAGCTTAATATCTTCCAGACGTTAAGTTGCAGCTACAAAGTGTCTGCACAGTTCAATACAACCAGTTGTAGGAAACTTAAGTAATGTGAAAAATAGAAGCACTACCTATGTCAAAAAATACAACATTTTTAAAAAATTCTTTAAAAACAACTACACCTAGAAAAAATGTCTATCAGACAGCGGAAAAGTCGTGTCGACTAGTGCTATTGGCGTTCACCAGAATATTCATTTTGCGAAGGTACTGACACGGCTGCGGAGCTTACAAAATCCTTTACTGCATTTCATACAAGCTTTGGGTAATCCTGTATCTAACCACGGAAGATTTTGAGCATCTGTGTCTGCTGGGCTTTCAATCTGGCTCATTATACTGGCTTCATTATACGCTTGAGCAACGGAAATGCATCATCTGCATCAATATAGTATTGAGTATTCACTCGCTGCAGCATACTTTCGTCTAAAAATGTAATATTGCCCGAAAGCGAAGACTACGTAAGCACCAACGTCCAATGCAGTTCGGAAATTTCCATTGCTCCATAATATCTGTTGCCCACGTGAGCATGTTGGTAAAGTTCCATTTTGGAAGCTCTTCGTGCAACGCAGTGCAAATATCGTCAGCTACCAAGTCAATAGTGCGGCCCAAGTTTTGCTTACTAATCCGATAGGTTAAGTCTCCAGTCACAAAACATCTAATACCAACGATTATATAAGTAGGCATATTATATATTTGTGGTCTTGCAATTTACTTACTCAAGAACAATTGCTAATTTAGCTTTGAGGGTAATGGCGTCTAGAGGCGAGTTGCGCTTGGCCACTTAAAATAGTTTCACCAGTGAACACAAATAGTTGAATTGTATTTCGTCCATATGAAAATTCTGATAAAACAAAGTCGGGCTCTACAGCACATTCTGAAACTATGAAATGTGTAAAAAACACTGCAATTGACACAAATATTATATATAAGAATACTCACATCATTATGACACGTCCCCTCTTGCTTTCTCTGCTGCTTATAAGTGTCTAAACTAGGTATCCAGCACCGCGGAAACTAAAAATTACTGTCAAACTCCATATAAAACGAAACTCCATATAAAACGTTGTGAGCCGCGGCAAAGGCCACTGCTCTACTTTATACCCGGTAATCCAGAATATATGTGATCTTATTATTTATGTAATTTATTATGTTTGGAGCAGCAGCCGTCAGTAGCTCTTAAGAAGTCTAATAAGCTCAGTTATCTCTTAAGTTATCTATTGTACGCTCATCTATTCTCACGCTCTCTGTGCATACGCACACATTCACACTCATGTTCGTCGTGCGTACTGCTTATATTGCATTGCGTTGGTTAACATGGTCACATTCGGTTAAATTCCACGTGGAACGCAGCAGGACGCATCATTACATACCGGCCGTCAAAATTGCCTAATCGCGCTACAACGGTTTCTTTGATTTGTTACATACCCATACCCACTGAAAATTCGTTCGATTCTATTTGTATCAATCCGACGTGTTTTTGTTTTGGCTTATCTGCCTTTTATCTTTTATAAACAGCCGGTGTTTTTTAAATATACCAATATAAATAAACTTTTAATTACCTGCTTGCTTAGAGCTTTTCCTTAAACGCGAGTGCATGCCCTTCAATTGTGTTTTTAGACATAATTTAATTATTTTCCTGTGTCGGTAGTCAATCTGTTTTATTGTTTCTTTTCGTAAGTACACACAGAATCAAAATCTGCCGCTCTCACCTAGTTGGTCTGCTTTATTGCTTTATCACTCTCTCCCTATTACCCAAACTAACATAACTGTTCTTCCTCTCTCGCTCTCAACACGTTCTGTGTAGTAGCGCTCTCTCTCTCTCTCTCTCAACACGTTCTGTGTAGTAGCGCTCTCTCTCTCTCTCTATCTCAACTGAAGCTGCAGTAACCGCTCTCCTCTCTTTCTTATTGCGCTTTTATCATTCATCTGGCACACTGGTCTGATATATATTTGTTTTGAAATTTTATTTTTTTTATTTCTCATAATGGAATACACAGTTGTCTGTGCCAAGAAAACCTGCAAGAAGCAGATCACCCATGACCAGCCGAGTATCCCCTGCTGGCTATGCGATAGTATAGTGCACGCTTAATGCGCCGGGTTCTCCGGTCTCGTGGGTGATGCCATCTCTAAAAGAAATGGCTTGCATTACAGCTGTGAGGCATGCCGTCCGGTTGAAAGGGAGATGGCAGCCTTTATGAGACAGACCCGGAAGGGCTTTAGGGAGCTGACCGTGGGCTTCAAAGAGCAATACGATCGGCTCCTAGCCATGGAGTCTCAGTTTAATAGTTTCAAACTATTGACTGAGTCTCCTAGGCGCAAAAAGGTCACTCCGCGGGATCTGCATGTGCCAGCTGCCCCTCGGCCGGCCGATGCTGACAAGCTGACTCCGACCACTCCAATAGTGCAGCAGTTGATTTCGTTCGCTACTCCGAAGGCAATGACAGCTGCTGGCGATGAAAATTCGGTAGCCGAATTTATCGCGTCGGAGGGTATGCAGCCAAAATCGTCTGTAGCTTCCGTGTCCCTAATGTCCGCTAACTCATTAGCTGTCCCCTCAACTCCGACCCCACCAGTCAATATACGTCCCGGACCACCGGGTATTACCATCACAGGTGATAGGCCTGTGGTGCCAAGATTGGTGGGGATCCCACCAAAGAGACAAGTTTTTGTCTCACGACTTGCCCCTGACTCCACAATTAAAGATGTGACGGCTTATATCCAAAGCCGCATACAAGCCGTTGAGTTTAAGGTGGAAAAGTTTAACTTCTCTTATGCCAGGGAGATAGCTTGTTTTAAAATAAGTGTGTCCCAAACTCACTTTAACACCATCTTTTCTGCCAAATTTTGGCCGGAGCATTTGGTGGTGAAGGAGTTTAAGGCAAAGAAAAAGACTAGGCCCCCAATAACTCTGCCAACAAATCAGACCAATGCTCCTTCGTCATCTTCCCGCTCTATCTCCACCCGTCCAAAAAACTAACAAACTCTCTTTTAGTGACCTATCAGAATGTTCGAGGCTTGCGTAGTAAGCTCAGCATTCTTTTCCAGGATAGTGTCGCATTTGCATCCCACGTTATTGTGTTTACCGAAACCTGGTTAAAGCCGGGTATTTTTAGTTCCGAAGTTTTGGCAGGTCGGTACACAACTTATAGAAAGGCTCGTTCGTCTCGACGTGCAGGAGGGGTTCTGATTGCTGTGGACTCAAGCTTCACGTCGGAACTTTTCACAGTCCAGATCCAGCAGGAACTGGAATTTCTGTGTGTAAGACTGATTCTTCCCGCTTTCTCCGTTTTTATAACTTGTTCGTATATTCCACCTTCTTCGGATGTCGCAATTTACGAGCAGCATTTGTCCGCCTTAACCGCTATTTCTTCTTCGCTATCTGACAAAGATCACATGATAGTTCTTGGTGACTTCAACTTGCCAGGAACTGTTTGGTCTTCGGCAAATGAGTCTAATAGTCTGGTACCCATGGCACGTCATGACTTTGTTGACGGCTTGATAGACTTGTCTCTGTCTCAAGTTAACCATGTTAAAAATTCCTTGGGTCGATTTCTTGATCTGTGCTTTGTAACGGATCCGACCTTAGAGTTGTTAACTCGAGTCCCCCCCCTCTCTATACCTGAAGATGCCTATCACCTACCTACTTTCGAAGTGTCGCTCGACCTAGGACGAACAGTACTGGATCGGTCGGGTAGACTACCCCAATGTGTCCGCTGCTTCCGTAAAGCCGAGTTTACGAAGCTTAATAACCTCATAAGGGATTTTGATTGGTCCGCTTTATATTTGTGCAGTGATGTTACGACAGGCACAAACATTTTCTATGATGCACTGGACTCACTTTTTGTCTCTTGTGTCCCACTTTCCTGTCCGATTAGATCAAGAAAACCCCCTTGGTTTACCAAGGAGCTATCTCATCTAAAAAACTTAAAATCAAGACGATATAAAAAATTTCAAGAAGTTGACTCTCCTTCTTCTCTTTCTCATTATGTAATAGCTCGGTCAAACTTTTCAGTTCTTAACGCTCAATGCTATCAGAATTACCTATCTCGATGCAGGATACGTTTTTCTAAGGACCCCAAACAGTTCTACAGCTTCGTAAACAGTAAGCGTAGAACGTCCGCACACCCATCCTCGTTATCCTTCCTTAATACGTTGGCAGATAATGATCAGGCAATTGTCGATCTTTTTGCCCGTTTCTTTCATACTACCTATTCGCAGGACGTTTACTCTGGTCAGCCGTATCCATACGGTTTACCGAGGTCGAACGGCATTTTCTGTCCTTTGCTAAATGAAAGCTCGTTGCTTCATGATCTACGAACAGTAAAGCCGGTGTTCTCACCGGGTCCAGACGGAGTTCCCGGCTGTGTACTCAGGTACTGTGCCGAGTCTCTGTGTGGGCCGTTGCTTAAACTGTTCAACCTATCTATAAATTCTTCATGCTTTCCCCCGATATGGAAGGAGTCTTTTATAATTCCTCTCCATAAGAAAGGTAGCAAGTCTGACGCAATGAACTATAGAGGTATATCTAAGTTATCCGCTATTCCTAAAGTGTTTGAGAAAATTTTAACTCCGCACCTCCAACACCTATGCAGACCACTTATATCTCCAACTCAACATGGATTTATAAGGCGGAGATCAACCACTACAAATTTATTGGAGTTTACCTCCTTTATAATAAAAGGCTTTCAAGGTAATTTGCAGACGGATGTTGTTTACACCGATTTTAGTAAAGCGTTCGATTCTGTAAACCATTCTCTCCTAGCACAAAAGCTCGACCTTCTAGGGTTCCCGCCCAATCTCTTGAGATGGATCTCTAGCTACCTTTATTCTAAGTCTCAAAGAGTCCTTTTCAAAAACTCCCTGTCCCTTCCAGTTATGGTGACTTCGGGTGTACCACAGGGCAGCCATCTAGGCCCCTTACTCTTTACACTCTTTATAAATGACCTACCTTCTGTATTAACATTCTCTCGATTACTTATGTATACAGATGATGTTAAGCTCTGTGTCCAGTATAATGACATTTCTTTTCAATCCAGGTTGCAATCCGATCTCGATAGATTTCAGTCTTGGTGTTGTGCAAATGTATTAAACCTTAATGCATCAAAATGTAAAGTAATGACTTTTCATCGCCCCAGCGCCCTTCTGGTTCCTTACACCCTTTGGGGTGGTTCTCTTGTGAGAATTACCCGGGTTGATGATCTTGGTGTTCTATTAGATCCCAAGTTAAAGTTTTCAGAACACATTTCTACCATGGTGAATAAGGCCATGGGCGTGCTTGGGTTTATAAAGAGGTGGTCAAAGGAATTTGACGACCCCTATAAAACAAAGACTCTCTACACCTCTCTGGTTCGTCCGATTTTAGAATACGGCTCTTGTTTATGGTGCCCTCAGTACAACGTACATCGGGACCGTATAGAATCAGTTCAGAAAAACTTTTTACGTTTTGCTGTTCGCGGCCTCAACTGGGATGCAGGTGTGAGATTTCCATCTTTCCCTAACAGATTGCATTAAATAAACCTTCCAACCTTAGCTAATTGTAGGAAAATGCTTGGAGTGATTTTTGTGCACAACTTGATCAAGGGTGACATAGATAGCCCTGACCTGTTGAGCCGCATAAACTTCACGATTCCTATTAGAAGCACTAGGAACTATACACCCTTGTTTCTTCCACTTTGTAGGTCGAATTACTCCTTGCATGAACCATTTAGGGTCCTATGCTCGGATTATAATTCCCTCTATCATATTGTATCTACCACTAACTCCCTTCCTAGTCTTAAATTACTTATACTCTTATATCTTTCCCGTAATTAGTAATTACTTTTCTTCTTTAGTTAGATTAGTTCTACTTTTCCTCGAACACTAGTCTAACACCTATCTTTCATGCATGCCCGCGATCGGTTCGGTTAACGAGTCGCGCGTTAAGCGGCTGCGCCCCTCGGTCGGTTGGGGGGGCGGGAGGTGGGCTGCTTTCTTGCCTGGGATCCGCGCGTAACAGCCATCGGCTGGTGTTGCTTGGGCCACTTGATGGTGCAGTCATGGCACATCAACGTCCTAAAGTAAAAAAAAAAAACACAAAGCTCACAGCCACGGCCTTTAAAAATTGAAATTAAAACATTGAAAATAAAAACAAGCCCTAAAACCCAAAAACGGAGTATAAATTTGTACATTTGGGGTCAGAGTTGCCGAAAAAGCTCGGCAGCTTCCCACATATTATATGTTCCCAAAATGGACGAAATAAATTTTGGCCAAAATGGAAAATTTAAAAAAAATAGGGCGAACCCTATGCTGGATTTTTATATATTAGAAGTTATCTGTTTCTATATTTATTTACATAAAATGTTTGCATATCCTTCTCCATTTTTACATGTACATGTACAACTGTTCATACGAGAGGAGGAAGTATGTGCGAGAGAGAGAGGCAGGCGTTGCGTAGCGACTAAAATTTAATTTCTTCCTTCTGGCTATTATAGTAGCTCAACCTGATCCAGATTCGGCAATCTGGTAGATACGGTTATTTTGTGTGCGAGAGAGCGGAAGGGAACGATGACTTTCGATATGGTTTTCTTCATTGTGACTATATTAATAATCCGATCTGATTCAGATTTAACAAACTGATAGAAATGGTCATTCTCTATGATTCTGCGTTTTTAGTTTTCTTGTATCTTTAAAACTGTGTACGCCACAGACTTTCGTCCTTAGTGTGTGATAGCACAAGAGACTGGATACAAAATTGGGTTGCTCTAGCTTTAATAGTCTCTGATATAGGCGCTAACGAAGAAAAATGGAGAGACGGGCGGACGGACAGACGGACATGGGTACATCGACTCGGCAATTGATGCTGATCAAGAATAGATATACTTTATGGGGTCAGAAATGCTTCCTTCTGGGCGTTACACACATCCGTTATCACCACAAATCTAATATACCCCTATACTCTTCGAATACCGGGTATAAAAACTAGGCCAGGAATTTTTCCTTTGCCTTATCGACACGATTGTGAACTTAGAGAACAGCTGATATTCCCGCCAGGAATATATATGTGAATATTATTACTGAAGTGAATTGCTTAAAAGATGGAGTCAAAAAATGCGTGAAAATAAAGGGATGTCAATTTTCAAAGAAAAGAAAAGATAGCGTTAAGGCCTGTATCCAGCACCGTGAAAAATTACTGGCGGGAATATGCTCTTTATTTCGGTTGTGTGAAACTCAACTAATGTAGTGTGACCAAGAACCAAAAAAGTGATTTCCCACTCTCATGAATCAGCTGTGTTTTGTAAACAGCGCCAATTTTTAAAACTAAACTAAAATTAAAAAAAGGAGGAAAAATAATTCTGACGATGAAGTGATTGTGTTGGTAGCGGCACATATTGTTGTAAAAGTACAGCACAGTCGGAGGCGCCAAAATGTCAAAATTATCAAAATGCTTATTTTCCTTGATCCACCAAAGACATGGTCTTGCCTCAAATGCTTTTATTACAGCAGTCTACTCCTAACTTTAAAAATTTGCTCTTTTTGGTTTTGCGCACAGGTTTTTCCTCCAGCTCTCACTCATACTTCCGTAATAATAGGCATATTTATTTTCCTGGTTTGCATATCAGCTGTTCTCTCTCTCGTCGAATCTCACATTCTCTGCACTACTGCAGCCACGATTTTTGACTTTTCGGGTCTTTGTTATCTCTCTCGCTTCGGCACGCTTTCGCTTAAACGGTTATCTCTTCTCTGCTGTTTCGTTGCATTTTACACCGTTAAACATGGACAGTGATCCGAATACAGGAGCGGGCGGAAATATTGTGACGACTAATAATAGGCTGCGTCTTTACAAATGTAAAGTTTAGTCTTTATAGTACGATCAAATGAGCGGGCTTGGCGAATCATTCACTGGTAATAAGTTCTATAATTTGACCGTCACGGCAATAGACGTTCGCATCAACATGCTGGCAGAAATTTGTCAGAAATTTAATAAGGCCCATAATGAATTGGAAGCGCTCAATCCAGACGAGATTAGGAGTGAGACAATTTTGCAACAATTTTGATACGCTGTTCATATCGTTGAAGGCTAACTACTGGCTGCTCTTAAACTAGGCCACTCGCGCCCTGCTGCCAATTCGACTACCCTACCAAATCATTCTGAACATATTACCCTCATCGTGGCTTACAAGCAGCGACTTCCTGAGCTATAAAGACCCGTCTAATATTCTGACTTTATGGCCATGTTCAATTCGATCATTGACTCGAATGTGGATCTCAGTGACATCGAGAAGATACCATACCTACAGCAAAGGATTTCTATGAATACTTGGAGAAGCGGTGCCAGAAAATTGAGAATTTGGAATACGCTACAGCGGAACCCGTTATTTACGCTCAGGTGGGAAAAAACCATAATTCGCATTTAAAGAAAACTTTTGTTGCCTCCAATTCTTCCACCGACTCGTCTGGATGCAGTATTTGCCATTCAGCGGGACATGGTATGCAAGATATTTGGGAATTTGTCTCCGTTGCTGCGACACAAAGAAGTGAAGAAGCTTTCACTCTGTTTCAAATGCCTGAAGGCGAAGCATCGGACTCGTGCACACAACAGTGAAAATCTCGTGTATGCGGTGTATGTTTGATGCCTCCCAAACATAGTTTGTTGCATTTTGAGAATCTGCAATCCACAACTCAAGGCTCCCCAGACCTTTCTCCTCCAGATCTAAGGCTCCAACCAGACGCTATTTTTGCCACTCAAGATTCTGTTAGCAGTTCCCCTTCACCTGCCTCTACCTCTCCTGCTGCCCAAGGTCTTCAATCCGATGTTTTGCTTCTGGCTACCGCTGTGGTTCTCGTAAAGAATCGGTCTGGCGTTTTAGTTCCTTGTCGTGCCATACTAAAAGGGTTGGACAAAGGGTTACACGCTCGGCGCTCTTGGCAACGCACAATTCTCCAGATTCGGAAGCTAGCATGGATGCAAGGTTGGACAAAACTCTTCGTATGTTTTGGCAGGTCGAGACTTGTGCGGACGCCGTTCTGAATACGAAGGAAGAATTAGATTGTGAAGCGCATTTCGTAGACCACTTCGCACGTTTGCCATCAGGGGCGTATTCAGTTCGTCTCCCGTTAAAGGATAATGGCGATCGCTTAGGGGAATCTTACACTCAGGCGCATCGTCGATTCATCAATTTGGAGCGAAAGTTGGATCGTGATACTACACTCAAGGAGCGGTACTCTGCCTTTATGAGGGAGTATATTGAGTTGAAGCATATGTCCCCAGTCAACCCTGATTCTCGTAGTCTCTGCAGATATTTCTTGCCTCATCACTGTGTTTTAAAGGAGGATAGTACGACGACAAAGCTTCGTGTCGTTTTCGATGGTTCGGCAGCTACATCAACTGAATGTTCCGTAAATGTTGCGATGATGGCAGGCCCTGTTATTCAGTCTGCATTGTTCAGCATACTAATTCGGTTACACACATATCCAGTCGCTCTCACTGGGGACATTTGTAAAATGTACCGCTGCGTACGAGTGTCTTCACCTGACAATTACCATCAGTGCATTCTATGGCGAGATTCTATCCATTCCGAGGTTGAGGTCTACATATTAGACACTGTCATGGCACTAGAGTTGTATCATTTTTACCGTTCCTCGCGTGGTTTATCATTCTGCTGCGGTAATAAAGATGCCGGATGCCCACGCAAAACCTTTGCGTAAACGATCTCGTTCTAATCAAGGACGAAAATCTTCCTCCAATACGTTGGCCATTGGCTAGAGTGGTCGAGGTTTTCAAGTGCAAGGATAGAGTGTGCCGCGTAACTGATTTGAAGACTGCCACAGGAACCATCAGGACGGCCGTTACCCGGCTATGTTAACTGCCCCTCAAGGAGTTTGTTGAAAGACTGGCGTCCAACGGGAGGAGTATGTTCGGTACAGCCGCTAAATAATAAGCCTTATTTAAACCCTATGTAACTAGTCTACAGATTTGCAAATGTTAATCAATGCACTGCGAACGCTAACGGCAGCGCTGCTACGCTCTCTCAAAAGGGCGCTCTGCAGCCGCCGCTTCGGATCTAACTTGCTTGGTGCCCTAATGTAGTAATCTGCTAACTTCTCTGCCCATTGGTTGATTTTTTGATCTCGTTGTGTACATTTACCTGGCCACGCAAAGGGCAAGCAATCGGCTTCTGCCAGCCACCAGTATAAATAAACGCTGTTTAATTTGAAACAATTCGTGTAATTATTTTGGACAAAAATAAGTATATATATTTTTTGTTGTCTAATTTTTGTATTTTTCAACTTTAAGGTTTATACTTTTTTTTTAATTAGCATTAGCGGGTTGTTATCTTGTATATACAAAAAAAAAAAATTTTATTGTCTAAAAACATTTTCTTTTGTATTTTATATTGGGCATTATTTATATGTTTATATGGGTATAATAGGAAACAATTTTTCATATTATTCCTGCTTTTTGGTTATTAAATATTTTTGGGCCTTTTCGGCACAGCTTTAAATTACTAAGGATTTGTTTAGAAATGAATCTTGTCATTTTTCACATTATACCTTTTGTTTGAGATGCCAAGCTTTTTTGGCACCTATTTCGATCCAAAATAATAACGCGAATTGTTCAAATGTAATAACTGTTTATTTATACCGGCGGCTGCTAGCGGAAGCCGATTGCTTGCTCTTAGCACAACCAGATAAATGTACATATATGTGTAAACGAGATCCAAATGCAACCAATGCGCAGAGAGGTTAGCAGATTACTAAACTAAGCACCGTCGGCTAATCAAAGCTAGAGCCGAGGCGGCGGCTGCAGAGCGCCCTTTACAGAGGGAGAGCGCAGCAGCGCTGCCGAACGTGGGCGTTTACAGTGCATTGAATATTGTATTGTATTGTAGTGTATATATAGTTTTAAGTTAGGCCTGTTGATTAGCGGCTGGCCCGAACATACTCCCCCCGTTGGAAGCCAGTCTTTCAACAGAGTCCTTGAGGGGCAGTACACATAGCAGGGTAACGGCCCTTCTGATGGTTCCTGTGGCAGTCTTCAAATCAGCTACGCGGCACACTCCATCCTTGCCCTTGACGACCTCGACCACTCTAGCTAGTGGCCAACGCATTGGAGGAAGATTTTCGTCCTTGATCAGAACGAGATCGTTTACGCAAAAGTTTTTGCGTGAGCATCCGCCATTTCGACCGCTCTTGCAGAAGAGTCAGATACTCTTCGCGCCAACGGCTCCAGAATATCTGCTGCAGCTGAGTGACCCATTGCCAGCCATCCAGACGATTGTATTTGAGCTTCTTTAGATCCAGCTCGAGAATTGCCTCGTGTGGACCGCCTAAAAGAAGATGAGCAGGAGTCAGCACATCTAGGTCAGCAGGATTTTCTGAAAGCGAGAGCAAAGAGCGAGAATTAACAGTTGCCGTGATCTGGCAGATTAGAGTGCGCAGCTCGTCGAAGTCAAGCACAGAGGGCCCAACTGAGCGGTACAGGTGATGCTTTACTGTCTTCACGGCCGCTTCCCACAAACCGCCAAAGTGCGGAGAGCGTGGTGGGATGAAGCGCCAGTCGATCGAGTCCGCCAAGCAGGATTCATGGACCTCCTTCATATGCGAGTCGCTCATAAAGAGTTTCTTGAGCTCCAAAAGCTCGTTCTTGGCGCCAACGAAGTTTGTCGCATTGTCGGACCAAATTTGACTTGGCCTTCCTCGCGTGGAAGTGAAACGCTTTAAGGCGCCTAGAAACGAAGCGGTGGTCAGGTCCTTTACGAGCTCCATGTGTATAGCCCTAGAAGTGAAACAAATGAATACACTGATGTAGCACTTGATGGGTGGCCTCGTGCGGATTTCTGATCTGTAGAAAAAGGGCCCACAGTAATCCACTCCAGTGACTTCAAAAGGTCGAGTTCCCTCCAAACGCTCCTTAGGCAGATCTCCCATGATCTGCTGAACCATGCGCGGCCTAGTCCTGAAGCATCTCACACACTTGCTGACTACCTTTGATACTGCCTTAATTCCGCCAATGGGCCAATATTCCAGTCGAATTTTGGCAAGTAGTGCGCGAGGTCCAGCATGAAGGTTCCTTTCGTGATAATACATTATCAGCGCACAAGTTATGGGATGTCCCTTTGGCAGAATAAGAGGGTGCTGAGCATCAAATCCCAGAGATGAGTTTCCAAGACGACCTCCAACTCTTAGTAATCCATACTGATCGATGAACGGAGAGAGTGAGCTGATGGAACTGGATTTCCTGACTTGACCATTGCGTTGAATCTCCCTTATATCCATATACAAAACAGCCAGTTGAATATGCCGGATCAGAAGATGCGTTCCTTGCCGAATATCCGAAACGGTGAGTCCAGAATGCCGAAGCCGATGTACAAATTTATGCATGTAGGCGAATGTGCGCTGCATGCCGAAGAATGAATTTGCAAATTTGCATTCTGACGTGAGATCGGCATGTGGAGACGCGATCAACCATACACGCCTGCGAAGCTCTGCCGTTGCTGCTTCAGGAACAGGAGGTACAGGCCACTCTTCCCTGGAGCCTACCAAAAATGATGGACCATGAAACCACAGCTCTGAGTGGATAAGTTGGTGGGGAAGCGAGCCTCTAGAGAGAACGTCAGCTGGATTTAATGATGTGGGGACGTAGCGCCATTCCATGCCTGCCGTCAATTCCTGAATTGCTGCCACTCGATTTGCCACGAAGACTTGAAATTTGGCCGGCTCATCCCGTATCCAAGATAATGCTGTCGATGAACCTTACCAACAATAAAATCGACCTGTAAAACTTCCAATATCCTTCAAATTATTCATTAGCTTCGCAAGCAAATGAGCTCCACTTAATTCAAGCTTGGGAATCGATAAGGTTTTTAGTGGCGCCACTCGAGACTTTGAGCACAAGATATTGCTCGACAACTGCCCTTCCCTGGACACCACATATATGCAAGCGCCATATGCTTCTGTGCTGGCGTCACAAAATCCGTGAAGTTCGATTACCGTATTAGAAGGATGAACAACGCGAGGAAATGATATCCGCGTGATACTTGACAAACTGTTTCTCAAGTCCATCCAAGATGAATGCAACGCTGAGGGTAGGCTTTCATCCCAATCCAAATTTTCTCTCCAAAGCTGCTAAAGCAGGATTTTGCACCTGACAATAACGGGATTTATCAATCCAAGAGGGTCGTAGAAACGAGCAATCGTAGACAAAACCGATCGCTTAGAGGGCTTCGAATTTGTGTCCAGCGCGGACAAGGCAAAAAGCAGCTGATCTGATGCAGGGTCCCATGCTAAGCCAAGAGTTTTTGCTATGTCATTTCCATCATGAAACCTTAACCTTTCCTAAGCTTAAAATTACCACAAGACAGTATGGTGGAGGTTTGATGCATCTTTTCCATGACCTCAGCTTCAGAGCTGCCGCCCAATATGAGATCATCCACGTAAAAATCCTGCTGCAGAGCAGCTGAGCCAAGAGGGTAGGACTCACCCTCGTCAATGGCCAGCTGGTGCATTGCGCGAACTGCTTAAAACGATGCAGCTCTAGTGTCATATGTGACGGTGTCTAATGTGTAGACCTGAACTTCGGACTGGATAGAATCTCGCCATAGAATGCACTGAAAGTAATTGTCTGGTGAAGACACTCGTACGCAGCGGTACATTTTACAAATGTCCCCAGTGAGAGCGACTGGATATGTGCGAAACCGAATTAGTATGCTGAACAATGCAGGCTGAATAACAGAGCCTGCCATCATTGCATCATTTAGGGAACATCCAGTTGATGTAGCTGCCGAACCATCGAAAACGACACGAAGCTTTGTCGTCGTACTATCCTCCTTTAAAACACAGTGATGAGGCAAGAAATATCTGCAGAGACTACGAGAATCAGGGTTGACTGGGGACATATGCTTCAACTCAATATACTCCCTCATAAAGGCAGAGTACCGCTCCTTGAGTGTAGTATCACGATCCAACTTTCGCTCCAAATTGATGAATCGACGCGCCTGAGTGTAAGATTCCCCTAAGCGATCGCCATTATCCTTTAACGGGAGACGAACTGAATACGCCCCTGATGGCAAACGTGCGAAGTGGTCTACGAAATGCGCTTCACAATCTAATTCTTCCTTCGTATTCAGAACGGCGTCCGCACAAGTCTCGACCTGCCAAAACATACGAAGAGTTTTGTCCAACCTTGCATCCATGCTAGCTTCCGAATCTGGAGAATTGTGCGTTGCCAAGAGCGCCGAGCGTGCTACCTTTTGTCCCCCACCGGATACGATCCACCCAAGCCGGGTCTTCTGCAGAAGAGGCAGGCCATCGATGAGTTTGATTTGCCCTACGCAGAGGAGATCATAGAAAATGCTGGCACCAATGAGAAGATCCACTCGCTGAGGGTTGAAAAATGCAGGATCAGCAAGCTGAATATTTGACGGAATATTCCAATCGGCTACATTGACTGCCAGACTTGGTTGACAATCGGTGATCGTTGGAGCTATCAGAGCAGTAAGCGTAGTTGTATAGTCAGTTGTGCGAGAATGCATACAAATGTTCACGGTGGATCCCTCAGTAGCCACGCTGGTATCGCCGAGCCCAGAGACCAGTGCAGACGATTGAGTTCTCCTGAGCTGAAGCTGATGGGCGAACCTGGATGTGATGAGATGAAGCTGAGATCCTGAATCTAGTATGGCACGACAAGGAACTAAAACGCCAGACCGATTCTTTACGAGAACCACAGCGGTAGCCAGAAGCACAACATCGGATTGAAGACCTTGGGCAGCAAGAGAGGTAGAAGCAGGAGACGGTGAACTGCTAACGGAATCCTGAGTGGCTGAAATAGCGCCTGGCTGGAGCGTTAGATCTGGAGGAGAAAGATCTGGGGAGCCTTGAGTTGTGGACTGCAGATTCTCGAAATGCAACAAACTATGATGCCTCCCACCGCATCCGATGCCCCGCTTTCAGGCAATTGAAACAGAGGGAAAGCTTCTTCACTTCTTTGTGGCGCAGCAACGGAGACAAATTCCCGAACATCTTGCAGGAATATATACCATGTCCCGCTGAATGGCAAAAACTGCATCCAGATGAGTCGGTGGAAGAATTGGAGGCAACAAAAGTTTTCTTTAAATGAGAATGATGGGTTTTTCCCACCTGAGCGCTACTAACGGGTGCCGCTGTAGCGTATTCCAAGGTCTCCATTTTCTGGCACCGCTTCTCCAAGTATTCATAAAAATCCTTTGCCGTAGGTATGGCATTTTTTCCCATTTTATTTGCGTCTTAGCGTCCAACTTCTGCAGCAGCAGGTTAATTATAATGCAGTGGGATATCTCCAAATCCGTTCCTAATGTTTGCAAAGCACGCATATGCAAATTGATTGCATCCGAAACCTCCCGAAGCCTTTTGGGAGATGGCGAATCCACTCTCTTGAGCCCAAGAATCTTCTTGATGTGTGCCTGAAAAAAAAACAAGTCGTTTGTTACTAAAACGTTTATTAAGTATATCCAGCGCCACACGATAATTGGCACTGGAGAGTTCCAAAGATCGAACCGAATCCAAAGCCACATCAGCGAGGCTAGAGCGAAGGTGCTGGAACTTCTCGATGTCGCTGAGATCCGCATCCGCGTCGATTATCGAATTGAACATAGCCATAAAGTCCGAATATTCGACGTATCCACCGGAAAACTTGGGTATTTTCAGCTCAGGAAGTCGCTGCTTGTGAGCCATAATGATGGTACTGTGTCCAGAATGGTTTGGTAGGGTAGTCGAATTGGCAGCAGCGCGCGAGTGGCCTAGTTCGAGAGCAGCCAGTAGCTCAGCCATCAACGATATGAAGAGTATATCAAAGTTGTTGCGCATCTCACTCCCAATCTCGTCTTCATTGAGCGCTTCCAATTCATTATGGGCCTTATTAAATTCCTCTCGAATTTCTGCCAGCACGTCGATACGAACGTCGATTTCCGTGGCGTTCAAATTATCGATCTTATTGCCAGCGAATGATTCGCCGAGCCCGCTCATTCGATCATATAAAGACTGAACTTTATGTTTATAAAGACTCAGCCTGTTATTAGCCGTCACAATATTTCCGCCCGCGCCTGTATTGGGATCGCTTTCCATATTTAACGGTGCGAAATGCAACGAAACAACGGAGAATAGATAACCGTATAGCGACGGCGTACAGAATCGAGAAAGAGAGAGTGAAGACACGAAAAGTCGAAGCCGTGGGTACAGTTGTGCAGAGAATGAAAGACGACGATTATGCGACGGTGCACAGAAGCTGGAGCGAGAATGAGAGACACGAAAAGTCAAGAACCGTGTCTGCGGCCGAGCATAGAATGAGAGATTCGACGATTAAACTAAAGGAATCTCAGACGACCGCACTCTCAACTGGATTTGCACATAAACCGTTTTATATGCTGCACAAATGTATTTGTTTGTGGTTAAACTGCACAGAACCGATGTCTTTAATCACGTCGTGGTCACCAATGTTTGAGATGCCAAGCTTTTTTGGCACCTATTTCGATCCAAAATAATAACGCGAATTGTTCAAATGTAATAACTGTTTATTTATACCGGCGGCTGCTAGCGGAAGCCGATTGCTTGCTCTTAGCACAACCAGATAAATGTACATATATGTGTAAACGAGATCCAAATGCAACCAATGCGCAGAGAGGTTAGGAGATTACTAAACTAAGCACCGTCGGCTAATCAAAGCTAGAGCCGAGGCGGCGGCTGCAGAGTGCCCTTTACAGAGGGAGAGCGCAGCAGCGCTGCCGAACGTGGGCGTTTACAGTGCATTGAATATTGTATTGTATTGTAGTGTATATATAGTTTTAAGTTAGGCCTGTTGATTAGCGGCTGGCCCGAACACCTTTCTAGCTTAATATATTTTCAAGCCGTTTTTGTGGACAGCTCAAAAGTACAATATTTTTATATATTTATATAAAATATAATTTATTTATATATATTTTATTTTTCCTTAAGATTTCTAGTGGGTTAGGCTAGTTAAGTTTCGGTTAAGGCGGTTGCCAAACTCCCCGTGTGCCTGTCACACTTAGGCCGGTGTTCCACCGTCTCCTCCTCTTTTTCGTCTGTACAGCTTCGGCAAAAGTCATTGGCGCCCATAAGGCTATGCTAATGGCCCTATCTAGGCCTGGAGGTCCTTCGAGCCATTCATTTCTGTTAGGGATGATTATATTGAAGTGAGTATCTGTGTATTCCCTTGGAACGCAGTAGTCCGTTTTCGTGTGAACGGTACTGCTATTTAGTATCGATTACTGACCTATGTGCTGTGGTGTCCATTGGTCGGAGTCTCTGAGATGTATCGCTGCCATTTCTGTCCTTTCCTTTCCCGCAAGCTTAAGGCTCTGGAGACCTAGTATGGCTTTTAGTGCATCATTTGGAGTAGTGTGGGGTGTTCCACTGATGCATAGGGCTGCAGTTCACTGATCCTTGTCCCCTTTTAGGCCGGCCACCACAGTGTAACTCCATAGAGTAGAATTGGTCTAAATAACGCTAGATATATCTATAGGATACATGTGTTCATACCACACTTTAAGCCAATAGCTTTTTTCATGTGTAGAGGGCTATCGTGGCCAGGTTCCAGTTAAACTACTTGTCAAGCTTCAATTGTCAATTAAAGTCAAATCAATGTTGTCCTTGTGATGAATACAGTGTTAACGTGATATCCCCGATCAATGTAGGTCCCTCGGTGTTATAGTCGCCTAGTGATACTCAACCCATTTTACCCTTATAGAATATTTATTATCGTATATGAAAATAGTAGATACAATTGCATAATCGTCTGTTCTTTAATTGAAGGAAAGGAGACACATGGAATATTTTCAGACAATCTTGGCGAAATGTCTCTGAGCTGTCCAATGAGATGCATTTTCGATTGGAAAAATAAAGTTACAGGAAAAAAAACTAAGTCCCTTAATTTCGGAAGAACAAGAGCTAATTTTCGTTGGTTTGAGTAGGTGGTAGCCTATTTAATGTTGAGGGCAGTGACAGTGGTTTTATAATAGTGGTTCAATGTCTGTTCATTGTAAATATCGAAAAACGTAAGATTTCCTGTTTAATTTCATTTATTTCCCGCCTGCTTCTCGATCACTTACGAGAGACAAACTTACCCCTACCCTGACTTCTAGCTTTTCTCATAATCTCTCCCAGGCAGCTTTTCTCCACTTCAGGAAGAGGGAGTGCTTGTGTTTTCCGTCTGAGTACTTCGTACGCAACCAGAAGCGTGGTGGTTATGTTATTTGGTTTATATACACGCAAAGGCTAAGTTTTACGCACGCTTGTCCGTTAAATTTCGGCTTTTGATCAGCCAAAAGTGACGCAAACGATACCGGGAGCCAGCAGGATCGGACTAAGGCCTAGGTGCAATGAGAGGGAAGCGCCCGGAAAGACCAGCGGCCTGGTATCAGCCAACAACGGAAGCCCACCAAGCCAGACAACAATGGCGACAACATTGACCCTACCCAAAAGTGGAGCGAGGTCGGAGGAAGGCGCGCGAAGCACAAAAAGGCAATACGGCCAGACGCAGTGATATTAAAGTGTACGGAGGACATCGTACGCCGACATCCTAAAGCGGGTGAAGGCAGTGCCGTCACTACAAGACCTTTGGAGAAATTTGCAGGGCGAAGCGGCGAAGGCGCAGCCCAGCCAGCCGTACTGAATATGCGGAGAGCTTTCGTTGCCACACAGGGAACTACCCTTCCTTCAGTCCGTCATCGCCCAGAAGCTCCTCGACATTGGTAAGGTGCGAGTGGGCTGGGTGGTGTGCCTCATCCGACGCCGGATCACGCCAACCCGGTGCTACAAGTGCCTGGCCATGAGCACACTGCAGCCAGGTACAAACGGTTCTTGAGGATCGACGTAGCGATACTCAGCGAACCACATAGGAGGAAGTCAGGAAAAAAAGCGCCGATAGCGGTGCGGCAATTTGGAGTTACGGCCCCTACTCAGGCCAGCTCATGGACAAAACTTTCAAAAAGGGATACGTGCGTGCAAAATGTGATGGAATCCACATATTCACCTGCTATATACCGTCGAGATTCACCCAGCAAAAGTATATGGAGATCTTCGCCAACATCGCAAGCGACGCTCGCGATAGGTCGCCGGTGATAATAGCGGGCGACTTAAACGCGTGGGCCACGACCTGGGGCAGCATCAGGACCACTCCTCGCGGGACAGCGCTTCTAGACGAGTTTGAGGGCCTGAACGTCTGCCTCCTTAACATAGGAAGCACCCCCTTTTTAAACAAAGCAGGTCGGAAGTCGATCATCGACCTCACCTTCGCAAGCCTGGAGCTCACACGCCGCTCGACGTGGCAAGTGCATAGCGTTTACATGCTCAGCGACAACCTAGCGGTGATGACGGACATCGGAGCGCGCAGGAGCATGCCAAGTATACGGCGTGCTACGTGCGCCCTACGGACCGGGTACAAGGAAGAAAGCCTCGACAGAGTTTCGCTACTTGCGGCAGCTGAGGACCTACGCGCCGCCGCAGACGCAGAAGCATTCGCAATCGCTGTCACAAGGACCGAGATGCGAGAGATGCCATCAGCAGGAGCAAAGACCAATGCTTTAAAAAGCTTTACGATGCGGCGGATGCTGAACACTTCGGGGGGGCATACAAACTTGTCTTGGAGAAGCTTAACAGGTTACCTATGCCCAAGTGTCCCACACGGCTGGGACAAATGTCACGCCCTCCAATGGTAAACGCCCTCCTTCCCTGGCAACCACCACTACACCATGGAGCCATTGACGACGATGAGAGCGAGATGGCCACTACCACCGTCACCACCAGTGCTACCAGTGCTTAACGGAGAGTAAGGTCCCAAAACCGTGGAAGCGGCAAAGGCTGGTGCTAATACTCAAGCCAGGGAAGGATCCAAGTGACCCTTCTGCCTATCGGCCACTGTGCATGCTGGACACGATGGGGAAAATATTCGAGCAGCTCACATGTGACCGGCAGTAGGCGGAACTGGCAGGGCGGCAATTCGGTTTCCGCAAGCAAAGGAGCATTCTTGACGTCATCAAGCTTCAAATACTGCCTAGTATGCTCCTTAGATGTACGGAATGCCTTCAACTCGGCTGGAGGAGCTGGAGGAGCATCCTGGAGGCCCTGACCAGGAGGGGCATCCCGCAGTACCTCACCCAGACGTTACGAAGCTACTTCGCTGACCGGATCCTGCTCTACGACAGCGAAGAGGGACCCAGGCACCACGCTATCGGTGCAGGTGTTTGGTGGGCTGGTGGGCTTCTCAGATGACATCGCACTAGTGACAACAGCGAAACACGCACGAGACGCAGAGACCAAGTGCAATGAGGCGGTCGAGAATATTGTCCCATGGCTCTCCGCCAACGGACTGTCCTTGGCGGAAAAAAGACGAAGGCAGTTTTGATGAGCAGCAGGAAGAAGATAGAGTAGGCTTGCGTGAGAGTTGGCAACACCACCATCGCGATCAAGCCTGCCCTAAAATATCTTGAGGTAGCGCTGGGTCACAGGCGGATCTTGAAGGCCCACCTAAAGTACGCCAACGCGAAGGCAGCCACAGCAACGGCGGCCCTGAGCTGAATGATGGCCAATATATGGGGACCACGACAACGCCGCAGACAGCTTCTAGCCGGGGTGGTCACATCCATATTACTGTATGGATCAGCATGTAGACACCGGCAATGAGGGTACCTACGTACAGTAGGGACTGCAGGAGCGTATACCGGCACTATGCCCTTAGAGTCGCATTCTGCTTCTGGACGGTGTAAGAATATACCGCGCTGGTTGTGGCAGGTATGACCCTAGTGATACTCAACCCATTTTACCCTTATAGAATATTTATTATCGTATATGAAAATAGTAGATACAATTGCATAATCGTCTGTTCTTTAATTGAAGGAAAGGAGACACATGGAATATTTTCAGACAATCTTGGCGAAATGTCTCTGAGCTGTCCAATGAGATGCATTTTCGATTGGAAAAATAAAGTTACAGGAAAAAAAACTAAGTCCCTTAATTTCGGAAGAACAAGAGCTAATTTTCGTTGGTTTGAGTAGGTGGTAGCCTATTTAATGTTGAGGGCAGTGACAGTGGTTTTATAATAGTGGTTCAATGTCTGTTCATTGTAAATATCGAAAAACGTAAGATTTCCTGTTTAATTTCATTTATTTCCCGCCTGCTTCTCGATCACTTACGAGAGACAAACTTACCCCTACCCTGACTTCTAGCTTTTCTCATAATCTCTCCCAGGCAGCTTTTCTCCACTTCAGGAAGAGGGAGTGCTTGTGTTTTCCGTCTGAGTACTTCGTACGCAACCAGAAGCGTGGTGGTTATGTTATTTGGTTTATATACACGCAAAGGCTAAGTTTTACGCACGCTTGTCCGTTAAATTTCGGCTTTTGATCAGCCAAAAGTGACGCAAACGATACCGGGAGCCAGCAGGATCGGACTAAGGCCTAGGTGCAATGAGAGGGAAGCGCCCGGAAAGACCAGCGGCCTGGTATCAGCCAACAACGGAAGCCCACCAAGCCAGACAACAATGGCGACAACATTGACCCTACCCAAAAGTGGAGCGAGGTCGGAGGAAGGCGCGCGAAGCACAAAAAGGCAATACGGCCAGACGCAGTGATATTAAAGTGTACGGAGGACATCGTACGCCGACATCCTAAAGCGGGTGAAGGCAGTGCCGTCACTACAAGACCTTTGGAGAAATTTGCAGGGCGAAGCGGCGAAGGCGCAGCCCAGCCAGCCGTACTGAATATGCGGAGAGCTTTCGTTGCCACACAGGGAACTACCCTTCCTTCAGTCCGTCATCGCCCAGAAGTTCCTCGACATTGGTAAGGTGCGAGTGGGCTGGGTGGTGTGCCTCATCCGACGCCGGATCACGCCAACCCGGTGCTACAAGTGCCTGGCCATGAGCACACTGCAGCCAGGTACAAACGGTTCTTGAGGATCGACGTAGCGATACTCAGCGAACCACATAGGAGGAAGTCAGGAAAAAAAGCGCCGATAGCGGTGCGGCAATTTGGAGTTACGGCCCCTACTCAGGCCAGCTCATGGACAAAACTTTCAAAAAGGGATACGTGCGTGCAAAATGTGATGGAATCCACATATTCACCTGCTATATACCGTCGAGATTCACCCAGCAAAAGTATATGGAGATCTTCGCCAACATCGCAAGCGACGCTCGCGATAGGTCGCCGGTGATAATAGCGGGCGACTTAAACGCGTGGGCCACGACCTGGGGCAGCATCAGGACCACTCCTCGCGGGACAGCGCTTCTAGACGAGTTTGAGGGCCTGAACGTCTGCCTCCTTAACATAGGAAGCACACCCTCTTTAAACAAAGCAGGTCGGAAGTCGATCATCGACCTCACCTTCGCAAGCCTGGAGCTCACACGCCGCTCGACGTGGCAAGTGCATAGCGTTTACATGCTCAGCGACAACCTAGCGGTGATGACGGACATCGGAGCGCGCAGGAGCATGCCAAGTATACGGCGTGCTACGTGCGCCCTACGGACCGGGTACAAGGAAGAAAGCCTCGACAGAGTTTCGCTACTTGCGGCAGCTGAGGACCTACGCGTCGCCGCAGACGCAGAAGCATTCGCAATCGCTGTCACAAGGACCGAGATGCGAGAGATGCCATCAGCAGGAGCAAAGACCAATGCTTTAAAAAGCTTTACGATGCGGCGGATGCTGAACACTTCGGGGGGGCATACAAACTTGTCTTGGAGAAGCTTAACAGGTTACCTATGCCCAAGTGTCCCACACGGCTGGGACAAATGTCACGCCCTCCAATGGTAAACGCCCTCCTTCCCTGGCAACCACCACTACACCATGGAGCCATTGACGACGATGAGAGCGAGATGGCCACTACCACCGTCACCACCAGTGCTACCAGTGCTTAACGGAGAGTAAGGTCCCAAAACCGTGGAAGCGGCAAAGGCTGGTGCTAATACTCAAGCCAGGGAAGGATCCAAGTGACCCTTCTGCCTATCGGCCACTGTGCATGCTGGACACGATGGGGAAAATATTCGAGCAGCTCACATGTGACCGGCAGTAGGCGGAACTGGCAGGGCGGCAATTCGGTTTCCGCAAGCAAAGGAGCATTCTTGACGTCATCAAGCTTCAAATACTGCCTAGTATGCTCCTTAGATGTACGGAATGCCTTCAACTCGGCTGGAGGAGCTGGAGGAGCATCCTGGAGGCCCTAACCAGGAGGGGCATCCCGCAGTACCTCACCCAGACGTTACGAAGCTACTTCGCTGACCGGATCCTGCTCTACGACAGCGAAGAGGGACCCAGGCACCACGCTATCGGTGCAGGTGTTTGGTGGGCTGGTGGGCTTCTCAGATGACATCGCACTAGTGACAACAGCGAAACACGCACGAGACGCAGAGACCAAGTGCAATGAGGCGGTCGAGAATATTGTCCCATGGCTCTCCGCCAACGGACTGTCCTTGGCGGAAAAAAGACGAAGGCAGTTTTGATGAGCAGCAGGAAGAAGATAGAGTAGGCTTGCGTGAGAGTTGGCAACACCACCATCGCGATCAAGCCTGCCCTAAAATATCTTGAGGTAGCGCTGGGTCACAGGCGGATCTTGAAGGCCCACCTAAAGTACGCCAACGCGAAGGCAGCCACAGCAACGGCGGCCCTGAGCTGAATGATGGCCAATATATGGGGACCACGACAACGCCGCAGACAGCTTCTAGCCGGGGTGGTCACATCCATATTACTGTATGGATCAGCATGTAGACACCGGCAATGAGGGTACCTACGTACAGTAGGGACTGCAGGAGCGTATACCGGCACTATGCCCTAAGAGTCGCATTCTGCTTCTGGACGGTGTAAGAATATACCGCGCTGGTTGTGGCAGGTATGACCCCGTTGGATCTCTTGGCAGACGAGAGACAAAGCGGTTCGACGGTAGCTAGCGAGCGAAGGCAGGAAAGCATAGCGCGGTAGCAGCGACGCTGGAACCAATCAGCGAACGAAAGGTGGACGAGGCTGCTCATCCCCCAGGTAGATCATTACCTAAGCCAACTGCTGACGGGGCACTGGTGCTTCAAACCGTACGTACACCGCTTTAGGCATGCCGACGACCAGTACCGCAGTCACTGCAGACCCAACGTCTCCGAGGATGCGGAACATGTGTTCTTTAACTGCCCCCGCTTTACACAAGAGCGGGAGAGGCTGCGAAGTACAAGCCCAGGGGTCGAAACTCCCACCTCCTTCTCTCGATTCAGACTGGAGCTTGTCCCTATCGTCAGCAATTTGACCCAACCCCCGTGTCTCCCCTTGTAGCGATGACCAGCTTCAACGGCTTGCGCGCATTTTGGTGGCTCCCACGCAATACCCTCTCGCTATACGGATATTGCTCAAGGTCTCTCCGACAAATTGTATGTATCAGGGACCGGATCCTGGCTAGACTGAGAGGCTGTACCCCAGCAATTAGACAGGAAATTCCTTACAAGTATTAGAGTACTTCGGTGGTCCTGCTCAGCGCCTGTATTCAGCTTTGCAGGAAAATCCTGATAGAAAACCTTGTCAATTGTAAAAGATCAACTAAAACTTGCAAAACTATTATTTGTAGCTGAGGAACAAAAAAATTCCATTGTGGGGTACCCCAAATTTATTAGAAATTATCTGAATCTGCTGTTGCGCGCCAATAATAAAGAATTCTATTATTAATTTCTATTAAAGCTGGGTATCCAGCACCGCGGAAACTAAAAATTACTGCCAAACTTCATATAAAAAAAACGGGGCCAGTAATTTTTGTGGCGATTTTTTTTTTTTAATTTTACCCCGCGGCGCTACTTTTTCATTTATATAATACAGCACAACAACTTTTATACATTCATATCTTTTTTCTCTTAAAATAACATTGTGCCTTTGTAAAAAATCCATCAAATCGTCTGCATTCATAATAATAAAAGAGCTGATGGTGTGTTTGCAGCCTGTGCACGACCTAATTATGCATATATATTTGACACGTCTGTCTCCTTTGGCCAAGAAAATCAAATAGAAATGGCAGTAATCGGCGCGACAAATATGGTAAATCCCTTTGACCGTTACAATATCTCGCCATAAAGTTGAGACGACTCGCATTCATTGTGACCAGTAATCCTACTTTATAGTTAGTTTACAGCTACTTTATAGCTATTTTGTTATATGTAAATATGAAATATAGCTTTAATTTTCAAAGACCAGTCAGTATATACATATTTTGTTTGCATACGATTTTTACAACTGCTTCTAAATTTCTACATGACATGTATAACTACATATTTGAGACGTACAAGTGCTTGCAAGAGAGAGAGAGAGGGAATGAGTCAGCGCTTGGCAGGCGTTGCGTAGCCACTGAAATTTAATTTGTTCTTCTAACCATAATATTGATCCGACCTGATCCATATTTGGTTATCTGGTAGATATGGCAATTTCCCATGATTATGCGTTTTTGGTTTTCATTTATCTTAAAAATTGTGGATTCCACAGATTTTGGTCCTTTGTAGGGGCGGAAGGGGGCGTGGCAAAATTTTAAAACAAACTTGTGCTGGTTTGATATCACAGGAGCTTGGATAGAAAGTTTGGTTGCTCTAGCTTTAATAGTCTCTGAGATATAGGCGCAAATGAAGACGGACAGACGGACAGACGGACGGACGGACGGACAGACGGACGGACAGACAGACATAGCTATATCGACTCGGCAATTGATGCTGATCAAGAATATATATACTTTATGGGGTCGGAAATGCTTCCTTCGGGGCGTTACACACAACCGTTATCCCCACAAATCTAATATACCCCTATACTCTTCGAGTTCCGGGTATAAAAACTAGAAGCGACCGCCACAAAATTTTTTTACCTAAATTCATGATAAATCGGGGTCTATCCAGGAAAAAAATTTCGTGAATTTTGGAGAGGTTGTCCACGTAGTTAACATTTACCACATATTTCAACAGAAATGGAAATAGACTTAATTTTTTGAGATGTTTTTTTTTTTGCTAAAATTTGATTCGTCGTCTTTTCGAACATAAATTACATTAGGATTGGTTAGGTTATCCCGGACGGCCCTCAACGGGGCTTCTCATAGGCCAAAAAGGCCCTTAGTAATCCGGATCTTTGTATGGACCTTACGAGGGTGCTTCTGAGGTTCCGAAGTCCCCCAGAATCGAGGTGTTTTTAGCAAAGGCAAGCAGTTTCCCTGGCGACCTCTTGGAGGCATCCTCCAGTGATGCCAGCATCGGTGCGCCCAGGTACATTCTCCTTGCCATTAAGAGGGTACCGGCAGATGAGATGCTCCAGGGTTTCGACAGCCCCGGGCTCATTGCATTTCCTGCAGATGTCACTGTTAGTGATGTTCAGCCTGGTTGCATGCGACGCAGCCAGGCAGTGGCCTGTTAGTATGCCCACTAACAGTCTGCAATCCTTCCGTGGAAGATGCAGCAGATAGTGGCTGAGATTATCATTGCGTTTCTTGCACATGATTGTCCTCATTTTGGCCTGCTTCTCCAGGTCGCTTTGTAGCGTCCTTAGGGAGACCGGCACGCTTTCTGTCATATCGTTTGCCAGCCCGACGCCTTCCTTAGCCAGAACGTCCGCCTCTTCGTTTCCTTCGGTGCCCTGGTGACTGGGAACCCAATAGATCGGCACTGACTAAGTCGTGCTTAGTGATTCTAGTGCCTCCCTGCTTACCAGGACACTTCTAAAACTGACAGCGGACGACTGCATGGATTTTATCACTGCTTGGCTGTCAACGAATATTTTAACCGTATTGTGTGGTCGCTCTGTGTGCAATACCGAGATGTAGATCCAATGCATCAGAGCGGGCGACAGGCCCCATGTGCTACTAAGCATCTTCTTGGATGCATTTAGTGCATTGGTGGTCTTTTTCACCCGCTCGACTACATTGGGTCTCCATGCCAGCTTACTGTCCAGTACTGTGCCGAGGTATTTGACCTGTGCTTTAGGGGCTAGCCCTGTTTGGTTGACTTTCGGGGGGACCCATGTTGGTACCTTGTATCTCTTTGTGAAGAGGATGAGGTCCGTTTTGTCCGCGTTGATACTGAGTCCTACTCCATCTGCCCACTCACATATCTCCCTGAGTGTTCGTTCCATTATGGAGCTGAGAGTCGATGGACATACACCCGTGATAAGTACGCTTATGTCGTCTGCATAAGCTGTTATTTTTGGTGCTTTCCTTTCGAATCTCTTGATGAGGTTGTCGACCACCAGGTTCCATAGCAGGGGTGACAGGACTCCACCCTGGGGTGTGCCCCTGTGTGCACCTCTGACCATGGAGGCGGTGCCCCACTCTGATTGCACCCGTCTACAACCTAGAAGGTTCTTTATCCAGAGGTTGATTGACGGGTGGGTGCTGGTAGCTTCTAGGCAGTCCATTATTGCTTCTGTAGCGACGTTATTGAATGCTCCGGATTTGTCTACGAATACTCCAAGTGCATATTTCTTAGTGTTGAGCTCTTTCTCGACGGTAGCTACTAGCGAGTGCAGTGCTGTTTCCACCGATTTTCCCTTGGTGTAGGCGTGTTGGTTGGTTGACATTAGTCCGCTTACTTTAGTTCTAATATGTAGATCCAGCAGCTTTTCTAATGCTTTCAGTAGGAAAGAGGTTAGGCTTATCGGTCTGTAATCCTTGGAACTCACATGGCTGCACTTTCCTGCTTTTGGGAGGAAGACAACTCTAGAGGTTCTCCATTGGATCGGGATATAGCCTGTTCTTAGGCATGCTGCGTATATCGCGAGAAGCCATGGGGTGATCACCTCTTTGGTCACTTGCAGCATGGCTGGGAATATTCCGTCCAGTCCAGGTGCCTTTATATCCGTGAAGGAATCTATAGCCCATTGGATTTTCTTTAGGGGTGTTTGTTCCTCAGTTGCTAGGTCCTTATGCGTTTCGGCATCGGTGACCTCGGTGCATCCTGGGAAGTGGGCCTCCATTAATGCCGTTAGGGCTTCTTTGTTGCCCTCCGACCACTGACCGTTGTCTAGTTTGAGTTGGCTTTGTACTGTGGGTTGCTTTGACAGCAGCTTCCTCAGCCTAGCCGTTTCAGACACTTTCTCAATGCTGCAGCAGAAGTTTCTCCATGAGCTACGCCGTGCCTTACGTATCTCCTTCTTGTATTCACTTAATAGGGTCTTGTATTCCTCATTGATGTTCTCGTCGTTCGCTAGTTTAGAGAGCTTGAAAAATTCTATGAGGTTGTTTCTTTGCAAAGAGAGGTCTCGATTCCACCAGAGTGGTTTGGACTTCTTCCTTGTTCTAGATGGTGGGCATGCTGTGTGGTATGCCTCTAGCAGTTCCGTAGATAGGGACTCTAAGGACTTCTCTATATCCTTCGCGGATTTCACTGAGCCCGGGCTCGCGAGTTTCAAGGTGAGTGTCTTTCTAAACTTCGCCCAGTTTGTGTTCCGGGGGTTTAAATAGACTATCACTTTCGGAGTGTATTCAAATTCGCACTTGAATTGAATGTACCTGTGGTCTGAGAAGGAAGGTCTTTCGAGGACCTTCCATCCAGATATGTTGGTACTCTTTCCCGTTGCGAGAGTTAGATCTAGCACGTTTGACGAGGTGGGACCCACGTAGGTGTATCCTCCCCCACGTTTGCTACATCTATGTTATTTGTTAGTATAAAGTCTAGGAGTGACTCACCTCGGTCGTTAATATCAGGGCTTCCCCACACACTATGGTGGGCATTAGCATCTGTGCCAACGATCAGTTGGTAGTCTTTGGAGTCGGCTTCTTCCACCAGACACCTTAGTTCTTCTGGCGGTGCGGACCTGTCGTGCGCCATATAGCAGGAGGCTACCAGAAGGCGCTTCTCCTCACTTTCCAGCATAACCACTGTCAGGTCGTCTTTGCTGTAATGAGACATAAGGTAAGCGTGGATTCCTTTCCGTACTAGTATGGCAGTTCTATTCCTGCTTACCGGTGTTGAGTAGAGTGTGTTGTAATTTGAGAGCTTTAGCCCGGCCACGGAACTGCCTGATGCAATCCAGGGCTCCTGGACCAAAACTATGTCAGCGGGCCCTTGCTCGATGGCAGTGTTGAGCTCCGCTGATGCTGTCTTGCTCTTATGCAAGTTGAGCTGCAGCACACTCAGTTTCATGAGCAGCTGGCAGGGTGTGTGCGTCCTTATCGCTGAGCTGACGCTTTTTGAGGCGCAGGTAAACGCTCCCTATACCCCACGCCATTTTCCCGTACTTGGGGTAAAGTTGATCCTCCGCTGCTTTGTTGATCTGGAGGATCACATGCTGGCCCCCCTCGTTGGGTAATGGGCTACCAGCATGCAAAACCTTCCAGTCAGCGGTCGGTATCTCAGGGTTCTGTCGCTGAAGGAGCTTCAGCGCACGGTCCCCTTGGACTGCGATGGGGAAGAGCATCTTCGCCTTTGGTATGGACAGGATTAGCTCCCTGTCCACCACCTCCAGCTTGGCCCCCATCGCTTCCAGTTGGCAGACCGTTTGCGTCAGCCACTTCAGCGTCGGGTCGTCCTTACATTTCACGATTTTGACCCCATTCAGCCACCCAGCACCATCGAAGGTGGGCATGGGAGCTGTTGGGTTCTCATCCATCCTTGTAATCAGGGAGTCTACCAGTCGCGCGTGGACCATTTTCCACTGCGCCGCTGTTATCCTCCCATTCTCATCACGTCTGTCGATGAGTGCTACAATCAGGTGTCTCTTGGACACATCGCTGATCTTCTCGCCTGACCCCTGCTTTGCCGGTTTAGGTGGAGGTTCCGCTCTCTTGGGTCCACGCTGCCGCTTGCTCGCCGGAGTGACGGCACTGTCGGTCGAGCGCTGCCTTTTGGTAGCCAGCAACTCTTCCACCTTGTTGGCGTGCTGGCTCGTCGATGCCTTCATCTGTGGCACCTGCACGTAGTACTTACGGCCCTCCTCTACTTTCAGCTCGGCCCAAGCTAGCTTGGATTTCTCCTCCTGGGAAATATCCGCCTTGCCTTGGAGCGTGCCTACTATCTTAAGGGCCGCCCTGTATTGGGCTTTGGCCTTCATCCCCTCCCTCGAACGCTTCGGCCCTTCCCTGCGAAGGGAGCTGGTACCTGGTTCAGGCGAGCGAAGAAGGCTGTCCTCTTCTGTTTTGCTGATGGACAGCACGCTCTCCAGGTCCGAGTCTGCCTCGACAACGGCACCTGCGCGGCTCATCTTACAGCGGGGGGTTGTGGCAGTAGTGTTGCAACTGACGTGACCTGCTCCCGTCAGGTCCAAGGTGTGGCCACTGGCGACACGCAGAGAGGATTGCTCCTCCCCGTGCCCGCCGGTGGTAGCAGCCACGCTTCCCACCGACGTTTGGGTTGACATCCCAACCCGTGTTTCTTCCTCTTTCCGCTCCATACTTGGCCCGAAGGTCCAAACGGCTGATGTTTTTCGGGGGAACCACCCCCTAGCGTTTTAGGCCTACCCGCCAGGCACCTCTAGCCATGGCCCTGACCCCGCTCCCCCGACTCGAGGTCGAGAAGACGCTGGGCCATTGCCTTAGCTAGACACTGCATTGCCTCGGACGGAGCAAGCGACAATGCATTACCCTTGTCCGGGATAATGCAGTGCCCATTGCCCAGCCGGCACCCTCGTGGAGGGTTCAGCTGGAGGATTACGCCAGCCATAAATTACATTATTACATATATATATATGTATACATACATACATAAATTACATAAATCGTTAGCTCACACATACATATACCTACTGAGTACGGGATATAAAATAGAGCTGCGGTTCACAACGTTTTTGATTTCGAAATGCTCTGCTTATACATACAATTGAAAATACGACCGTGGCTCGGAAAATCACTATTTTACCATTTTTTTAATAAATATTTTGATTTAAAGTAGGCATTTTTAGAACTTTTAAAATAAAAAATAAAATAACTGAATGTCAACTACCGTATCAATCAGACATGTTTGTTGATGTTATAGTCAGAAAATTGATTTAGGAAAATACCTCTATTTTTAAGGTCTAATTCTCATAAGAAGGACATAATTCAGTTAGGAATCTAAATATCTCAAGAACGAAAAATCAAACAATAAGAAAGTCCCTCATCAGATTCTTTTGAAATTCGTTACTCAGGGGTGTTTAGGGTCGCTTATAACAAATTGAATATCACATTTAAACAAATTTAAAAATGTGGATCCAATATGGCTGCTACCCTTAAAAATGATTTTTAAAATTTTTAAATGAATTTGTTGGAATGAATTTTAAATTTTTAAAAAATTTGTTGCTGAACAGCTACACAGCAGCATTGCTTTTTCGGCAGCTCCATATTTACAAAATAATAAGTCTCCATATTTATACCCGGAAGAGTATAGGGGTATATTACATTTTCCGACCCCATAATATATATATATTCTTGATCAGCATGAATAACCGAGTCGATATAACTATGTCTGTCTGTCCGTCCGTTCGTCCGTTTGTCTATCCGTCTTCATTAGCCCATAGATCTCAGAGACTATAAGAGCTGGTACAACCAATCTTTCTATCCAAGCTCCTGTGATATCACTTCAATACAAGTGTATTTAAAAATTTTGACACGCGTCCTTCCGCTCACAAAGGACGAAAATCTGTGGAATCCACAGATATATATAAGCGTATGCACCGAGAGCGTGAGAATAGATGAATGTGGCATTAGATAACGAAAGTTCATTTAGCTCAAACAATTTAATGTCTTAATTGCTAAAGCTCCTCCGAACATTCTCATTGAAAAACCAGGACTGATATCAGGATTCTTAACGGGAAGGACGCACAGCATGTTTAAAACTCGACGGGTGGTTCCAGATGGTATCCGCAGGATAGCAACTCACACGGCCCCATCGGCTCCAGCGATGGCCTCAATCACTCGTGCTACATTAGTGGCGGCAAGTTAGCGTACTTGATACAGACGACGTCGTTGACCTGGATCCAGGCTTGGATGTTGTAATGTGATTATGCACTTCAAAGCAAAGCTTCTCGCTGAGAAATAGCCGCCAAATGTCCTCTAACTCTTTCCTTGCGTCCACGAAATTGGTATAGAATAGCAACGAAGCTTTTGAGGGCATTCAAGAAAGCTGAAATTGTTAGATGCTTCACCAGTTTCAACCAGATTGTCCTTTCTAGCAAAACAAATGAAGACGCTGATATCAAATTTCATTGGCGTTCGATTTCGCCCAACTAAACGTCAGTAGATGATCCTTGGGTAAAATGATTGCGTGGCGTGCATCGAAGCCGAGAGTTGATTGCCGCAAGCGACCACCAACACGTATTAAACCAAAGTCATCTATAAAAGGCGAAAGTGATGTGATACTGCTGGACGACTGCACGCAGTTTACTTTCTGCAAAGCACGATACTCAAGATACAGATGGGCCCGTTGAACGATGCGACATAACAAATGGGATCCCTTTCGAAGCTCGTCAGACGAGAGGTCCGGTGTCTTCGTCCGACTGATGATCTGATGATGAGCTGAAGATACGCATCATAACTCCAAAAGAGTGAATGTGCTTAAACGAAAGCGAGATGTCAGCACGCTCAGATGACAGCAATACCCGTTGTCGAATTTTCGGAAGGTTGATTTCTGTCGAGCCGGTGCTCAGGTCAGCAACTTCGTTCGCCTTGCACGAAGTTAGGTCCATTCATCAACAACCTAGAATGCAAGAGATCCACTGGGCTGCTTCGAAAGAATGTCAGCCGGGCTTATCTCAGTTGGCACATAGCGCCATACATGCCCCTCGTAACTTGTTGAGTTCCAGCCATTTAGTTGGATGCAAACACGATGGATTTGGATGGCTCCTCTCACAACAAGGAGATGACCATAGTTGAATCCGACCAACAATGGATTGGGCAGTCAAAGGTATCCATTTTCCTGATTTCGCAAAGTAAATTATCTAATAAAAATAAATCAATCAATAACACTAGTCGACACGACTTTTCCGCTGTCTCCAAAAATGACTTTTTCTGATAGATTTGGATGTTTAAAAATTTTGAAGAATGTTTTTTTTTTTTTTCATGGAGTAGTTTTTTTTAAAAGAATTTTTTAAAAATCTGGTATTTTTTGTCATAGGTAGTGCTTATATTTTTCACATAGCTCTCGTTTCATACAACTGGTTGTATTGAACTTTGCAGTTAAAAAATACTGATAAATGCAGCTATAAATCCGACTCAGACACTTTGTAGCAGAAACTTAACGTATGGCAGATATTAAGCTTCCAAATTGAAATTTCATCATTTTTTTCGGTATTTTTTACCCGGTGATTTGACTTTGAAACTTCTGGAAAAATCGAAAAAAAAATAAATGAATGCCTTGATTTTTAGTTTTAGATAGACACATTAATTACGCGTCGTTTAAGGTATCGCTTATAAAAATATAAAATCAAACGGCTAAGTTATAGCCGTTTGACCAAAACGACCCAAATCTCATTTTATCTGAAAAAATACCGAAAAATACTTGAATTTATTTAAGTGTTATGATACTTATATATTTTTATTGTTATTACTTGTTACTGTTTTTAAAATGGTTTATCTGTCTTCTTTTGTCATTTAAGTCAGATTCTTTTATGAGAGTCCAAACATAGTCACCCAACATATTCTCATTCCAAACACCTTGATACCGTCGTTCCATAGCTTTTAATTGTTGGTGAAATCTCTCTCCGTGTTCATCACTAACATCCCCAAGGTTTGGCGGAAAAAAGTCTAAGTGGGAGTGCAGGAAATGGATTTTGAGTGACATGTTGGCTCCAATTTGTTCATAATTCTTAAGTAGGTCTTGAATGATATTAACGTAATCATCACTCTTTCTGTTACCAAGAAAATTTGTTGTAACCAGTCGGAATGAGTTCCAGGCTGCTTTTTCATTCGTAGATAAAATATTTTTAAATCCATCATCTTTTAGTAGTTTTCGAATTTGGGGGCCATCAAATACGCCTTCTTTAACTTTTGCAAGCGACAGACGTGGAAAAACAGTTTTGAGGTAGTTCATCGATTCACCTTCGTTATCCAGTGCTTTAAAAAAAATTTTTATCAGTCCTAGCTTAATGTGCAATGGTGGTAAAATAATGTCTTGGACTTTCACAAGAGCTGCATTTTGTACGTTGTGATGTCCCAAAGTATTTTCGTTCCGTTTTTCCCAGTTCTTTCTTGTGTAATGCTCTTTTCTATCTCGGCTATCCCATAGGCACAGGAAGCAACAGTATTTTGTATAACCGCCTTGCAATCCAGTTAACATGGCTACAACTTTTAAGTCACACGCGACCTTCCACTAGTGTTCTTTATATTTAATATTTTCAAACAATTTAGTCATTGTTTGATAGGACTCTTTCATATTAACAGCATGGGCGATGGGAATAGACGGCTTTTGATTTACATTGCTTAGCAAAACAGCCTTTAAACTTTCTTTACTGCTGTCAACAAATAACCTCCAATCGTTTGGGTCGTAATCTTCACCCAGTTCCCTGAAGAGGCCGAAAATGTCGTGACAAACGCACATGTCATACTTCGTCATATAAAACTGTGCGTGAACCAAGTGACGCGTCCGGAAATGAGTTATTTTGACATCTTCCTTCAATAAACGGGCATCCTTTAAAATAGATCCAAGAATCTGAGCTTTACTTTTAGGAAGTTCCAGGATCCTCACCAAATCGTTCAATTGTTCCTGTGATAATGGCTTGCAAAATTTATATTCTCCTGATTGGTCATTACTTGAATCCGTTGTTCCATACGACGAAGAAGACATCTCCTCTTTTTTGCGTTTTAATGGCGATATTTCCTTCAAAGGAGGAGCAGGAAGCGTAAAGCCTTGACGAGACTCTTGCGGGTATTTATATCTCTCACCTACCCCAAACCCTTTTTTTCGAATAAACAAAAGAAACATTCAGAGCTGTGATTTTTTGGTTTTCTCCATAGCATTGGAGTTCCAAATCGAAATTGTTTTCTAAAAAAAAAATGTGCTAGAAAAAAAGTAATGCTTAGTATTTTTTGTACACTTCATAGCTTCTGATTTAGGGTAACTTACTTTTCCTCTTTATTAAATGCTGTTATATTCAATTTGCACGTTTTGCATATACAGCTTGGAGCCCACTCTTCGCCAATACTTTTGGGCCACATCTTATAGTTTTCCTTATACTGTTCTTGGAACTTTTCGGTAAAAACGATTTTTTCTTCTTTGCTGGTTCTATATTTTCCACATATGTAGCAAAACGAGTCTTCTCGGTAAGCCCATGAAGTTGACCGACTTGGGTTGTCCATTTCAATTAGAAACAATTGGTATAATTCGAAAACACACGATCGTATTCTGATGGAAGTCAGAACTACACTGAGGCAGGGATACTATAGGTACAGAGTTATATATCCTTTTTTATGAATAGCTTGAAGGAGAAAGGTCAAATATCTGCGGTACCAGCACATGTGAAGGAAAAAGGTCAACATTTGACCCTAACAGGTATTTCTGTATATTTATCCTCACCAAGGCTTAGGTATAAGGAGTAAGAAATAAAACTGTCCACAACACTTACACCCCAAATAAATATGACCAGGTAGGATATATATCCGATATATATCAATACCCAAGACTCGGTAAAACCAAAATTACAGGTCCTTTTTGTTTTTTGCAATCCCATTTTGGAAGTTGGACCAAAAATCAAAACCAAAAATCAAGGCATTCATTTATTTTTTTTTTTTTATTTTTCCTGAAGTTTCAAAGTCAAAATTTCGGGTAAAAAATACCGAAAAAAATGATGAAATTTCAATTTGGAAGCTTAATATCTGCCATACGTTAAGTTTCTGCTACAAAGTGTCTGAGTCGGATTTATAGTTGCATTTATCAGCTTTTTTTAACTGCAAAGTTCAATACAACCAGTTGTATGAAACGAGAGTGATGTGAAAAATAGAAGCACTACCTATGACAAAAAATACCAGATTTTTTAAAAATTCTTAAAAAAAAAACTACTCCATGAAAAAAAAACCATAATTCTTAAAAAAATTTTAAATCTCCCAATCTATTAGAAAAAGTCATTTTTGGAGACAGCGGAAAAAAAAAAGTTGAAATTTGTCGAATAGTGTAATTAACAAAGCAAGTGAACCTTAACGGCTGTTTCCGTAAACGAACGAGCATGGATGCAAGCCCCATAGTCATGGAGGCTGGCATCACAAAGAGCATGCAATTCAAATCTTGCCTTAGGCTGAATTATATGTCATTGGTTCCCAACGAAGAATGCAAATATTTCTTGCCACATCCCTGAGTCATCAAAGAGGACAGTTCCACTGCATCTGGTTTTTCGCTAAACGATCTGATTATGTCAGGTCCAACCAGTCATTTTTGTACATTTTCCATTGAAATGATTGATATTCGTAAAATATATAGGGACGAAAGTTCCAGTGCTGTTTTTGATGACTAGGTTAGTAAATAACACAACGTCAGACGGACTTTGGAATATGACGGCTTGCGAAAATGCAACCATGGCGGTATGACTTGGCTGTGCTTGTGAGGCTTCACTTAAAGAGTATGGCCCTTAGTTATCCGGAAGGTTATGGACCTTTACGCGAATGCTGGAGAGGTTTTGATATCACCTAGACTCGAGGTGTTTTTGGCAAAAGCCAGGAGTTTCTTTAGCGTCCTCTTGGAGGCATATTCTAGCGATGCCAGCGTCGGTGCGCCCAAGTATCTTCTCCTTGCCCGTGAGAGAGCCGGGCAGCTGCAGCGGTGATGTTCCAGGGTTTCAATAGCCATCAGAATAGGTCATCACATTTCCTGCAGCTGTTTCTGTCGGTGATATTTAGTCTGACTGCTTGTGTTGCGGCCAGGCAGTGACCTGTCAATATTCCCACTAACAGTCGTATTCCTTCCGTGAAAGGTGCAGCAGGTAGTGGCAGAGTTTTTCGCTACGTCTTTTGCACATCATTTTCGAGACTCTGCATATGGTTGTGTTCCTCCATTTACTCTCGTTTTCTAGTATGGCCAGTGTTGAGACAACGAGCTTTTTCGTTGACTATATTTTAAGAATTTTAACAAAAGTTTTGAATTCAAAACGTTATAATTTATTGTGTGATTTGTATAGTGAGGGTGGCCGAAAATGCCAGAGCCTTTAACAACGTAATTAGACAGCTAACAAAACTTGGGGAGGCAAGCGAGCAAGTCTCGTGCCAAGTAATAGTTGGGACAAAAAAGGTCTGTGCGCCAACTATATCAAGCGGTAACTTGTAACTGATTTTAAGCAGACGCAGCTGCCGTCCGCTTAGCTATGCCGTGAGGACGCATAGATGAGAAAAAGAGAGTTAAGAAGCATAGATAATAGATGATAAGTGAGAGCATGACGCTGACAGAGAGTAAGAGAGTGAAACAGTAAGAGCATGGAAAGTACAATACGAGTAAGAGTACAAAATAAGGGAATTACACTCGGGGCTCGCCCGAACAGCCAGCTTTTCTAGGTCGTCTTGTAGCGTTCTGAGGGAGACAGGCACATTTTCTACTCTTTCAGTCGCCAGCCCGACGGCTTCCTTTGCCAGATCGTCCGCCGCTTCATTTCCTTTCATGTCCTGGTGGCTGGGAACCCAATAGATCCGCACTGACTTGGTCGTGCAATGTGAGTCCAATGCTTTCCTGAATGCCTGGACACTTCTAGAACTGACCGCAGACGACTGCATGGATTTTATCGCCGCTTGGCTGTCTATAAACAGATTGATCGCTCTATGTGTTGTGCAACCTCCGCTGCTTTCCTGATGGCAAAGACTTCCGCCTGGAATATGCTGCAGTGGTCCGGTAGCTTATATGACAGCCTTTTTTCCATTCTTAAGGTCCCAGAAATGCGTTTGTTTTGATGTCGAGGCAAGTTCGGGGGGTCATGTAGTCAGTATCACTGATCAAGTCCCTGCCAATTGAACTGTGCCCGTATACTTGTGGCCGTATGTTTCCCGACGTAATCAGGCGCCTGTGCGGCCTTTCCAGCCGTCAGATGAGGGTGGATGTCCAGGGGTTCAATTCCAAGTATGGTCTCGAGTGCTTTTGTTGGGGTAGATCTTAGTGCCCCCGTGATATAGAGCAGAGCATGTCGCTGAGCCTTTTCCATAAGCTTATATGTTGAGGCTTATATGAGGCTTAAGCTTATATGTTGATTTGGTCGCACCATCGATATGTAGATCCAATGCATTAGAGCAGGTGACAGGCCCCATGTGCTGCTGAGCATCTTCTTTGATGCATATAGCGCAATGGTGGCCTTCTTCACCCTTTCCACTACATTGGGTCTCCATGCCAGCTTGCTATTCAATATGGTGCCGAGGTATTTGACTTGTGGATTTTTGGGGCTTTCATTTCGAATCTCTTGATTAGGTCGTCGACCGCCAGATTCCACAGGAGGGGCGATAGTACTCCACCTTGCGGTGTTCCTCTATGTGCTCCCTTGGCTATGGAGGCGGTGCGCAATTCTGATTAAACCCGTCTACAACTTAGGAGGTTTTTATCCAATGGTTAATTGCTGGGTGTGTGTTAGTTGCTTCTAAGTGACCCATTATTGCGTTTATACTTCTGCCTTTAGTGTAGGCATATTGGTTGTTTGACATCAGTCCCCCTACTTCCTTCCTCATGTGAGCTCCAGCAGCTTTCGCCATGATTTTAGTAGAAAGGAGGTAAGGCTTATCGGTCTATTATCATTGGGACTAACATGGCTGCACTTTACTGCCTTCGCGAGGAAGACAACTCTGGAAGTCCTCCATTTGATAGGTGTTCAAACATGAACACATTATCGTACTTAAAGAATAAGAGTCTTTACACATTCACGGAGATAAACACCAAACCAATATATTCTAAGTAAGAGACATACATAAAGTATAGAGTGTATGATTGTTAGGGTGCGATCAACTCATGTGAACTCATTATCAAACACGACATCCCAAAGTCAAGTGCAGGAAGCAATTAAGACCCTAATTAAGGGTCTTGCATACAATCAGTTGGTCACTCACAGCAGCGTTCAGCCAAACCGTGGGTCTAGCGATAAGACTAGAATAAAAAATTGTCCCCATCCCACATTGTAAAATTACATATAAGGCCCGACGTTTATGAAATAAAACTAGATTGAATTTACAACTCAACTCACCAGTGCACACTGGTTCCTGTTGTATGGGGAGGGCGGCCAAAAATACTTCTAGTTGAGGTAGAGGCTTGAAACTTACCACAAAATTTTTGTAAATTTATAGTAAGATCATGTATAAAAATCAGGCGGATCGGACCACTATATCATATAGCTGTCATATGAACGATCGGTTGTGATAACAAAAAAAATAGACCAAAATAAATAAAGTGGTAGATTTTCGGTTTGAAACTTTCATTTTATAATTATTAGATTAAAATTAAAATTTTGTGGAAAGGGGCGTGATTCATTCTCAGTACGCCCACATGCAGTAAGTAATTTGGTGTAATTCTATTATGTAATTCTACTATTATATGAAAATAACAAAAATAAATTATTATATGAAAATAACAAAAATAATAAATAAAAAAAAAAACTTAAAAATGGATAATAACATATTAATATAAATTTAATCTTATAAATTTGTCCCTTCTAAAAGATCAAATGCTGATTTTAATAAAACAGACTTTTTTGTGCATGGGAGTTTTCTTTGGCCAGTAAGAAATGGATCTGAGCTCAGAAGCAATCTATTTATCAAGTCCGTATTTTTAGCAATGCGTGACATCTTCCGAGTGTGATGCCTTCTGAACATTTTAATGTCCTTATTTTTTGATTCTGCAGCTTCTTCAGATAACTCTCCGATTGGCAAAAGTGCATAATTTATTACATCTTGAGCATGAACCAAAATTTTGTGTATTGAGGGTGGAAGATAGTACCAGGGATACAACTTAATAAGTTCTTTGGCAGTGTCAAGTGCAAATTCTCAAAATTTGTTTGCGTTGATCTTATAACCAGATGCAATACATTGCAGCAATGTTGCACACCGTACTATAACATTTTCATTGATTCCTGTAATTTCGGCTGCTATTTTCGAGTTATTGAAAAATGCTCTGGCCGTATTGCCATCATTTGCTACCTATTTCTGTGCATCAACGATTGAAAATGTATAAGACACAGCGATAAGAGTTGCCTTTAATACCAAATTTGAAAAATAACATTAATAAATATAATTTTAACTCAATAAGAACACAAAAAACGAAAGACGAAAACACAGACAAAGCACAACAACAAGACAAAGCAGCCGCTTTGCAGGGAAAATTTAACCTTGAAAAAAAAAGACAGCGTTAGTATTTTGTAGATTATGCACACATCTGCAAATATCTGCAGCTAAAATAAACTCTCTTATTACCTTAAGACACACACAAATACACTGAAAAAAAACAGAATGGGGGAATCGTGGGGGAACACAACTAAAACTTTAAGTAAACATAAAAAAGACGCACACAAAATGTACAAAAACAGCGTAAGGTTTAGGTTTAGGTTAACCCGGACGACCCTCCGGGGGTCTCTCATAGGCCAGTGTGGCCCTTAGTAATCCGGTTAATTATGGACCTTGTTACGCGGGTGCTAGTGATGGATTAATATATCACCTAGGATTGAGGTGTACTTGGCGAAGGCCAGCAGTTCCCTTGGCGACCTCCTTGAGGCATCTTCTAGCGATGTCAGCGTCGGTGCGCCCAGGTACCTTATCCTGGCTCGTGAGAGAGCCGGGCAGCTGCAGATTAGATGTTCCAGGGTTTCGATAGCCCCAAGGTCCTCGCATTTCCTGCAGCTGCTCCTGTCGGTGATGTTTAGTTTGGCTACGTGTGATGCGGCCAGGCAGTGACCTGTCAGTATTCCCACCAGCAGTCTGCAATCTTTCCGTGGAAGGTGCAGCAGATAGTGGCTGAGTTTCTCGCTGCGTTTTTTGCACATGATTTTCGAGACTCTGCAGTTGGTCGTGCTCCTCCACCTGCTCTCGTTTTCTAGTCTAGCCAGCTTTTCTAGATCGCTATGTAGCGTTCTGAGTGAGACAGGCACGTTTTCTAGCTCTCCCGACTCGAGGTCGAGAAGACGCTAGGTCATTGCCTTAGCTAGACACTGCATTGCCCCAGACGGGGCAAGCGACAAAAGCAGCGTAAACTAAAACATTAATTTAAAAACAACTACAACACAAATTTTTCAATTTAAGAACATAAAATAAATACCTTCAACTTTAAAATCCATTTTAAATAACACAAATTCATAAACTGTACTAAGTGACTGAACTGATTGAAGTTCGCTTTTGCTGTGAAATTTTCGCAATGCGGGCAGCAGCGCTTTAAAAATAAACACGTGTTCAGATCTTCAATGTTTTTTTTTAGAAAGTCCCGTAAGATTTCCAGAAAAAACCGGTTTGCCATTAAAAAGTTTGGACATTTTAGAGACAGTTTGTGTACTTTTTGTAATTTTTTTTTTGCTCGCATTTTTTTAATTTTGGCCTATGGAGGGAACCACTGTGCAGTGTCTAGATTTTTCTTTAAAGTGTAAAAAAGGGATATAGCCTATCCTTAAACATGCCGTATATATAGCGATAAGCCATGGGGTGATCACCTCTTTGGTCACCTGTAACATGGCTGAGAATATTCCATCCAGTCCAGGTGCTTTAATGCCCGTAAAGGAGTCTGTGGCCCATTGGATTTTCTTGTGGGTTATTAGACCTGTGGAGAGGGCTTTTTCCTCTGTTGCTAGGTCTTCTTGCGTTGTGGCATCAGTATGTGCATCCTGAATAGTGAGCCTCCATTAGTGCAGTTAGGGGCGTTTCAGGCGCCTTCTCTATGTTGGAGCAGAAGTTCCTCCATGAGCTGCGCTGTGCCTTGCGTGTGTCGCGGGGTGAACCAGAGCTGTAGATGGCGAGAGAAAGAGCGACGAATAACACGATTGTTTCAGAAGTGGCGATTGTTCCACTTATTTCGGCACGCATAGCGAAGCACATTTTTATCCGCTATGCTGCCGAGAATGTTGCTAATCAATAAAAATGTTGCTTCTAGGTGGTAGGTACATATATTATGTGGTAGCTTCGGCGGCGATGACTTCATTTAACTACATTTATAGCTCCAGTTTCTACTTCATACAATTAATTTATTTTATTTTCCACTGTACCGACATTCCGGCCGCCTTGAAGAACCGTACATCTATAAGCAACAGGACCAATTTATGGATTGGGCGCTTGATGACGCCACCTCCTGTTCGCACCTCGGCCACTCTGACCTTCCATCCGTTCATGCGATGACGCAGATCACCCTGCCGGCGTATGGTCTTCGTCGACCACTACCATTGCCCCGACCTCGATGTTAGGCTCTGGGGTTTGCCACTTGCAGCGACGCTGGACGCTGTGGACGTAATCCTTTGATAAAGCCTGCTAGGACCACCGTTTGATCTCTGAGTGCAGTTGCCACCTTTTGGTAAATGTAGTACCGCTGCTAAGTGCGTCTGTCTCGTAATCGTGCGGCAGCGAGCGGAGGACCTGTTTAATGAGTTAGTGACTTGATTTTTTAAATCGTTTTATAATTATGAGTGCTAGAGCTCCTCAAAGTTGAGAAATTTTTTGTGAGGACAAATAAATTACATTTTTATGAAAATTCACCACTTTCAAACTGAATATGTGGGCGATGTAAATAACCAATCTTCGATCTTTTTACTTTATCTGAAAAGTATATCAAAGAGTCAACGCCAAAACTCTGCATTTTGGCACCGTAAGCCAAAAAACTAGAGATAACTCTAGAAGAACGCATACAAATTTGGCTGTAGAGTGTGTGTTGTTTATTGATAACAATGGTAAATGTTGTATTATGAGTACTACCTGACTATATATTGTATATCTCTTTAAGAAATATTGAAACTATTTCTGATGAAAATATGTTTATTGCTTCCTTTACGCCAGAGGAGTGAAACTTATGATAATTGGAGAAATTTTCGAATATGCAAAGGAGTCCTCTGAATTGATTAAATCAACTGTAAGGGACACACAAAATCAAATTAGCCAACTGAATCCTATTGTTTTTCAAAACAAGAGTGGAAAAACATTCACAGTTAAGTTTAATTTCTTCCTGACAATGATTGATGGTAAACTCTGAAATGAAATTACAAACACTTCCTCAACTTTTTACCCATTGGTAAAAAAAAACTCAATAAGACTTTCACAGTTTAAACGACTGAGCGGGTGAGGAAAACTGCTATGAATATAGTATTTCTCCGTTGGTTTGCAGAATAAAGAGAATGGAAGTTATTCTGAAGCTAGCCTACACACTTCCTCGGCCAGGAAAAACAAAAACGGATAATGCACCTCGTGAGGATATACAGAATAGAATCTTCCCTATACAAGCTGAATTCTCTCGGTAGCTAGGATTAAAAGTTGACGGCCAAAAGTACAGATACGGAAATACGAATATTGGAAATACTTGGAAAATTTTTTGAAAATGATAAAATTATTATTATATTCTATAGTTGTTAGTTATTCTAAATGTTATAAACTACAAAGAAATGATAAATGGTGTACAATTTGTATACTTAGAAAAAACTTATCACCACGGTACAAAAGATTTTGGCTCATGGAAAGGACTAAATAGAGTATCAGTGCTTACCAATTGGAAAACTGTAACAAAAAACAAAGAAAAAACAAAGACTACAAAAGGGAGATTAACACTAATACGTGAAAAATTTCTCGTGTTCGAAAAATGAAGATTTTTTAACATGCTCATCGGATTCACTTCTTTCATCGCTAAGACCTGTGGAATCACGAGAGGATTTGGAAGATAGCAACTATATAACTACAACTATATAACCTTAATGTTTATGATTATTTTATTGAAAATCAGCCATCAAAAGCATATATTAAAAATTAATACAAAAAATTTATGATTAAAAACAAACGTTTTTTATTTGTATTTTATGGGTTAAATATGCTTGAAAATATTTCTTTGCTTTGACCTTGAACATGAAAGCACCACGGATGCCTGGCACTCTTGAAGAACATTCATTTTAAAGCTTAAGATGTTTTCTAATTAAACTGTGATAGTCAAAAAAAAGACAGGACCAAACTCGACGGTTTCCCTCTATTTCGGGTCCTACGAATCGAATCGAACCGCATCATTACTTTTTTGAGTTACAATCATGGTTTCATATAAAATTTTTTGTTGAAGTTTTTCATCAAAGTGGCTCATTGTAAGAGAAAGGCACATTTGTCTTCGATCTCTAACTTATGTAATGTTGACGTTTTTGGTAAACTTTCTTTTGCAAAGCTTCTTAAAATAAGTTCGTCTTTAAGTTCTTAGAAGACGGTAAACCCCAAAATCAGCGTTTTGGGTGTCCTTATAGCCAATATGTCGAAGCGAACTGTCTTTTAGACTTCTACGCTCTAAAGCTAAAAATCGGCGTTTGGCCACATCGAACGAAGATACCAGCATAAGAAGATTCGATTTAAAGGGCAGAAAAACTTTAAGACGCCCTGATTTCGAAAATTAAAAATTGTTTCTGAACTGATTCGAGAATAGCTTGCTGCTCCTTATACTGTGGGCTCCACACACAGGAACAATACTCCAATATCGGGCGCACTAACGAAATGTACAATTGTTTGGTCAGATACGGGTCGTCAAACTCCTTGGACCAACGCTTGATGAATGCTAGAACACCCTTAGCTTTATTAGCTGTCGCAGCTATATGACTATTAAAACACATTTTATGATCAAATAGTACTCCAAGATCATTTGAACTCGAAATTCGATCCAATACATGACTACCAAGAGAAAACGATACAAAATGTGGAGCACGACGGTAGAATGTCATAAGCTTGCATTTCGAGAGGTTCAAAAATAGAAGATTACTTGAGCACCACAAAAGCAATTCATTTTCGATAAGGATACCCAGCACCATGTCCTACTTTGACAATGCTGCGATGCAGAACGCAGCTTTGCTTTCATCGCCAAGGAAATACCCATCCCAATAGAGTTTTTTGAAGCAACGGACCTCCATTGTTGAGTCTGAGTTGACCGGTGCATAACAACTCGAAGAAGGAGCCTTCTCCCAGCATAGTATCTACCTTTTGGGGTCAATGGAACGCTGGATCTGCCAGCTCCACACTAGCTGGAATTTTTCACTGCCCAATGGGAAGATTCTTTTCAGGCTGCTGGCTCGTAATGCTGCTGAGAATCTAATAAACAGCGAAGCAATTATGGTTATTTAATCAAGAGTAAGCTGTAGTCGACTTCACTTCCGGAGACTGAGCTTGACTTTCCTACATAGGTTACTGTCAAGTATAGTGTGGGGATAATGCTTTTTATCCCCGATCGGCCGAATAATTATTTCAAATAAATAAAACACGGCGCAGAAATAAAATCCCGAATGTTCTTTTAATGATGTCTGAGCGGTGAGTGGCCCTTGCTTACCCTTCTCATTTCGAGCATTGCTGCTCCAATCGCTGGGCGCAGCTTAGCTTCGCTCGGCAAACATAGATAATATAGATAAAATGCCGAGCGAGAGAGAGAGCGTTTAGTAGGGCAAGCAAGCGCAAGAATTTACAACAAAAATTTTGTTTATTTGCGGCTATTTGGCAAGCCACTATTCGGCGGGGTTCTGCTCCGAACATTCACCCCCCGTTGGAAGGCAACGGCTTTCAACAGAACCATCCTGGAGGGGCAGGACCGCTATCTTACCAACGCACAGTGGGCCAACTGATCAATCTAGCGGGACATAAGTCGAAATTAACTTTTTAAAAAGTCGTTAGTTTTGTTTTTTTCCAATTACCAAAACTTGACAAAGGTTAAAAAAGCTTTCGCGAGAGCTTTTCGATACACTCCTGATTAGCTGCGAGCTTTCAAAGTGAGCAGATGTTCAGCACGTGCCATGCAAATATTTGGTTGCACTTTTTGATGTTTGTTAATTGATCTTCAACTTAAACAAATTAAAACAAACAGACCCAATTACTTTTATTTTCTGTTAGAAAAGGTATGTATTAAATAAAAAATATATGTTTGTGACCTTTCTATTCATGTGTAGCAAAATAAATGTTTTTGAAGTATGATGTTTTATCAAGAATGGTTTTGAGCCTAATACTAACATCTCTGGACTATAACTTACGTTATTCAATCTTATTAAAGCTAGTATTATCATTTATGTATCGTGTGAGTCTTTGTGGTGTTAACGTGTTCAAAATGGTAGCCATGTACGAACATCTGTTAAGTCTATTACACTTTTTAGGTGATATGTCGGTCCCAAAGCGAATGCTGTATACCATTTGGCTTGGCGAAAATATCGCCTCAAAGAAAGTTATAGTTTTAAAAGAACCTCTATTTGGTACAATTTTAAAAAACAGAAACCTATCAATAAAGGAAATCGAGGAAACTACCAAAAAAATAACAAACTTTGTTAGCAGGCTTACAGAAAAATGGAAAGCATGCCATTACAACAAATCACTCTTCGAAAAAAAAAAATCAGAAATGGCTTGATGATGCGCTCTTTTTGTACAGTTTAATGTCAAATTCAGACCCAAGAAGGATTTCGGGGATCTCTGCCCTAAAGTACAGACCAGAAAATTGTCAAGTCTGGTAAAGGAAACCACTTGCGATGAATCAATTTTGGCAACCAGCACTAGCCTGTATAAATCTGGAATGCGAACCGCATCAAAAATCGTTACAGAGCTTAATGCAAACGAGACTGCAGGACATAAAATTAAAAGGTCATTGGACGCAAAAGGACGTTGCAACGGCCCGTTTGAAGAGGCCTTTTTCGGTGCGGATGACGGCTACTCTGATGGTTCCATCTTTCCCTGGGATGACGCTCTCGATGCGGCCGAGTGGCCACTTTAACGATGGAAGCGTTTCTTCCTTGATCATGACGAGCGCTCCTGACTTGATGTTTGGAGACGAGGAGCGCCACTTGCTCCGTTCCTGAAGAAGCGAGAGATATGCAGTACTCCATTTTCTCCAAAATGCCTGCTTCATTTGGCACAAACGCTGCCATCGACTCAGGAGGCTGAACTGGAGATGCGTCACGTCTGGCTCGTCGAATGCAGCAGTCGGTGCCTCATTAAGAAAGTGGTTTGGCGTGAGCACATCCAGATCGCCCGGACTTTCTGTAATTGCATAAAGTGGCCGGGAATTTAGTAAAGCAGAGATTTCACAGGTCAAGGTGTAATTTCATCAAGGGTGAAAATGTAAGTGCCAACGATGCGATAAAAATGATATTTAGCCGCTTTAGCAGCCGCCATTCTTGTAAACAGGGATTCTACCAACCGCGCGTGGACCATTTTCCACTGCGCCGCTGTTATCTTCCCATTCTCATCACGTCTGTCGATGAGTGCTACAATCAGGTGTCTCTTGGACACATCGCTGATTTTCTCGCCTGACCCTTGCTTTGCCGGTTTAGGTGGAGGTTCCGCTCTCTTGGGTCCACGCTGCCGCTTGCTCGCCGGAGTGACGGCACTGTCGGTCGAACGCTGCCTTTTGGTAGCCAGCAACTCTTCCACCTTGTTGGCGTGCTGGCTCGTCGATGCCTTCATCTGTGGCACCTGCGCGTAGTACTTACGGCCCTCCTCTACCTTCAGCTCGGCCCAAGCTAGCTTGGATTTCTCCTCCTGGGAGATATCCGCCTTGCCTTGGAGCCTGCCTACTATCTTGAGGGCCGCCTTGTATTGGGCTTTGGCCTTCATCCCCTCCCTCGAACGCTTCGGCCCTTCCCTGCGAAGGGAGCTGGTACCTGGTTCAGGCGAGCGGAGAAGGCTGTCCTCCTCTGTTTTGCTGATGGACAGCACGCTCTCAAGGTCCGAGTCTGCCTCGACGACGGCACCTACGCGGCTCATCCTACAGCGGGGGGTTGTGGCAGTAGTATTGCAACTGACGTGACCTGCTCCCGTCACGCCCAAGGTGTGGCCACTGGCGACACGCAGAGAGGATTGCTCCTCCACCGACGTTTGGGTTGACATCCCAACCCGTGTTTGCTCTTCCTTCCGCTCCATAATTGGCCCGAAGGTCCATACGGCTGATGTTTTTCGGGGGAACCACCCCCTAGCGTTTTAGGCCTACCCGCAAGGCACCTCTAGCCATGGCCCTGACCCCGCTCTCCCGACTCGGGCTCGAGAAGACGCTGGGCCATTGCCTTAGCTAGACACTGCATTACCCCGGACGGAGCAAGCGACAATGCATTACCCTTGTCCGGGATAATGCAGTGCCCATTGCCCAGCTGGCACCCTCGTGGAGGGTTCAGCTGGAGGATTTTCGCCAGCCCTTATGAGTAGGTGCGTGCCATTTCTTATGCTCATGTCGGGGTCACTAAATTTTATGTGGGGATAATGCTTTTTATCCCCGATCGGCCGAATAATTATTTAAAATAAATAAAGCATGGCGCAGAAATAAAATTTCGAATGAAATCCAGAAATCCAAAGGTTGTTATCCATTAGTTCAGTAGGCGTGGAATCACGCGACATGATGTCGGCCGGGTTCAACTTCGTGGGCACGTGACGTCAAGTCATTCCAGCAGTGAGCTCCTGAATCCGCTCAACTCGATTAGAGACAAATATATTAAAATTCAAGGGCGATTCCCGAATCCAGGCAAGGGCTATGGAAGAATCCGACCAGCAATGCACTTGGTATGGAACTGATAGTCCTTTAACTATTGTGGAAACCAGCTCAGCTAATACGAGGGTAGCCGATAGCTCAAGCTTTGGGATAATCATCTTTTTCAGAGGTGCGACTCTGGACTTGGAGCATAAGAGATGGCTCTGCACACTACCACCAGCTTCAGACCGCATGTAAACACAGGCACCATATGCATTTCCACTCCGGATTTCTGACAAAGCACGTGACGTGGAAATTTGAAATTCGTAACCATCGACAGCTGCGAGGTCAGCTCGCTCCACGACGTATGAAGATCCTGGGGCAGACTTTCGTCCCAGTCCAATTTGAGGTTTTCGTTACATAACGACTGCATAAATATTTTTGCCTTTGTGATAATGGGAGAAATGAGTCCTAAAGGATCGCAGAACCTGGCTATTGTGGACAGAACCGAACGCTTCGATATTGGACCCGCAGCGCCCGCGACGTGAACGAAATTGAACAGAAGATTGTCCGTGGTGGGATCCCGAACTAGGCGAAGAGCCTTAGTTACCTCTGTCCCGTCGTGAAAAGTAAAGCACTTCTCGAGGTCCGCCTCAGATTCGCCTTCTAAAGCAGCGACTTCATTCGAACACCATTTACGTATGGAAAAACATCCTTTTGAGAGTAGCTTTTTCACCTGATGACGAATCTCGATGACCGAATCGATGCTGTCGCCTCCTGATATGAGATCATCGACATAAAAATCTCTTCGAACGGTATCAGCACCAAGCGGAAACAATGACTCTTCATCATTTGCCAATTGATGCATAGCACGAATTGCTAAAAAGGCGGCAGGCTTGGTCCCGTAAGTAACTGTCTCAGACTTGAACACCTGAACTTCTTCTTTTGGGTCATTGCGCCATAGGATGCATTGCACATGCTGATCGGGATGGGAAACGCGTACGCAGCGGTACATTTTGCAGATGTCGCCACACAAGGCGACTTTAAAAAGACGGAAACGAAGCAGTGCTATCCGAATTTTGGGTTGGATAGTTGGTCCAGCCATAAGCGCATCATTTAATGATATTCCAGACGCTGTTTTGGCAGAACCATCGAACACTACACGTAGTTTGGTGGTTGTACTGTCCAGCTTATGGACGCAATGGTGAGGCAAGAAGTACTGAGGGAGGTCTGACTGACGTGTAGTTGGAGACATGTGTCCCATATTCAGATACTCCTGAAGAAATTTCGAATATTTTGTCTTAAGTTCCGGATTTTTTGCTACCCTTCTCTCCAAATTTAGAAATCTACGTAACGCTTGCTTATATGATTCTCCTAACTCCTCCAAACTGATTCTAGTTGGCAACCGTACGGAATAACCTCCGGAATCTAGGCGAACGTAATTCGCAACAAAATGCTGTTCACATTGAACATCCTCCTCCGCAATTGATGAAGGCGAATGATCTCCGTCTATTTCCCAAAACCGTGCTACGATTTCGCACAAATTGGCCTCATCAGCGAAGATGCTAGTGGAATTTCCAACAACTGCTAGCGCCGCATGACTATTCTCGTTGCTATTTATGCTTCCTAACACTATCCAGCCAAGTTTCGTCTTCTGCAATGTTGGCAATTGGTCTGACAGTCGAATCTGCCCGACGCACATTAACTCGAAAAACAAACCAGCACCTATCAACAGATCGACCCGCTGGGGCTTAGAGAAGTTAGGGTCCGCCAGCTTGACATTATTGGGCATTGGCCAATCCTTTGCGTCTAGTCCGAAGTTAGGCTGCATTCCTGTGATTGAGGAGGTTATAATCGCAGATAGAGAACCGCGATACTTTGCATCTTGAGATTGCAGATCGATGTTTACAGCCTCGGATGAGGATCCAACTGGAGCTGACTTGTGAGCCTCGATGTTACAAAGTTAACCTGAGAAGCGGAATCCAAAATGACACGACATGGGATAAACGATCCACAACGGCCTTTGACCTATACGATTGCGGTAGCTAGTAACACATGTTTTCTAGGCAGAGAGTTGGAGCTTGAGGGGGGAGGGCTGGAAGATTTGCTTGTTACTAGGGCACTTGCAGGATCATTCTCGTTCGATACCACGGTCGGTAACGGCAACTCAGCATCAGTGCTTGATTGCATGTGGAGCAGTGTGTGATGGCTTGGCCTGACACTGCCTACATGTCCCCGACCTGCAACGCTGCACTGGATGACCTTTTTTGAGGCAGTTTAGACATAAATGGCTCTTCTTTGCCTCCTTGTATCGCGAAAAAACAGGGAGATTTAGAAAAGCTTGACATCGGGATATGGAAAGATCGGAGGATTTGCAATAATTGCATGCGTCGTTAGTATGGTCGTTAATGAAGGTGATAAGGGTGATAGGTTTGTTTTCTCCCACCTGCTGGCTCTAATTTGTTACCATAGCCGATTCCAGATTTTCCAACATCCGACACTTCTTCTCCAAGAATGAGGACATGTCCGACCAGTGAGGTAATCTTGAGGTCGGAAGACTCTCCTCCCATTTCACCTGCGTCTTGTGATCCAATTTCCTGCTTACGATGCAAACGAGCAATCCATCCGAGATCTCCTGGGGTGTTGCCAAAGTCCGAAAGGCAAGTAAATGCGCGTTGATTTTGTCGCTGAGCGCGCGCAGACCGATGGCCGAGCCCTTCTCCACCCCTTGCAGCCCGAAAATAGCCATTATGTGTGCCTGAAAATGCATAAACTTATTATCGAATCGCAGCTTTAATAAATTTAATGCCTATTCATCATTTTCCTGAAAAAGACCCAAAGAACGAATCATATCCAGCGCAGCTCCATCTAGGTATCCACGCAAATATTGGAATTTCTCGATGACTGGTATACGTGAATCATAGTTCACCATTGTCGTAAACATCGAGTGGAATTCTGGCCAATCCATATAGTCTTCACTAAATTGGGGAAGCTGCAACTCGGGCAGTCGAGAACGGCCTATAATATCATAGGCAAACGCAGATGAATGCTCCTCGAGAGGGTGCCGTGCCGTGGAATGCGCAGCATTTACCGAGCGAGAGACCGCCAACTCCCGTGACAGCTTGGACCTGACCTTGATGTAAATATTGGCGAAGTCCAGTCGGGCGTCATTGGCCAACTGCAGTAAGTCTAGCCTTTCAAGGCTCGTTTGAGCGGCACCAAAATCCGCATTCATTTGCTCGATCTGCTCTATGCGAGCTTGAAGCTCCGTTTCATCCAGATCAGCCAGCTCTTCCTTGGTGAGAAACCTGTCCATGGCATTAAATTGACGAACGATTGCCTCCGCCTTTTGCCTATTAAAATCAATGTCACTAGGTATTACCGCGTTCGCGACATTACTTGACTCAGGTTCTGCCATGTTGGGGTTTTTCAAGTCACGAGAGAAAAAGACACCCTGTATACGTATAAAACGAAAACCGCGAGAACCGCAAGCAAAGGGATTACAGCTAATCGATCTAGCTGTGCGAGCTGTCCGATTCCGCTTTGTGTTACGTTCGTATGTATTGGTTAGTTCACTGCACTGCACAATGCACTGCACTATACTGCCGCGACGAAAAACTGTAAAGCCTGCAACGGTATAAATATGTATATAGGTCTTGGCACCGAATTGTGCGCAAAACGCCGAAAATTTTGTTGAGGCTTTCGAATGCTATTTAATTGACTCCGCTATCAAGACGATCACGTCGGGGTCACCAAATTTTATGTGGGGATAATGCTTTTTATCCCCGATCGGCCGAATAATTATTTCCACTAAATAAAACGCGGCGCAGGAAAAAAATTACGAATGTTCTTTAATCGGTGATGTTTAAACGGCGAGTGCCCTTCCCATTGCTAGCATTGTCGCTCCGATCGCTGAGCGCAGCTTCTCTTCGTTCGGGAAACATAGATAACGCCGAGAATAGATAACGAAGAGAAGAGCGAGCTTTGAGAGAACGTTTAGCAGGGCAAGCAAGTCCAAGAATTTACAGAATATGTATATATGTATGAATATGTATCAATGCAAATATGCGGCTGAAGGCCAATAAATAGCTGCTGTTTGGCCAGCCGCTATTCGGCGGTGATCTGCCCCGAATAATGGGCTTGTTTTAAAACATCTCCTCGGAGACGTTCGGGAACCCACAGTTTCGAAGAATGTTGTCCTGTGGTACGTTACCATTTACTTGTTCAGTCCGTATATAAATAAATGGCTTTACTATCTTAACGGCGGGAAATTTGGACTGATTTTTCAAGAATTGGGCTTTCAGTGTTTCGTACTCATCATCGGCAAAGGCCGTGGACGTCAAATCAACGACTGGATCTACTTCTAGCTCGGCTATTTCCTCATCATTCAAACGTGAGAGAGCGTCTGGTACAATATGTATTTTCCCTTTCCGATGCGAAATGGAAAACTTAAACTGTTGCAGGCGGAAAATCTATCGAGCAAGTCTGCCAGACACATTCTGTTGACGCATTAGCCAAACTAAACTAGAATGATCGGTTATTAACTTAAATTCTTGCAGCTGCAGATAGCATCGGAACTTCTCGACTGCTAGGATCACAGACAAACATTCGCGTTCAGTAACGCTGTAATTTTTCAGAGCCTTGCTCAGTTTTTTTGACTTGAATGCTATCGGCTTTTCCACTTCGTCTTCTGACAGTTGAACCAACACTGCCCCAATACCAAAGGCACTGGCATCACAATGGAGGTAAAACTTTTTAGAAATATCTGGATTCTGCAGGACCGGGGCAGACGTTAAGGTATGCTTCAAGGCCTCCATTGCACTTTGCGCATCCGGGGTCCAGAAAAATTTCTTTTTCGTAGACAAAACCTCGGTGATGGGACAAGTTAGATCAGAGAAGTTCTGAATAAAGCGCCGGTACCATCCGCAAACTCCAAGAAACCCGCGGACCTGCTTAATGTTCTTTGGTGGGGGCCAGTTCAAAATACATGAGATCTTTTCAGGATCTGTACAAATTCCTCCACTTCCTATAACGTATCCCAGATAGTTTACGCTCGTTACACAAAAGTGACTCTTCTCCACGTTAATTGTTAAGTTGGCTTTTCTAAATTCTTCAGCTAGTCGGACGAGTATGGCTAGATGTGATGTAAAATCTTCTGAGATGACACACAGATCGTCAAGATATCCAAAAACACAATATCTCAAATCTGGAGGGATGATGCTATCCATTAACCGACACATTGTTAAACTGGTAAAGTGGTCGTCCGGGAACTGTAAACGCCGTTAATGGTTTGGCCTCCTTACTTAATTCGATTTGCCAGAAAGCATCCTTTAAGTCTATTTTGGAAATGATGTTGGCCTTCGGCAACCGAGCGAAAATACCATCAATGCTTGTAAGTAGATAAGCATCCTTTTTCGTTAATGCATTTAACTTCCTAGCATCCAAGCATAATCTCACTTTATTTGGCTTTACTACCAATCTCATCGGGGAGCTCCACGAACTTGTCGAAGGCTCTATTATATCAAGTGATAACATTCTATCGATCGCTGCAAAAACCAACTTCTCTACAGCTGGACTCATTGGGTAAAAACGCTGCTAGACCGGCTACGCGTCGTCAATGTCAATGTGGTGCTGAACTAGTTTTGTTCGACCCAATTCTTGTAAAAAGTTAGGAAAGATTTGTTTGACAAGGTCAAGCTGCTGCAGCTGGGTCGTATTTAAAGGGTACGATGACGAGTCTGTTGCTTCATCACAACTTGGATCATCCTGTATCGAAGTTATTATATTCGGGGCAAGTTCAAACAGCTTCCAGAATTCAATGCCAAGAATCAATCTTTGTTCAATAGAGGGGATGACATATAAGTTCATGAGCTTTTGATCATTTCTGCCCTTAACTAGTACATTCAAAACTCCTAAGACTTCATGGCCCTTACCATCTGCGACTTTTACCTGAGACTTTATAGGCCTAAACTCTCGACAATTATCTAATTTTTCTGTAGCAAGCGCAGCTCCAACGCAGCTAACATTGGCTCCAGTATCCAAGAGGCCAAGAAAAAAGAAACTTCCGCTTAGCTACGCGTATCGCTTTTATTACTAAAAATAGTTGATACTAACATTCTATGATTTTTCTTACACCTACTAAAATACTCTCTCGCTCTTGAACTGCTACGTTTCGGGAACAACCCTACTCGCGGCTCATTAAAAATCCTCTTTTTGACTTCCTGATAGTTCTGTAACCGCTCATGATATGGGACAAAATGACGAGCAAGGTTCTTCTGAGTTTTCAAACTTTCGGGGGCATCCTGTTGTTGATGGGTGTCCCCTTGAGACGGTTTTCCGACTGACGACTGCGACATGTTTTACATTGTGGCTTATAAATTTGACGTACGCCACATCCATAACAAAAGATACGTCGCTCCGCCAAACAGTTTTCCCAAACGTGACCTAGGTTTTCGCAATTCCAGCAAATTTGAGTGTGATCTACGGATGCAAGCAACTTCGATTTCCAGTTCCGTCTCTTCCTCTGTTTCTACTTCAGAAGTCGAATTTTCTACTGCTAACACTTGGCGGCGATGACCTATTGGTTTCAGCTTAGCTGAGGACTCAGGGCGATCAGTCAGCTCCCATACCAACGACTCCTGCAGCTGCACCAAGCGCAGAGGACTCACAGTATGAATAGGTTGATACAGTAGTTGCTGCCGGATATCTGGTAGAAGGTTATTCTTGAGAATCTCAAGAACTTCCTCTTCTTCCATGCGCACAGAAAATCGATACATTAAGGTCGCGACATCGTCATAAAAAGCAGAAAATGACTCTCGACGCTTTTGCTTCCGAGAACGGATCTCTTCTTTACAACGAAAGTCGGGCCGATAATCTCGGTACTGCGTTCGGAGAGACGAACAAAAATCAGAGCAAATTATTTGAGACACCTGCTATGGTATCTCCAAACCCAATATCTTGCTTTCCCGGTAAAAAGGACGTGCAAGTGCTTACATAGGGCTGCAAAATCGCTATCTATTGTTTCTTCAGTCAATGACTTTACCCTATATATGAACTCTTCTACTCCTAGCCCATTTTCGGAACCATAAAACTGAACATTCCACTTCTGAATAATATCGGCAACCTTTCTGGGCTGTATGTTCGAGCTGATCCCCGAGTGGACTTGAGATCCTCGTGCCGGACCGGGTTGATGAAGCTGTATGCTAGCGCTAGATTGCTGACTTACATTTAAGTTGGCCAGGCGGCGTGACAGAGCTAGCTCCACCATATTTTGGAGTATATCATAGTCTGCACTACTTCTATTCTGACGAGTGTTCTGAACATTTCCTGGTCCCCGACTTCTGTTACCCGAACCACGCCTGATCGGGTTGGGACTTCTGTTATTGTCATTCTGGATAGACAGCGGGGGTTTATTTAGAACTTTAGCTAAATTTCGAGTTATGGCACGACTGGTGGATGTAGCGTTTTCGGCAATTGGGTTATTAACTACAGCTGGTGGAACTAGATCATCTAGAGCCCTCTACATGTCAAACGAGAGGAAACGCTGTGAGCCGCGGCAAAGGCCGCGGCTCTACCTTATACCCGGTACTCAGCCAGTATATATGTCCATATGTACATACATATATGAGCTTGCGATTTATGCAATTTATTATATGTTCGCAAGAGGGACAAATTAAAAAAATGGGCAAAAAATAATATTTTAAAAAATGAAGTAAATTTTTGGAATATTATACATGTTTCCGATTTTGTTTGCATATGATTTTTACATCTGCTTCTAAATTTCTACATGACATGTATAACTACATATTTGAGACGTACAAGTGTTCAGGACAGAGAGAGAGAGGGCATGAGTCAGCGCTTGGCAGGCGTTGCGTAGCCACTATAATTTAATTTGTTTCTTCTAGCCATAATATTGATCCGAACTGATCCATATTCGGCAATCTGGCTTTCATTTATCTTAAAAATTGTGGATTCCACGGTTTTTGGCCTTTTTTGGGGGCGGAAAGGGGCGTGGCAAAATTTTAAAACAAACTCGTGCTGGCTTGGTATCACAGGAGCTTGGATAGAAAGTTTGGTTGCTCTAGGTTTTATAGTCTCTGAGAAGTAGCCGGCAAAAAAATACGAACGGGCAAAGCAGATGGGGCCGCGTGTGAGAGAGAGCGAGAGGGAACGATGACTTTCGAAATGGTTTTCTTCATTGTAGCTATAATAATGATCCGATCTGATCCAGATTCAAAACTCTGACAGAAATGGTCATTCTCTATGATTCTGCGTTTTAAGTATTCTTGTATCTTCAAAATTGTGTACGCCACAGGCTTTCATCCTTTGTGGGGGCGGAAGAGGGCTGGGCGAAAATTTTAAATACATTTGGAGTAGTGTGATCACACAGGAGACTGGATACAAAATTAAGTTGCTCTGGCTTCAATAGTCTTTAAGATATAGGCGCAAATGAAGACGGACGGACGGACGGACGGACGGACGGACAGAGGGACGGACGGACGGACAGACAGACATGGCTATATCGACTCAAATATTGATGCTGATCAAGAATATTTATACTTTATGGGGTCGGAAACGCTTCGTTCTGGGCGTTACACACAACCGTTATCCCCACAAATCTAATATACCCATATACTCTTCGAGTACCGGGTTAGAACATATTAGAACTAGTATCAAAGGAAAACAGTTGGAAAAATAGGCTATAGTTACGGCAAAGGCTACGGAAAGATTCATAATCCGAGTAGTTAAAAACACAGAGTTGGAGATGAAGAGGAGAGTAATGCCTAGTCGGGCGGTGAGGGCAGTCGATTCGACCTCACCAGAGAGAAGCTTATGGAGGAAGAGAACTCCTTGGCAGGTTCTACGGGGTTTAAGAGAGTGGAAGTTAATTAAGCGCAACCTACTTTCATAAGAAGGAAGATGGATCGAAGGGTCCCAATAGAGTCCCCGGAGTGCAACGATGAGGAACTGTTTTTGTTCTGATTTGAGCATATCCTGAAATTTTTGGTAGTGAGGAGACCAGACACAAGAACCATATTCCAAGATAGGCCGGACCAGAGAAACATACAGAAATCTTGTAGTATACGGGTCTGTAAATTCCTTTGACCATCTTTTGACAAATCCAAGGACTCCTTTGGCTTTGTTAGAGATAGTAGAGATATGAGAGTTGAAATATAGATTGGGTACAAAGGTAATACCCAAGTCGTTAACTTTGAAAAGGCGTTGAAGGATAATGTTATTGATAGAGTAATCGAAAAGGTATGGCTTATTCCGGTGAAAAGTCATTATATTAAATTTAGAAATGGTAAGAGGTAGAATGTTGATTAGGCACCAGTTGTTAAGGGCATCAAGATCTGATTGGAGTGATAGTGGGGACAAGGGGTCACTGTAAGAAAAACATAGCTTAACCTCATCAGCATACATTAGGACACGGGAATGAGATAACATTTGTGGAAGATCGTTAATAAATAGGTTAAATAACAAGGGACCCAGATGGCTACCTTGAGGAACCCCCGATGAGACAATAACAGGTTTAGAGAGAGAGGAGTTAAAGCAGACACGTTGAGAACGGTTACAAAGGTAAGAATTAGTCCAGTATATAAGCTTAGTCGAAAACCCTAGAAGAGACAGTTTATGAATAGGTAGATTATGATTGACGGAGTCGAAGGCTTTACTAAAGTCAGTATAAAGGACATCAGTTTGACACTGTTTAGCAAATCCCGAAGTTACAAAGGTGGAAAATTCAAGGAGATTAGTAGAAACTGAGCGACGTTTAATGAATCCATGCGGTGATTTAGAAAATACAGAACTACAAAAATGTTGCAGCTGAGAAGTGATGATTTTTTCGAAGAGCTTAGGAATGGTAGATAAATTGAAAATACAGCGGTAGTAAGAGACATCAGATTTAGATCCCTTAAATGAAAGGGAACTATATAGGATTCTTTCCAGACGGTGGGAAAGTCACCAGTCTTGAGAGACAAGTTGAAAAGTTTTAGGAGAGGCACACAAAGAGATTCTGCACAAAGTCTAAGAACAGCACTCGGAACCGAGTCTGGCCCAGTGGAGAACGAAAACTTGCACGATTTTAAATATGTTAGGAGACCATCATAGTCGATGAAGGGGGGAAGGATACAGTTAGAACTATTTATAGGGATAGGATAAGAGTAACTACTACTAAAGTCGTTCGATGGGGCTAGGATAGAGGGAGAGTTAATAGACGGGACAGAGTAGCATCGTTGGAAAAAGGAAGCGAACAGATCAGCAATATCACAATCCTTATCAGCATAACTACCATTTAAGTGCAAAGCAGAAGGAAATCGGGAAGATTTACGTTTAGAATTAACAAACCTGAAGAATTGTTTAGGGTCGCGTTTAAGTTTAGCTTGCATTTGGTCAAGTTTCTGTTGTAGCACAATGTATTGAATAAGGAAAATTTCGATTTTGCAATTGAGTACTTCGAAAAGTCTGATTGCAAACCGGATTTTTTTAGCTTCTTGTACATACGGGATTTTAAATTCTTCAGATTTATTTATCTCGGGGTGAACCAGATAGGACCAGAAATATTTCTGGAGGGGTGGCTAAAGGAACATGCATGGGAAAGATGGAAAAAATAGAGCTATAGAATGTATTCGTGGCAGACTCAATTTCCTGGAAATCGTCAAGGAATGACCAATCCATCTGAGATTGGGCAGTATTCAAGGAGAGAAAATCATCCTTCTTGAAGCAATATATATTCGAAGACTTAATAAACGACTTTATAGGGCTTGAAGATGGTAACAACAAATCAATTGAAAGTGTGGGATGGTATGGATCTTCAGGGAATGATAGAGGTGATCCTCGACATACGAAAGTGCTCGAAGCATCGGTAGTGAAGACGAGATCACGGGTCCTACACATGCTACTGCGTATGCCATTTACCTGTATCGTACCATTTACCTAACGATGTATCGGACAGAGAATCAACGAAGTCATGCTGCATAGATGGGAACATTAAGTTTGAGTCATTGGATGGGGATCAAGTGACATTAGGGAGATTAAAGTCACCGAGGACAATAAGACGATCAGAATCACCAAGCTGAGACCAAACGGACTGGGATGGGCAGCGTGAAGCATATAAGCTGTAAATTCAGAGGACGGTGGGATGTAAGAGCATGATATGAATAAATTAAAAGAACACAGAAGAATTTTAACAACGATAATTTCAATAGTGTTGAGCTCATCGATGGAAAAGAGTTAGGAAGTTAAGTCGGAACGAACAGCAATTAGGACGCCACCACCTCGAGATGGTCGATCAGATCTGTATATGTTAAAATTATCTTCAAAAATCTCGGAATCCGAGATTGAGGAATTGAGCCATGTTTCAGAGAAGGCGATAATGTCGAAATCAAAAGTTGCACTATCAGCATGTAATTTGGTGAGCTTACTGCACAGGCCACGTACATTCTGATAAGTGATCTTTAGAGGTGGGGAAGAATTCAGTTTTTTGAAGTAGGTGGAAAATCAATAGAAGGAGTTGGAAGGATTCCTACCCGAGGAGCGGGTTGCGAAGATCGTGATCGACTATTGAAAATATGACAGATAGTGTGCTCGGGCCAGAAAGAGGGTTCCAAAAAAGTCTTAACAAACTTCTCCGGAACAAGAATTTTGAAGGAAATACTACGTTTTTCTTTAAAAGAAAATTGAGTAACTACTATGTCAGAGGAGATATTGATGTTTAGTTTAGAGAAAATATACTCTCGAACCATTGCATCCGTAGCCGATTCCATAAGACGTGAGGCAAAAATAGATTTTAGAGGAGCGACAGCGAATAGAGTAGATCGGTCAAGAGGGGTCACATGGTTTATGGGTGAGGCAGAGGCGGGTTCTACCCGAGGAGCAGATGGGATAGCGCTGGCTGAGGAGCCAGTGCGAGCCGGTGTGGAAGGAACTACTTCAACTTCCAGGCTGACAGCAGTATCGACTTCCGAGCCAGTGCAAGCCGGTGTGGAGGGAACTACTTCAACTTCCACGCCGACATCAGTATGATCATTACTGTCCGGTTGGACAACCTGGGCAATCACAGGCACTGGATGAACATTACTGTCCAGTTGGACATCCTTGGCAGACACAGGCACAGGTGAACAGCCAACATGTGAAGAGCCAGCCGTCTTGTTCGATGTACTTGCATGTACATCGATTTCCTTGGCGCCAAAGTCGATCAAGGCTGGCGAACTGATTGGAGGAACGTCAGAGTCTTTAGCTGCAAGAGAATTAGAACTGTGAACACTGGGCAGACTAGGTGTAACCTTTCTTCTCTTTGAAGACTCATTTATAATTTTAAGATTTTTAAAATGTGTTTCCATTGAGATAAACTTATTTTGTAATTTCCGGAGTTCCGAGCGGACGGCAGTGAATTCGTTATGAATCTATCTCATAAAGGTTCTCATATCGGCTTTAACTGCCCTGCAATCCCAGTTGAGACCGCAGCGGGTCTTAATAAGATCGACAACGCGACCACCGATATGACTAAAACCCGCGCAGCTAGAGGGAGCCGTGTTGTCACACAACCAGCAGAAAATAAATGTTTGACGTGTAGCTACCGAACGGACACCGTCACAGCGTTTAGCACAACAGGTGCTCATTGTTTGATATTAGAAACAATAAATATGTAAAAAAGAAAAGAAAAAAGAAAGGTAAAATATAAGCCGGTGTGGTGCAGAGATAGTGATTTTAGCTTGTGTTACACAATTGCGCGCGCAAGAACGAACAAAAATGTCACAATAACGGAAAGTGTATGGAGAGAGAGATAACAGATAAGCAGAGGGTGGATAAAAACAGAGAGCGGTACAGAGAGAGGAAGCGCACCGCAGTAGAATAGGCAACAACAAAACTGCTGCGATTAAGAAAGTGCAGAGAAGTTAAGAATGCACAATAGGAATTGAAAATTGAAAATAAATGCACAAAAGTAATGTAACAAAATTTGAGAAAAGAACAGAATACAAATAACACCGAGAAACACAGAATTCGGCAGGCCCGGTATATGTATGTATGTTAATATGTATGAAAAATAAGCAGATGATAGACAAAGTAGACGTATAAAATTAGATAGCGGCTCATGGAGAGTGCAGTACACAATGCATATAGCAACAACAAATCAGCTGAGCATAGGAACGATAGGACTAGAAAGTATGCACAAAAATTGCAAAATTGCAATTGCATTTGGAATTAACTGCACAAATGCACGATAAAAGAATAAACACGGATAGTAATTTAGTTGCACGATCAGTTTAAAACACAGTAAGCAATATTACAACAAAATTACTTTCCATTGGTCACAAAAATAAAATTATTTAGGCGGAGCGAAGTGAAGACACGACTGACAGCAACGATAGTTCATTAACCAACACATTGTTGAGGGAGCGTTTTATAGACCAAAGGGCATGACCTTAAACTGTTAAAGTGGTCGTCCGGGAACTTTAAACGCCGTTAATGGTTTGGCCTCGTTACTTAGTTCGATTTGCCAGAAAGCACCCTTTAGGTTTATTTTGGAAATGATGTTGGCCTTCGGCAACCGAGCGAAAATACCATCAATGCTTGTAAGTAGATAAGCATCCTTTTTCGTTAATGCATTTAACTTCCTAGCATCCAAGCATAATCTCACTTTATTTGGCTTTACTACCAATCTCATCGGGGAGCTCCACGAGCTTATCTAATTTTTCTGTAGCAAGCGCAGCTCCAACGCAGCTAACATTGGCTCCAGTATCCAAGACGCCAAGAAAAAAGAAACTTCCGCTTAGCTACGCGTATCGCTTTTATTACTAAAAATAGTTGATACTAACATTCTATGATTTTTCTTACACCTACTAAAATACTCTCTCGCTCTTGAACTGCTACGTTTCGGGAACAACCCTACTTGCGGCTCATTAAAAATCCTCTTTTTGACTTCCTGATAGTTCTGTAACCGCTCATGATATGGGACAAAATGACGAGCAAGGTTCTTCTGAGTTTTCAAACTTTCGGGGGCATCCTGTTGTTGATGGGTGTCCCCTTGAGACGGTTTTCCGACTGACGACTGCGACATGTTTTACATTGTGGCTTATAAATTTGACGTACGCCACATCCATAACAAAAGATACGTCGCTCCGCCAAACAGTTTTCCCAAACGTGACCTAGGTTTTCGCAATTCCAGCAAATTTGAGTGTGATCTACGGATGCAAGCAACTTCGATTTCCAGTTCCGTCTCTTCCTCTGTTTCTACTTCAGAAGTCGAATTTTCTACTGCTAACACTTGGCGGCGATGACCTATTGGTTTCAGCTTAGCTGAGGACTCAGGGCGATCAGTCAGCTCCCATACCAACGACTCCTGCAGCTGCACCAAGCGCAGAGGACTCACAGTATGAATAGGTTGATACAGTAGTTGCTGCCGGATATCTGGTAGAAGGTTATTCTTGAGAATCTCAAGAACTTCCTCTTCTTCCATGCGCACAGAAAATCGATACATTAAGGTCGCGACATCGTCATAAAAAGCAGAAAATGACTCTCGACGCTTTTGCTTCCGAGAACGGATCTCTTCTTTACAACGAAAGTCGGGCCGATAATCTCGGTACTGCGTTCGGAGAGACGAACAAAAATCAGAGCAAATTATTTGAGACACCTGCTATGGTATCTCCAAACCCAATATCTTGCTTTCCCGGTAAAAAGGACGTGCAAGTGCTTACATAGGGCTGCAAAATCGCTATCTATTGTTTCTTCAGTCAATGACTTTACCCTATATATGAACTCTTCTACTCCTAGCCCATTTTCGGAACCATAAAACTGAACATTCCACTTCTGAATAATATCGGCAACCTTTCTGGGCTGTATGTTCGAGCTGATCCCCGAGTGGACTTGAGATCCTCGTGCCGGACCGGGTTGATGAAGCTGTATGCTAGCGCTAGATTGCTGACTTACATTTAAGTTGGCCAGGCGGCGTGACAGAGCTAGCTCCACCATATTTTGGAGTATATCATAGTCTGCACTACTTCTATTCTGACGAGTGTTCTGAAGATTTCCTGGTCCCCGACTTCTGTTACCCGAACCACGCCTGATCGGGTTGGGACTTCTGTTATTGTCATTCTGGATAGACAGCGGGGGTTTATTTAGAACTTTAGCTAAATTTCGAGTTATGGCACGACTGGTGGATGTAGCGTTTTCGGCAATTGGGTTATTAACTACAGCTGGTGGAACTAGATCATCTAGAGCCCTCTACATGTCAAACGAGAGGAAACGCTGTGAGCCGCGGCAAAGGCCGCGGCTCTACCTTATACCCGGTACTCAGCCAGTATATATGTCCATATGTACATACATATATGAGCTTGCGATTTATGCAATTTATTATATGTTCGCAAGAGGGACAAATTAAAAAAATGGGCAAAAAATAATATTTTAAAAAATGAAGTAAATTTTTGGAATATTATACATGTTTCCGATTTTGTTTGCATATGATTTTTACATCTGCTTCTAAATTTCTACATGACATGTATAACTACATATTTGAGACGTACAAGTGTTCAGGACAGAGAGAGAGAGGGCATGAGTCAGCGCTTGGCAGGCGTTGCGTAGCCACTATAATTTAATTTGTTTCTTCTAGCCATAATATTGATCCGAACTGATCCATATTCGGCAATCTGGCTTTCATTTATCTTAAAAATTGTGGATCCACGGTTTTTGGCCTTTTTTGGGGGCGGAAAGGGGCGTGGCAAAATTTTAAAACAAACTCGTGCTGGCTTGGTATCACAGGAGCTTGGATAGAAAGTTTGGTTGCTCTAGGTTTTATAGTCTCTGAGAAGTAGCCGGCAAAAAAATACGAACGGGCAAAGCAGATGGGGCCGCGTGTGAGAGAGAGCGAGAGGGAACGATGACTTTCGAAATGGTTTTCTTCATTGTAGCTATAATAATGATCCGATCTGATCCAGATTCAAAACTCTGACAGAAATGGTCATTCTCTATGATTCTGCGTTTTAAGTATTCTTGTATCTTCAAAATTGTGTACGCCACAGGCTTTCATCCTTTGTGGGGGCGGAAGAGGGCTGGGCGAAAATTTTAAATACATTTGGAGTAGTGTGATCACACAGGAGACTGGATACAAAATTAAGTTGCTCTGGCTTCAATAGTCTTTAAGATATAGGCGCAAATGAAGACGGACGGACGGACGGACGGACGGACGGACGGACGGACGGACAGAGGGACGGACGGACGGACAGACAGACATGGCTATATCGACTCGGCTATTGATGCTGATCAAGAATATTTATACTTTATGGGGTCGGAAACGCTTCGTTCTGGGCGTTACACACAACCGTTATCCCCACAAATCTAATATACCCATATACTCTTCGAGTACCGGGTTAGAACATATTAGAACTAGTATCAAAGGAAAACAGTTGGAAAAATAGGCTATAGTTACGGCAAAGGCTACGGAAAGATTCATAATCCGAGTAGTTAAAAACACAGAGTTGGAGATGAAGAGGAGAGTAATGCCTAGTCGGGCGGTGAGGGCAGTCGATTCGACCTCACCAGAGAGAAGCCTATGGAGGAAGAGAACTCCTTGGCAGGTTCTACGGGGTTTAAGAGAGTGGAAGTTAATTAAGCGCAACCTACTTTCATAAGAAGGAAGATGGATCGAAGGGTCCCAATAGAGTCCCCGGAGTGCAACGATGAGGAACTGTTTTTGTTCTGATTTGAGCATATCCTGAAATTTTTGGTAGTGAGGAGACCAGACACAAGAACCATATTCCAAGATAGGCCGGACCAGAGAAACATACAGAAATCTTGTAGTATACGGGTCTGTAAATTCCTTTGACCATCTTTTGACAAATCCAAGGACTCCTTTGGCTTTGTTAGAGATAGTAGAGATATGAGAGTTGAAATATAGATTGGGTACAAAGGTAATACCCAAGTCGTTAACTTTGAAAAGGCGTTGAAGGATAATGTTATTGATAGAGTAATCGAAAAGGTATGGCTTATTCCGGTGAAAAGTCATTATATTAAATTTAGAAATGGTAAGAGGTAGAATGTTGATTAGGCACCAGTTGTTAAGGGCATCAAGATCTGATTGGAGTGATAGTGGGGACAAGGGGTCACTGTAAGAAAAACATAGCTTAACCTCATCAGCATACATTAGGACACGGTAATGAGATAACATTTGTGGAAGATCGTTAATAAATAGGTTAAATAACAAGGGACCCAGATGGCTACCTTGAGGAACCCCCGATGAGACAATAACAGGTTTAGAGAGAGAGGAGTTAAAGCAGACACGTTGAGAACGGTTACAAAGGTAAGAATTAGTCCAGTATATAAGCTTAGTCGAAAACCCTAGAAGAGACAGTTTATGAATAGGTAGATTATGATTGACGGAGTCGAAGGCTTTACTAAAGTCAGTATAAAGGACATCAGTTTGACACTGTTTAGCAAATCCCGAAGTTACAAAGGTGGAAAATTCAAGGAGATTAGTAGAAACTGAGCGACGTTTAATGAATCCATGCGGTGATTTAGAGAATACAGAACTACAAAAATGTTGCAGCTGAGAAGTGATGATTTTTTCGAAGAGCTTAGGAATGGTAGATAAATTGAAAATACAGCGGTAGTTAGAGACATCAGATTTAGATCCCTTAAATGAAAGGGAACTATATAGGATTCTTTCCAGACGGTGGGAAAGTCACCAGTCTTGAGAGACAAGTTGAAAAGTTTTAGGAGAGGCACACAAAGAGATTCTGCACAAAGTCTAAGAACAGCACTCGGAACCGAGTCTGGCCCAGTGGAGAACGAAAACTTGCACGATTTTAAATATGTTAGGAGACCATCATAGTCGATGAAGGGGGGAAGGATACAGTTAGAACTATTTATAGGGATAGGATAAGAGTAACTACTACTAAACTCGTTCGATGGGGCTAGGATAGAGGGAGAGTTAATAGACGGGACAGAGTAGCATCGTTGGAAAAAGGAAGCGAACAGATCAGCAATATCACAATCCTTATCAGCATAACTACCATTTAAGTGCAAAGCAGAAGGAAATCGGGAAGATTTACGTTTAGAATTAACAAACCTGAAGAATTGTTTAGGGTCGCGTTTAAAGTTTAGCTTGCATTTGGTCAAGTTTCTGTTGTAGCACAATGTATTGAATAAGGAAAATTTCGATTTTGCAATTGAGTACTTCGAAAAGTCTGATTGCAAACCGGATTTTTTTAGCTTCTTGTACATACGGGATTTTAAATTCTTCAGATTTATTTATCTCGGGGTGAACCAGATAGGACCAGAAATATTTCTGGAGGGGTGGCTAAAGGAACATGCATGGGAAAGATGGAAAAAATAGAGCTATAGAATGTATTCGTGGCAGACTCAATTTCCTGGAAATCGTCAAGGAATGACCAATCCATCTGAGATTGGGCAGTATTCAAGGAGAGAAAATCATCCTTCTTGAAGCAATATATATTCGAAGACTTAATAAACGACTTTATAGGGCTTGAAGATGGTAACAACAAATCAATTGAAAGTGTGGGATGGTATGGATCTTCAGGGAATGATAGAGGTGATCCTCGACATACGAAAGTGCTCGAAGCATCGGTAGTGAAGACGAGATCACGGGTCCTACACATGCTACTGCGTATGCCATTTACCTGTATCGTACCATTTACCTAACGATGTATCGGACAGAGAATCAACGAAGTCATGCTGCATAGATGGGAACATTAAGTTTGAGTCATTGGATGGGGATCAAGTGACATTAGGGAGATTAAAGTCACCGAGGACAATAAGACGATCAGAATCACCAAGCTGAGACCAAACGGACTGGGATGGGCAGCGTGAAGCATATAAGCTGTAAATTCAGAGGACGGTGGGATGTAAGAGCATGATATGAATAAATTAAAAGAACACAGAAGAATTTTAACAACGATAATTTCAATAGTGTTGAGCTCATCGATGGAAAAGAGTTAGGAAGTTAAGTCGGAACGAACAGCAATTAGGACGCCACCACCTCGAGATGGTCGATCAGATCTGTATATGTTAAAATTATCTTCAAAAATCTCGGAATCCGAGATTGAGGAATTGAGCCATGTTTCAGAGAAGGCGATAATGTCGAAATCAAAAGTTGCATGTATCAGCATGTAATTTGGTGAGCTTACTGCACAGGCCACGTACATTCTGATAAGTGATCTTTAGAGGTGGGGAAGAATTCAGTTTTTTGAAGTAGGTGGAAAATCAATAGAAGGAGTTGGAAGGATTCCTACCCGAGGAGCGGGTTGCGAAGATCGTGATCGACTATTGAAAATATGACAGATAGTGTGCTCGGGCCAGAAAGAGGGTTCCAAAAAAGTCTTAACAAACTTCTCCGGAACAAGAATTTTGAAGGAAATACTACGTTTTTCTTTAAAAGAAAATTGAGTAACTACTATGTCAGAGGAGATATTGATGTTTAGTTTAGAGAAAATATACTCTCGAACCATTGCATCCGTAGCCGATTCCATAAGACGTGAGGCAAAAATAGATTTTAGAGGAGCGACAGCGAATAGAGTAGATCGGTCAAGAGGGGTCACATGGTTTATGGGTGAGGCAGAGGCGGGTTCTACCCGAGGAGCAGATGGGATAGCGCTGGCTGAGGAGCCAGTGCGAGCCGGTGTGGAAGGAACTACTTCAACTTCCAGGCTGACAGCAGTATCGACTTCCGAGCCAGTGCAAGCCGGTGTGGAGGGAACTACTTCAACTTCCACGCCGACATCAGTATGATCATTACTGTCCGGTTGGACAACCTGGGCAATCACAGGCACTGGATGAACATTACTGTCCAGTTGGACATCCTTGGCAGACACAGGCACAGGTGAACAGCCAACATGTGAAGAGCCAGCCGTCTTGTTCGATGTACTTGCATGTACATCGATTTCCTTGGCGCCAAAGTCGATCAAGGCTGGCGAACTGATTGGAGGAACGTCAGAGTCTTTAGCTGCAAGAGAATTAGAACTGTGAACACTGGGCAGACTAGGTGTAACCTTTCTTCTCTTTGAAGACTCATTTATAATTTTAAGATTTTTAAAATGCGTTTCCATTGAGATAAACTTATTTTGTAATTTCCGGAGTTCCGAGCGGACGGCAGCGAATTCGTTATGAATCTATCTCATAAAGGTTCTCATATCGGCTTTAACTGCCCTGCAATCCCAGTTGAGACCGCAGCGGGTCTTAATAAGATCGACAACGCGACCACCGATATGACTAAAACCCGCGCAGCTAGAGGGAGCCGTGTTGTCACACAACCAGCAGAAAATAAATGTTTGACGTGTAGCTACCGAACGGACACCGTCACAGCGTTTAGCACAACAGGTGCTCATTGTTTGATATTAGAAACAATAAATATGTAAAAAAGAAAAGAAAAAAGAAAGGTAAAATATAAGCCGGTGTGGTGCAGAGATAGTGATTTTAGCTTGTGTTACACAATTGCGCGCGCAAGAACGAACAAAAATGTCACAATAACGGAAAGTGTATGGAGAGAGAGATAACAGATAAGCAGAGGGTGGATAAAAACAGAGAGCGGTACAGAGAGAGGAAGCGCACCGCAGTAGAATAGGCAACAACAAAACTGCTGCGATTAAGAAAGTGCAGAGAAGTTAAGAATGCACAATAGGAATTGAAAATTGAAAATAAATGCACAAAAGTAATGTAACAAAATTTGAGAAAAGAACAGGATACAAATAACACCGAGAAACACAGAATTCGGCAGGCCCGGTATATGTATGTATGTTAATATGTATGAAAAATAAGCAGATGATAGACAAAGTAGACGTATAAAATTAGATAGCGGCTCATGGAGAGTGCAGTACACAATGCATATAGCAACAACAAATCAGCTGAGCATAGGAACGATAGGACTAGAAAGAATGCACAAAAATTGCAAAATTGCAATTGCATTTGGAATTAACTGCACAAATGCACGATAAAAGAATAAACACGTATAGTAATTTAGTTGCACGATCAGTTTAAAACACAGTAAGCAATATTACAACAAAATTACTTTCCATTGGTCACAAAAATAAAATTATTTAGGCGGAGCGAAGTGAAGGCACGACTGACAGCAACGATAGTTCATTAACCAACATATTGTTGAGGGAGCGTTTTATAGACCAAAGGGCATGACCTTAAACTGTTAAAGTGGTCGTCCGGGAACTTTAAACGCCGTTAATGGTTTGGCCTCGTTACTTAGTTCGATTTGCCAGAAAGCACCCTTTAGGTTTATTTTGGAAATGATGTTGGCCTTCGGCAACCGAGCGAAAATACCATCAATGCTTGTAAGTAGATAAGCATCCTTTTTCGTTAATGCATTTAACTTCCTAGCATCCAAGCATAATCTCACTTTATTTGGCTTTACTACCAATCTATGGACCTTCGGGCCGGACATGGAAGCTAAGAAGGATGAAGCACGGGTTGGGATGTCAACCCAAACGTCGGTGGGAAGCGTGGCTGCTACCACCGGCGGGCACGGGGAGGAGCAATCCTCTCTGCGTGTCGCCAGTGGCCACACCTCGGACGTGACGGGAGCAGGTCACGTCAGTTGCAATACTACTGCCACAACCCCCCGCTGTAGGATGAGCCGCGCAGGTGCCGTTGTCGAGGCAGACTCGGACCTGGAGAGCGTGCTGTCCATCAGCAAAACGGAAGAGGACAGCCTTCTTCGCTCGCCTGAACCAGGTACCAGCTCCCTGCGCAGGGAAGGGCCGAAGCGTTCAAGGGAGGGGATGAAGGCCAAAGCCCAATACAAGGCGGCCCTCAAAATAGTAGGCAGGCTCCAAGGCAAGGCGGATATTTCCCAGGAGGAGAAATCCAAGCTAGCTTGGGCCGAGCTGAAGGTTGAGGAGGGCCGGAAGTACTACGCGCAGGTGCCACAGATGAAGGCATCGACGAGCCAGCACGCCAACAAGGTGGAAGAGTTGCTGGCTACCAAAAGGCAGCGCTCGACCGACAGTGCCGTCATTCCGGCGAGCAAGCGGCAGCGTGGACCTAAGAGAGCGGAACCTCCACCTAAAACGGCAAAGCAGGGGTCCGGCGAGAAGATCAGCGATGTGTCCAAGAGACACCTGATTGTAGCTCTCATCGACAGACGTGATGAGAATGGGAAGATAACAGCGGCGCAGTGGAAAATGGTCCACGCGCGGCTGGTAGAATCCCTGTTTACAAGGATGGATGAGAACCCAACAGCTCCCATGCCCACCTTCGATGGTGCTGGGTGGCTGAATGGGGTCAAAATCCTGAAATGTAAGGACGACCCGACGCTGAAGTGGCTGACGCAAACGGTCTGCCAACTGGAAGCGATGTGGGAGGGGGCCAAGCTGGAGGTGGTGGACAGGGAGCTAATCCCGTCCATACCAAAGGCGAAGGTGCTCTTCCCCATCGCAATCCAAGGGGACCGCGCGCTGAAGCTCCTTCAGCGACAAAACCCCGAGATACCGACCGCTGACTGGAAGGTATTGCATGCTGGTAGCCCATTACCCAACGAGGGGGGCCAGCATGTGATCCTCCAGATCAACAAAGCAGCGGAGGATCAACTTTACCCCAAGTACGGGAAAATGGCGTGGGGTATGGGGAGCGTGTACCTGCGCCTCAAAAAGCGTCAGCCCGGCGACAAGGACGCACACACCCTGCAGGCAGGCGAAGTGGAGAAGGACCTCGGTCTGGATACCATTGTAGAGGCCGCCCAGGGCATGGCGTTGGACGACACGCTCGAAGAAGAGGACGGTGACCTGACCGTTGTAGTCAACCCGTCGTATGCAGGGGAGCCAGCTGCTCATGAAACTGAGTGTGCTGCAGCTCAACTTGCATAAGAGCAAGACAGCATCAGCGGAGCTCCACACTGCCATGGAGCAAGGGCCCGCTGACATAGCTTTGGTCCAGGAGCCCTGGATTGCATCAGGCAATTCGGTGGCCGGGCTAAAGCTCTCAAATTACAACACACTCTACTCAACACCGGTAAGCAGGAATAGAACTGCCGTACTAGTACGGAAAGGAATCCACGCTTACCTTATATCTCATTACAGTACAGACGACCTGACAGTAGTCATGCTGGAAAGTGAGGAGAAGCGCCTTCTGGTAGCCTCCTGCTACATGGCGCACGACAGGTCCGCACCGCCAGAAGAACTAAGGAGTCTGGTGGAAGAAGCCGACTCCAAAGATTACCAACTGATCGTTGGCACAGATGCTAATGCCCACCATAGTGTGTGGGGGAGCCCTGATATCAACGACCGAGGTGAGTCACTCCTAGACTTTATACTAACAAATAACATAGATGTAGCAAACGTGGGGGAGGAATACACCTACGTGGGTCCCACCTCGTCAAACGTGCTAGATCTAACTCTCGCAACGGGAAAGAGTACCAACATATCTGGATGGAAGGTCCTCGAAAGACCTTCCTTCTCAGACCACAGGTACATTCAATTCAAGTGCGACTTTGAATACACTCCGAAAGTGGCAGTCTATAGAAACCCCCGGAACACAAACTGGGAGAAGTTTAGAAAGACAGTCACCTCGAAACTCGCGAGCCCAGGCTCAGTGAAATCCGCGGAGGATATAGAGAAGTCCTTAGAGACCCTATCTACGGAACTGCTAGAGGCATACCATACAGCATGCCCACCATCTAGAACAAGGAAGAAGTCCAAACCACCCTGGTGGAATCGAGACCTCTCTCTGAAAAGAAACAACCTCATGGAATTTTTCAAGCTCGCCAAACTAGCGAACGACGATAACATCAATGAGGAATACAAGACCCTATTAAGGGAATACAAGAAGGAGATACGTAAGGCACGGCGTAGCTCATGGAGAAACTTCTGCTCCAGCATTGAGAAAGTGTCTGAAACGGCTAGGCTGAGGAAGCTGCTGTCAAAGCAACCCACAGTACAAAGCCAACTCAAACTAGACAACGGAAAGTGGTCGGAGGGCAGCAAAGAAGCCCTAACGGCACTAATGGAGGCCCACTTCCCAGGATGCACCGAGGTCACCGATGCCGAATCGCATCAGGACCTAGCAACTGAGGAACAAACACCCCCAACAGATCTGATAACCCCAAAGAAAATCCAATGGGCTATAGATTCCTTCACGGGCATAAAGGCACCTGGACTGGACGGAATATTCCCAGCCATGCTGCAAGTGACCAAAGAGGTGATCACCCCATGGCTTCTCGCGATATACGCAGCATGCCTAAGAACAGGCTATATCCCGATCCAATGGAGAACCTCTAGAGTTGTCTTCCTCCCAAAAGCAGGAAAGTGCAGCCATGTGAGTTCCAAGGATTACAGACCGATAAGCCTAACCTCTTTCTTACTGAAAACATTAGAAAAGCTGCTGGATCTACATATTAGAACCAAAGTAAGCGGACTAATGTCAACCAACCAACACGCCTACACCAAGGGAAAATCGGTGGAAACAGCACTGCACTCGCTAGTAGCTACCGTCGAGAAAGCCCTCAACACTAAGAAATATGCACTTGGAGTATTCGTAGACATATCCGGAGCATTCAATAACGTCGCTACAGAAGCAATAATGGACAGCCTAGAAGCTACCAGCACCCACCCGTCAATCAACCTCTGGATAAAGAACCTTCTAGGTTGTAGACGGGTGCAATCAGAGTGGGGCACCGCCTCCATGGTCAGAGGTGCACACAGGGGCACACCCCAGGGTGGAGTCCTGTCACCCCTGCTATGGAACCTGGTGGTCGACAACCTCATCAAGAGATTCGAAAGGAAAGCCCCAAAAATAACAGCTTATGCAGACGACATAAGCGTACTTATTACGGGTGTATGTCCATCGACTCTCAGCTCCATAATGGAACGAACACTCAGGGAGATATGTGAGTGGGCAGAAGAAGTAGGACTCAGTATCAACGCGGACAAAACGGACCTCATCCTCTTCACCAAGAGATACAAGGTACCAACATGGGTCCCCCCGAAAGTCAACCAAACAAGGCTAACCCCTAAAGCACAGGTCAAATACCTCGGCACAGTACTGGACAGTAAGCTGGCATGGAGACCCAATGTAGTAGAGCGGGTGAAAAAGGCCACCAATGCACTATATGCATCCAAGAAGATGCTTAGTAGCACATGGGGCCTGTCGCCCGCTCTGATGCACTGGATCTACATCTCGGTAGTGCGACCTACTCTGCTGTATGGAGTCCTAGTGTGGTGGAAAGCCACTGAAAAGAAGACGTACCACAAGCTAATGGAACGAACCCAGCGGCAGGCTTTGCTCTGCATAACGGGAGCGCTGAGGTCAACGCCAACCAGAGCACTCGAAACAATACTAGGAATCGACCCCTCGACATCTACGCTAGGCTGACTGCAAGCAAGGCGGCTCAGCGCTTGATTGCGTCGGGGAACATGTCTCCTCAAAGATTCGGGCATAGTTCAATTGGAATGGACATGATCAGTTCAACCGACTACATGATCCCCCAAACGTGCCTTGAAGTAACAACAAACCTCCTCATGGGACCCGAAGACTGGAAAGCGGGACGGGACCAGACTCAACACCTCAACATATACACTGACGGCTCCAAGATGAAGGAAGGAGTAGGAGCAGGCCTATACTGTACAAACCCTGAAATAAGGGCGTCGTATAAGCTACCCGACCGATGCAGCATATTCCAGGCGGAAGTCTTCGCCATCAAGAAGGCAGCAGAGGTCGCTCAGCTCACAGAGCGACCACACAATACGGTTAACATATTCGTTGACAGCCAAGCAGCGATAAAATCCATGCAGTCGTCCGCGGTCAGTTCTAGAAGTGTCCTGGCAAGCAGGGAGGCACTAGAATCACTAAGCACGACTAAGTCAGTGCAGATCTATTGGGTTCCCAGTCACCAGGGCATCGAAGGAAACGAAGAGGCGGACGTTCTGGCAAAGGAAGGCGTCGGGCTGGCAACCGATATGACAGAAAGCGTGCCGGTCTCCCTAAGGACGCTACAAAGCGACCTGGAGAAACAGGCCAAAAGGAAAACAGATAGCAGGTGGAAGAACACCACCACCTGCAGAATCTCGAAAATCATGTGCAAGAAACGCAATGATAATCTCAGCCACTATCTGCTGCATCTTCCACGGAAGGATTGCAGACTGCTAGTGGGCATACTAACAGGCCACTGCCTGGCTGCGTCGCATGCAACCAGGCTGAACATCACTAACAGTGACATCTGCAGGAAATGCAATGAGCCCGGGGCTGTCGAAACCCTGGAGCATCTCATCTGCCGGTGTCCGGCTCTCTTAAGGGCAAGGAGAATGTACCTGGGCGCACCGATGTTGGCATCACTGGAGGATGCCTCCAAGAGGTCGCCAGGGAAACTGCTTGCCTTTGCGAAAAACACCTCGATTCTGGGGGACTTCGGAACCTCAGAAGCACGCTCGTAAGGTCCACAAAAAGAACCGGATTACTAAGGGCCTTTTTGGCCTATGAGAGGCCCCGTAGAGGGCCGTCCGGGATAACATAACATAACATAACATAACCAATCTCATCGGGGAGCTCCACGAGCTTGTCGAAGGCTCTATTATATCAAGTGATAACATTCTATCGATCGCTGCAAAAACCAACTTCTCTACAGCTGGACTCATTGGGTAAAAACGCTGCTAGACCGGCTACGCGTCGTCAATGTCAATGTGGTGCTGAACTAGTTTTGTTCGACCCAATTCTTGTAAAAAGTTAGGAAAGATTTGTTTGACAAGGTCAAGCTGCTGCAGCTGGGTCGTATTTAAAGGGTACGATGACGAGTCTGTTGCTTCATCACAACTTGGATCATCCTGTATCGAAGTTATTATATTCGGGGCAAGTTCAAACAGCTTCCAGAATTCAATGCCAAGAATCAATCTTTGTTCAATAGAGGGGATGACATATAAGTTCATGAGCTTTTGATCATTTCTGCCCTTAACTAGTACATTCAAAACTCCTAAAACTTCATGGCCCTTACCATCTGCGACTTTTACCTGAGACTTTATAGGCCTTAACTCTCGACAATTATCTAATTTTTCTGTAGCAAGCGCAGCTCCAACGCAGCTAACATTGGCTCCAGTATCCAAGAGGCCAAGAAAAAAGAAACTTCCGCTTAGCTACGCGTATCGCTTTTATTACTAAAAATAGTTGATACTAACATTCTATGATTTTTCTTACACCTACTAAAATACTCTCTCGCTCTTGAACTGCTACGTTTCCGGAACAACCCTACTTGCGGCTCATTAAAAATCCTCTTTCTGACTTCCTGATAGTTCTGTAACCGCTCATGATATGGGACAAAATGACGAGCAAGGTTCTTCTGAGTTTTCAAACTTTCGGGGGCATCCTGTTGTTGATGGGTGTCCCCTTGAGACGGTTTTCCGACTGACGACTGCGACATGTTTTACATTGTGGCTTATAAATTTGACGTACGCCACATCCATAACAAAAGATACGTCGCTCCGCCAAACAGTTTTCCCAAACGTGACCTAGGTTTTCGCAATTCCAGCAAATTTGAGTGTGATCTACGGATGCAAGCAACTTCGATTTCCAGTTCCGTCTCTTCCTCTGTTTCTACTTCAGAAGTCGAATTTTCTACTGCTAACACTTGGCGGCGATGACCTATTGGTTTCAGCTTAGCTGAGGACTCAGGGCGATCAGTCAGCTCCCATACCAACGACTCCTGCAGCTGCACCAAGCGCAGAGGACTCACAGTATGAATAGGTTGATACAGTAGTTGCTGCCGGATATCTGGTAGAAGGTTATTCTTGAGAATCTCAAGAACTTCCTCTTCTTCCATGCGCACAGAAAATCGATACATTAAGGTCGCGACATCGTCATAAAAAGCAGAAAATGACTCTCGACGCTTTTGCTTCCGAGAACGGATCTCTTCTTTACAACGAAAGTCGGGCCGATAATCTCGGTACTGCGTTCGGAGAGACGAACAAAAATCAGAGCAAATTATTTGAGACACCTGCTATGGTATCTCCAAACCCAATATCTTGCTTTCCCGGTAAAAAGGACGTGCAAGTGCTTACATAGGGCTGCAAAATCGCTATCTATTGTTTCTTCAGTCAATGACTTTACCCTATATATGAACTCTTCTACTCCTAGCCCATTTTCGGAACCATAAAACTGAACATTCCACTTCTGAATAATATCGGCAACCTTTCTGGGCTGTATGTTCGAGCTGATCCCCGAGTGGACTTGAGATCCTCGTGCCGGACCGGGTTGATGAAGCTGTATGCTAGCGCTAGATTGCTGACTTACATTTAAGTTGGCCAGGCGGCGTAACAGAGCTAGCTCCACCATATTTTGGAGTATATCATAGTCTGCACTACTTCTATTCTGACGAGTGTTCTGAAGATTTCCTGGTCCCCGACTTCTGTTACCCGAACCACGCCTGATCGGGTTGGGACTTCTGTTATTGTCATTCTGGATAGACAGCGGGGGTTTATTTAGAACTTTAGCTAAATTTCGAGTTATGGCACGACTGGTGGATGTAGCGTTTTCGGCAATTGGGTTATTAACTACAGCTGGTGGAACTAGATCATCTAGAGCCCTCTACATGTCAAACGAGAGGAAACGCTGTGAGCCGCGGCAAAGGCCGCGGCTCTACATTATACCCGGTACTCAGTCAGTATATATGTCCATATGTACATACATATATGAGCTTGCGATTTATGCAATTTATTATATGTTCGCAAGAGGGACAAATTAAAAAAATGGGCAAAAAATAATATTTTAAAAAATGAAGTAAATTTTTGGAATATTATACATGTTTCCGATTTTGTTTGCATATGATTTTTACATCTGCTTCTAAATTTCTACATGACATGTATAACTACATATTTGAGACGTACAAGTGTTCAGGACAGAGAGAGAGAGGGCATGAGTCAGCGCTTGGCAGGCGTTGCGTAGCCACTATAATTTAATTTGTTTCTTCTAGCCATAATATTGATCCGAACTGATCCATATTCGGCAATCTGGCTTTCATTTATCTTAAAAATTGTGGATTCCACGGTTTTTGGCCTTTTTTGGGGGCGGAAAGGGGCGTGGCAAAATTTTAAAACAAACTCGTGCTGGTCTGATATCACAGGAGCTTGGATAGAAAGTTTGGTTGCTCTAGGTTTTATAGTCTCTGAGAAGTAGCCGGCAAAAAAATACGAACGGGCAAAGCAGATGGGGCCGCGTGTGAGAGAGAGCGAGAGGGAACGATGACTTTCGAAATGGTTTTCTTCATTGTAGCTATAATAATGATCCGATCTGATCCAGATTCAAAACTCTGACAGAAATGGTCATTCTCTATGATTCTGCGTTTTAAGTATTCTTGTATCTTCAAAATTGTGTACGCCACAGGCTTTCGTCCTTTGTGGGGGCGGAAGAGGGCTGGGCGAAAATTTTAAATACATTTGGAGTAGTGTGATCACACAGGAGACTGGATACAAAACTTGGTTGCTCTAGCTTTAATAGTCTGAGATATAGGCGCAAATGAAGACGGACAGAGGGACGGACGGACGGACAGACAGACATGGCTATATCGACTCGGCTATTGATGCTGATCAAGAATATTTATACTTTATGGGGTCGGAAACGCTTCGTTCTGGGCGTTACACACAACCGTTATCCCCACAAATCTAATATACCCATATACTCTTCGAGTACCGGGTATAATTATGGACAGACGGACGGACAGACAGGCTATGTATGTCGACTCGGCTATTGATGCTGATCAAGAATTTATATACTTTATGGTCACCGCTATCAGCACAAATCTAATATACCTATATACTCTATACGTTAAGCTGCAGCTACACACTGTCTGGGTCGGAATTATTGTTGCATTTTTTAGCTTTTCAAATCTGTAAATACAATACAACCAATTATAAGAAACTTAAGTTTTTTAAAAAAGAGAGGCACTACCTCTGAAAAAACATTGTTGGAAGCTGCCGAGCTTTATCGGCAACTCTGACTCCACATTTACAAAAATTATACTCCGTTGTTGGGGTTTAGGGTTTGTGTTTATATTCAATGTTTAGTTTCAACTTTTAAAGGCCGTGGCCTTTGTATCTCTGTGTTTTTCAGCGTACAAATGAGTATTTTGCAAATCAAGAAACCGCTGTAACGCAATTATACAAGTTTGATGGCCGCTAGGAAATGATGGTGGATGCTGCGTTCGACGACGAATTTGACTGAATGTGTACCCAAGCTAACCGACGCACTGCCATATAAGCAGTACGCGCGGCGAACATGAGTGTGATGGTGTGTGCGTATGTACCGAGAAAATGCAAGCAGATGATCTTAGATAATTTAAGAGAAATATAAGTGAACTAATTGTTATTCTTAAGAGCTACTGCCAGCTGCTGATCCGAACATACTCCCACCCGTTGAAACACCAGGGCTTTTAACAGAATCATAAACGGGAAGGACGCACAGCTTGTTGACAGCTCGACATGTGGTTCTAGATGGTGTCCGCAGGATGGCAACTCGCACGGCATCATCAGCTCCAGTGATGACCTCGATCACTCGTGCTAATGGCCACTTCAGTGGCGGCAAGTTTTCGTCCTTGATGCAGATGACGTCGCTGATCTGGATCGGAGGTTGTGGCGTGCGCCATTTGGCACGGTGTTGGAGCAGAGTCAAGTAGTCCTCACTCCAACGCTTCCAAAAGATCTGCAAGGCACAGATGACTCGTTGCCAACGATCGAGTCGATTGAAGTTGAGAGCCGTAACGTCTGGCTCGGGAAGCTCCATCAGCGGACGACCAATCAAGAAATGTCCCGGTGTAAGGACGCCAAGATCTTCAGGGTTTTCTGAAATTGAAATAAGAGAACGAGAGTTGATAATCGCCTAGATTTGGCAAACCAATGTCCGCAGCTCGTCGAAGCCAAAGAGTGACGATCCCACGGAGCGAAGTGCTGTTTGGCCATCTTCACTGCTTTCTCCCACAAGCTCCCGAAGTGAGGCGAGCGGGGCGGTATAAACTTCCAATCGAAGCCGTTGTTGAAGCAGTGATTATGGACTTCAGCGCGATGCTTCTCGCTCATGAATAGCCGCCGACGAGGTCGGGATCTGCAGCAGATGACGCATTTCCTCAAGGCACGAGCCACAGTGTTCAGGTCGCCGATGGGCCAACGAACGTCAGTGGATGATCCCTGGGCAAAATGATTGGGTGGCGTGCATCGAAGCTGAGAGTTGAGTGCCGCAGGTGACCACCAACACATATTAGACCAAAGTCATCTATGAAAGGCGAAAGCGATGCGATACTGCTGGATGACTGCACACAGTTCCCTTTCTGCAGAGTACGGTACTCAGTATACAGATGGGCCCGTTGAACGATGCGACATAACAAATGGGATCCTTTTCGAAGGTCGTCTGGTCCGGTTCGGTGTCTTCATCAGACTGATGAACTTCTGAACGTTGCCGAAGATGCGCAGCATGACTCCAAATGACTTGATGTGCTTAAACGATAGCGAGATACAAATACGGTGAACTTGGATGGCTCCTCTCACAACCAAGACAGGACCACAGTGGAATCCGACGAACAATGGATTGGGCAATCAAAAGTATCCATTTTCTTGATTTCGCGAAGTAAGTTTGCCAACAGGAACGCTGCGCTCAAGCTTGGGAACCGTGAGGGTTTTTAGGGGGGCAACCCTTGCCTTCGAACAAAGCAAGTGAACCTCAGCCGCTGTATCTGTAAACGATCGTGCATAGATGCAAGCCCCATAGGCCTGGAGGTTAGCATCACAAAAGGCATGCAATTCAAACCTTGTTTTGGGTTGAAGTACATAGCGAGAAAATTAAGCGTGACCCTTGGCGAAGTCCTTGCAAAACTCAATCCAAGCCGAATCCAACGACTGAAGAAGGCTCTAATCCCAATGCAGCTTGTTTCTCCACATGCGCTGCATGATGATTTTCGCTCTGGTCAGAGTAGGTCCAATCAATCCCATAGGGTCATAGCAGCGTGCAATGGTCGACAATACCGAACGCTTGGTGTGCTTGCCAATACCGATTTGTGGAGCAAATGTAGAAAGGAAGCAGTCCTTGTGGGGTCCTCCCAAATGAGCCCAAGCGTCTTTGTTACATCACTGCCATCATCCAGCTTCAGAAAGCTTTCCCTTTCGGCCTCTGGGACTGTACGAAGCACATCGAAAGAGTTGGAGCACCATTTCCGCAATTGAAAACTGCCGCGAGCAAGAAGATCCGTGGTTTGACGCAAAAAATCCAGTACGTCCTCGACCGAATTTCCTCCAGAGATCATGTCATCCACGTAGAAGTTCTGTAGAATGGCTTCCAACCCCAATAGATACGATGATGAATCATCCATGGCCAGCTGGTGCAGAGCTCGAATAGCTAAAAACGATGCAGGCTTAGTCCCATAGGTGACTGTGTTTAGTTTGAAGACCTGTCATCGTCAAGAGAGTCCCGCCATAATATGCATTGGAGCAAAACGAATGAGTTTGTGACATAGCTTGGCTTGAATGGTGGTACTTGACATGAGCAGATCTTTTAACGAAAGACCAGATGTGGTGGCTGCCGAGCCGTCGAATACGACCCTCAGCTTTGTGGTGGAGCTGTCGTCTTTGATGAATACATGCATTTGTGCCTATCTTCGCTGGGCACCAGCGTCATATGTTTGAAGGACAGGTACTCCTTCATGCCGAATATTTTGCGTAGAGATCTGGATTACGCACGAATTTGCGCTTCAAGTTTTCCAGACTCCGCTTTGCTTGCAAATAGGAAGGGTTCAACACTTCGCTTTAAAGGCAAGCGGATTAAGTATTTCCCTGAGTGTAAGTCAGTGTGAGCGTTGACGAAATGCTCCTCGCAATGAAGCTCCTCCTTTGTTGCCCTAGCGATCGGCTCAAAGATATGCTCCACCTCCCAAAATTGACGAACCAAGTCATCGAGCCGAGTGCTGTGATTGATGTCATCCGAAGATTGGGTTGCGATGAACGACGAGCGAATGGGGGCCGAATGCCCGCCACCAGATAGAATCCATCCAAAATGGGTCTTCTGTAGCAAGGGTAATCCAGGCGCCAGCTGAGTTTGTCCCACACACAGCAGCTTGAAGAAGAGTCCGGCTCCGATGAGCAGATCTATCCGCTGCGGCTGGTAGAATGAAGGGTCAGCAAGCTGGATATGCGAAGGTATACGCCAATTAGCTGTGCTAATCGACGATCGAGGTTGATGATCCGTGATCTTCTGCGCAACGACGGCTGAAATGCTAGCAGTGAACTCTGAAATCCGAGACTTCAGAACGAGATCCACCGAGATACCTTCTGTTAAGAAGCTAGCGTGCGATTTAGTTTTTTGAAGTTTAAGTTGATTGGCCAGACGACTTGTTACGAAATGCAATTGTGATCCCGAGTCCAAAAGTGCACGACAAGGGACGAAAGTTCCAGAGCTGTTTTTGACGAGAACGATGACAGTGGCTAGCAACACAGCATCAGACGGACTTTGGGATATGAGGGCTTGCGGCAATAGGGGTGACAACGAAACCGGTATGTCTTGGTTGTGCTTGCGAGGCTTTATTCGGGGAACCAAATTGAACGGTCTCTGATGAGCGACCTAAATGCAAAAGGGAGTGGTGCTTCAATCGGCAGGTACGGCAGGGACCTGATCTACAATCTTTCACGTGATGGCCCTTTCTTAGGCAATTCACACATAAGCCTAGCCTCCTTGATTCCTTGTGGCGCTCATCCGGCGATAGACCCTTAAAGCGCTTGCAATTTGCAATTGTATGGCTCGAGACATCACACAACGCACAAGAAACCGGAGCGGGAGCGCTCGATGCTACAAATGTTTTTCGGTGATTCGTACTCACGCTTTTTTCACGCTTGCCAACCTGACTATCTTGCCCTTGCATGGCATGCTGAATGCCTTCAAGGGTGCGACATCTAAGACCTTGGTTAGACGAGACTTCTTCCCATTTGGTTTGCCTTGCCCTGTCCAAATTCCGCCAAATTGCATAGACGGTTATAACGTCTGCAATTTCCTCTTTTGATCCCACCGCTTGCAACGCGCGAAGATGTGAGGTTCCGGCATCCACAAACGTCCGCAACTTGCCCACAACCCGCCATGAGTCAGCCCAAATACCGCTCTGATGTGTGCCTGTAGGATGAGACGTTTGTAAGAAAATCTAGCTTTTAATATATCTTAAGCTGTGCGAGAATTATCCTCGGTCATCAACGAACTGATGGTATCCAGGGCCACGCCGCTCAAAACGGACCGCAAGTGCTGTAGCTTCTCGATAGAAGTAAGCTCCGCTTCACTATCGATGACCGCTGTGAACATAGAGTAGAAACTGGTCCACTTTGTATACTCTCCACTGAACTTGGGCAGCTGCAGTTGTGGCATGCGTGACCGATTTTCCATATATATCAGGGATTGGGATTCGTTTGGATTCATGTGCTGGCTGAGAACGCTTGCCCAACTCCCGCTGAAGAGCCGTCCTTAATGATAATATAGACGAATCGAATAGCACAGGTATTTCACTGGACATCGATTCAAAATCCACTTCCTCCAAACTGGTGTGTGCCACAACAAAGTTAGCTTTCAGCTCCGTCAGTGATTCCAACATTCCTTTCAGGTCGTACTCATCCATTTGATGCAGCCTTTCGAAATCTAATTGGGTGACGAGTCCCTGCAGTCTGTTGAAAATTGCCGTTATTTTGAGCTTCAAAAAAGCAATCCGGCTAGTAGCTGGATCAGCACTGGCCAACAATTCACCAGGCGAAGCGCCAGTCGAAGGTCTGCCACCCGAGGCGGACGCGATACTTATATTGCCGTCACTCATTTTAACTGTGTAGAGTTGTAATGCTTTATTTCCCGCGAACCTTTTCCCGCCGACTGCGCAGATCTAACGTTGCGTAATTTATTGTTCTCAACGGCAACGAATGCCAGTAGAGGGATGCAATGATATACGAAAGCGAAGGCGAAAAAATGTATATGTATATGTATGCACTGCACCGGCACAGAGAAGTTAAAGCGAAGCCCGATAATGCGACGAGGCGACGACCGAAACCAACAGTTATGAACAAGCGAACGATCGAGAATTTACTCTGATTTCGAGTTCGAAATTCCAGAGAGAGGTCAATGCAGTGACGGTGAAAGAGAATGCGAAAACGAATAGCGGGCCGTTAGAACTGTCACGGTCGGCCACAACGACTTTTGTTTCGCTACTTTTTCGACAAATGTTTAGCTAAACCTTAGACACAGACTTAATTATATTCTTGAGCACTTCTTTACACGATAAGCTCACGGAAATCACGTAGGGGTCACCAAAATGTTGGAAGCTGCCGAGCTTTTTCGGCAACTCTGACTCCACATTTACAAAAATTATACTCCGTTGTTGGGGTTTAACTTTTAAAGGCCGTGGCCGTAAGCTTTGTGTTTTTCAGCGTACAAGTGGGTATTTTGCAAATCACGAAACCGCTGTAGCGCGATTAAACAATTTTGACGGCCGCTAGGAAATGATGGGCGCTTCTGCGTTCGACGACGAATTTGACCGAATGTGTACCCAAGCAGTACGCGCGGCGAACATGAGTGTGATGGTGTGTGCGTACGCACCGGGAGCTTGCGAACAGATGATCTTAGCTACTTTGAGAGAAATATAACTGAACTAATTGTTATTCTAAAGAGCTACTGCCAGCTGCTGCTCCAAACAAACATGACATTTAAAAAATGTTTAAAAATTCTTTTAAAGAAATAAAATTATAAAAAAAACTCTTAATTCTGTAAAAATGAGTTCTAAATACTATTAGAAACCGGGCGGAGTTTTTAACCTCGAAATCCCTTACATAGACTGGGATGCTTAAATGCGAGTTCTCTGGCCGAGAATGTTCAAGCTCAAATAAAAACTTTTGACCTTTTAGCCAAGTGGTTTTAAGGAGCTCAGGGACGTCGCATCCGCGTCCACTAGATTTTACAGCAACGGCACATGATATCAAGTAACATTTTTTGATAGCTGAATTGTGTCTTTTTAATTTACCCATTATTACACTATTAGTCTATTGGGTACCTTATTTATTGGAGCCACTACTGATATCCCTGCTGAAACTCGATACAATCGATTGCGCGAATATAAAGGCAACTTTTCAATATCATCGACTCCAGTTGGCAGTTCGTTCAAATAAAATTCATTGCAAATTTTGTCGAAACCAATATTATGTGTGTCCCTATATACACTCCAAGTTCTTGCAATATTTTTAACGCATTAGATGGATTTTCTCGCTCTAAAATGAGTGGAATGTTACGATCGTCTTCAGCCATGCTTATTTGCTGTAGATATTTGATTTATCTGCTATTAAGATGATGCGATTAAAACGAAGTGAGACGACACATAACACAAATTACCTCTGAATAGTGGGGTTCACCATTGTAATGTCAGTTAATGACCGTGACTTAAAACTATGTTTTAAAATTCTACTTCTTCTTAAAGATAAGAATCGGTCACATCGAGCCCCATATCTGTGCACAAACTCTGCACTTAGAGGATGTGCACAGAGAAATCCTATACCCAGATATAAGGAAATTAATTCGTAGTTGCTTGCCTTTTACGAAATCGAACCAATTCCATGAAAATTTCGAATGGTTGAAGCCGCAATAATTTGTTTCATAAACTTAAAATGCCTGTATGGTTTCCAGGGCTTCATCGGACAAGAGCGAAATGAGATGGTTGAACTTCTCTATATTGGACATTGACCTATCGAAATCAAGCAAGCTAATAAACTGTTCAAATTGCGTGGAAGATCTGGATTCGGGAATATTTCCGAATACCAAAATAAACAATGAAAATCTTAAGGTCCAGACACTCAATAGATGATCGCTTAAAGCGATTTCCTCGAACTCGGCTACCGTGAGAGACTGGCGCAAATCTCTGCACGAGATAGCTCAGTAATTTTTTATCAGCCTTATTTGGGTCACCGGCCACATCAAAAGCAACTGTATAGCAACATTTATCAATTATATACAACGCGAATAAATTGGGCGCCCCACATAACGATTTTTGCCGAAGTTCAAGAGTTTAGGAAGAGGAGGAAATGGTGGCACACTTGTTCTGCTCATGTCCAGCTCTCATTAAAAAAAGGATACAGCATTTATGCTCGCCCTTCACAGCAGACATTTCTGAAATGTCCACAATATCCCAGAAAGATCACAAACTTTATAAGAGCTATCGGATGGGATAACTGCTGACCTTATGTCTCACGACGCGGAAAAAGAAGAAGATTCCCTGCAGTACCATAACGAGCCGAAATTGGCCTAAGTGTGATGGGCTTCTAGTGAGTCTCGCAGCCGCCTTTACCTAACCTAACCTAACTTTGACAAGTACTATCAAGTATGGCATCGAGGCTTAGAACTAAAATACGGTGTACCGGAGATAATAGAAATATATATATATATATAAATTAAATTTCAGAATTGAACAAACGGCTTTCGTCCGGTTCAAAGCGAGAAATAACGGATGGTTGTGCCAGATGAGATATGCCCTGATCTATTTGATTGAGCTAACGTTCTCCTCGCTTAGCTGATGGAGGTAAGGAAGGCTCAACACCCTGTTATGTGATGTTCTGCAAGGGGAAGGAAGCAACTCCTGGAAACCAACTTTGGATGATGTTAAGTTTCACGTGCTTAGACCCATTTGTTAGGGCATAAGAGTCGAACGTGACCAGGTGGGTCCCACTATGTGGACCTCCGTTCCGTTATCGCTTTTTACAGTTGCTGGGCGATCGTTAACAAATAATAGAAAATAGTTATCTTATTCATAGCATACTAGATATAGGAAATTGTATAATAAATTTGACAATATCTTTTGATTGTAATATCTTAGTTTTAAATACCTCTAACAATTCGGTAACAGTAGTCTCTGTGATTTGGTTCGTGGGAATAGACTTAAGAACAGCGTGGTCTAGTATGCTTGGATTTATTATATTTACTTTAGCTAGAGTTTTGTAAGATTTGTTATTTCGGCTATAATCATTATATTTCTAGCAATATATTTTTAGCAAAGTCTCATATAAATGACTGGTATCAATTTGATCGGCTTTCGATAACTTGAGCAACTAATTGACTGTGTTTGTTAGCTGGCTTATTTTATTCTGAGTTCTCGAATTAATCAAGACCGGAATATTGTTATACTCTACTAGCTGCGCCTCTATTTCTCTGATCTTTTCCCAGTCACAAGCATCAGGTTTGCCCGCGACAACCTTTATGGCAGTCCCCAAGAAGTCCGAACTCTGTACCCCACGGTGGTGCATGCTAATCGTGGACAAAAAAAATCTCTTTCGCGTTCGGTACCTACTTCAAATAAGGGGACTGCGGAGACATGTTTTATGTAGTTGCACCCATCAAAAAGAAGCACTTCACCGTTCTTAGCCGGAAGGTAGGCCTAGTGCGAATAGTCTGTTAATCGGGCTGTTGCTGTTTCCAGAACTAGAAGTATCGTTCTGAAAAACCTATAAAATAATTTCGTGGGTCTACTTTAACTATACTTATGCTACAAAAGAATAATCTGTAGGGAATCTAAATCCTTTCACCGGAGATAGTCCTTGTGAGCCATTCTCCCTTTAATAAGGACCGTTATGCCTAGATCCTCTTAAATTTTTTCTTTTCTTCAATGCTCAAGGGGGCCTATTTCCTAGCCTCCTGCTTGTTTTGAGAAGGACCCTTTCGTCCTCTTTGAAACCCCTGTTCTGTCTATTCTGATTAATCCTAATATTCTGCAGGACTATTCTATTCAAACGTATTCTCGATATTTCTCTCTAGCTTAAGGCACCTCGCTTTTTCTATTAGAGCAGGGGCAGAGCGTGTGCACTATTTACCCCGAAATTAGTTAGTAACAGCGATTTTGTGGTCTCTGACTAAAAAGTAGGTTCGTTTTCCCAGTATATTTGTTTGGTTTCGGAAAAAAATTCATGAAAATTAGCAGCGGTACCTTCACGTCCTCTATGGTGCGTGAGGCTAAAAGGTGCACAACTAAAAACTTTGAAAACTTTTCCATGCAGGTAAGGAAATATTTTCTGTGGAAAAAATATCTATGTGTAATTTTTCTCCAATGTGCGACGGAATTAGCGTCGTACCAATTTCCTGCTTTTTTGGGTGCCTATCACATTTTGCATTTAAGTAAATCTTGCAAAGACAAATCTTTTTCGCCAATCAAAATGAAATTTCTTTTTAACGGAAACTGAGCTCCTTCTAAAATTATTGGGGTTCTTAAGAAGATAATTGGTTTAGCTGTTGACTCTATGGTGTAAGTCAGGCATACCTCACTGGGTATTATGGCGGCATCAGATTCTGGGCTGTTGCTCTCAAGCGCACTAACGTTATGTCGCGATAAGGTTTTTAAAAGATAAAGATAATGACGAAGTTTGGCCAAGGCCCACAAAATGGCTAGCAGCTCACGCTCGTTTGTAACGTCTTTTGCTTCCCAATCTTTTAACGTACGGGATATAATTTTTATGACCCACCCGTTTAGGGAAAAGTCAGCTCCTATGCCAAGGCTGAGGCGTCCGTGGTCAGGTCAAAAGGTTTTTTGTAGTCAGGATACATCAACATAACATCTTTTGATGCAAGGATGTTTCTTAGTTTCTGAAATGCGTTTAGCTGGATTGTATTCAGACAAATTGCAATTTTCTTTGAACTATACTTGCTCACTGACCCGTTGTCGCCTTTTATGATGTTAGGGGAGATTTGCTATCGGTGCAAAATCCTTTATAAAGCATCATTAGTAGCTGGCCGAGCCCATAAATGACCTGACTGCAAAAAGGGTTTTGGCTGAACGTATTCTTCTTCTCAGGGTCTGTTTTTGCAGATACTGAGTCTTGGTTGATACTTTGTTGATACTGAATCTTACTCCATCTGCCCACTCACATATCTCCCTGAGTGTTCGTTCCATTATGGAGCTGAGAGTTGAAGGGCATACACTCGTGAAAAGTACGCTTATGTCGTCCGCATAAGCTGTTTTTTTTTGGGCCTTCCTCTCGAATCTCTTAATGAGGTTGTCGGCCACCAGGTTCAACAAAAAAAATGACAGGACTCCACCCTGGGGTGAGACCCTGTGTGCATCTCTGACCACGGAAGCGGTGCCCCACTCTGATTGCACCCGTCTAAAACTTAGAAGGCTTTTTTTCCAGAGGTTGATTGATGGGTGGGTGCTGGTTGCTTCTAGTCCATTATGGCTTCTGTAGCGACGTTATGAAATGCTCCGGATATATCTACGAATACTCCTAGTGCATATTTCTTAGTGTTTCTCGACGGTAGCTACCAGCGAGTGTTGTGCTATTTGGGATCCACCACCAATTTTCCCTTGGTGTAGGCGTGCTGGTTGGTTGACACCAGTCCCCCTACTTCGATTCTGATGTGTAGATCCAGCAGCTTTAATGTTTTCAGTAGAAACGAGGTATTAGGTGTCTGTAATCCTTGTAACTCACAAGGCTGCACTTCCCTGCTTTTAGTAGGAAGTCAACTCTAGAGGTTCTTCATTGGATCGGGGTATAGCCTGTTCTTAGGCATGCTGCGTATATTGCGAGAAGCCATGGAGGAATCACCTCTTTGGCCAGTTGCAGCATGGCTGGGAATGTTCCGTCCAGTCCAGGTGCTTTTATGCCCGTGAAGAATTCTATAGCCCATTGGATTTGCTTGGGGGTTATCAGGAATGTTGGGGGTACATTCAGATATATAGGTACTATTTCCCGTTACAAGAGTTAAATCTAGTACGTTTGACGAGGTAGGACCCATGCAGGTGTATTCCTCTCCCACGTTTGCTACATCTATGTTAGTTGATAATATAAAGTATAAAGTGACTCACCTCGGTCGTTGATGTCGGGGCTTCCCCACACACTGTGATGGGCATTAGCTTCCGTACCAACGATTAGTTGGTAGTCTTTGGAGTCGGCTTCTTCCACCAGACTCCTTAGTTCTTCAGATAGTGCAGACCTGTCAGCGGGCCATTGCTCCATGGCTATGTGGAGCTCCGCTGACGCTATTTGAGCATATTGAGCTGCAGCACACTCAGTATTCACACTCAGTTTTCGTTTGTGTCGTCAAGCACCAGACCCTGGGTGGCCTATACTATGGTGTCCAGACCGGGGTTCTTATGTGTTGGTCCTTATCTCCGGGCTGGCGCTTTTTGAAGCGCAGGTAGGGAGTCTGGCAGGCGCGCGTGGTCCAATTTCCACTGCGCCGCTGTGATCCTCCCATTCTCATCACTTCTGTCGATGAGAGCTACGATCAGGTGTCTATTGGATACATCAATGATCTTATCGTTCGACCCTTGCTTTGCCAATTTAAGTGGAGGTTCCGCTCTCTTGGGCCCGTGTTGCTGCTTGCTCGCTGTCCTCTTTAGGGCTACCCGCCAGGCACCTCTAGCCATGGCCCTGACCCCACTCCCCCGACTCGAGGTCGAGAAGACGCTGGGCCATTGCCTTAGCTGGACTCTGCATTGCCTCGGACGGAGAAGAAAAAATAGAAAATTTCAAGTATTTCAATTAAGTCGAACCAGTTTTGAGATTTTTATATATCTGATTCCATTTTTTTTTACATATGACTTTTACATCTTCTTGTGCATTTCTACATGTACATGTATTACTACATATACGAGATGTAGAAATGTTTGCGAGTAAGAGAGGGAATTTGTAAGCGCTTGGCAGGTGTTGCGTAGCGACTGAAATTAAATTTGGTCCTTCTGGCTATAATAATGATCACTCTGGTAGACACGGTCATTTCCCATGATTCTGCATTTTTAGTTTTCTTGAATCCTTAAAATTGTGGATTTCACAGATTTTTGTTCTTTATGGGGGTGTGTCAAAATTTTTAAATACATTTGTATAGAAGTGATATCACAGGAGCTTGGATAGAAAGTTTGTTTGCTCTAACTCTAGTCTCTGAGATCTAGGTGCTCATTTGGAGGAATAGGCAAAACAGACAGGGTCGCGTGTGAGAGAGAGCGAGAGGGAACGATGTCTGGTTTCTCGAATTTAAAAAATGGTGTATACCAACTAAGAGATGACTAAGAGAAACTGGAAATTACGAATAAACGAGGGGGAACGTTGTGAGCCGCGGCAAAGGCCGCCGCTCTACTTTATACCCGGTACTCAGTACATACATACATATGTACATATATGAGCTTACGATTTATACAATTTAGTATATATTCGCAAAAGGAACGAATTAAATTTTGGGCAAAAAATAATATTTCAAAAATTGAAGTCAAACCATTTTAGGAATATTTATACATGTTTCCAATTTTGTTTGCATATGATTTGTATACTGATTCTACATTTCTACATGTATAACTACATATTTGAGACGTACAAGTGTTTGCGACAGAGAGAGAGGGAATGAGTCAGCGCTTGGCAGGCGTTGCATAGCCACTGAAATTTAATTTGTTTCTTCTGGCCATAATATTGTTCCGACCTGATCCATATTCGGCAATCTGGTAGATATGGTAATTTCCCATGATTCTACGTTTTTGGTTTTCTTTTATCTTAGAAATTGTGGATTCCACAGATTTTCGTCCTTTGTGGGGGCGGAAGAGGGCGTGGCAAAATTTTGAAACAAACTCGTGCTGGTCTGATATCACAGGAGCTTGGATAAAAAGTTTGGTTGCTCTAGATCTTATAGTCTCTGAGAACTAGGCGTCAAAAAAAACGAATGGGCAAAGCAGATGGGGTCGCGTGTGAGAGAGAGCGAGAGGGAACGATGACTTTCGAAATGGTTTTCTTCATTGTAGCTATAATAATGATCCGATCTAATCCAGATTCAACACTCTGATTGAAATGGTCATTCTCTATGATTCTGCGTTTTTAGTATTCTTGTATCTTTAAAATTGTGTACGCCACAGACTTTCGTCCTTTGTGGGGGCGAAAGGCGGCGGGGCGAAATTTTTAAATACATTTGGAGTAGTGTGATCACACAGGAGACTGGATACAAAACTTGGTTGCTCTAGCTTCAATAGTCTCTGAGATATAGGCGCAAATGAAGACGGACGGACGGACGGACGGACAGACGGACGGACGGACGGACAGACAGACATGGCTATATCGACTCGGCTATTGATGCTGATCAAGAATATATATACTTTATGGGGTCGGAAACGCCTCCTTCTGGGCGTTACACACAACCGTTATCCGCACAAATCTAATATACCCCTATACTCTTCGAGTACCGGGTATAAAAACGGCTAATTCAAAAGAGAATGTTGAAGGATATGGCCCTTCATGTAGATAAGGCCAAACCAAATTGAAGTGGAAACACCAATGATGGAAAAAAGTAAGGCATTTTCAAATTCTTTACTATATGCAAAAACCCCAGGGCTTGATTTTTCTTTTTGAGAAAGCCTTCACAACATCTTAGTTGCAGTGTCGCAGCTATAAGCTATTACAAAATCTAGTGAGCTGTAAACAAAGACGGATGGCCTCGAGATCATTTTTGTAAATTCAAAGTCTGGACTCTCAGCCAGACTCCGTGGAGCCTATAGAGAGTATATTTGAAGTTTATTTATGGGATGATGAGGATGACCCAATAATTGCAATGCGATATGAGGATTATTCATCGTACGTTCTTCCGGATGTTGACAATATTTTCGATTTGTTTGATTGAAGGCATCGCCTCCTGGAAGAACTTCAGTATGAAGATATCGCTGAAATAATATCTGCGGTTAAAAGAACTGAGAATGAATTTTAATAATACGATTATATGTGTAATAAGAGTATTCTATGCATTTTGCGAAAAATAATATATATTTATGTACATATGTATACATATTTATAATATATTTATATATGTACATATATATTAAATAAAATACTACATTTATCCAATATTTATTTTCTTTGTTTTTTTTTACTTTTGATTGGTTCGATTTCGCTTTCTTTTATTAAAAAGAGAATTAGAGGATTCGTTGGAAACTGGTTTTCCAAGTTAGGATTACACAAGAATATTTTAGGTAGAATACAGGTTTATTTATTGGTTTAATTTCACATTCTATTAATACATAGTCCTAGTAGTAATCGTTGAAACAGGGTTTGTATAAAAAATACGATGTAGGTGTTTGGCAGATAAATAGAGTGTCATTTCGTAATATAACCCCCAGTCCAATTCCAATAGTAACATTAAGTAGAGAATTAAAAACACTTTTAAACCAAAAAATGTCATCAAAAATTTTGTGCAACCAGTGTAATAAGTCCGTCGACATTATTATGAGAGATGCTCGGGCTTTCCAAATACTGTAGTGTGTGACATTTTCTCTAAGTCCGTCGACCTCATAGAGTTTGATTCTCAATATGAGTCATGCTTGGGTCCTCGAAATGCTTTTGAGGTTCTCATTAAGCAGAAAAATAAACATCCGCGAATGGTAACTTCGGATGAACGTTACCCTCCGTCTAGAGAATTGCGTCTTACATACATTACAAAAAAGCATAAGAATACAACAGCAGCAGCAAATAAAGGACAATGAAAACGTAATTTTAATTTCAGTGTAGTTGCGATTTCCTTTAAAATCATATCGTGATAAAAAATTTTTACAATGATTGTAAAAATAATATAATCAGCCTATTACGTTACTTTATGAGTGAGTACAGATCAGTAAAGTACAATTTAAAAGTATAATAATTGTACTTAAAGTAAACTGATGATAACACCTTAACATATCAATGAAGCATTTCGTAGCGTCATACAAGTCTTTGTATGACAAAAATTTAATTGATGAACACTTAAATGATACCGTTGAACATTTAATAACATTGAGCGGTTAATTCCAGGAGAAGGATTCAAAAGGATTCAAAAAAACACATAATCACTACTTTTGAACTGCAGCAATGAAAAAATTGGCCCAAGAAAGATTGACAACACCATCATACTATCAGTGGTTAAACATAAGGCAGGACATAATTTATTATGAAGGCGTAAGATTGGATTTTTCTGGAATTGAATTTCCAATAACAAGCAAAGGAATTAAACGATTCGAACAAGCTAATGAGGAATTCAGCATTCAAATTTATGAAATCGATGACAATAGAAAAAACGTTGTAGGACCCACAGTGAGGAGCCAAAAAATTCGGACTCAACACATAAATATGCTTTACATTAATAGTGACAGTATTTCAATGATGTATTATACATATATAACGTGTATGAAGAAGTAATGATATTCATAGCATAGCAAATCACATAGTGCTGCATACTTTTGCGAAAATTGTTGGCAATATTACTCAACCGACATCTACGCTAGGCGGACTGCAGGCAAGGCAGCACAGCGCTTGATTGCGTGGGGGAACATGTCTCCCCAAAGATTCGGGCATAGTTCAATTGGAATGGACATGATCAGTTCAACCGACTACATGATCGCCCAAACGTGTCTTGAAGTAAAAACAAACCTCTCCATGGGACCCGAAGACTGGAAAGCGGGACGGGACCAGACTCAACACCTCAACATATACACTGACGGCTTCAAGATGAATGAAGGAGTAGGAGCAGGCCTATACTGTACGAACCCTGAAATAAGGGCGTCTTATAAGCTACCCGACCGATGCAGCATATTACAGGCGGACGTCTTCGCCATCAAGAAGGCAGCAGAGGTCGCTCAGCTCACGGAGCGACCGCACAGTACAGTTAACATATTCGTTAACAGCCAAGCAGCGATAAAATCCATGCAGTCGTCCGCGGTCAGTTCCAGAAGTGTCCTGGCAATAAGGAAGGCTTCGGGCTGGCAAACGAGAGGACCGAAAGCTTGCCGGTCTCCCTAAGGACGCTACAAAGCGACCTGGAGAAGCAGGCCAAAATGAGGACAGACAACAGGTGGAAGACCACCGCCGCCTGCAGAATCTCGAAAATCATGTGCAAGGAGCGCAGTGAAAAATTCTGCCACTATTTGCAGGTTGCTAGTGGGTATACTAACAGGCCACTGCCTGGCTGCGTCGCATGCAACCAGGCTAAACATCACCAACAGCGACATTTGCAGGAAATGTAATGAATCCGGAACTGTCGAAGCACTTGAACATCTCGCCTGCCGGTGTCCGGCTCTCTTAAGGGCAAGGAGAAAATACCTGGGTGCACCGATACTGATATCACTGGAGGATGCCCCCAAGAAGTCGCCAGGGAAACTGCTTGCCTTTGCTAAAATCACCTCGATTCTGGGGGACTTCGGAACCTCAGAAACACCCTCGTAAGGTCCATACAAAGATTCGGATAACTAAGGGCCATTCTGGCCTATGAGAGGCCCCGTCGAGGGCCGTCCGGGACAACCTAACCTAACCTAACCTACTCAACCAAAAATACTATCCACGATACCAAGGAGTCTAGGGAAGTTGCTGCTTTATATCCAAAACCAAAGAGCAAAACTGTTTTTAGAAGTTTTTCGAAAAAACTATCACCACCAGTAGTAATGTATGCAGACATCGAGGCTGTTTTGGAAAATTTTAACAGAAATCTTAATGATCCTTCAGAATCATCGACAACTTAGGCACAGAGGCATAAAGCATGTGCAGAATCATTTTATGTTGTGCATAAATACTAACCTATTCTAAATGAGATGTGGACATATGAAGGTAAATGTTTTCACAATCTAAAAGTAATAAAATCTTAAACATTACGATTTCTTTTTTTCAGGGCCAGATCGCATCGAAAAATTTTGCGGAGTGCATCGGGCAAAGACTGTAGACTTTATGAGAAGTACTAAAAATCGAATATTAAATCCATCTACGAGTTCGACATTTGGGTTGAGGACTCTCAGGAACACGACAATTGCTATGCCTGCGAGGAAAATATTCCGGATGATGACCGTGAACATTTTTGCAATCAATTCTTAGGCCAGTATGAAGGATCTTTTCATAAGGTGTGTAAACAAACACTTAGATTACCCGCTTACCTTTTTCCCCGTAGTTTTTTATAGGTTGTCTCGTTATGATATACATTTATTTGAAATATCCATAAACGATGAACTAAAGCGCGTTCCAAAGCACATAAGTTCTATATTGCTTTAAGCTGGGTATCCAGCACCGCGGAAAAAAACGGGGCCAGTAATTTTTCGTTTGTGTTTTCCTGGAGTCAGTATCCAGCAACGTAAACGGGATCCATGAATTTTTATCGATAGTATCGATATTCACACGAATGTGGACTGTGAGAACAGCTGATAGGGGTGCCAGTAAAATATATGTGCCTATTTTTACTGGAGTCAAAGTGAAAGGTGGGGGCAAAATTTGTGCGCAAAACCAAAAAGAGATATGCAAATGTTTGAAGTGAGGAGTGGATTGCTTTAATACAAGCAGTTGAGGCAGTACCATGTCTTTAGCGGATCACGGAAAATTAGCATTTTGACATTTTGGCGCCTCCAACTGTGCTGTACTTCTTCTTACAACAATATGTGCCGCTACCAACACAATCACCACATCGTCAGAATTACTTTTCTTCCTTTTTTAATTTTAGTTTAATTTTCAAAATTGGCGCTGTTTACAAAACACAGCTGATTCATGAGAGTGGCAAATCACTTTTTAGGTTCTTGGTCATACTATTGTATTCGAGTTCCACACATCCGAAATAATGAACAGTTTCCTTTCAGTAAAATTTCGCTGTGCTGGATACAGGCCTTAAGTCTAAGTGACTTGTGGTTTATAAAAGAACCTTAATACCGACAATGTTCTAGGCTAAGTATTGATAATGTTGTGATTGATTTCGTAAATAAGGTAGAAAATCTTGGCATAACCTTTAACAAGACCCTGTGGTGGAATGAACAGGCTATCAAAGGGGTGGGTAAAATTTATGGAACACTTAGGCAATTGTCAAGAACCAAACACTTTGTTCCTGTGTAAACAAAAATTCTTTAATAGTTTCTTATGGTATTGAAATTTTTGGAAGCTGCGATGCTGTTAGTCAGCGTATGCTCAAAGTGGCTTTCAATAGTGTGGCTGTGTGTCGCTGCGTGTATGACCTGAAAAGGACAGACCACGTTACGGGCTATGCCAATAAACTGTTCGGCTTAAATTTATCGTCGTTTGTTAATATACAAATTTTTATTTTTTTTACAAAAAATAATAGTTACACAAAAGCCTGATAACATTAAATTTAGTTCCTCACCAAGAGTAAACATTTACTTTGCTTGAGCACCTGGTTAGCATGTGCAGACAAAAAATGTTACGTGGATGATCTCATCTCGGGCGGCAGGTCTGTCGCTGAGGTCATGGAAAGGATGCACCGAACCTCCGCTATACTGTCTTGCGGTAATTTTAAACTTAGGAAATGGTGATCTAGTCATCAGGAAGTACTTGAAGGAACGCCTGAAGATGACAGTGAGAAATTCTTAAGGTTTCATGATGGAAGTGATGTAACCAAAACTCTTGGCTTAGCATGACTCTGCATCAGCCCTCCAAGCGATCGGTTTTTTCTACGATTGCTCGTTTCTACGACTCTCTTGGGTTGATAAATCCTGTTCTTGTCAGTTGCAAAATCTTCCTTCAGCAGCTTTGAAGAAAAAATTCTTTTTTTCCATTTATTTCTTTATTGCAGAGTGTGTAAATAATCATTTTTCCATTTAATCCAAAGTTTTCTATTCCTTTTTATACCCGGTACTCGAAGAGTAAAGGGTATATTAGATTTGTGGCGATAACGGTTGTATGTAACGCCCAGGAGGACCCCATAAAGTATATATATATACATATACATATATATTCTTGATCAGCATCAATAGCCGAGTCAATATAGCCATATCTGTCTGTCCGTCTGTCCGTCCGTCCGTCTGTCCGTCTTCATTTGCATCTATATCTCAGAGACTATTAAAGCTAGAGCAACCAAGTTTTGTATCCAATCTCCTGTGTGATCACACTACTCCAAATGTAATTCAAAATTTCGCCCCGCCCCTTTCCGCCCACACAAAAGACAAAAGCCTGTGGCGTACACAATTTTTGAAGATTCGAGAAAACTAAAAACGCAGAGTCATAGAGAATGCTCATTTCTATCAGAGTGTTGAATCTGGATCACATCGGATCATTATTATAGCTACAATGAAGAAAACCATTTCGAAATTCATCATTCCCTCTCACTCTCTCTCACACGCGACCCCATCTGCTTTGCTTATTCGTATAAATGAGCGCCTAGTTCTCAGAGACTATAAGATCTAGAGCAACCAAACTTTCTATCCAAGCTCCTGTGATATCAAACCAGCACAAGTTTGTTTTAAAATTTTGCCACGCCCCCTTCCGCCCCCACAAAAGACGAAAATCTGTGGAATCCACAATTTTTAAGATAAATGAAAACCAAAAACGTAGAATCATGAAAAATTACCATATCTACCAGATTACCGAATCTGGATCAGATCGGATGAATATTATGGCCAGAAGAAACAAATTAAATTTCAGTGGCTATGCAACGCCTGCCAAGCGCTGACTCATGCACTCTCTCTCTGTCGAAAACACTTGTACGTCTCAAATATGTAGTTATACATGTCATGTAGAAATGTAGGCGCAGATATACAAAGCATATGTAAACAAAATGGAAACATGTATAAAAATTCAAAAAAATTCATTTTTTTAATTTAAATATTATTTTCGTCCCTTTTGAGAACATATAATAAATTTCATAAATCGTAGGCTCATAAATGTATGTATGTATATACTGACTGAGTACCGGGTATAAGGTAGAGCCGCGGCCTTTGCCGCGGCTCACAACGTTCCCTCTCGTTTTTACATAGGCTTAGCATAGGGTCCTAGTGTTGCCAAAATGTTGCGTCGTTTTCCGACGCAGGTGCGTTTATACGTTATATTCGATTGGTTTTGATTTTCCTTTGCGCATAACAGCAATTTTCATACTTTTCCGCCTATCAGCAGAACTATCAACACTAATGACAACAAAAAATAGCAGATTAAAATTTAAATATTGCCGCGCAAAATTTTGAACAGACTAAAAACGGGCAAAAATACATGTTTTGCTTCGAAAAAGTTGTTTAAACTATTTATACAGAGCACTCGAAGAGTATAGGGGTATATTCGATTTGTGGTGATAACGGATATGTGTAACGCCCAGAAGGAAGCGTTTCCGACCCCATAAAGTGTATATATTCTTGATCAGCATCAATAACCGACTCGATATAGCCATGACTGTCTGTCCGTCTGTCCGTCTTCATTTACGTCTATATCTCAGAGAGTATTAAAGTTATTGCAACCAAGTTTTGTATCCAGGGGTCTATGTTATCACACTACTCCAAGTGTTTTTTTTAAATTTCGCCCCGCCGCTTTCCGCCCGCACAAAGTACGAAAGTCTGTGACAAACACAATTTCGAAAATACAAGAAAACTAAATAAGCAGAATAATAGAGAATTACCATTTCTATCAGAGTGTTGAATCTAGATCAGATCGCATCATTGGTATAGCCACAATTAAGAAAACCATTTCGAAAGTGATCGTTCCCTCTCGCTCTCTCTCACACGAGACCGTCTACTTTGCCCATGTGTGTTTTTTTTTTTTGACGACTAGTTCTCAGAGACTATAAAATTTTTTTCAAACTATTTCAAAATTTTGCCGCGCCCCTTCCGTCCCCACAAAGAACAAAAATCTGTCGAATCCACAATTTTTAAAATAAAAGAAAACAAAAAACGCACAATCATGGGAAATGACCGTGTCTACCAGATTGCCGAATCTGGATCAGGTCGAACTATTATTACGAGGGAAGTAGGAACAAATTTAATTTTCGTCGCAACTGAACGCCTGCCAAGCGCTTACTCATTACTGTCAAACTCCATATAAAAAAACTGGGCCAGGAATTATTCGTTTGTGATTTCCTGGCCTCAGTATCCAGCAAGGTAAGCGAAATCCACGAATTCCTATCGATATTTGGTCTATCGACACGAATGTGGACTTATAGGCTTTTTACACTTGGTGCGCACTTGGTGCAAAACTGCCGCTTACAGTACAGCGTCTTGGAAGAGGAAGACAAATTTTGTAAGCAAAGTAAATTATGTTCGAAAATCAGCGAAATATATCGGAATTAGAGTTGATTCTTTTAACTGCGGTGGCGCAAAGTGATGAGAATCTTTTGAAGTGCATGGAAACGAATGAGTTATCCTCAGAAGGGTTGCTATTCGTCTTGCAACTGCAACGTCCTCCTTGTGTTTGGGCTCTTGTACGTAAAGAGCAGATAATGTTCTCTCCTTTCACTTAAATAATGTATTCTTCATTGCAAAATTGCGGAATATCGTACGGGAGTCTATTTGGTGTGCCAAGGACTTTTGTCTGCCTCATATTACTGCAGTTTTATCGCGAGGTAGTTGCTCAACTCGCTGACAAGTATCTGCAAGCAGATACCCTGACAAGATCACGGAAACAGTGAAAGGATTCAAAGAAATGGGATTTGCAGCAAAAAATTTAAAATCATCTATATTGTTTAAATGCTTCTTTTTTATTAATAAAATTTGTTTAAATAATTTGTTCTAATCATTACATGAATTTTCGGCCCTTTTTACTCAGTTTACTCAGTAAACTTGCTGTTGTTTGTTGTTATTAGTAGTGATAGTTCCGCTGATTAGGCAGAAAAGTACGAAAATTGCTGTTATGCGCACAGAAATACCAAAACGCACCTGCGTCGGAAAAGACGCAACTTTTTGCCATCACTAGGACCCTATGCTAAACCTATGTAAAAAAAACAGCTTTTCTGGGAAGACGCAAGGAATCAAGATGCAGCGGCAGTGTAAACGACACTTGAGAGAACAGCTGACATGCTGGCCAGGAATATATATGTGCCTATTATTACTGAAGTAGAAGTGAAAGGTGGGGGCAAAATCTGTGCGCAAAACCAAAAAGAGATATGCAAATTTTTAAAGTGAGGTTAAGATTGCTTTAATAATTGCTGTTGAGGCAAGACCATGTCTTTGGTGGATCATGGGAAAAAGGATTTTGACCATTTTGACACATTGCCGCCTCTGACTGCGCTGTACTTCTCCTTCCTATTTTTTGGAAACAATTTATGCTGCCACCAACACAATCACTTCATCAGCAGACTTATATATTTTCCTTTTGTTAATTTCAGTTTAAATTTCAAAATTCGCACTGCTTACAAAAAAACAGCTGATTCATGAGAGTGGCAAATCACTTTTTAGATTCTTGGTCACACTATTTCAGTTAAGTTCAATACAACCGAAATAAAGAGCAGATTCCTGTCAGTAATTTTCCGCCGTGCTGGACACAGGGGTCTAAATATCGTATTCCAACATAAAAAAAAACCTAATCTTAAAAGTGAGCTCCAGGACTCGCTATAAAATTTAGTTTTGATTCCAAATTTATTTATTATAAAAACATACTACTTATCAGATTTTCGGAACTTAAAATATATTTAATAGTAGTCAATAATGGATGGTCACGCATCAAGAAATCTTACTGATCGACATAAGTTAAATCATAGACAGTTAATATTGTTTTCTATTTTATACTGCACACTGCATTACATTGTACCTTGACATATGTTCTCTCTCGGATTATCGCCTTCTTCGTCGCTCTCTCAATCTTTCACCATCGTTCTATAGGATCATCCCTCGCTTGCTTACATTAGGGCACGGGCAATTCGGCACGCCTGCCCTTAATTTAGCCTGCACCTAGCACTCATATTATCTGGAGCTAATTTTCGTAGCCATTAAAGCATCTATCGTCGTAGACATACATATATGTAGATACGCAATACGTCGGTCTACATATGTATAGTCTGGAGCTGATCGTATCGCATCATACCATATTAGTTGCATCGATCTTTAATCGGTCTTCCATACAAAATTCGCCTAAACATAAACCATAAACATACCATAAAAACAAACCATAAAACATAAACAGCTAGTGAAAAAGCTCATTAGCTTAACAACTTCCATTCATCTTTATCCACACCAGCAAAATTATTTTTGCTTTTCTCAATCCAGATCATTGGAGTTAATTTTGTTGTGTTGGAATAACCCCATATCAACTTCGAATTATGAACTACATAATATTCGATCCGAAAATGACTTCGTGGTTCTATTCCTTTCTCGTAGACCTAATTCTCTTTGATTGAAGCGTTTCATTATGGTTGAACTAAGTTTCTTAAAAATCTCAAACCAAAATGAACACAATCGACAGGAATTCAAGCGTTAGGCTAGGTTAGGTTACCCCGGACGGCCCTCAACGGGGCCTCTTATAGGCAAGATTCGCCCTAAATTATCCGGATCTTTGTATGGACCTTACGAGGATGTTTCTGAGGTTCCGAAGTCCCCCAGAATCTAGCAGCAGTTTCCCTGGCGACTTCTTGGAGGCATCCTCCAGTGATATCAGCATCGGTGCGCCCAGGTATCTTCCCCTTGCCCTTGAAAGAGCCGGACACCGGCAGGCGAGATTTTCCAGGGATTCATTACATTTCCTGCAGATGTCGCTGTTGGTGATGTTCAGCCTGGTTGCATGCGACGCAGCCAGGCAGTGGCCTGTTAGTATACCCACTAGCAATCTGCAATCCTTCCGTAAAAGGTGCAGCAGATAGTGGCAGAGTTTTTCATTGCGTTCCTTGTACATGATTTTCGAGATTCTGCAGGTGGTGGTGTTCTTCCACCTGCTGGTTGTCTTCATTTTGGCCTGCTTCTCCAGGTCGCTTTGTAGAGTCCTAAGGTAGACCGGCAAGCTTTCAGTCCTGTCGTTTACCAGCCCGAGTCCTTCCTTAGCCAGAACCCAATAGATCCGCACTGACTTAGTCGTGCTTAGTGAGTCTAGTGACCGCGGAGGACTGCATAGATTTTATCGCCGCTTGGCTGTCAACGAATATGTTAGCTGCCTGCTGCCTTCTTGATGGCGAAAACTTCCGTCTGGAATATGCTGCATCATTCGGGTAGCTTATAAGACGCCCTTATTTCAGGGGTCGTACAGTATAGGCCTGCTCCTACTCCTTCATTCATCTTGGAGCCGTCAGTGTGTATGTTGAGGTGTTGTCCAGTCTTCGGGCCCATAAAAAGATTTGTTTTTACTTGAAGGCACATTTGGGGGATCATGTAGTCGGTTGAACTGATCGTGTCCATTCCAATTGAACTGTGCCCGAATCTTTAGGGAGACATATTTCCCGACGCAATTAGGCGCTGTGCTGCCTTGTCTGCAGTCAGCCTAGCGTAGATGTCGAGGGGTTCGATTCCGAGTATGGTTTCCAGTGCTTTGGTTGGCGTTGACCTCAGCGCTCCTGCAATACAGAGCAGAGCCTACAGCTGGGTTCGTTCCATGAGCTTATAATACGTCTTCTTTCCAGTAGTTTGCCACCACAGTAGGACTCCATACTGCAGAGTTGGTCGCACCACCGACATGTAGTTCCAGTGCATCAGAGCGGGTGACAAGCCCCATGTTCTACTTAGCATCTTCTTGGATGCATGAAGTGCAGTGCTGGCCCTTTTCACCCGGTCCACTACGTTGGGTCTCCATGTCAGTTTACTATCCAGTACTGTGCCGAGGTATTTGACCTGTGCTTTAGGGGTTAGCCTTGTCTGGTTGACTTTTGGGGGGATCCATGCTGGTATCTTGTATCTCTTGATTGATACTGAGTCCGTCTCCATTTGCCCACTCACATATCTCCCTGAGTGTTCTTTCCATTATGGAGCTGAGAGTTGAAGGGCATACACTCGTGAAAAGTACGCTTATGTCGTCCGCATAAGGTTTTTTTTTTGGGGCCTTCCTCTCGAATCTCTTAATGAGGTTGTCGGCCACCAGGTTCAACAAAAAAATGACAGGACTCCACCCTGGGGTGAGACCCTGTGTGCATCTCTGACCACGGAAGCGGTGCCCCACTCTGATTGCACCCGTCTAAAACTTAGAAGGCTTTTTTTCCAGAGGTTGATTGATGGGTGGGTTCTGGTTGCTTCTAGTCCATTATGGCTTCTGTAGCGACGTTATGAAATGCTCCGGATATATCTACGAATACTCCTAGTGCATATTTCTTAGTGTTTCTCGACGGTAGCTACAAGCGAGTGTTGTGCTATTTGGGATCCACCACCAATTTTCCCTTGGTGTAGGCGTGCTGGTTGGTTGACACCAGTCCCCCTACTTCGATTCTGATGTGTAGATCCAGCAGCTTTAATGTTTTCAGTAGAAACGAGGTATTAGGCGTCTGTAATCCTTGTAACTCACAAGGCTGCACTTCCCTGCTTTTGGTAGGAAGTCAACTCTAGAGGTTCTTCATTGGATCGGGGTATAGCCTGTTCTTAGGCATGCTGCGTATATTGCGAGAAGCCATGGAGGAATCACCTCTTTGGCCAGTTGCAGCATGGCTGGGAATGTTCCGTCCAGTCCAGGTGCTTTTATGCCCGTGAAGAATTCTATAGCCCATTGGATTTGCTTGGGGGTTATCAGGAATGTTGGGGGTACATTCAGATATATAGGTACTATTTCCCGTTACAAGAGTTAAATCTAGTACGTTTGACGAGGTAGGACCCATGCAGGTGTATTCCTCTCCCACGTTTGCTACATCTATGTTAGTTGATAATATAAAGTATAAAGTGACTCACCTCGGTCGTTGATGTCGGGGCTTCCCCACACACTGTGATGGGCATTAGCTTCCGTACCAACGATTAGTTGGTAGTCTTTGGAGTCGGCTTCTTCCACCAGGCTCCTTAGTTCATCAGATAGTGCAGACCTGTCGTGTGCCATGTAGCAGGAGGCTACCAAAAGGCGCTTTTCCTCACTTTCCAGCATTATTATTGTCAGGTCGTCTGTGCTGTAGTGAGACATACGGTATGCATGGATTCCTTTTCGTACAAGTACGACAGTTCTATTCTACTTACCGCTTTTAGGAATAATGAGCTGTAGTTTGAGAACTTTAGTCCGGCAACCGAATTGCCTGAAGCAATCCAGGGCTCCTGGACCAAAGCTATGTCAGCGGGCCCTTGCTGCATGGCTATGTGTAGCTCCGCTCAGGCTATTTGAGCAAATTAAGCTGCAGCACACTCAGTGTCATGAGCAGCTGGCTCCCCTCACTCGACGGGTTAACTACCAGGGTCAGGTCACCGTCCTCTTCTTCTAACGTGTCGTCTAGCAGCAGACCTTGGACGGCATCTACAATGGTATCCAGACCGAGGTCCTTCTCCACTTCGCCTGCTTGCAGGGTGTGAGCGTGCTTGTCGCCGGGCTGACGCTTTTTGAGGCGCAGGTAGACAATCCCTATGCCCCACACCATTTTTCCGTATTTGGGGTAAGGTTGATCCTCCGCTGCTTTGTTGATCTGGAGGATCACATGCTCCTCCATTGGGTGTTGAGATACCAACATGCAATACCTTCCAGTCAGCGGTCGGTACCTCGGGGTTCTGTCGCTAAAGGAGCTCCAGCGCACCGTCCCCTTGGATTGCGATGGGGAAGAGCACCTTCGCCTCTGGTATAGACGAGACTAACTCCCTGTCCACTACCTCCAGCTTGGCCCCCTTCCATATCGCGTCCAATTGGCGCACAGTTTGCGTCAGCCACCTACGCGTTGGGTCGTCGTTGCACTTGAGGATCTTTACCCCATTCAGCCACCCAGCACCATCAAAGGTGGTCATGGGCGCTGTTGGGTTCTCTTCCATCCGTTTAAACAGGGAGTCTACCAGCCATGCGTGGATCTTCAGCTCGGCCCAAGCTAGCTTGGATTTCTCCTCCTGGGAGATATCACCCTTGCCTTGGAGCCTACCTCCTATTTTGAGGGCCGCCTTGTATTGGGCTTTGGCCTTTATACTCTCCCTGGAACGCTTCGGCGCGGGGAGCTGGTGCCTGGTTCCGGTAAGCGGAGAAGGCTCTCTTCATACGTGTTGCTGATTGAAATCACGCTCTCCAGATCCGTGTCAGTTTCGACAGCGGCTTAGCTTGGAGTGAAAGGGTTTTTTGGCAGTCGTGCTACTGCTAACGTTTCCTGCTCCCGCCACGGCAGAGGTGTGACCGCTGGCGACACGCAGAGAGAATTAGTCTTCCCCGTGCCCGCCGGTGGTAGCAGCCACGCTTCCAACCGACGTTTGGGTTGACGTCCCAATCCGTGCTTCATCCTTCTTAACTTCCATATCTGGCCCGAAGGTTCATACGTGGTGTATGTTTTTTTGGGGGGGACCACCCCCTAGCGTTTTAGGCCTCCCGCCAGGCACCTGAAGCCATGGCTCTAACCCAGCTCTCCCGACTTGAGGTCGAGAAAACGCTGGGCCATTGCCTTAGCTAGACACTGCATTGCCTCGGACGGAGCAAGCGACAGTGCATTACCCTTGTCCGGGATAATGCAGTGCCTATTGCCCAGCCGGCACCCTCGTGGAGGATTTTTCAATAACTCTTCGGAAATAATAAACAACTTTTTAATACAGAAATGGCGTTTATGCCAGCCGGAAGAGTAGCACCAAACTTCTTTCATTTCAAACCTCCATATCATCTAAATGAATTGGACATAGAAATGATTAAACAACAAAAAATTCATCGTCAGACTATAAATTAACAGGAATGGTTAGATGGTGAAATATCATATTTAAATTTAGGGAAAATACTTTCACCACTAAACAGATTTAGCACCGTCATTGAAAAAAAATCCTCTTAGATGTGCTTTAAATAATTTAAATTTTCGTCCTCGGTCAGAACGAGATCGTTTACGCAAAGGTTTTGCGTGGGCGTCCGCCATTTCGACCGCTCTTGCAGAAGAGTCAGATACGCTTCGCGCCAACGGCTCCAGAATATCTGCTGCAGCTAAGTGACCCGTTGCCAGCCATCCAGACGATTGTATTTGAGCTTCTTTAGATCCAGCTCGAGAATTGCCTCGTGTGGACCGCCTAAAAGAAGATGAGCAGGAGTCAGCACATCTAGGTCAGCAGGATTTTCTGAAAGCGAGAGCAAAGAGCGAGAATTAACAGTTGCCGTGATCTGGCAGATTAGAGTGCGCAGCTCGTCGAAGTCAAGCACAGAGGGCCCAACTGAGCGGTACAGGTGATGCTTTACTGTCTTCACGGCCGCTTCCCACAAACCGCCAAAGTGCGGAGAGCGTGGTGGGATGAAGCGCCAGTCGATCGAGTCCGCCAAGCAGGATTCATGGACCTCCTTCATATGCGAGTCGCTCATAAAGAGTTTCTTGAGCTCCAAAAGCTCGTTCTTGGCGCCAACGAAGTTTGTCGCATTGTCGGACCAAATTTGACTTGGCCTTCCTCGCGTGGAAGTGAAACGCTTTAAGGCGCCTAGAAACGAAGCGGTGGTCAGGTCCTTTACGAGCTCCATGTGAATAGCCCTAGAAGTGAAACAAATGAATACACTGATGTAGCACTTGATGGGTGGCCTCGTGCGGATTTCTGATCTGTAGAAAAAGGGCCCGCAGTAATCCACTCCAGTGACTTCAAAAAGTCGAGTTCCCTCCAAACGCTCCTTAGGCAGATCTGCCATGATGTGCTGAACCATGCGCGGCCTAGTCCTGAAGCATCTCACACACTTGCTGACTACCTTTGATACTGCCTTAATTCCGCCAATGGGCCAATATTCCAGTCGAATTTTGGCAAGTAGTGCGCGAGGTCCAGCATGAAGGTTCCTTTCGTGATAATACATTATCAGCGCACAAGTTATGGGATGTCCCTTTGGCAGAATAAGAGGGTGCTGAGCATCAAATCCCAGAGATGAGTTTCCAAGACGACCTCCAACTCTTAGTAATCCATACTGATCGATGAACGGAGAGAGTGAGCTGATGGAACTGGATTTCCTGACTTGACCATTGCGTTGAATCTCCCTTATATCCATATACAAAACAGCCAGTTGAATATGCCGGATCAGAAGATGCGTTCCTTGCCGAATATCCGAAACGGTGAGTCCAGAATGCCGAAGCCGATGTACAAATTTATGCATGTAGGCGAATGTGCGCTGCATGCCGAAGAATGAATTTGCAAATTTGCATTCTGACGTGAGATCGGCATGTGGAGACGCGATCAACCATACACGCCTGCGAAGCTCTGCCGTTGCTGCTTCAGGAACAGGAGGTACAGGCCACTCTTCCCTGGAGCCTACCAAAAATGATGGACCATGAAACCACAGCTCTGAGTGGATAAGTTGGTGGGGAAGCGAGCCTCTAGAGAGAACGTCAGCTGGATTTAATGATGTGGGGACGTAGCGCCATTCCATGCCTGCCGTCAATTCCTGAATTGCTGCCACTCGATTTGCCACGAAGACTTGAAATTTGGCCGGCTCATCCCGTATCCAAGATAATGCTGTCGATGAATCTGACCAGCAATAAAATCGACCTGTAAAACTTCCAATATCCTTCAAATTATTCATTAGCTTCGCAAGCAAATGAGCTCCACTTAATTCAAGCTTGGGAATCGATAAGGTTTTTAGTGGCGCCACTCGAGACTTTGAGCACAAGATATTGCTCGACAACTGCCCTTCCCTGGACACCACATATATGCAAGCGCCATATGCTTCTGTGCTAGCGTCACAAAATCCGTGAAGTTCGATTACCGTATTAGAAGGATGAACAACGCGAGGAAATGATATCCGCGTGATACTTGACAAACTGTTTCTCAAGTCCATCCAAGATGAATGCAACGCTGAGGGTAGGCTTTCATCCCAATCCAAATTTTCTCTCCAAAGCTGCTAAAGCAGGATTTTGCACCTGACAATAACGGGATTTATCAATCCAAGAGGGTCGTAGAAACGAGCAATCGTAGACAAAACCGATCGCTTAGAGGGCTTCGAATTTGTGTCCAGCGCGGACAAGGCAAAAAGCAGCTGATCTGATGCAGGGTCCCATGCTAAGCCAAGAGTTTTTGCTATGTCATTTCCATCATGAAACCTTAACCTTTCCTAAGCTTAAAATTACCACAAGACAGTATGGTGGAGGTTTGATGCATCTTTTCCATGACCTCAGCTTCAGAGCTGCCGCACGAGATGAGATCATTCACGTAAAAATCCTGCTGCAGAGCAGCTGAGCCAAGAGGGTAGGACTCACCCTCGTCAATGGCCAGCTGGTGCATTGCGCGAACTGCTTAAAACGATGCAGCTCTAGTGTCATATGTGACGGTGTCTAATGTGTAGACCTGAACTTCGGACTGGATAGAATCTCGCCATAGAATGCACTGAAAGTAATTGTCTGGTGAAGACACTCGTACGCAGCGGTACATTTTACAAATGTCCCCAGTGAGAGCGACTGGATATGTGCGAAACCGAATTAGTATGCTGAACAATGCAGGCTGAATAACAGAGCCTGCCATCATTGCATCATTTAGGGAACATCCAGTTGATGTAGCTGCCGAACCATCGAAAACGACACGAAGCTTTGTCGTCGTACTATCCTCCTTTAAAACACAGTGATGAGGCAAGAAATATCTGCAGAGACTACGAGAATCAGGGTTGACTGGGGACATATGCTTCAACTCAATATACTCCCTCATAAAGGCAGAGTACCGCTCCTTGAGTGTAGTATCACGATCCAACTTTCGCTCCAAATTGATGAATCGACGATGCGCCTGAGTGTAAGATTCCCCTAAGCGATCACCATTATCCTTTAACGGGAGACGAATTGAATACTCCTCTGATAGCAAACGTAAGAAGTGGTCTACAAAATGAGCTTCACAATCTAATTCTTCCTTGGTATTCAAAACGGGGTCCGCACAAGTCTCGCACCATTGGTGAGTTCGATTTTCCTTACGAAGAGGCGATCATAAAAAATGCTCGCACCAATGAGGAGATCCACTCGCTGAGGGTTGAAAAATGCAGGATCAGCAAGCTGAATATTTGATGGAATATTCCAATCGGCTACATTGACTGCCAGACTTGGTTGACAATCGATGATCGGGGGGGCGATGAGAACAGTAAGCGTAGTTGTATAGTCAGCTGTGCGAGAATGCATACAAATGTTCACGGTGGAAAACTCAGTAGCCACGCTCGTCTCGCCGAGCCCAGAGACAAGTGCAGACGATTGAGTTCTCCTAAGCTGAAGCTGATAGGCGAACCTGGATGTGATTAGGTGAAGCTGAGATCCTGAATCTAGTATGGCACGACAAGGAACTAAGACGCCAGACCGACTATTTACCACACAATGATTTAGAACCACAGCGGTAGCCAGAAGCACAACATCGGAGTGAAGACCTTGGGCAGCAAGATAGATAGAGCAGAGGAAGGTGAACTGCTAGATATCCTGAGTGGCAAAAATAGCGTCTGGTTGGAGCGTTAGATCTGGAGGAGACAGATCCGGGGAGCCTGGAGTTGTGGATTGCAGATTCTCGAAATGCAACAAACTATGATGCCTCCCACCGCATACTCGACATTTTCAACTGTTGCATGCACGAGCCCGATGCACTACCTTTAGGCATTTGAAACAGAGGAGGTTTTCACTTCTTTGTGGCGCAGCAACGGAGACAAATTCCCGAATATCTTGCAGGAATATATACCATGTCCCGCTGAATGGTAAAAACTGCATCCAGACGAGTCGGTGGAAGAATTGAAGGCAACAAAAGTTTTCTTCAAACGCGAATTATGGTTTTTTCCCAACTGAGCGCTACTAGCAGGTGCCGCTGTAGCGTATTCTAAATTCTCCATTTTCTAGCACCGCTCCTCGAACTATTCGTAGAACCAGGGCTGCAGTTGTGCAGAGAATGAGACGGTGCACAGAAACTGGAGCGAGAATGAGAGAAGTCAATAGCCGTATCCGCGGCTGAACAAAGAATGAGAGATTCGACGATTAAACTAGCGGAATCTCAAACGACCGCGCTCGCATTGAATTTGCACAGAATCGAATATATTGTTAAATTTAAATGGTCACCAATGTTTGAGATGCTTTTGAAGAAAGAAGCTTTTTTGGCACCTATTTCTATCCAAAATAATAATGTGAATGTTTCAAAATTTAATACTGTTTACTTATACAGGCGGCTGCTAGCGGAAACCGATTGCTTTCTCTTAGCCCAGCCAGATAAACGTACAAACGAGATAAAATGCAACCAATACGTAGAGAGATTAGCAGAATACTGAAATTAGCTATGCAAAGCTAGAGCCGAAGCGGCGGCTGCAGAGCGCCCTTTGCAGAGGGAGAGCGCAGCAGCGCTGCCGAACGTGATAGTTTACAGTACATTAAATATTCTACATATGTATGTATAGTTCTAAGTTAGGCCTGTTGTTTAGCGACTGTTGTTAGCGACTAAACATGAAATACATTATGTGGTTCAAAAACCCTAGAGATAAACTACAATTCCAATGCTTAGCTAAACAAATTTAAAAATCTCCGGGAGCTCTTTAGAATATATAAGGCAGTGAAAATCAGGGAATAAATGTATTCTTTAGATTTCGAACAGATATTTTTAATTCTGTGTATACAGTTTGCTTTTCAGATGAAAAGCAATCTAAATCGGCTGAGAGCGCACAAACATTGATTGTATATGCTCAAAAGGGCAAATAATAATCTTTGAAATGCAATTATAAGTAATTGTGATATTGAGTTGGTAAAAGCATAAGTGGAGATAGTGTAAAATACATTACAAGGAAATAATAAGATATCAGAAGCGAAACTATGTATATTCTCCAAAAAAGTATAAAAATGCATTACGTTCTATTTCATGGTCAAAACGATCAATAAATTCCAAGCAAAAAGCTCCGATCCAAAAAGAAGAATTTTTACCAATTCTAATAAGTTTATTAATTTCGCGGATTTTAGAAAAATTTTGAACAATGCTTAAAAATAAACATCAATTAAACAAACAATTGTTAATGCATACGAATGCATATACAACCAAAGGGAATGTTGTGAGCCGCGGAAAAGGCAAAGGCCGCGGTTCTACTTTATGCCCAGTATTTAGTCAGAATATTTTTGATCTTACGATTTATGTAATTTATTATATGTTCGCAAAAGGCTCAAATTAAATTTTGGACAAAATGAAAAATTTTAAAAAGTTCGGTCGAACCCTATGCTAGATTTTTCTATATTAAAAGTAATCCGTTTCCATTTTTGTTTACATATACTTTTTATATGAACTTCTACATTTCTACATGTACATGTAGAACTATTCATACGAGACGTGTAAGAGTGTGCGAGAGAGAGAGGGAATGAGAAGCGCTTGGCAGGCGTTGCGTAGTGATTGAAATTTAATTTGTTCATTCTGCCTATAATAGTAGTTCGACCTGCTCCTGATTCGGCAATCTGGTAGACACGGTTATTTTCCATGACTATGCGTTTTTCTTTTATCTTAAAAATTGTGTATTCCACAGATTTTCGTCCCTTGTGGGGGCGGAAGGGGGCGTGGCAAAATTTTGAAATAAACTTGTGCTGAATTGATATTACAGAAATTTGGATAGAAAGTTTGGTTGCTCTAGCTCTTGTAGTCTCTGAGATCTAGGCGCTAATTTAGACGAATGGGCATGGAGTAGTTTTTTTTTTAAAGAATTTTTAAAAAATCTGGTATGTTTCGTCATAGGTAGTGCTTCTATTTTTCACATAACTCACGTTTCATACAACTGGTTGTATTGAACTTTGCAGTTAAAAAAAGCTGATAAATGCAGCTGTAAATCCGACTCAGACACTTTGTAGCAGCAACTTAACGTCTGGCAGATATTAAGCTTCCAAATTGAAATTTCATCATTTTTATCGTTTATCGTCCTCGTGAGCGTTTGCTCGTTCGTCGTATAGTTATTCTTCGTTTCGTTGGCACTGTAATCTGTTTTTACTGGTTGCATCGCTCGCATTACCAAGCACTACTAAATTGAACATACACGAATATAATATACACATAGAAAGCAAACCAATTTTTTTTTTTTTATAAAATTTCGTAAAAATACGCTGCTGAAGAAGCTCAGTAGCTCAACATTTTGGTGACCTCGACGTGATCAAAAAACAATAAAATCATAAAAAACATAAACAATTGCATTTATCCAAATTTTGTCGTTGCCTTAGTCGCATAAAACCACGGTTATTCGGTTCCTCAGTTGTGCACAAGCAACAGTAACGGTTCTCGCGTCATCTGCTTTACCATCTGTTTGCTGTATTTTCGTTACGGTTTCGGTGCTCTCAGTGTGTATGCCATTGTTGTTGTTGGCAAATTGCGAACTCTCGCTGCTGGTCTGTGCCCGTGTGTTCGAGCGCTTCGATAGATTGGGAAGTTCCTTTCAAACTGTTCGAGCGCTGCGATCGATTGGGAAGTGCCTTTCAAACTGTTCGAAGCTATTCACCGGCTATTGACCTCGACGGTTGCTTTATCAAACGCACGCAATGTCTTCTGATGGAACCCCCTCCCCTATCGCTGTCGATTCCCCCTTGTCTCTCAATGTGAACATTGCGTACTACAAACGCAAGGTGCAAGCCATGCTAAGTGCAGCGCGAAGAATTGGAAATGCCGTCGGCAAGGAGAAGATTGGTGGGCTCAGAGAAGAGTAGTTGAACGTGCGTTTAAACTCTTTATTGGATCTGGTTGCTTCTTTCAATGAGCATCATAATGCCCTGGAGAGGATTGATCTTGATGAGATCGGTACCCTTGAGGGACGAGTTTGACGAGTGCGTGGTAATGCTGGAGACTAGCATTAGGCATGAATTAAACAATCGGCAGCCCACAATGCTCCCTTGCACAACAATGCTGACGGACCATATTGCAGAGGCCCCAGCTACGATTGTAGTGCAGCATCGGCCTCGCCTACCGGAGTTAAAGCTTCCGGAATTCAGCGGGGACTACTCACAGTACTCTGCGTTTTGGAGCATGTTTTCTTCCATAATTGACAAGGATCCTGACCTAACGAATGTGGAGAAATTACAGCACTTACAATCCTGCCTGAAAGGACCAGCCTTAGGCACGATTTCGTCACTTGAATTTAGCCAGGCCAGCTATCGCGCTGGATTTGCTCAATAAACGATTCAGGCGTTTAATATTTCAAAAACATGTCGCCGACATTCTAAGTGTGCAGCGAATTGAAGAAGCATCTGTGTCTCAACTCCGGGTCTTGGCAGATACCACAATTGCTAATCTGCGGGCTTTAAAGAATCTAGGGACAAAGGAGCAGATCGCTGACTGCATTGTGATACAAAGCCTGCTGCAGAAGGCGGTCAATGCCACACGAGCCAAGTGGGAGGAAACGTCGTCTTTGGATAGCCTCTCTACAGCCGAGCAATTTACTACCTTCTTGGAAGAGAGATGCCAGAGATTGCTCCAAGCCGAATTTTTGTGCATTCTGCGGAGATCCAGAACATTCCACGTATGGGTGTTTGCAGTTCTGCAATCTTTCCCCTCGCCTTCGCTTTCAGGAAGCTAAGAAGCTGTCGCTGTGCATCAATTGCCTCCGAGCAGGCCATTGTCAACGTACATGTCGTTCTCGATCCTGTCGAATATGTGGTTCCAGGCATCATACACTGCTTCATTTCGAATCTCCGTCCAATGCTTCTCATTTTATTGTGCCTCAACTTTCGATACCATCTCGCAGTAAATGTACTGCATCGTCATCAGCCACGTCACTTTTCGCCCAGAGTCACAGGCGGGACTCCGTGCTGTTGGCCTCTGCCGTAATCAGTGCTAGGAATAGCTCTGGTACATTCACTCCTTGCCGTGCCCTGCTCGATTCTGGATCGCAGGTGCATAACATTACTTCAAGTCTAGCTCAACAGTTGCGGCTGAAGAAGGAAGAATCGGAAGTTTCAGTGTCTGGTCTGGGCGATTCGTGTGCCATGTCAGAGGGATGCTACGTGGATATACAACTGAGATCACACGCGTCGAGCTATGCCACGACCATTTCGGCATTGGTTGCTCCCACCATTACGAGCAACCAACCCAACGGAACTGTTGACACAACCCGATGGAACATGCCCTCCAACATATGTTTGGCTGATAAGATGTTCTACCAGTCCCAACCTGTTGATATTCTTATTGGAGGGGCTCTGTTCTTTGAGCTTCTCTGCATTGGCCAAATCAAGTTGGGAGCCGGTCTACCACATCTTCAGGAAACTAAGCTAGGATGGATACTTGCTGGAGAGATGTCCCAGTCGCGAGTTTCTGCTTCTCTATTCACAGGTAACTCATCTGACGTGGCCCCTCGTTCGAGTGATAGAACCTATCATCGTGACAGACATAGTGTCCGGAGTATCTGCGCTAAAGACGTTCCCCGGAGCAAGAAAGGAAGTGCTGCCAAGAAGAATCTTGAAGAACCGTGCTCTTCAACGGGGGGAGTATGTTCGGCTAAGCGCCTGCCCAAGGCAGCACAGAGATAGGCATAGCTTACTCTCTTGACATTACCCTCAATGCATCGCTGCTGCTGCTGCCCTACGCTCTCAATCGCTACATCGCTCTTTCCCTAAATTCGTCGTCCGACAAGAGCTGTGAGGAAGGCTCATCAGCAGAGCAGATCTTACTTCAGAATTGATCGTCTTCGTGAGCGTTTGCTCGTATCGTCGTATAGTTAATCTTCGTTTCGTTGGCACTGTGACCTGTTTTTTTTTTGTTGCATCACTCGCATTACCAAGCACTACTAAATCGAACATATACGAATATAATATACACATAGAAAACAAACCAATTTTTTTTTTTTAATAAAATTTCGTAAAATTACGCTGCTGAAGAAGCTAAGTAGCTCAACATTTTGGTGATCCCGTAATGTAATAAACAATTACATCCCCATAAGCAAACATACACATAAAAACAATAATCCAATTATATCGTTCCCTAATTTGCATAAAACCACGGTTGTTCGGTTTGGCGGTTGTGCACAAACAGTAACGGTTCTTGCGTCATCCGCTTTACCTTCTGCTTGCTGTTGTTTCGTTTCGTTTTCGGTGCACTCAGTGTGTTTGACATTGTTGGTTTTTTGGCAAATTGCGAGCTCTCGCTGCTGGTATGTGCCGTGTGTTCGAGCGCTGCGATCGATTTAAAGTTCCGTTAAAACTGTTCGAGGTTATTCACCGGCTATTGACCTCTGTGCTTGCCGTATCAAATACAAGCAATAACTTCTGATAGCACACCCTCCCTTAACGCTCTCAATTCCCCCGTGTCCCTCAATGCAGACCTTTCTTACTATAAGCGTAAGGTTCAAGCCATGCTAAGTGCAGCACGGAGAATCAAAAATGCCGTCGGCGAAGAGAAGATTGGTGAACTCACGGAGGAAGAATTGAACGTCCGCTTAAAGTCTGTATTGGATCTTGTCGTGTCTTTCAATGAGCATCATGATGCTCTGGAAAGAATCGATCTTGATGAGATCGGTATTCCCTTAAGAAAAGAGTTTGACGAGTGCGTGGTTATGCTGGAGACCAGCATTAAGCATGTGTTGAACAAGCGGCAGCCCACAATGCTCCCTTGCTCAACAATGCGGACGGACCATGTTTCAGAAGCCCCGGCTACGGTTATAATGCAGCATCGGCATCGCCTACCGGAGTTAAAGCTTCCAGAGTTCAGTGGGGGCTACTCACAGTACTCCGCCTTTTGGACCTTTTGGACTGCCTAACTTGACGAATGTGGAGAAATTGCAGCACCTACGATCCTGCCTAAAAGGACCGGCTCTAGATACGATCTCGTCGTTGGAATTTTGCCACGCCAGCTATCCCATCGCTTTAGACGAATGTGGAGAAAGTGCAGCACCTACGATCCTGCCTAAAAGGACCGGCTCTAGACACGAACAGACGCTTTAATAATAAACGGTTAATTTTTCAGGCACACGTCAATGAAATTCTAGGTGTGCAGCGCGTTGAGGAGTCGTCTGTGTCTCAACTCCGGCTCTTGACAGATACCGCAATTGGCAATCTGCGAGCCTTAAAAAGTATTGGGACAAAGGAACAGATTGCCACAGTGCCACACAAGCCAAGTGGGAGGAAGCTCCGTCACTGGATAGTATACCGACAGCTGAGCAATTCACCGAGTTTCTGGAGCAGAGATGTCAGAAGTTGGAGAATTAGGAGCACGCTAGGGCAATGTATGCGCCCGGCATTCAGGTGGGAAAGATTAAAAAAACGTTTAACAACAGTAAGAGTTCTTTCGTAGCGACTGAATCGGTTGCTCTTGACTGTGTAGTATTGCAATACTAAAGGCCATATTATTTATACCTGCACCTTGTTTTTAAATCTCTCGCCTTCACCGCTCCTACTAGAGGTGAAGAAACTAAGTCTTTGCATGAATTGCCTGAAGCCCGGCCATCAAATTCGCACCTGCAGATCCTCAACTTGTCGCCACTGTGGAATCAAACATCACACGTTATTGCATTTCAATGACAGACGCTCGCAATCGGAGTCTGCTGTCTCGTCGTCACCGCACCCTGAAGCCCATTCACAGGCTTCAGCCACCGCTCTGATAGCTCACAATTCTTGCAATGATATCGTACTCTTAGCCACTGCAGTGGTTTTGTTAAAGGATCGCGCTGGATCTCTCGTGCCATGTCGAGCACTCTTGGATTCCGGGTCACAAATGCACCTCATAACATCTAGTCTCGCTCAGCAACTTAGACTAAAAAAGACCATGTCATCGGCCGCAGTATCGGGTCTTGGGGACTCTAGTTTCGCATCGGAGGGCTACACAGTGTGCCTCAATTTGCAGTCGCAATCCTCTGACTACAGTACCAGTTTCGTCGCATTGGTAGCACCCACAATCACCGAGCAGCAGCCTAGCTTTTCAGTAGACGTTTCCGACTGGAAAATTCCGCAGAACATTTCACTGGCGGATCCGCAGTTCTTCAGGCCGCAGCGTGTTGACCTGCTCATTGGGGCTAGTCTATTCTTTGATTTTCTGTGCGTTGGCCAAATCAAATTGGCAACAGGCTTGCCATCGCTTCAGAAGTCTCGCCTTGGATGGGTGGTTTCAGGAGGTGGCCAGCAACCTCGTAAAAGGGCCTTGTTGGGGTCTCGGTGCTCATCCGACACAGGTCATGAGTCCCTCGATCAAGTGGAAATGCTACTGAGGCGGTTTTGGGATATAGAAAGTTCCACTGAAGTTTCGGTGGCGGTCAAGCCGGAGGATATCGATTGTGAGGAGCACTTCAAAGCTAATTTCTCGCGCTTGTCCTCTGGAGAGTTCTCTGTGAAGTTGCCCATCAAAAGAAGTTTGGACATCTTGGGTGATTCGTACATGCAAGCATATCGCCGGTTACTCAACTTGGAGCGGAAACTTGAGCGTCGGCCGGAGCTAAAATCTCAGTACTCCTCTTTCATCCGGGAGTACCAAGAACTTAATCACATGTCGTTGGTAGAATCAGAACTGTCCAGTCGCTGTCGATATTTTTTGCCACACCATTGCGTGCTTAAGGAAGACAGCACAACTACCAAGCTGCGGGTTGTGTTCGATGGATCTGCAACAACTTCAACGGGGTTTTCTCTAAATGAGGTTCTAATGGCTGGGCCCACTATACAACCAAAGCTTCTACATACATTACTTCGGTTCCGGACGTTCCCAATTGCGCTGACTGGGGACATCTGCAAGATGTACAGGTGTGTCCGTGTAACTGAGCCGGATAATTACCTTCAGTGCATCTTATGGAGAGATTCACCTCAGGAAAATGTAAAGACGTTTAAACTCGACACGGTAACGTATGGGACCAAGCCAGCGTCCTATCTTGCGATTCGTGCGATGCTCCAATTGGCCGAAGAAGAAAAATCGTCATTCCCTATTGGCTCGGAAGTGTTGGCGTCCAATTTTTATGTCGACGATTTGATGACTGGTGGAGGATCTGTAGAGGAAGTGCGTGAGAAGTTGAAGCAGACATCCCAGTTGCTAGCTCGAGGAAACTTCCCAATTCGGAAATGGTGCTCCAACGTTACTGCCGTGCTTGAAGGAGTTCCTGACAACGATAAAGGAACGCTGCTGAGTTTCGATGATGGCACCGATTTTACAAAGGCCCTTGGATTGGTTTGGGAGCCTGCATCCGATGAATTTCTATTTTCAGTAGTACCCGCACAGTTGTCTTCAAAGCCGACAAAGCGCTCTATGTTGTCAACTATCGCTCGTTTTTATGATCCCCTTGGATTGATTAGGCCTGTCATTGCAAAGGCAAAGATTTTCCTTCAGCTGGTGTGGAAGTAGCGGCTCCAATGGGATGAGAGTCTACCCGAGTCTCTTGCGTCAGCGTGGATCACTTTCTGCGAGAACTTGTCTGCCCCTCAGCGTTTTAGATTTCCTCGCCTCGCATTGTGTCCCAGGTCAAAGGTTGAGGTTCATGGTTCTTGTGATGCTAGTATAGACGCGTATGGCGCATGTATTTATATCGTCTCAAGGAACAAGAATGGCGCATACGTGCAACTTTTCTTTGTGAAGTCTCGTGTCGCCGACTGGTTGCTGGTTGCTGGTCCGACTCCACAACTGTCTTGTCTTGGTTTCGCAATGACCCATCAAGTTTTAACGTCTTCGTTGAAAATCGGGTTTTGGCCATACAAGAGCGGACTGCTCAGATGGAATTGTGCTACGTTCCAACCGCTCAGAACCCTGCGGATATCTTATCCAGAGGCGCTCTGCCATCTGAACTTTTAGAATCGCAGCTTTGGTCCCACGGGCCACTCTTTCTTCGAAATGAAAAACCGATATGGTCATCATCTACACAAGACCTGCCGACACTGGAGCTTTGCAAGAGAGTCCAGTTTGGGGGGCAGTTTCCCCATTCGTAAACCTCTCTGATGGCCGGAAATTTAACAATTCCTTCGGAAAGCTTCAGCGCACGTTTGCATACGTTTTCAAATTTGTGAGGCGTAAAGAGTCATCGGGATTAACAGTGGATGACATTGTTGGTGGCACAATACAGAGAGTGCACTTATGGACTGTGTGACGTTCCGCGGCCGCGTGGGTTGATTTCTGGATGTGTAGCTGTAATAAATGTTCTCGGTTTCAAGAATAAGGTGTAGGAAGGGTTAAGAAGTATAATAAAATTAACTTTATTGTTCTGAAATTCACACAGGAATGTTTGCGGTCTCCGGTAGAGTCTTCCTTCCAGGTCTGCTTTCGGGGTCTTCCTTCTTGTTTTGGCTACTCGGCCGCACTGGCTGTTTGCTGCGTGCAGATCATGGTTGGTCGTCGGTCGGACGCTCCTGTGGGAAGAATCGCGGCAGAGGTAACTACACTCTGAGGCGAAGGCTTGTGGTAGAGGTGAAAACTCTCTGAGGGGACGAATAGTTGCAGAGGTAAATACTCTCTGGGCAAACGATTTAGTGACAGAGGTAAATACTCTCTGGGGAGAAACTAGTTGCAGAGGTAAGTACTCTCTGTGGGGACGTGTTATGACAGAGGTGAATACTCTCTGGGGAGACGAATAGTTGCAGAGGTAAATACTCTCTGTAGAGACGTGTTATGACAGAGATGAATACTCTCTGGGGAGACGAATAGCTGCCGAGGTAAGTACTCTCTGTAGAGACGTGGTATGACAGAGGTGAATACTCTCTGGGGAGAAGGATAGTGCAGAGGTAAATACTCTCTGTGGAGAAAGGTTCAGGACGGGGAAATGTATTAAGAAACGGGCAAACGGAAAAAGCAAGGCTTTTACCATTGGTACGAGCACCGTTTATAAAATATATTGGGAAGTTAATCCCAGGCTGTTCCGAGTTGGACTGCCCCGATTCGAGCTGGCGAGGCTTCTTTTATTGCCGAAAGTCAGCTGTTGGTCGGCGGCTTTGGAACTAGTGCGTGCCCCTGAGCTGCTGGTTTTCTTTCGTGACGAGTCTTTTTATTCAAATACAATACTTCATAATTCATATCACACTTCAATACCCAGTCTATTTGTTGTGGCGCCGGAGCCGTTGTGTACGGTGCTGGGCGTCACACTCCCCCCTCCTCCCCTAGGCGGTTGTACTCCATTTTCTTGTGCAGGTACCAGGGCCCGATGCGCACGTCCCCGGCTCGCCCGATCTGTACCCAGCACGTTTCTTTGCCTCTCCATAGCCGGAATCGTCGCTGCGCGTGCGGGTGTCTGGAGCACAGGTTATCGTGTACTGCTCCTATATGCCTTGTGGCCAGTTGATGACCCGCCGGCACGTCCCACTCGGTGGGGATGCTGCCCGGTTCGTCCTCCCAGTTGTCTGGCTCGCGGTGTTCTTCCTGTGGCGTTGCTGGTCCAAGGTCCAGGATGTCCCAGTCTTCCTCCTCTACCTGCTGGGCCCATGTGAGCTTCGATGGCGGAGTCGGCTGCAAAAGCGTTGGCATCACTCACTCCTCTTCTTACTGGGGTGCCCGTAGTGCTCTGGCTCTGAGTTCTGCTGCTGTCGGTGCTCTGCCGTTTGTACCGTGCCTGGTCTGCTATCCCTCTGTACTTTATGGGTTCTCCTAGGCGTTGTCACCTTCGTGCCCGACACTCTCATCCGTTACCCTAACGGCGGTGCCAGTGTCTGCGTCCTCCTCCCTTTGGTATTTTCCGCCAGCATGTGCTGTTTGAATCGTTTTGCCGTTGCTTCTAATTTTGTATCCATGACTCTAAAACGATAGAGAGATGGTTCTGTTATTGCCTTTGTTGTTTTTGTCGTTGTCGTTTTCAGCTGAGAGATGTGCGCTCTTAATTTTTTGTCAGTATTGTCGTTTTTGACAGTTACAATCACCGGGGAAATTAGTTCGAGGATCTGACAGGGGCCGTCGTATTTCGTTTCCAGTTTTGCCGTCGTTTTGTTGATTTTTTTCGACAGTGAGTGTGTTTTCACCCATACCACGTCCCCTACTTTGGGCCGCGATTCTCGTTTCCTTAAATTGTAGTGTCTTGTTTGTTTTGCTGCTGCTTCTTCCATATTTTGTCTGTCCACTGCTTCTGCCTCTTGTCGTGTTTCTGATTTTTCTCGTTGTATGTCGTCGAATCCTGATCCTATGGTCACTTCGTCAAATAGGTTCCCTGGCAGCCATTTGTTGTGTTTTCCTGCGGCAAACTGTGCGATCATCGTTTTCAGTGTCCTGTTTGCCCGCTCCATTGGGTTTTCTTGTGGTGTGTATGGTGCTGTGAACCTTTGTTTTATACCCCAAATTTCCATTACTTCTTTCGTCTTTCGGCTCGTGAATTGGACTCCGTTGTCCGAAATCAGCTGTCGCCTGTTTAGCCGGTGTGACCACCACCCATTTGGAAAACTTATCGATAAACACGATCATTACCGTGTTTCCATGCGAAGTGGTCCGACGAAATCGACACATATCGACTCCCACGGTGCGTTCGCTATTTTTGTCAACACTTTCCCTGCTGCCACTTGTTGTGAACTTTTATGTTTCTGGCAACTATCGCATGCTCGTAAAAATTTGGTCACATCTTTACTTAGCCCTGGCCAGAAATATCGTTGTCGTATCCGATGATTCGTCTTCCGTATTCATAGGTGTAGTGCCGTTGGGTTGGAATGGTTCTCTTCCAGTACCCGGAAGCGTTCGTGTTTCGGTACACATAGTTTCCATGCTTGAGCGTCCTCGTCGGTGTGGTCAGGTATGTGCCTATAAAGTCTCCCATGCTTTATCACAAAGTCGGGTATTTCCTTCGGGTTTGTCTTTACTTTTCTTACTTTAGGACGTTGATATGCAATGACTGCACCATCAAGTGGCCCAAGCGACACCAGCCAATGGCTGTTACGCGCGGATCCCAGGCAAGAACGCAGCCCACCTCCCGCCCAACCGACCGAGGGGCGCTGCCGCATAACGCGCGACTCGTTAACCGAACCGATCGCGGACATGCAGGAAAGATAGGTGTTAGACTAGTGTTCGAGGAAAAGTAGAACTAATCTAACTAAAGAAACGAAGTAATTACTAATTTCGGGAAAGATGTAAGAGTATCAGTAATTTAAGACTAGGAAGAGGTTTATTGGTAGATATAATATGGCAGAGGGAATTATAATCCGAGCATAGGACCCTAAATGGTTCGTGCAAGGAGTAATTCGATCTACAAAGCGGAAGAAACAAGGGTGTATAATTCCTAGTGCTTCTAATAGGAATCGTGACGTTTATGCGGCTCAACAGGTCAAGGCTATCTACGTCACCCTTGATCAAGATGTGCACAAAAATCACACCAAGCATTTTCCTAAGATTAGCTAAGGTTGGAAGGTTTATTAAAAGCAATCTATTAAAGTAAGACGGCAGTCTCACACTTGCATGCCAGTTGAGGCCGCGAAGAGCAAAAAGTAAAAAGTTTTTCTGAACTGATCCTATACGGTCCCGATGTACGTTGTACTGAGGGCACCATACACAAGAGCCGTATTCTAAAATCGCACGAACCAGAGAGGTGTAGAGAGTCTTTGTTATATAGGGGTCGTCAAATTCCTTTGACCACCTCTTTATAAACCTAAGCACGCTCATGGCCTTATTCACCATGGTAGAAATGTGTTCTGAAAACTTTAACTTGGGATCTAATAGAACACCAAGATCATCAACCCGGGTAATTCTCTCAAGAGAACCACCACAAAGGGTGTTAGGAACCAGAAAGGCGCTGGAGCGATGGAAAGTCATTACTTTACATTTTGAAGCATTAAGGTTTAATAAATTTGCACAACACCAAGACTGAAATCTATCGAGATCGGATTGCAACCTGGATTGGAAAGAAATGTCCTTATACTAGACACAGAGCTTAACATCATCCGCATGCATAAGTACTCGAGAGTATGTTAATACAGAAGGTAGGTCATTTATAAAGAGTGTAAAGAGTAAGGGGCTTAGATGGCTGCCCTGAGGTACACCCGAAGTCACCATAACTGGAGAGGACAGGGAGTTTTTGAAAAGGACTCTTTGAGACCTAGAACAAAGGTAGCTAGAGATCCATCTCAGGAGATTGGGCGGGAACCCTAGAAGGTCGAGCTTTTGTGCTAGGAGGGAATGGTTTACAGAATCGAACGCTTTACTAAAATCGGTGTAAACAACATCCGTCTGTAAATTACCTTGAAAGCCTTTTATTATAAAGGAGGTAAACTCCAATAAATTTGTAGTGGTTGATCTCCGCCTCATAAATCCATGTTGTGATGGAGATATAAGTGATAGGTGCTGCAGGTGCGGAGTTAAAATTTTCTCAAACACTTTAGGAATAGCGGATAACTTAGATTTACCTCTATAGTTCATTGCGTCAGACTTTCTACCTTTCTTATGGAGAGGAATTATAAAGGACTCCTTCCATATCGGGGGAAAGCATGAAGAATTTATAGATAGGTTGAATAGTTTAAGCAACGGCCCACACAGAGACTCGGCACAGTACCTGAGTAGACAGCCGGGAACTCCGTCCGGACCCGGTGAGAACACCGGCTTTACTGTTCGTAGATCATGAAGCAACGAGCTTTCATTAAGCAACGGACTGAAAATGCCGTTCGACCTCGGTAAACCGTATGGATACGGCTGACCAGAGTAAACGTCCTGCGAATAGGTAGTATGAAAGAAACGGGCAAAAAGATCGGCAATTGCCTGATCATTATCTGCCGACGTCTTAAGGAAGTATAACGAGGATGGGTGTGCGGACGTTCTACGCTTACTGTTTACAAAGTTGTAGAACTGTTTGGGGTCCTTAGAAAAACGTATCCTGCATCGAGATAGGTAATTCTGATAGCATTGAGCGTTACGAACTGAAAATTTTGACGGAGCTTTTACATAATGAGAAAGAGAAGAAGGAAAGCCAACTTCTTGAAATTTTTTATATCGTCTTGATTTTAAGTTTTTTAGATGGGATAACTCCTTGGTAAACCAAGGGAGTTTTCTTGATCTAATCGGACAGGAAAGTGGGACAAATCATGACGTGCCATGGGTACCAGGCTATTAGACTCATTTGCCGAAGACCAAACAATTCCTGACAAGTCACCAAGAACTATCATGTGATCTTTGTCAGATAGCAAGGAAGAGATAGCGGTTAAGGCGGACAAATGCTGCTCGTAAATTGCGATATCCGAAGAAGGTGGAATATACGAATTAGTTATGAAAACTGAGAAAGCGGAAAGAATCAGTTTTACACACAGAATTTCCAGTTCCTGCTGGATCTGGACTGTGAAAAGTTCCGACGTGAAGTTTGAGTCCACAGCAAGCAGAACCCCTCCTGCACGTCGAGACGAACGATCATTTCTATAAGTTGTGTACCGACCTGCCAAAACTTCGGAACTAAGAATGTCCGGCTTTACTCCTAGGTTTCGGTAAACACAATAACGTGGGATGCAAATGCGACACTATCCTGGAAAAGAATGCTGAGCTTACTACGCAACCCTCCACGAGGGTGCCGGCTAGGCAATGGACACTGCATTATCCCGGACGAGGGTAATGCATTGTCGCTTGCCCTGTCCGAGGCAATGCAGTGTCTAAGCTAAGGCCACAACGCAACATGACCCAGCGACAGAGGAACAAACCATTCCCGCAGGACTAATAACTCACAAGAAAATCTAATGGGCCATAGACTCCTTTACAGGCATTAAAGCACCTGGACTGGATGGGATATTTGCAGCCATGTTGCAGGTGGCCAAAGAGGTGATCACCCCATGACTTTTCGCTATCTATACGGCATGCTTGAGGACAGGCTATATACCTTTACATTGGATAATTTCCAGAGTTATCTTCCTGCCGAAGGCAGGAAAGTGCAGCTATGTTAGTCCCAAGGTTTATAGACCGATAAGCCTCACCTCCTTTTTACTAAAAACGCTAGAAAAGCTGCTGGAGCTACACATCAAAAAGGAAGTAGGGGGACTGATGTCAGGCAACCAGCATGTCTACACGAAAGGAAATTGGGTAGAAACAGCACTACACTCGCTAGTAGCTAATGTCGAGAAAGCCCTCAATACCAAGAAATATGCACTAGGAGTATTTGTCAATATATCCGGAGTATTCAACAACGTGGCCACAAGCGCAATAGTGGGTCGCTTAGAAGCAACCAACTCACACCCGGCAATCAACCACTGGATATCGGAATGGGGTACCGCCTCCATAGTCAAAGGGGCACACAGAGGCACACCACAAGGTGGAGTACTGTCGCCCCTCCTGTGGAACCTGGTGGTCGACGACCTAATCAAGAGATTCGAAAGGAGAGCCCCAAAAATAACAACCTATGCAGATGACATAAGCATACTTATTACGGGTGTATGTCCATCGACACTCAGCTCCATAATGGAAAACACACTCAGGGAGACATGCGAGTGGGCGAACGAAGTAGGACTCAGCATCAACGCGGACAAGACGGACCTCATCCTCTTCACCAAGAGGTACAAGGTGCCGTCATGGATCCCCCCAAAAATCGATCAAACAAGGCTGACCCCAAAAACACAAGTCAAATACCTTGGCACGGTACTGGACAGGAAGCTGGCATGGAGACCCAATGTAGTGGAAAGGGTGAAGAAGGCTACCATTGAGCTATATGCATCAAAAAAGATGCTCAGCAGCAAATGGGGCCTGTCACCTGCTCTAATGCACTGGATCTACATATCGGTGGTGCACCCAACACTGCTATATGGAGTCTTAGTGTGGTGGCAAGCTACCAGGAAGAAGACGTACCACAAGCTTATGGAAAAGACTCAGTGACAGGCACTGCTCTGCATCACGGGGGCACTGAGACCCACCCCAACAAAAGCACTCAAAACCATACTCGGAATTGACCCCCTGGACATCCACGCTCATCTGACGGCTGGAAAGGCCGCTCAGCGCCTCATTGCGTCGGGAAACATGCAGCCACAAGCATACGGGCATAGTTCAATCGGCAGGGACATGATCAGTAATACTGACTACATGACCCCTCGAACGTGCCTCGACATCAACACAAACGCATTTCTGGGCCCGGAATAGTGGAAAAAAGTCCAGATTCAACATCTCAATAAATATACAGACTGCTCCAAGATGGAAGAAGGAGTAGGAGCTGGCATACACTGCACAGACCCCGAAATAGGGCTGTCATACAAGCTACCAGACCACTGCAGCATATTCCAGGCGGAAGTCTTTGCCATCAGGAAAGCAGCGGAGGTTGCACAACAAACAGGGCGATAACGTGGTCAATCTGTTTGTGGACAGCCAAGCGGCGATAAAATCCATGCAGTCGTCCACGATCAGTTTCAGAAGTGTCCTGGCGAGCAGGGAAGCATTGGACTCACTATGCACGACCAAGTCAGTGCGGATCTATTGGGTTCCCAGCCATCAGGGCATTGAAGGAAATGAAGCGGCGGACGTTCTGGCTAAGAAAGGCATCGGGCTGGCGAGAGAAAGAGCAGAAAACTAGACTAGAAAACGAGAGCAGGTGGAGGAGCACGACCAACTGCAGAGTCTCGAAAATCATGTGCAAAAAGCGCAGCGAGCCACTATCTGCTGCACCTTCCACGGAAAGATTGCAGATTGCTGGTGGGAATACTAACAGGTCACTGCCTGGCCGCATCACACGCAACCAAACTAAACATCATCGACAGGAACGTCTGCAAGAAATGCGATGACCCTGGGGCTATCGAAACCCTAGAACATCTAATCTAAGTGAGTTTGGAGACACTTATTTTAAAAGAAGCTATATCCCTGCCATAAGAAAAGTTGAACTTTTCCACCTTGAACTCAGCGGTTTTTAGTTGGCTTTGGATATAAGCCGTCACATCATTTATTGTGGAATCAAGGGCTAGCCGCGAGACAAAAACTTGTCTCTTTGGTGGGATCCCCACCAATCTTGGCACCACAGGCCTATCACCTGTGATGGTAATACCCGGTGGTCCGGGACGTATATTCACTGGTGGGGTCGGAATTGCGGGGACAGCTAATTTAGACATTACGGACACGGACGCTACAAACGATTTTGGCTGCATACCCTCCGACGCGATAAATTCGGCTACCGAATTTTCATCGCCAGCAGCTGTCGTTGCCTTCGGAGTAGCGAACGAAATCAACTGCTGCACTATTGGAGTGGTCGGAGTCAGCTTGTCAGCATCGGCCGGCCGAGGGGCAGTTGGCACATGCAGATCCCGCGGAGTGACCTTTTTGCGCCTAGGAGACTCAGTCAGTAGTTTGAAACTATTAAACTGAGACTCCATGGCTAGGAGCCGATCGTATTGCTCTTTGAAGCCCACGGTCAGCTCCCTAAAGCACTTCCGGGTCTGTCTCATAAAGGCTGCCATCTCCCTTTCAACCGGACGGCATGCCTCACAGCTGTAATGCAAGCCATTTCTTTTAGAGATGGCATCACCCACGAGACCGGAGAACCCGGCGCATTTAGCGTGCACTATGCTATCGCATAGCCAGCAGGGGATACTCGACTGGTCATGGGTGATCTGCTTCTTGCAGGTTTTCTTGGCACAGACAACTGTGTATTCCATTATGAGAAATAAAAAAAATAAAATTGCAAAACAAATATATATCAGACCAGTGTGCCAGATAAACGATAAAAGCGCAATAAGAAAGAGAGGAGAGCGGTTACTGCAGCTTCAGTTGAGAGAGAGAGAGAAAGAGAGAGAGAGAGAGAGCGCTACTACACAGAACGTATTGAGAGCGAGAGAGGAAGAACAGTTATGTTAGTTTGGGTAATAGGGAGAGAGTGATAAAGCAGATCAACTAGGTGAGAGCGGCAGATTTTGATTCTGTGTGTACTTACGAAAAGAAACAACAAAACACAATGACTACCGACACAGGAAAATAATTAAATTATGTCTAAAGGGACCAAGACTGAAATCTATCGAGATCGGATTGCAACCTGGATTGGAAAGAAATGTCCTTATACTAGACACAGAGCTTAACATCATCCGCATGCATAAGTACTCGAGAGTATGTTAATACAGAAGGTAGGTCATTTATAAAGAGTGTAAAGAGTAAGGGGCTTAGATGGCTGCCCTGAGGTACACCCGAAGTCACCATAACTGGAGAGGACAGGGAGTTTTTGAAAAGGACTCTTTGAGACCTAGAACAAAGGTAGCTAGAGATCCATCTCAGGAGATTGGGCGGGAACCCTAGAAGGTCGAGCTTTTGTGCTAGGAGGGAATGGTTTACAGAATCGAACGCTTTACTAAAATCGGTGTAAACAACATCCGTCTGTAAATTACCTTGAAAGCCTTTTATTATAAAGGAGGTAAACTCCAATAAATTTGTAGTGGTTGATCTCCGCCTCATAAATCCATGTTGTGATGGAGATATAAGTGATAGGTGCTGCAGGTGCGGAGTTAAAATTTTCTCAAACACTTTAGGAATAGCGGATAACTTAGATTTACCTCTATAGTTCATTGCATCAGACTTTCTACCTTTCTTATGGAGAGGAATTATAAAGGACTCCTTCCATATCGGGGGAAAGCATGAAGAATTTATAGATAGGTTGAATAGTTTAAGCAACGGCCCACACAGAGACTCGGCACAGTACGTGAGTAGACAGCCGGGAACTCCGTCCGGACCCGGTGAGAACACCGGCTTTAGTGTTCGTAGATCATGAAGCAACGAGCTTTCATTAAGCAACGGACTGAAAATGCCGTTCGACCTCGGTAAACCGTATGGATACGGCTGACCAGAGTAAACGTCCTGCGAATAGGTAGTATGAAAGAAACGGGCAAAAAGATCGGCAATTGCCTGATCATTATCTGCCGACGTCTTAAGGAAGTATAACGAGGATGGGTGTGCGGACGTTCTACGCTTACTGTTTACAAAGTTGTAGAACTGTTTGGGGTCCTTAGAAAAACGTATCCTGCATCGAGATAGGTAATTCTGATAGCATTGAGCGTTACGAACTGAAAATTTTGACGGAGCTTTTACATAATGAGAAAGAGAAGAAGGAAAGCCAACTTCTTGAAATTTTTTATATCGTCTTGATTTTAAGTTTTTTAGATGGGATAACTCCTTGGTAAACCAAGGGAGTTTTCTTGATCTAATCGGACAGGAAAGTGGGACAAATCATGACGTGCCATGGGTACCAGGCTATTAGACTCATTTGCCGAAGACCAAACAATTCCTGACAAGTCACCAAGAACTATCATGTGATCTTTGTCAGATAGCAAGGAAGAGATAGCGGTTAAGGCGGACAAATGCTGCTCGTAAATTGCGATATCCGAAGAAGGTGGAATATACGAATTAGTTATGAAAACTGAGAAAGCGGAAAGAATCAGTTTTACACACAGAATTTCCAGTTCCTGCTGGATCTGGACTGTGAAAAGTTCCGACGTGAAGTTTGAGTCCACAGCAAGCAGAACCCCTCCTGCACGTCGAGACGAACGATCATTTCTATAAGTTGTGTACCGACCTGCCAAAACTTCGGAACTAAGAATGTCCGGCTTTACTCCTAGGTTTCGGTAAACACAATAACGTGGGATGCAAATGCGACACTATCCTGGAAAAGAATGCTGAGCTTACTACGCAACCCTCCACGAGGGTGCCGGCTAGGCAATTGACACTGCATTATCCCGGACGAGGGTAATGCATTGTCGCTTGCCCTGTCCGAGGCAATGCAGTGTCTAAGCTAAGGCCACAACGCAACATGACCCAGCGACAGAGGAACAAACCATTCCCGCAGGACTAATAACTCACAAGAAAATCTAATGGGCCATAGACTCCTTTACAGGCATTAAAGCACCTGGACTGGATGGGATATTTGCAGCCATGTTGCAGGTGGCCAAAGAGGTGATCACCCCATGACTTTTCGCTATCTATACGGCATGCTTGAGGACAGGCTATATACCTTTACATTGGATAATTTCCAGAGTTATCTTCCTGCCGAAGGCAGGAAAGTGCAGCTATGTTAGTCCCAAGGTTTATAGACCGATAAGCCTCACCTCCTTTTTACTAAAAACGCTAGAAAAGCTGCTGGAGCTACACATCAAAAAGGAAGTAGGGGGACTGATGTCAGGCAACCAGCATGTCTACACGAAAGGAAATTGGGTAGAAACAGCACTACACTCGCTAGTAGCTAATGTCGAGAAAGCCCTCAATACCAAGAAATATGCACTAGGAGTATTTGTCGATATATCCGGAGTATTCAACAACGTGGCCACAAGCGCAATAGTGGGTCGCTTAGAAGCAACCAACTCACACCCGGCAATCAACCACTGGATATCGGAATGGGGTACCGCCTCCATAGTCAAAGGGGCACACAGAGGCACACCACAAGGTGGAGTACTGTCGCCCCTCCTGTGGAACCTGGTGGTCGACGACCTAATCAAGAGATTCGAAAGGAGAGCCCCAAAAATAACAACCTATGCAGATGACATAAGCATACTTATTACGGGTGTATGTCCATCGACACTCAGCTCCATAATGGAAAACACACTCAGGGAGACATGCGAGTGGGCGAACGAAGTAGGACTCAGCATCAACGCGGACAAGACGGACCTCATCCTCTTCACCAAGAGGTACAAGGTGCCGTCATGGATCCCCCCAAAAATCGATCAAACAAGGCTGACCCCAAAAACACAAGTCAAATACCTTGGCACGGTACTGGACAGGAAGCTGGCATGGAGACCCAATGTAGTGGAAAGGGTGAAGAAGGCTACCATTGAGCTATATGCATCAAAAAAGATGCTCAGCAGCAAATGGGGCCTGTCACCTGCTCTAATGCACTGGATCTACATATCGGTGGTGCACCCAACACTGCTATATGGAGTCTTAGTGTGGTGGCAAGCTACCAGGAAGAAGACGTACCACAAGCTTATGGAAAAGACTCAGCGACAGGCACTGCTCTGCATCACGGGGGCACTGAGACCCACCCCAACAAAAGCACTCAAAACCATACTCGGAATTGACCCCCTGGACATCCACGCTCATCTGACGGCTGGAAAGGCCGCTCAGCGCCTCATTGCGTCGGGAAACATGCAGCCACAAGCATACGGGCATAGTTCAATCGGCAGGGACATGATCAGTAATACTGACTACATGACCCCTCGAACGTGCCTCGACATCAACACAAACGCATTTCTGGGCCCGGAATAGTGGAAAAAAGTCCAGATTCAACATCTCAATAAATATACAGACTGCTCCAAGATGGAAGAAGGAGTAGGAGCTGGCATACACTGCACAGACCCCGAAATAGGGCTGTCATACAAGCTACCAGACCACTGCAGCATATTCCAGGCGGAAGTCTTTGCCATCAGGAAAGCAGCGGAGGTTGCACAACAAACAGGGCGATAACGTGGTCAATCTGTTTGTGGACAGCCAAGCGGCGATAAAATCCATGCAGTCGTCCACGATCAGTTTCAGAAGTGTCCTGGCGAGCAGGGAAGCATTGGACTCACTATGCACGACCAAGTCAGTGCGGATCTATTGGGTTCCCAGCCATCAGGGCATTGAAGGAAATGAAGCGGCGGACGTTCTGGCTAAGAAAGGCATCGGGCTGGCGAGAGAAAGAGCAGAAAACTAGACTAGAAAACGAGAGCAGGTGGAGGAGCACGACCAACTGCAGAGTCTCGAAAATCATGTGCAAAAAGCGCAGCGAGCCACTATCTGCTGCACCTTCCACGGAAAGATTGCAGATTGCTGGTGGGAATACTAACAGGTCACTGCCTGGCCGCATCACACGCAACCAAACTAAACATCATCGACAGGAACATCTGCAAGAAATGCGATGACCCTGGGGCTATCGAAACCCTAGAACATCTAATCTAAGTGAGTTTGGAGACACTTATTTTAAAAGAAGCTATATCCCTGCCATAAGAAAAGTTGAACTTTTCCACCTTGAACTCAGCGGTTTTTAGTTGGCTTTGGATATAAGCCGTCACATCATTTATTGTGGAATCAAGGGCTAGCCGCGAGACAAAAACTTGTCTCTTTGGTGGGATCCCCACCAATCTTGGCACCACAGGCCTATCACCTGTGATGGTAATACCCGGTGGTCCGGGACGTATATTCACTGGTGGGGTCGGAATTGCGGGGACAGCTAATTTAGACATTACGGACACGGACGCTACAAACGATTTTGGCTGCATACCCTCCGACGCGATAAATTCGGCTACCGAATTTTCATCGCCAGCAGCTGTCGTTGCCTTCGGAGTAGCGAACGAAATCAACTGCTGCACTATTGGAGTGGTCGGAGTCAGCTTGTCAGCATCGGCCGGCCGAGGGGCAGTTGGCACATGCAGATCCCGCGGAGTGACCTTTTTGCGCCTAGGAGACTCAGTCAGTAGTTTGAAACTATTAAACTGAGACTCCATGGCTAGGAGCCGATCGTATTGCTCTTTGAAGCCCACGGTCAGCTCCCTAAAGCACTTCCGGGTCTGTCTCATAAAGGCTGCCATCTCCCTTTCAACCGGACGGCATGCCTCACAGCTGTAATGCAAGCCATTTCTTTTAGAGATGGCATCACCCACGAGACCGGAGAACCCGGCGCATTTAGCGTGCACTATGCTATCGCATAGCCAGCAGGGGATACTCGACTGGTCATGGGTGATCTGCTTCTTGCAGGTTTTCTTGGCACAGACAACTGTGTATTCCATTATGAGAAATAAAAAAAATAAAATTGCAAAACAAATATATATCAGACCAGTGTGCCAGATAAACGATAAAAGCGCAATAAGAAAGAGAGGAGAGCGGTTACTGCAGCTTCAGTTGAGAGAGAGAGAGAAAGAGAGAGAGAGAGCGCTACTACACAGAACGTATTGAGAGCGAGAGAGGAAGAACAGTTATGTTAGTTTGGGTAATAGGGAGAGAGTGATAAAGCAATAAAGCAGATCAACTAGGTGAGAGCGGCAGATTTTGATTCTGTGTGTACTTACGAAAAGAAACAACAAAACACAATGACTACCGACACAGGAAAATAATTAAATTATGTCTAAAGGGCGTGAAATCGCGTTTAAGGAAAAGCTCTAAGCAAGCAGGTAATTTAAAGTTTATTTATATTGGTATATTCAAAAAACACCGGATGTTTATAAAAGATAAAAGGCAGATAAGCGGAGCGCAAAACAAAAACACGTCAGATGGCTACAAAGTGTCTTGTCTTTACTTGTTTCCACTTTTCTTGGTACCAAGCACATTCCTACCAAGACCACTGGTGCGCGCTATGGGCTTCGTGAAGGCTCTATGAGATCCTGTCTTATCAGCTTATCATCTATCTCCCGATTTATTATCTCCATTTGTGCGGGGTTGCGGGGATAATACCTCTGTTTGATGGGTCTGTCATCTTTTAGGTATGTTCTGTGTGTCGTTATGCTGCTCACTCCCTTCAGTGTTTCGAATTTTTGTATTTCTGACGCAATCCACTTCTCTAGGTCTTCCTCTGCTGTCTCTGGTTGTGTGCTCCTTACGTGTTCTTCCGCTTGAACCGTAATGGGTCCCTTGCCGATCATTACTGTTGCCTGGCCGCACGTTATTGTTGTGCCCGTGCTCTCTAGAAAATCCATTCCAAGAATTGGGTTGTCTGGTAACCCGGTCATTATCAGAAATGTTTGCTTGGACGTTCGTCCACCTAGTTCCACCGTTGTTTCGAATCTTCGTGTTGTCTTGCGTGTGCTCCCATCTGCCAGTCTTATTACTCGCCGTTCGTCTTCTTCGGTTCCTTCGTTCTTCAGTCTCCTTGCCGTCTCTTCGCTGATCATACATCTTGATGCCCCTGTGTCGATGATCACCTCCTTCATCTGCCTGCCGATCCTTGCCCAGCCCAGAAGTTCCTTGTCCTTGTGTATTAGACTTGTTGCCTCCCGCTTGTGTTGATCTGGGCTTCGGGAGCTTGGCGGTTGACTCCCGAGCCCTGAACGTTTCCCAGCGGCTTTCTACAGCATTCTATAGTCCGGACCCCTTGTTTGTTACAGGTCCAGCAATATAGGACTGTTTTTTTGTTGCAAACCCTTGCCCCGTGGCCGTTCTCCCCGCACCGGCGGCATTTTTGTCCCCATTGTGGCTGTTGTTCTGTCGTGCTGTACGGTGGTTGTTAGCTCCATTGCCGTCCGTTAACCTTGGACAGTCCCGCTTCTGTCTCTAACCTTTCGAATTCTTCCGCCGTGGTCATGAATTCTGATCTCTAGCTTCTTTTGCTCCGCGTATGTTCCAAACCTCATTAACTTCCTTAGCACTTGTACATACTCCCTTACTGTCTCCATCTCCGTTTGTTTGCGGTTTGCCACCTGTTTCTCGAGCTCCTCCTGGTACCTGGGAGATATGAAGTTCTCCTTTAGTCCTTCCTTCACTTCCTCCCATGTGCTTACGGGCGCCGGCTTTGTATGCCACCAATCCAATGCGCTTTCCTCCAATATTATTGGCATTGCGAACACCAAGTGGTCGTTTTCCACTCCATATGTCTCTGCTAGCTCTTCCATCCTGCTCAGGAACTCCAGCAGATCTCCTCTTCCCGTGTAGGTTGTATCCCATTTGCGTTTCCGTATCTGCTTCTGGAATAGAGCTTTTTTCCTTCCTGATCTGGTTTCTCCTTGCGGTTCCTCTGTCGTTATTTGTATCTGAGCACATTTTTGCGGCGATTGCTGCCTTTGGCTCTTTTTGGCTTGCATTGCTGCTAGTTGTTCTAGTCTTTCGTGTATTTGAGCCGGAAGGTCTGTTCTCTCCATGAATTGTGATAACTGCTTCCTTAAGATTTCTACTTTTTCTAGCTTCTCCAAGCCGAATTCCTCGCAGTAGCCCTGTAGCTCTGCCTTTGTTGCTTGGTTGATCCACTGCTTTGCCATCTTGACCACTTCTGAGACACTATTATGCTACCACAACCTGCTCGGGCGCCACTGTGACGTTCCGCGGCCGGGGTATGCTCGTCTTGCCGGGTTCACAGAAATTTCTGTTGATTTCTGGATGTGGTAGCTGTAATAATGCTTTGGGTTCAAGAATAAGGCGTAGGGAGGGTTAAGCAGTATAATAAAAATTAAGTTTTATTGTTCGGAATTGATACAGAAATGTTGGCAGAGGTGATACTAGGTCTCGGGTAGGGGTCTTCCTTCGAGGTCTTCCTTCGGGGTCTTCCTTCGTGTTTGGCTAATCGGCCGCACGTGGCTCTTCGCTTCGTGCAGATCGTGAATGGTCGTCGGTTGGCCGCTCCTATGGGAAGAATCGCGGCAGCGGTGACCACACTCTGAGGCGAAGGCTTGTGGTAGAGGTGAAAACTCTCTGGGGGGATGAATAGTGCAGAGGTGAATACTCTCTGGGCAAACGATTTAGTGACAGAGGTGAATGGGAGAAACTAGTTGCAGAGGTAAATACTCTCTGTGGAGACGTGTTATGACAGAGGTGAATACTCTCTGGGGAGACGTATAGTTGCAGAGGTAAGTACTCTCTGTAGAGACGTGTTATGACAGAGGTGAATAGTCTCTGGGGAGACGAATAGTTGCCGAGGTAAGTACTCTCTGTAGAGACGTGTTATGACAGAGGTGAATACTCTCTGGGGAGACGAATAGTTGCAGTGGTAAGTACTCTCTGTAGAGACGTGTTATGACAGAGGTGAATACTCTCTGGGGAGACGAATAGTTGCAGAGGTAAATACTCTCTGTAGAGACGTGTTATGACAGAGGTGAATACTCTCTGGGGAGACGAATAGTTGCAGAGGTAAGTACTCTCTGTAGAGACGTGTTATGACAGAGGTGAATACTCTCTGAGGAGACGAATAGTTGCAGTGGTAAGTACTCTCTGTAGAGACGTGTTATGATAGAGGTGAATAGTCTCTGGGGAGACGAATAGTTGCAGAGGTAAATACTCTCTGTAGAGACGTGTTATGACAGAGGTGAATAGTCTCTGGGGAGACAAATAGTTGCCGAGGTAAGTACTCTCTGTAGAGACGTGTTATGACAGAGGTGAATACTCTCTGGGGAGACGAATAGTTGCAGAGGTAAGTACTTTTTGTAGAGACGTGTTATGACAGAGGTGAATACTCTCTGGGGAGACGAATAGTTGCAGAGGTAAATACTCTCTGTAGAGACGTGTTATGACAGAGGTGAATACTCTCTGCGGAGACGAATAGTTGCAGTGGTAAGTACTCTCTGTTGAGACGTGTTATTACAGAGGTGAATACTCTCTGAGGAGACGAATAGTTGCAGTGGTAAGTACTCTCTGTAGAGACGTGTTATGACAGAGGTGAATACTCTCTGGGGAGACGAATAGTTGCAGAGGTAAATACTCTCTGTAGAGACGTGTTATTACAGAGGTGAATACTCTCTGGGGAGACGAATAGTTGCAGAGGTAAGTACTCTCTGTAGAGACGTGTTATGACAGAGGTGAATACTCTCTGGGGAGACGAATAGTTGCAGAGGTAAGTACTCTCTGTAGAGACGTGTTATGACAGAGGTGAATACTCTCTGGGGAGACGAATAGTTGCAGAGGTAAATACTCTCTGTAGAGACGTGTTATGACAGAGGTGAATACTCTCTGGGGAGACGAATAGTTGCAGAGGTAAGTACTCTCTGTAGAGACGTGTTATGACAGAGGTGAATACTCTCTGGGGAGACGAATAGTTGCCGAGGTAAGTACTCTCTGTAGAGAAGTGGTATGACAGAGGTGAATACTCTCTGGGGAGAAGGATAGTGCAGAGGTAAATACTCTCTGTAGAGACGTGTTATGACAGAGGTGAATACTCTCTGGGGAGACGAATAGTTGCAGAGGTAAGTACTCTCTGTAGAGACGTGTTATGACAGAGGTGAATACTCTCTGGGGAGACGAATAGTTGCAGAGGTAAATACTCTCTGTAGAGAAGTGTTATGACAGAGATGAATACTCTCTGGGGAGACGAATAGCTGCCGAGGTAAGTACTCTCTGTAGAGACGTGGTATGACAGAGGTGAATACTCTCTGGGGAGAAGGATAGTGCAGAGGTAAATACTCTCTGTGGAGAAAGGTTCAGGACGGGGAAATGTATTAAGAAACGGGCAAACGGAAAAAGCAGGGCTTTTACCATTGGTACGAGCACCGTTTATAAAATATATTAGGAAGTTAATCCCAGGCTGTTCCGAGTTGGACTGCCCCGATTCGAGCTGGCGAGGCTTCTTTTATTGCCGAAAGTCAGCTGTTGGTCGGCGGCTTTTGAACTAGTGCGTGCCCCTGACATGCCTTACGATTTCTGGGTCCCAGCTAATGGTGTGCCCGTTGGTGCACATGCTCCGGTCACACAGGCCCGTGTGCAGTGTGACCGTTTACGGTCCGGTGCTGGTCCCACTGGCCTTTTTTTAGCGCGTACTTTAAAGCTGCTGGTTTTCTTTCGTGACGAGTCTTTTTATTCAAATACAATACTTCATAATTCATATCACACTTCAATACCCAGTCTATTTGTTGTGGCGCTGGAGCCGTTGTGTACGGTGCTGGGCGTCACACTCCCCCCTCCTCCCCTAGGCGGTTGTACTCCATTTTCTTGTGCAGGTACCAGGGCCCGATGCGCACGTCCCCGGCTCGCCCGATCTGTACCCAGAACGTTTCTTTGCCTCTCCATAGCCGGAATCGTCGCTGCGCGTGCGGGTGTCTGGAGCACAGGTTATCGTGTACTGCTCCTATATGCCTTGTGGCCAGTTGATGACCCGCCGGCACGTCCCACTCGGTGGGGATGCTGCCCGGTTCGTCATCCCAGTTGTCTGGCTCGCGGTGTTCTTCCTGTGGCGTTGCTGGTCCAAGGTCCAGGATGTCCCAGTCTTCCTCCTCTACCTGCTGGGCCCATGTGAGCTTCGATGGCGGAGTCGGCTGCAAAAGCGTTGGCATCACTCACTCCTCTTCTTACTGGGGTGCCCGTAGTGCTCTGGCTCTGAGTTCTGCTGCTGTCGGTGCTCTGCCGTTTGTACCGTGCCTGGTCTGCTATCCCTCTGTACTTTATGGGTTCTCCTAGGCGTTGTCACCTTCGTGCCCGACACTCTCATCCGTTACCCTAACGGCGGTGCCAGTGTCTGCGTCCTCCTCCCTTTGGTATTTTCCGCCAGTATGTGCTGTTTGAATCGTTTTGCCGTTGCTTCTAATTTTGTATCCATGACTCTAAAACGATAGAGAGATGGTTCTGTTATTGCCTTTGTTGTTTTTGTCGTTGTCGTTTTCAGCTGAGAGATGTGCGCTCTTAATTTTTTGTCAGTATTGTCGTTTTTGACAGTTACAATCACCGGGGAAATTAGTTCGAGGATCTGACAGGGGCCGTCGTATTTCGTTTCCAGTTTTGTCGTCGTTTTGTTGATTTTTTTCGACAGTGAGTGTGTTTTCACCCATACCACGTCCCCTACTTTGGGCCGCGATTCTCGTTTCCTTAAATTGTAGTGTCTTGTTTGTTTTGCTGCTGCTTCTTCCATATTTTGTCTGTCCACTGCTTCTGCCTCTTGTCGTGTTTCTGATTTTTCTCGTTGTATGTCGTCGAATCCTGATCCTATGGTCACTTCGTCGAATAGGTTCCCTGGCAGCCATTTGTTGTGTTTTCCTGCGGCAAACTGTGCGATCATCGTTTTCAGTGTCCTGTTTGCCCGCTCCATTGGGTTTTCTTGTGGTGTGTATGGTGCTGTGAACCTTTGTTTTATACCCCAAATTTCCATTACTTCTTTCGTCTTTCGGCTCGTGAATTGGACTCCGTTGTCCGAAATCAGCTGTCGCCTGTTTAGCCGGTGTGACCACCACCCATTTGGAAAACTTATCGATAAACACGATCATTACCGTGTTTCCATGCGAAGTGGTCCGACGAAATCGACACATATCGACTCCCACGGTGCGTTCGCTATTTTTGTCAACACTTTCCCTGCTGCCACTTGTTGTGAACTTTTATGTTTCTGGCAACTATCGCATGCTCGTACAAATTTGGTCACATCTTTACTTAGCCCTGGCCAGAAATATCGTTGTCGTATCCGATGATTCGTCTTCCGTATTCATAGGTGTAGTGCCGTTGGGTTGGAATGGTTCTCTTCCAGTACCCGGAAGCGTTCGTGTTTCGGTACACATAGTTTCCATGCTTGAGCGTCCTCGTCGGTGTGGTCAGGTATGTGCCTATAAAGTCTCCCATGCTTTATCACAAAGTCGGGTATTTCCTTCGGGTTTGTCTTTACTTTTTTTACTTTAGGACGTTGATATGCAATGACTGCACCATCAAGTGGCCCAAGCGACACCAGCCAATGGCTGTTACGCGCGGATCCCAGGCAAGAACGCAGCCCACCTCCCGCCCAACCGACCGAGGGGCGCTGCCGCATAACGCGCGACTCGTTAACCGAACCGATCGCGGACATGCAGGAAAGATAGGTGTTAGACTAGTGTTCGAGGAAAAGTAGAACTAATCTAACTAAAGAAACGAAGTAATTACTAATTTCGGGAAAGATGTAAGAGTATCAGTAATTTAAGACTAGGAAGGGAGTTAGCGGTAGATATAATATGGCAGAGGGAATTATAATCCGAGCATAGGACCCTAAATGGTTCGTGCAAGGAGTAATTCGATCTACAAAGCGGAAGAAACAAGGGTGTATAATTTCTAGTGCTTCTAATAGGAATCGTGAAGTTTATGCGGCTCAACAGGTCAGGGCTATCTACGTCACCCTTGATCAAGATGTGCACAAAAATCACACCAAGCATTTTCCTAAGATTAGCTAAGGTTGGAAGGTTTATTAAAAGCAATCTATTAAAGTAAGACGGCAGTCTCACACTTGCATCCCAGTTGAGGCCGCGAAGAGCAAAAAGTAAAAAGTTTTTCTGAACTGATCCTATACGGTCCCGATGTACGTTGTACTGAGGGCACCATACACAAGAGCCGTATTCTAAAATCGCACGAACCAGAGAGGTGTAGAGAGTCTTTGTTATATAGGGGTCGTCAAATTCCTTTGACCACCTCTTTATAAACCTAAGCACGCTCATGGCCTTATTCACCATGGTAGAAATGTGTTCTGAAAACTTTAACTTGGGATCTAATAGAACACCAAGATCATCAACCCGGGTAATTCTCTCAAGAGAACCACCACAAAGGGTGTTAGGAACCAGAAAGGCGCTGGAGCGATGAAAAGTCATTACTTTACATTTTGAAGCATTAAGGTTTAATAAATTTGCACAACACCAAGACTGAAATCTATCGAGATCGGATTGCAACCTGGATTGGAAAGAAATGTCATTATACTGGACACAGAGCTTAACATCATCCGCATGCATAAGTACTCGAGAGTATGTTAATACAGAAGGTAGGTCATTTATAAAGAGTGTAAAGAGTAAGGGGCTTAGATGGCTGCCCTGAGGTACACCCGAAGTCACCATAACTGGAGAGGACAGGGAGTTTTTGAAAAGGACTCTTTGAGACCTAGAACAAAGCTAGCTAGAGATCCATCTCAGGAGATTGGGCGGGAACCCTAGAAGGTCGAGCTTTTGTGCTAGGAGGGAATGGTTTACAGAGTCGAACGCTTTACTAAAATCGGTGTAAACAACATCCGTCTGCAGATTACCTTGAAAGCCTTTTATTATAAAGGAGGTAAACTCCAATAAATTTGTTGTGGTTGATCTCCGCCTTATAAATCCATGTTGAGATGGAGATATAAGTGATCTGCATAGATGCTGCAGGTGCGGAGTTAAAATTTTCTCAAACACTTTAGGAATAGCGGATAACTTAGATTTACCTCTATAGTTCATTGCATCAGACTTGCTACCTTTCTTATGGAGAGGAATTATATAGGACTCCTTCCATATCGGGGGAAAGCATGAAGAATTTATGGATAGGTTGAATAGTTTAAGCAACGGCCCACACAGAGACTCGGCACAGTACCTGAGTACACAGCCGGGAACTCCGTCCGGACCCGGTGAGAACACCGGCTTTACTGTTCGTAGATCATGAAGCAACGAGCTTTCATTTAGCAAAGGACTGAAAATGCCGTTCGACCTCGGTAAACCGTATGGATACGGCTGACCAGAGTAAACGTCTTGCGAATAGGTAGTTTTGAAAAAACGGGCAAAAAGATCGGCAATTGCCTGATCATTATCTGCCGACGTATAACGGAAGGACAGCGAGGATGGGTGTGCGGACGTTCTACGCTTACTGTTTACAAAGTTGTAGAACTGTTTGGGGTCCTTAGAAAAACGTATCCTGCATCGAGATAGGTAATTCTGATAGCATTAAGCGTTACGAACTGAAAATTTTGACGGAGCTTTTACATAATGAGAAAGAGAAGAAGGAAAGCCAACTTCTTCAAATTTTTTATATCGTCTTGATTTTAAGTTTTTTATATGGGATAACTCCTTGGTAAGCCAAGGGAGTTTTCTTGATCTAATCGGACAGGAAAGTGGGACAAGTCATGACGTGCCATGGGTACCAGGCTATTAGACTCATTTGCCGAAGACCAAACAATTCCTGACAAGTCACCAAGAACTATCATGTGATCTTTGTCAGATAGCAAGGAAGAGATAGCGGTTAAGGCGGACAAATGCTGCTCGTAAATTGCGATATCCGAAGAAGGTGGAATATACGAATTAGTTATGAAAACTGAGAAAGCGGAAAGAATCAGTTTTACACACAGAATTTCCAGTTCCTGCTGGATCTGGACTGTGAAAAGTTCCGACGTGAAGTTTGAGTCCACAGCAAGCAGAACCCCTCCTGCACGTCGAGACGAACGATCATTTCTATAAGTTGTGTACCGACCTGCCAAAACTTCGGAACTAAGAATGTCCGGCTTTACTCCTAGGTTTCGGTAAACACAATAACGTGGGATGCAAATGCGACACTATCCTGGAAAAGAATGCTGAGCTTACTACGCAACCCTCCACGAGGGTGCCGGCTAGGCAATGGACACTGCATTATCCCGGACGAGGGTAATGCATTGTCGCTTGCCCTGTCCGAGGCAATGCAGTGTCTAAGCTAAGGCCACAACGCAACATGACCCAGCGACAGAGGAACAAACCATCCCCGCAGGACTAATAACTCACAAGAAAATCTAATGGGCCATAGACTCCTTTACAGGCATTAAAGCACCTGGACTGGATGGGATATTTGCAGCCATGTTGCAGGTGGCCAAAGAGGTGATCACCCCATGACTTTTCGCTATCTATACGGCATGCTTGAGGACAGGCTATATACCTTTACATTGGAGAACTTCAAGAGTTGTCTTCCTGCCGAAGGCAGGAAAGTGCAGCTATGTTAGTCCCAAGGTTTATAGACCGATAAGCCTCACCTCCTTTTTACTAAAAACGCTAGAAAAGCTGCTGGAGCTACACATCAAAAAGGAAGTAGGGGGACTGATGTCAGGTAACCAGCATGTCTACACGAAAGGAAATTGGGTAGAAACAGCACTACACTCGCTAGTAGCTAATGTCGAGAAAGCCCTCAATACCAAGAAATATGCACTAGGAGTATTTGTCGATATATCCGGAGTATTCAACAACGTGGCCACAAGCGCAATAGTGGGTCGCTTAGAAGCAACCAACGCACACCCGGCAATCAACCACTGGATAAAGAATCTCCTAAGTTGTAGACGGGTGCAATCGGAATGGGGTACCGCCTCCATAGTCAAAGGGGCACACAGAGGCACACCACAAGGTGAAGTACTGTCGCCCCTCCTGTGGAACCTGGTGGTCGACGACCTAATCAAGAGATTCGAAAGGAGAGCCCCAAAAATAACAACCTATGCAGATGACATAAGCATACTTATTACGGGTGTATGTCTATCGACACTCAGCTCCATAATGGAAAACACACTCAGGGAGACATGCGAGTGGGCGAACGAAGTAGGACTCAGCATCAACGCGGACAAGACGGACCTCATCCTCTTCACCAAGAGGTACAAGGTGCCATCATGGATCCCCCCAAAAATCGATCAAACAAGGCTGACCCCAAAAACACAAGTCAAATACCTTGGCACGGTACTGGACAGGAAGCTGGCATGGAGACCCAATGTAGTGGAAAGGGTGAAGAAGGCTACCATTGAGCTATATGCATCAAAAAAGATGCTCAGCAGCAAATGGGGCCTGTCACCTGCTCTAATGCACTGGATCTACATATCGGTGGTGCACCCAACACTGCTATATGGAGTCTTAGTGTGGTGGCAAGCTACCAGGAAGAAGACGTACCACAAGCTTATGGAAAAGACTCAGCGACAGGCACTGCTCTGCATCACGGGGGCACTGAGACCCACCCCAACAAAAGCACTCAAAACCATACTCGGAATTGACCCCCTGGACATCCACGCTCATCTGACGGCTGGAAAGGCCGCTCAGCGCCTCATTGCGTCGGGAAACATGCAGCCACAAGCATACGGGCATAGTTCAATCGGCAGGGACATGATCAGTAATACTGACTACATGACCCCTCGAACGTGCCTCGACATCAACACAAACGCATTTCTGGGCCCGGAATAGTGGAAAAAAGTCCAGATTCAACATCTCAATAAATATACAGACTGCTCCAAGATGGAAGAAGGAGTAGGAGCTGGCATACACTGCACAGACCCCGAAATAGGGCTGTCATACAAGCTACCAGACCACTGCAGCATATTCCAGGCGGAAGTCTTTGCCATCAGGAAAGCAGCGGAGGTTGCACAACAAACAGGGCGATAACGTGGTCAATCTGTTTGTGGACAGCCAAGCGGCGATAAAATCCATGCAGTCGTCCACGATCAGTTTCAGAAGTGTCCTGGCGAGCAGGGAAGCATTGGACTCACTATGCACGACCAAGTCAGTGCGGATCTATTGGGTTCCCAGCCATCAGGGCATTGAAGGAAATGAAGTGGCGGACGTTCTGGCTAAGAAAGGCATCGGGCTGGCGAGAGAAAGAGCAGAAAACTAGACTAGAAAACGAGAGCAGGTGGAGGAGCACGACCAACTGCAGAGTCTCGAAAATCATGTGCAAAAAGCGCAGCGAGCCACTATCTGCTGCACCTTCCACGGAAAGATTGCAGATTGCTGGTGGGAATACTAACAGGTCACTGCCTGGCCGCATCACACGCAACCAAACTAAACATCATCGACAGGAACATCTGCAAGAAATGCGATGACCCTGGGGCTATCGAAACCCTAGAACATCTAATCTAAGTGAGTTTGGAGACACTTATTTTAAAAGAAGCTATATCCCTGCCATAAGAAAAGTTGAACTTTTCCACCTTGAACTCAGCGGTTTTTAGTTGGCTTTGGATATAAGCCGTCACATCATTTATTGTGGAATCAAGGGCTAGCCGCGAGACAAAAACTTGTCTCTTTGGTGGGATCCCCACCAATCTTGGCACCACAGGCCTATCACCTGTGATGGTAATACCCGGTGGTCCGGGACGTATATTCACTGGTGGGGTCGGAATTGCGGGGACAGCTAATTTAGACATTACGGACACGGACGCTACAAACGATTTTGGCTGCATACCCTCCGACGCGATAAATTCGGCTACCGAATTTTCATCGCCAGCAGCTGTCGTTGCCTTCGGAGTAGCGAACGAAATCAACTGCTGCACTATTGGAGTGGTCGGAGTCAGCTTGTCAGCATCGGCCGGCCGAAGGGCAGTTGGCACATGCAGATCCCGCGGAGTGACCTTTTTGCGCCTAGGAGACTCAGTCAGTAGTTTGAAACTATTAAACTGAGACTCCATGGCTAGGAGCCGATCGTATTGCTCTTTGAAGCCCACGGTCAGCTCCCTAAAGCCCTTCCGGGTCTGTCTCATAAAGGCTGCCATCTCCCTTTCAACCGGACGGCATGCCTCACAGCTGTAATGCAAGCCATTTCTTTTAGAGATGGCATCACCCACGAGACCGGAGAACCCGGCGCATTTAGCGTGCACTATACTATCGCATAGCCAGCAGGGGATACTCGGCTGGTCATGGGTGATCTGCTTCTTGCAGGTTTTCTTGGCACAGACAACTGTGTATTCCATCATGAGAAATAAAAAAAATAAAATTGCAAAACAAATATATATCAGACCAGTGTGCCAGATAAACGATAAAAGCGCAATAAGAAAGAGAGGAGAGCGGTTACTGCAGCTTCAGTTGAGAGAGAGAGAGAAAGAGAGAGAGAGAGCGCTACTACACAGAACGTATTGAGAGCGAGAGAGGAAGAACAGTTATGTTAGTTTGGGTAATAGGGAGAGAGTGATAAAGCAGATCAACTAGGTGAGAGCGGCAGATTTTGATTCTGTGTGTACTTACGAAAAGAAACAACAAAACACAATGACTACCGACACAGGAAAATAATTAAATTATGTCTAAAGGGCGTGAAATCGCGTTTAAGGAAAAGCTCTAAGCAAGCAGGTAATTTAAAGTTTATTTATATTGGTATATTCAAAAAACACCGGATGTTTATAAAAGATAAAAGGCAGATAAGCGGAGCGCAAAACAAAAACACGTCAGATGGCTACAAAGTGTCTTGTCTTTACTTGTTTCCACTTTTCTTGGTACCAAGCACATTCCTACCAAGACCACTGGTGCGCGCTATGGGCTTCGTGAAGGCTCTATGAGATCCTGTCTTATCAGCTTATCATCTATCTCCCGATTTATTATCTCCATTTGTGCGGGGTTGCGGGGATAATACCTCTGTTTGATGGGTCTGTCATCTTTTAGGTATGTTCTGTGTGTCGTTATGCTGCTCACTCCCTTCATTGTTTCGAATTTTTGTATTTCTGACGCAATCCACTTCTCTAGGTCTTCCTCTGCTGTCTCTGGTTGTGTGCTCCTTACGTGTTCTTCCGCTTGAACCGTAATGGGTCCCTTGCCGATCATTACTGTTGCCTGGCCGCACGTTATTGTTGTGCCCGTGCTCTCTAGAAAATCCATTCCAAGAATTGGGTTGTCTGGTAACCCGGTCATTATCAGAAATGTTTGCTTGGACGTTCGTCCACCTAGTTCCACCGTTGTTTCGAATCTTCGTGTTGTCTTGCGTGTGCTCCCATCTGCCAGTCTTATTACTCGCCGTTCGTCTTCTTCGGTTCCTTCGTTCTTCAGTCTCCTTGCCGTCTCTTCGCTGATCATACATCTTGATGCCCCTGTGTCGATGATCACCTCCTTCATCTGCCTGCCGATCCTTGCCCAGCCCAGAAGTTCCTTGTCCTTGTGTATTAGACTTGTTGCCTCCCGCTTGTGTTGATCTGGGCTTCGGGAGCTTGGCGGTTGACTCCCGAGCCCTGAACGTTTCCCAGCGGCTTTCTACAGCATTCTATAGTCCGGACCCCTTGTTTGTTACAGGTCCAGCAATATAGGACTGTTTTTTTGTTGCAAACCCTTGCCCCGTGGCCGTTCTCCCCGCACCGGCGGCATTTTTGTCCCCATTGTGGCTGTTGTTCTGTCGTGCTGTACGGTGGTTGTTAGCTCCATTGCCGTCCGTTAACCTTGGACAGTCCCGCTTCTGTCTCTAACCTTTCGAATTCTTCCGCCGTGGTCATGAATTCTGATCTCTAGCTTCTTTTGCTCCGCGTATGTTCCAAACCTCATTAACTTCCTTAGCACTTGTACATACTCCCTTACTGTCTCCATCTCCGTTTGTTTGCGGTTTGCCACCTGTTTCTCGAGCTCCTCCTGGTACCTGGGAGATATGAAGTTCTCCTTTAGTCCTTCCTTCACTTCCTCCCATGTGCTTACGGGCGCCGGCTTTGTATGCCACCAATCCAATGCGCTTTCCTCCAATATTATTGGCATTGCGAACACCAAGTGGTCGTTTTCCACTCCATATGTCTCTGCTAGCTCTTCCATCCTGCTCAGGAACTCCAGCAGATCTCCTCTTCCCGTGTAGGTTGTATCCCATTTGCGTTTCCGTATCTGCTTCTGGAATAGAGCTTTTTTCCTTCCTGATCTGGTTTCTCCTTGCGGTTCCTCTGTCGTTATTTGTATCTGAGCACATTTTTGCGGCGATTGCTGCCTTTGGCTCTTTTTGGCTTGCATTGCTGCTAGTTGTTCTAGTCTTTCGTGTATTTGAGCCGGAAGGTCTGTTCTCTCCATGAATTGTGATAACTGCTTCCTTAAGATTTCTACTTTTTCTAGCTTCTCCAAGCCGAATTCCTCGCAGTAGCCCTGTAGCTCTGCCTTTGTTGCTTGGTTGATCCACTGCTTTGCCATCTTGACCACTTCTGAGACACTATTATGCTACCACAACCTGCTCGGGCGCCACTGTGACGTTCCGCGGCCGGGGTATGCTCGTCTTGCCGGGTTCACAGAAATTTCTGTTGATTTCTGGATGTGGTAGCTGTAATAATGCTTTGGGTTCAAGAATAAGGCGTAGGGAGGGTTAAGCAGTATAATAAAAATTAAGTTTTATTGTTCGGAATTGATACAGAAATGTTGGCAGAGGTGATACTAGGTCTCGGGTAGGGGTCTTCCTTCGAGGTCTTCCTTCGGGGTCTTCCTTCGTGTTTGGCTAATCGGCCGCACGTGGCTCTTCGTTTCGTGCAGATCGTGAATGGTCGTCGGTTGGCCGCTCCTATGGGAAGAATCGCGGCAGCGGTGACCACACTCTGAGGCGAAGGCTTGTGGTAGAGGTGAAAACTCTCTGGGGGGATGAATAGTGCAGAGGTGAATACTCTCTGGGCAAACGATTTAGTGACAGAGGTGAATGGGAGAAACTAGTTGCAGAGGTAAATACTCTCTGTGGAGACGTGTTATGACAGAGGTGAATACTCTCTGGGGAGACGTATAGTTGCAGAGGTAAGTACTCTCTGTAGAGACGTGTTATGACAGAGGTGAATAGTCTCTGGGGAGACGAATAGTTGCCGAGGTAAGTACTCTCTGTAGAGACGTGTTATGACAGAGGTGAATACTCTCTGGGGAGACGAATAGTTGCAGTGGTAAGTACTCTCTGTAGAGACGTGTTATGACAGAGGTGAATACTCTCTGGGGAGACGAATAGTTGCAGAGGTAAATACTCTCTGTAGAGACGTGTTATGACAGAGGTGAATACTCTCTGGGGAGACGAATAGTTGCAGAGGTAAGTACTCTCTGTAGAGACGTGTTATGACAGAGGTGAATACTCTCTGAGGAGACGAATAGTTGCAGTGGTAAGTACTCTGTGTAGAGACGTGTTATGATAGAGGTGAATAGTCTCTGGGGAGACGAATAGTTGCCGAGGTAAGTACTCTCTGTAGAGACGTGTTATGACAGAGGTGAATACTCTCTGGGGAGACGAATAGTTGCAGTGGTAAGTACTCTCTGTAGAGACGTGTTATGACAGAGGTGAATACTCTCTGGGGAGACGTATAGTTGCAGAGGTAAGTACTCTCTGTAGAGACGTGTTATGACAGAGGTGAATAGTCTCTGGGGAGACGAATAGTTGCAGTGGTAAGTACTCTCTGTAGAGACGTGTTATGACAGAGGTGAATACTCTCTGGGGAGACGTATAGTTGCAGAGGTAAGTACTCTCTGTAGAGACGTGTTATGACAGAGGTGAATAGTCTCTGGGGAGACGAATAGTTGCAGAGGTAAATACTCTCTGTAGAGACGTGTTATGACAGAGGTGAATACTCTCTGGGGAGACGAATAGTTGCAGAGGTAAGTACTCTCTGTAGAGACGTGTTATGACAGAGGTGAATACTCTCTGGGGAGACGAATAGTTGCAGTGGTAAGTACTCTCTGTGGAGACGTGTTATGATAGAGGTGAATAGTCTCTGGGGAGACGAATAGTTGCAGAGGTAAATACTCTCTGTAGAGACGTGTTATGACAGAGGTGAATAGTCTCTGGGGAGACGAATAGTTGCCGAGGTAAGTACTCTCTGTAGAGACGTGTTATGACAGAGGTGAATACTCTCTGGGGAGACGAATAGTTGCAGAGGTAAGTACTTTTTGTAGAGACGTGTTATGACAGAGGTGAATACTCTCTGGGGAGACGAATAGTTGCAGAGGTAAATACTCTCTGTAGAGACGTGTTATTACAGAGGTGAATACTCTCTGGGGAGACGAATAGTTGCAGAGGTAAGTACTCTCTGTAGAGACGTGTTATGACAGAGGTGAATACTCTCTGGGGAGACGAATAGTTGCAGTGGTAAGTACTCTCTGTAGAGACGTGTTATGACAGAGGTGAATACTCTCTGGGGAGACGAATAGTTGCAGAGGTAAATACTCTCTGTAGAGACGTGTTATGACAGAGGTGAATACTCTCTGGGGAGACGAATAGTTGCCGAGGTAAGTACTCTCTGTAGAGAAGTGGTATGACAGAGGTGAATACTCTCTGGGGAGAAGGATAGTGCAGAGGTAAATACTCTCTGTGGAGAAAGTTTCAGGACGGGGAAATGTATTAAGAAACGGGCAAGCGGAAAAAGCAGGGCTTTTACTATTGGTACGAGCACCGTTTATAAAATATATTGGGAAGTTAATCCCAGGCTGTTCCGAGTTGGACTGCCCCGATTCGAGCTGGCGAGGCTTCTTTTATTGCCGAAAGTCAGCTGTTGGTCGGCGGCTTTGGAACTAGTGCGTGCCCCTGACATGCCTTACGCTTTCTGGATCCCAGCTGATGGTGTGCCCGTTGGTGCACGTGCTCCGGTTACACAGGCCCGTGTTCAGTGTGACCGGTTACGGTCCGGTGCTGGTCCCACTGGCCTTTTTTTAGCGCGTACTTTAAAGCTGCTGGTTTTCTTTCGGTACGAGTCTTTTTATTCAAATACAATACTTCATAGTTCATATCACACTTCAATATCCAGTCTATTTGTTGTGGCGCGGTGCTGGGCGTCACAGCTGACCACAAGGCTTTGCGGAATGGAGAGCAGGTGCAGCCATCGAGCTCTAATTCATCGCTCGCACCATTTCTGGATGAACATGGACTGTTACGCGTCGGTGGACGGTGGGCGAACTCATCACTTGATTTCAACGCGCGGCACTTCGGCTGTAATTGTGCATTTTCATGAGCAGAACTTGAACGCTGGACCACGATCATTAATCGCACTAATTCGTCATGAGTATTGGCCAATTGGAGGGCGCAAGACTAAGGCAAATGTCGTAAATCGCTGCACAAGATGTTTCAAGGCCAAGCCGCGTTTACTTAGCATATCATGGCTGGCCTGCCAAAAGAGCGTGTGAATGCAACTTGCGCCTTTGCTGTTACCGGCGTAGATTTTTGTGGTCCGTTCTTTTACAAGAGTGAGGTGCGGACCACACCACCCATCAAATGCTACATTTGCGTATTTATTTGTTTTGCCACCAAGGCCGTACACTTGGAGCTAGTGCAGGATTTGTCAATGCCAGCGTTCATTAGCGCGCTCAAGCGGTTCATTTGTACTCGTGATCAGCCAAGGTTGATTTGGTCTGATAACGCAACTAACTTCGTTGAAGCTATGAACAAGCTAGCGGAGCTGAAAAAACTGTTCCTCTCTGAAAAGCACCAGAAGACAGTTCAGGAGTTTTGCGTCGCAGATCACATCGACTGGCGCTTTATTCCCCCTCGCTCTCCCCACTTTGGCGGGCTCTGGGAGGCAGCGGTGAAGACAGCCAAGCATCACTTCTACCGTTCGCCTCCAGTTCAGTACTTTGCTTCGATGACCTGAGAACCCTCGTGTGCCATATAACTGCTATAGTCAACTCAAGACCATTACTTCCCTTTTCAGAGCATCCCGACGAGTTGGACGTGCTAACACCTGCGCATTTCCTGAGTACGGCGCCGATTCTTATGTTTGCAGAGCCAGATGTAACCAGACTAAACCTCAATCGTCTTGATCGCTGGCAGCAGGTCAACTTTCTGCAGCAGACGTTTTGGTCCCGCTGGCGAGAGGAGTACCTCACCCTTAGTAAAGAACGAGAACCTGCCTCCCCTTAAGTGGCCATTGAGAAGGTTGACAAAGCTAATCGTCGGGAAGGATGTGGTTCCCAGTGTAGCTGAGCTCAAAACGGCTACTGGGATTACCACAAGGGCCATCGCGAAGCTGTGTATGCTGCCAAAGAAGGATGTCGAAAACCCATGCTCTTCAACGGGCAGCATAAAGAGTGCATTTCTCTTACTCAATGTTGCTTACTGTCTCAGGGCGACAGGGTGACTCTCTATCGCAACATCGCCCTTTCTTCGTCGTTCGTCGTCCAACAAGAGCTGCGTGAGAAGCACATCTTCGGAGCAGCATTTTGTTCAGAGTTGATCGTCTTCGTGAGCGTTTGCTCGTATCATCGTATAGTTAATCTTCGATTTGTTGGCACTCTGACCTGTTTTGATTTGTTGCATCACTCGCATTAAGGCCTGTATCCAGCACCGCGGAATTTTACTGAAAGGAATCTGCTCTTTATTTCGGTTGTGTGGAACTCAACTAATGTAGTGTGACCAAGAACTAAAAAAGTGATTTGCCACTCTCATGAATCAGCTGTGTTCTGTAAACAGCGCTAATTTTAAAAATTAAACTAAAATTAAAAAAAAGGGAAGAAAATTAACTGTGACGATGAAGTGATTGTGTTTGGTAGCGGCACATATTGTTGTGAGAAGAAGTACAGCACAGTTGGAGGCGCCAAAATGTCAAAATTATCAAAATGGTTATTTTCCGTGATCTGTCAAAGACATGGCCTTGCCTCAACTGCTTTTATTAAAGAAATCTTCTCCTCACTTTTAAAATTTGCATATCTCTTTTTGGTTTTGGCACAATTTTTGCCCCCACCTTTCACTTTGACTTCAGTAATAATATGCACATATATTTTCCTGGCGCCCATATCAGCTGTTCTCACAGTCCACATTCGTGTGGATATCGATACTATCGATAAGCATTCGTGGATTCTGTTTACGCTGCTGGAGGCCAGGAAAAAACAAACGAAAATTTACTGGCCAAGTTTTTATGCCCGGTACTCGAAGAGTATTGGGGTATATTAGATTTTTGGGGATAACGGTTGTGTGTAACGCCCAGAAGGAAACGTTTCCGACCCCATAAAGTGTATATATTCTTGATCAGCATCAATAGCCGAGTCGATATAGCCATGTCTGTCTGTCCGTCCGTCCGTCCGGCCGTCTATTCGTTCGTCTTCATTTGCGCCTATATCTCATAGACTATTAAAGCTAGATTAACTAAGTTTTGTATTCAGTCTCCTGTGCTATCACACTACTCAAAATGTATTTCAAAATTTCGCCCCGCCCCCTTCCGCCCCCACAAAGAACGAAAATCTGTGGCATACAGTATTTTGTGACGCTTAGTTCTCAGAGACTATAAGAGCTAGAGCAACCAAACTTTATATCTAAACTCCCGTGATATCAGACCAGCACAAGTGTATTTCAAAATTTTGCCACGCCCCTTTCCGCCCCCACAATGGACGAAAATCTGTAGAATCCACAATTTTTAAGATAAATGAAAACCAAAAACGCAGAATCATGGAAAATTACCATATCTACCAGATTGCCGAATATGGATCAGGTCGGAACAATATTATGGACAGATGGAACAAATTAAATTTCAGTGGCTACGCAACGCCTGCCAAGCGCTGACTCTTTCCCTCTCTCTCTGTCGCAAGCACGTCTCAAATATATAGTTATACACGTAGAAATGTAGAAGCAGTATACAAATCATATGCAAACAAAATTGGAAACATGTATAAATATTCCTAAAATGGTTTGACTTAAATTTTTGAAATATTATTTTTTGCCCAAAATTTAATTCGTCCCTTTTGTGAACATATAATAAATTGCATAAATAAGCTCATATATACTGACAGAGTACCGGGTATAAGGTAGAGCCGCGGCCTTTCCCGCGGCTCACAACGTTCCCCCTCGTTTTTATATAAAGTTTGGCAATAATTTTTAATGTCTACCCAGCTTTACCAAACACTACTAAATCGAACATACACGAATATAATATACACATAGAAATCAAACCAATTTTTTGTTTTAATACAATTTCGTAAAAATACGCTACTGAAGAAGCTCAGTAGCTCAACAGATTCGTTAAATGTACATCATGTGATTATAGTGGGAGTTCCTGCCAGTAGTTTTCTGAGTTTTCGGTTGTGGTGGATATGTGGGGGTCGGCCTCTTGGGGCTGATACTTAGTGGCGATCGGTCGTGCATAGGCCGACCAAACAAAAAATGTGCGTGCTTCGGTTTTCAGTTTATTGCAAAAGGCCTGTATCCAGCACCGCGAAATTTTAATGAAAGGAAACTGCTCATTATTTTGGATGGGTGGAACTCAAATACAATAGTGTGACCAAGAGCCTAAAAAGTGATTTGCCACTCTCATGAATCAGCTGTGTTTTGTAAACAGCGCCAATTTTGAAATTTAAACTTAAATTAAAAAAGTAAGAAAAGTAATTCTGACGAAGAAGTGATTGTGTTGGTAGCGGCACATATTGCTGTAAGAAGAAGTACAGCACAGTTGGAGGCGCCAACATGTCAAAATTATCAAAATGCTCATTTTCCGTGATCCGCTAAAGACATGGTACTGCCTCAACTGCTTGTATTAAAGCAATCCTCTCCTCACTTTAAACATTTGCGTATCTCTTTTTGGTTTTGCGCACAAATTTTGCACCCACCATTCACTTTGACTCCAGTAAAAATAGGCACATATATTTTACTGGCACTCCTATCAGATGTTCTCACAGTCCACATTCGTGTGAATATCGATACTATCGATAAAAATTCATGGATCCCGTTTACTTTGCTGGATACTGATTCCAGGAAAACACAAACGAAAAATTACTGGCCCCGTTTTTTTTATATGAAGTTTAGCAGTAATTTTTAGTTTCCGCGGTGCTGGATACCCGGCTAAAGACTAAAAAATTTACAAGAGCTTAAATCTAGAACACCGCTTCGCCGCTCTGCAACATTGCCCTTGAGCTTTCTGTTTGAAGTTGATGTTGCTGTTGGTTGAAGTTTGGGTCCCCCCCTTGCAATATAATTGCAACAAAAAAGGTTGTGCGCCCAGGAACGGGGGGAGAGAATGTGGGTTTCATTCATGCGGTACTGCATGTGCCGGAGAGGGTCCACCCGAACACCGTGTTCTGAGCCATCGGGAAGCCTTCGGTGCTTGGGATCACTCCTGGCAGAATGATTTTGTGATACAAATCTGCCCCCAGCACCAATGACACGGTGCTCGGCCGATGGAAATTTTCGTCCGCCAAGGCCATATTGGCGAAGTGCTCCTTTATATGGTCGCCCAAGGGTTGTTCGGGGGTCTTTATCAGGAGTTGAGGCTGCACGCTCAGTACAACTTCCAGCCTGACATCGCTCCTGTTCCTCGATTGAATGACGGCGGTACAGGCACCTTCCACACCAACGCGAGTGACGGAAAGCTCGAAGGCCGTTGCCAAAGATGCGTTGATGCGACTGGTTGGGCTGCACGGATCGATGAGTGCACCCACCTCGAAGGACTTGTGGCCTGCGTCGATTACGACCCATGCCGTTGGCAGAATGCTGGTGCTCCTGGACTGCAGGAGCGATGCCAGCGTCGTCGGAGGAGCAGCGGATCGGGAGGTCGATCTCGCTGGTGGCGAGGATGCCCTCGATGGTGGAGAGCGGGGCTTCGGACGTGAGGATCGGTGCTTTCCTTCCATGTGGAGGAGGGTATGGTGATTCTGCCCGCACAGTCGACACGTGTCGCCGCTTCAGCACAAGCGCCCGGAGTGTTGGTGAGCCAGGCAGTTGTGGCAGTACTTATTGCTGAGGACTGCCCGTAATCGTTGCTCCACCTTGAGCTGCAAAAAGCGCTGGCATTTTCGCAATGCGTGGACTCCGCGGCAGACCCGACAGTGGAAGCTGTTGGTTCCCCGCGGACGGCTGTCATGCTTGGAAGGAAAAAGAACGTGAGATATTAGTGATTGGGTCATATGCACCGAACGACAAAAAACATATGGGTTAGTTAGACACTTGGACGTGGACAGTATTTTCTATAGGAAGGACAATGAGCTTTGCGACTGGCCGCTTAATGGTGCCACGGACCGTCAAAACGTCAACCACGCGGACCATGCCATCGACAACTGGATAAGTGGGCTCAAATCTTCCTAGGCGCCATTCATTTAGTGGTAGGTTGTCTTCCTTGACGACAACCATATCGCCTGCTTGAAGGTTTCGCGTTGGGAGTTGCTATTTGTTCCTTTTGTGTAACTCCTTAAGGTATTCTTCTTTCCAACGCAAACAGAACTGCTGGTTTTGAGCCTTAAGACGCTGCCATCTGTTGATGATTGACCCTGCGTCCTCTCTGATTTCGGGCTCCTCAATGGAAATCAGCGGGCCGCCAACCAGGAAGTGACCTGGACTGAGGGCTAGCAGGTCAGTGAGATCTTCTAACATAGGCGAAATTGGCCGCGAATTCAAGCACGCTTCTATTTTGGAGAGGAGGGTCGACAATTCTTCAAATATGTATTTGCATGTCGACGTGGACTTGTAGAAAAGCGTCTTGACACTTTTCACTCCCGCTTCCCACAAGCCACCCATGTGAGGTGCGCTTGGAGGATTGAAACGCCACTTTAGATGTTGTTGAGGATATGCGGCGACAATGCGGTTTCTCGTAGCGACTAGGAAATCATGGGACAGGGCTTTTGCGACTCCTACAAACGTCTTTCCATTGTCAGAAACCATTTGCTGAGGGCACCCCCGCCTCGCCACGAAACGATTGAAAGCTGCAAGGAATTTTTCGGTCGTGAGGTTGCTTCCAGATGGATCGTCCTCGTGGTGAAACACACGAAGACACAAACATGCCCCTTTGTGATGCGGCAAGCTCGACCTGTGTAGGTCTTGATGTCGAATGGTCCAGCGAAATCGACCCCCGTTCGAGTGAATGGACGAGAGAACGTGGTCCTCTCCCTGGGCAAGTCTCCCATAAGCTGGGCTTGCAACTTCCGTCGATGGATCACACACACTCGGCATGATAGTCGCTTTGACTAGGGTCCGAAGTTTCGGGATCCAGTATTTGGATCGGATGAGCCGAATCACAAGTTGGTTTCCACCATGCATTGAGATCCGATGCGTGAACAGTACAAGTAGACGTGTGAACACGCTTGCGTAAGGTAGAATGATCGGGTGCTTTTCATCATAACTTAGGGACTCGGATGTCCTCACACGACCGCATGCTCGGATGACCCCTTTTTGGTCCAGAAATGGATTTAAGTTATTGATGCAGCTCGACGGTGAAAGTTGCTGCTTATTTAGCTAGCGCTGAAACTCTTTTGCATACTCTGCGCGTTGAGTATGGATGATCATACGCTCTTGCGTCTCGGATAGTTCACGGCTACTGAGCTCGACTGGAAATTGAGTGTCAGATTTCTGACACCTCTTGAGAAAACGAAAAACATAGGCTAAAACTCTAATAGCCTTCCCGAATTCTGAGAAGCGGTCTACGATACTTGACTCCGGTGAAGACTTGGATACGTTGCACTTCACCGTGCGTTGCTCCAACTCCGTCTCGTGCGAAGATTCTGATGGGATTGGCCATTGGTGTTAGCCACTCTGGCCCTTGCCACCACAGATTGTTGCTAGCCAATTCTTGCACTGAAACACCTCTGCTAGCCAGATCAGCAGGGTTGTGCTCCGATCTGATGTGAGACCATGTGCCCTTGCTGACGGACTGTGTGATCTTAGTCACTTGGTTAGCTAAAAATGTCGTCCATCTGCATGGTGGCTTGTTTAGCCACGCTAACACTTTGGTGGAGTCTGTCCAATAAAAGCATTCGTAGCTATCAAGGGACAGTTGGGGAAGAAGAGTCGAGGACAGTTCAGCGAGGAGAACCGCCCCGCACAATTCCAAACGTGGTAAGGACACGGTCTTCACCGGAGCAACTCTGGTCTTTGCCGAGAGTAGATGGACAGAGACCTGTTGTTCACTCTCTACACGGACGTAAATGACTGCGCCGAAAGCGCGTTGGGATGCGTTACAAAAGCCGAGGAACTGCAAATTTACTCTAGGGTGATACTGCACCCATCTTGGTATACGAATTTCTTGGAGAGCAGGATAGCTAAGGAGAAATTCCTGCCATCTCTTCAGGAGGTCAGTTGGCAAAGAGTCATCCCACTCTAGCTCTTTAAGCCAGATTTCTTGCATAAAGATCTTAGCTCAGACTATGAATGGAGCGAGCCATCCTGCTAGGTCGAATAGTTTTGATATTTGGGATAGGACTTTCCTTTTTGTGTAAGAGGAACTTAAGGCTACCTCAGATGGTTTGAAAAGGAATTTATCACTATCAACTTGCCATCGGATACCCAGAGCTTGTGCTGAGCTAGCGTCCTCCATTTCAAGAAAATCGGCACATAATAAATGCTCCTAAGGAATATCCACAAGGACTTGCTTCGCATTGGAAGTCCATTTCCTCAAAGGAAACCCCGCATCCTCTAGAGCAGCACGAAGTTCCTTTATCGCTGTGAGTGCACCTTGTATTGTGTGAGTGCCAGCAAGTACATCGTCATCATACATTGAATTGGATATGATGACACTTGCCAATGGGAATCGCTTTAGGACATCTTTCGCAAGTTCTTTTAGCACCCGAATGGCCAAGAATGGAGCACAATTTACCCCGAACGTAACGGTGGTAAGCTCATAATCACAGAGCTCGCCATTTACGTTTCTGAAAAGGATCCGTTGGAATCTTGTGTGTGAAGGATCGAGGGTAATCTGCCGATAAATTTTTGTGATGTCCGCATTAAAGACATATTGGAAGAACCGCCATTTGAGAATCTGAACCGTCAGGTCTGATTGGAGAACTGGTCCTGGATAGAGAATGTCGTTCAGGCTCTTGCCATTTGAGGACGGACAGCTTGGCTGGAAGATCCTCCACCTCCCAAAACTTTGTTAGAAGTTTTTCTAAACGCTGCTCAGAGCTGACGTTTATCCTTGTCGCAAAGGAAGAAATTGAGGTGAGAGTCGAATCGGCTACAGGTCCAGTGAGAATACATCCAAAGATGGTCTCTTGGCCAAGTAGTGATCCACAAATATTGGGAAGGGAGCCGCCTAGTAAAATGGAAGGAAGGATATCTGCACCTAAAAGTACATCTATCTGCTAACTCTTATGAAAAGAGGGGTCAGCCAGAGGAATATTTGGCAGGTCCTTTAGAAAATCTTGAGAAATTGGATACGAGGGTAAGGTGCCTGCCACATTTGGAAGAACAAAGGCCGAGGTTTCTATGTGTATTCTCGGCTTTGTTGGGGAGCCTATTTGGAAGTGGCATATCTTTTGAGGCCTTGCAGCTATTGCTTGGTTCAAGCCCGATACTTGCACTTGAACTGGCTTGAAAGGAAGCTTGATGATTCTGAACAAGCGTTCTGAGATGAACGTTGCTTCTGACCCAGAATGGATCAAGGCACGTGCTTTATAGCTAGTGCCCAAATGGCATATATTTATAACAGCCGTGCCTAGCAGAACACCCTGCGTGCTTGCTGTTAAATAATTTTGGACATTAGAGGATGAAGTGGACTGTATTATTGGACTTGGATTTGGATTCGAGGGAACTGATGTAGAGGGCTCTGGAGGGGGGTGACCACGGTGCAGAAGTGTATGGTGGCGCCCCTTGCACGTGAAGCAGTTATGCTGACTCGTGCAGTCTTTAATTTGATGCCCCCTAGCAAAACAGTTCATGCATAGCCTTTACTGTTTTATGTAGTTGGACCTATCACAAGCAGACATTTTTAGAAAGCGAGGACATTGACGCACGGAATGAGGTTCCTTTGAGCAAAGGTTGCATGTTCGCGTTTTGACGCTGACCTTTGCCTCAAAGGAATTGACCTTCTTGGAAGAGGTTTCTTTTTTTTCAGATCTGGAAAGCAAACACATGGAGGTGCCTGCATTCTCAATCGCTTCAAGGGATAGATGTCGCTCACTAAGGAATTTATTCATGGCTGCCCACGACGGAATTTCGCTTTTGCTGGGCAGAGATTGTTCCCACAGAGATAAGGTGGTCTGAGGTAACTTGGAGGAGACTACGAACACCAGCACGCCGTCCGCGAAGCGCTTATCAATGGGGACGTCGGAGTGTTCAAGGGCCGTAAGGCATCCTTGGACCGCACTCTGGAGATCTTTTAGAGCAGCTCCGGACTCTTTTTGGATAGGGGGGAAACTGAAAAGGATTTTCAGCTGGCTATTGACCAGCGTTCGCTTGTTCTCAAAACGCTCTTTGAGGGCGGTCCATGCGGACTCAAAACCCTCATTTGTGAGCGGAGCCTTCTCCACGATAGCTTTCGCTTCCCCGCGAGTCTTGTGGCTCAGGTGATAAAGTTTTTCCACCTGCGATAAATTAGGATTGATCACGTAGATTGCAGTGAATAGGTCCTGGAAAGTGGGCCATTTCAGATAATCTCCGGAGAACACCTCGGTTTCAAGGGGTAGGAGCGTGCAACCGCGTTGCTGAAAATTCGGTACTGATACCGGAGCTGGGTTCGTCCCGTTCTCGATTCGCTCCTGCAGAGCAGACGCGCATCTTTCCTGGAACTGTGAGAAGATGCTCTGCCTCGCGATCACTTGACATAATAGTCTGGGTACACGCGGTGAATGAAGTAGAGGAAAGATGGAATTATAGTGGAGAGTTCTAATGGGGCCAGCAACAATCTATAAGGTTTGCTTTGCCCACCCGAAATAAATCTTGAGTACAAAACAATAGTGAAATGGCGGAATGGAACACGTACAGACCGAATGGCCATCTTAGAGAATTTAGCAAAGCAATAAAACAAATATGTAAATATTAAATAATAATTAATTAATATTAATATTAATTATTAATACCGTATTTGAATTTTTTGTTATATTACTTTTTATTTTATTTGTGGAATGGAATGCTCAGTAATGTTCAATTCACTACTTCAAAAAATTATATACATATATATAAATGTTGCAAAAAATATTCGACGTGCCGAACCTTGTCAAAATAGCATATACCCGCTTTATGCTGGGTATCACACGCCAATGCACAAAGAGGAACACGCAACAATAGCATCACTCATATGTTCGTACTGTCAAATATGTTCATATGTATGCAAGTATGGACGTATATATGTATGTGCTGCCGAATGCGTTGGGCGCGCTCGTTTTGGAATTCAAGAAATAAATAATGTGGATGTGTCCACATACATATATGCGAACTACCAGTTTTTATATTTTGGATATCACTCTTGTGTGTTAATAGAGAACGACGCATGCAAACATTAACTACCGTATATGTATGTATATGGATATGTATGCAGGTAATACGGATTACACAAAAAATGAACGTAAATTTAATTCTTTTTTTTTCTGTTTTGGGAAGGCTCTGTTCGTTGAAGTAAACGGTGTGAATTTTTTGGATAAGCTGGGTATCCAGCACCGCGGAAACTAAAAATTACTGCCAAACTTCATATAAAAAAATGGGGCCAGTAATTTTTCGTTTGTGTTTTCCTGGAGTCAGTATCCAGCAACGTTAATGGGATCCATGAATTTTTATCGATAGTATCGATATTCACAGGAATGTGGACTGTGAGAACATCTGATAGGGGTGCCAGTAAAATATATGTGCCTATTTTTACTGAAGTCAAAGTGAAAGGTGGGGGCAAAATTTGTGCGCAAAACCAAAAAGAGATATGCAAATGTTTAAAGTGAGGAGTGGATTGCTACAATACAAGCAGTTGAGGCAGTACTATGTCTTTAGTGGATCACGGAAAATTAGCATTTTGATAATTTTGACATTTTGGCGCCTCCAACTGTGCTGTACTTCTTCTTACAGCAATATGTGCCGCTATCAACACAATCACTTCTTCGTCAGAATTACTTTTCTTCCTTTTTTAATTTTAGTTTAATTTTCCAAATTGGCTCTGTTTACAAAACACAGCTGATTCATGAGAGTGGCAAATCACTTTTTAGGCTCTTGGTCACACTATTGTATTCGAGTTCCACACATCCGAAATAATGAGCAGTTTCCTTTCAGTAAAATTTGGCGGTGCTGGATACAGGCCTATAGGAAAAAAAACTGTGTGTACTTTGATTAAAGAAAAGCCAAGGAAAAAATCAAGGTATGAAAATATGTATGGATGCATGTATGTCCATATGTATGTAGGTAAGTCCGTTTCGTACGGTCGCTGCGATCGGGTTCGATCTCTAGGTTCGAAGTTCGAGGTTCGTTGCGATCGCTTTGATGCACTATGTTCGAAGTTCGAGTGTAGACGCGGAGGGGAACAAATTGGAGAATTTATGTACATGCATATGTATATTGGAGGTTCACTGCACTTGCCGATTTTTGGAGGAGAAATATTGGAGAGTTCTCTTATGTATATGCAAATGGAAAAATGGCGTTCATTCTTTCCCTCTTTGCCCTTTCTTCTTTTCACTTGCACTTTTCTTGTATAGAATTTCTCACACAATTCACACACAGAGCCTTCACCCAACGATTTCGTTACTGTAGTTCGGAATTCTAGGTACTTAGCTGGCAGTTTCTCAGGAACAAGCTGGGGCGAGCGGATGGGTGGATGATATCCGTGATTTCTTCTTACGATGAAAAATCCAAACAAGTTAATCCGGCTCGAAGGACCAAATGATTGTAGTGGGAGTTCCTGCCAGTAGTTTTCTAAGTTTTCGGTTGTGGTGGATATGTGGGGGTCGGCCTCTTGGGGCTGATATTTGGCACCACAGATTGTTGCTAGCCAATTCTTGGACTGAAACACCTCTGCTAGCCAGATCAGCAGGGTTGTGCTCCGATCTGATGTGAGACCATGTGCCCTTGCTGACGGACTGTGTGATCTTAGTCACTTGGTTAGCTAAAAATGTCGTCCATCTGCATGGTGGCTTGTTTAGCCACGCTAACACTTTGGTGGAGTCTGTCCAATAAAAGCATTCGTAGCTATCAAGGGACAGTTGGGGAAGAAGAGTCGAGGACAGTTCAGCGAGGAGAACCGCCCCGCACAATTCCAAACGTGGTAAGGACACGGTCTTCACCGGAGCAACTCTGGTCTTTGCCGAGAGTAGATGGACAGAGACCTGTTGTTCACTCTCTACACGGACGTAAATGACTGCGCCGAAAGCGCGTTGGGATGCGTTACAAAAGCCGAGGAACTGCAAATTTACTCTAGGGTGATACTGCACCCATCTTGGTATACGAATTTCTTGGAGAGCAGGATAGCTAAGGAGAAATTCCTGCCATCTCTTCAGGAGGTCTGTTGGCAAAGAGTCATCCCACTCTAGCTCTTTAAGCCAGATTTCTTGCATAAAGATCTTAGCTCAGACTATGAATGGAGCGAGCCATCCTGCTAGGTCGAATAGTTTTGATATTTGGGATAGGACTTTCCTTTTTGTGTAAGAGGAACTTAAGGCTACCTCAGATGGTTTGAAAAGGAATTTATCACTATCAACTTGCCATCGGATACCCAGAGCTTGTGCTGAGCTAGCGTCCTCCATTTCAAGAAAATCGGCACATAATAAATGCTCCTAAGGAATATCCACAAGGACTTGCTTCGCATTGGAAGTCCATTTCCTCAAAGGAAACCCCGCATCCTCTAGAGCAGCACGAAGTTCCTTTATCGCTGTGAGTGCACCTTGTATTGTGTGAGTGCCAGCAAGTACATCGTCATCATACATTGAATTGGATATGATGACACTTGCCAATGGGAATCGCTTTAGGACATCTTTCGCAAGTTCTTTTAGCACCCGAATGGCCAAGAATGGAGCACAATTTACCCCGAACGTAACGGTGGTAAGCTCATAATCACAGAGCTCGCCATTTACGTTTCTGAAAAGGATCCGTTGGAATCTTGTGTGTGAAGGATCGAGGGTAATCTGCCGATAAATTTTTGTGATGTCCGCATTAAAGACATATTGGAAGAACCGCCATTTGAGAATCTGAACCGTCAGGTCTGATTGGAGAACTGGTCCTGGATAGAGAATGTCGTTCAGGCTCTTGCCATTTGAGGACGGACAGCTTGGCTGGAAGATCCTCCACCTCCCAAAACTTTGTTAGAAGTTTTTCTAAACGCTGCTCAGAGCTGACGTTTATCCTTGTCGCAAAGGAAGAAATTGAGTTGAGAGTCGAATCGGCTACAGGTCCAGTGAGAATACATCCAAAGATGGTCTCTTGGCCAAGTAGTGATCCACAAATATTGGGAAGGGAGCCGCCTAGTAAAATGGAAGGAAGGATATCTGCACCTAAAAGTACATCTATCTGCTAACTCTTATGAAAAGAGGGGTCAGCCAGAGGAATATTTGGCAGGTCCTTTAGAAAATCTTGAGAAATTGGATACGAGGGTAAGGTGCCTGCCACATTTGGAAGAACAAAGGCCGAGGTTTCTATGTGTATTCTCGGCTTTGTTGGGGAGCCTATTTGGAAGTGGCATATCTTTTGAGGCCTTGCAGCTATTGCTTGGTTCAAGCCCGATACTTGCACTTGAACTGGCTTGAAAGGAAGCTTGATGATTCTGAACAAGCGTTCTGAGATGAACGTTGCTTCTGACCCAGAATGGATCAAGGCACGTGCTTTATAGCTAGTGCCCAAATGGCATATATTTATAACAGCCGTGCCTAGCAGAACACCCTGTGTGCTTGCTGTGAAATAATTTTGGACATTAGAGGATGAAGTGGACTGTATTATTGGACTTGGATTTGGATTCGAGGGAACTGATGTAGAGGGCTCTGGAGGGGGGTGACCACGGTGCAGAAGTGTATGGTGGCGCCCCTTGCACGTGAAGCAGTTATGCTGACTCGTGCAGTCTTTAATTTGATGCCCCCTAGCAAAACAGTTCATGCATAGCCTTTACTGTTTTATGTAGTTGGACCTATCACAAGCAGACATTTTTAGAAAGCGAGGACATTGACGCACGGAATGAGGTTCCTTTGAGCAAAGGTTGCATGTTCGCGTTTTGACGCTGACCTTTGCCTCAAAGGAATTGACCTTCTTGGAAGAGGTTTCTTTTTTTTCAGATCTGGAAAGCAAACACATGGAGGTGCCTGCATTCTCAATCGCTTCAAGGGATAGATGTCGCTCACTAAGGAATTTATTCATGGCTGCCCACGACGGAATTTCGCTTTTGCTGGGCAGAGATTGTTCCCACAGAGATAAGGTGGTCTGAGGTAACTTGGAGGAGACTACGAACACCAGCACGCCGTCCGCGAAGCGGTTATCAATGGGGACGTCGGAGTGTTCAAGGGCCGTAAGGCATCCTTGGACCGCACTCTGGAGATCTTTTAGAGCAGCTCCGGACTCTTTTTGGATAGGGGGGAAACTGAAAAGGATTTTCAGCTGGCTATTGACCAGCGTTCGCTTGTTCTCAAAACGCTCTTTGAGGGCGGTCCATGCGGACTCAAAACCCTCATTTGTGAGCGGAGCCTTCTCCACGATAGCTTTCGCTTCCCCGCGAGTCTTGTGGCTCAGGTGATAAAGTTTTTCCACCTGCGATAAATTAGGATTGATCACGTAGATTGCAGTGAATAGGTCCTGGAAAGTGGGCCATTTCAGATAATCTCCGGAGAACACCTCGGTTTCAAGGGGTAGGAGCGTGCAACCGCGTTGCTGAAAATTCGGTACTGATACCGGAGCTGGGTTCGTCCCGTTCTCGATTCGCTCCTGCAGAGCAGACGCGCATCTTTCCTGGAACTGTGAGAAGATGCTCTGCCTCGCGATCACTTGACATAATAGTCTGGGTACACGCGGTGAATGAAGTAGAGGAAAGATGGAATTATAGTGGAGAGTTCTAATGGGGCCAGCAACAATCTATAAGGTTTGCTTTGCCCACCCGAAATAAATCTTGAGTACAAAACAATAGTGAAATGGCGGAATGGAACACGTACAGACCGAATGGCCATCTTAGAGAATTTAGCAAAGCAATAAAACAAATATGTAAATATTAAATAATAATTAATTAATATTAATATTAATTATTAATACCGTATTTGAATTTTTTGTTATATTACTTTTTATTTTATTTGTGGAATGGAATGCTCAGTAATGTTCAATTCACTACTTCAAAAAATTATATACATATATATAAATGTTGCAAAAAATATTCGACGTGCCGAACCTTGTCAAAATAGCATATACCCGCTTTATGCTGGGTATCACACGCCAATGCACAAAGAGGAACACGCAACAATAGCATCACTCATATGTTCGTACTGTCAAATATGTTCATATGTATGCAAGTATGGACGTATATATGTATGTGCTGCCGAATGCGTTGGGCGCGCTCGTTTTGGAATTCAAGAAATAAATAATGTGGATGTGTCCACATACATATATGCGAACTACCAGTTTTTATATTTTGGATATCACTCTTGTGTGTTAATAGAGAACGACGCATGCAAACATTAACTACCGTATATGTATGTATATGGATATGTATGCAGGTAATACGGATTACACAAAAAATGAACGTAAATTTAATTCTTTTTTTTTCTGTTTTGGGAAGGCTCTGTTCGTTGATGTAAACGGTGTGAATTTTTTGGATAAGCTGGGTATCCAGCACCGCGGAAACTAAAAATTACTGCCAAACTTCATATAAAAAAATGGGGCCAGTAATTTTTCGTTTGTGTTTTCCTGGAGTCAGTATCCAGCAACGTTAATGGGATCCATGAATTTTTATCGATAGTATCGATATTCACAGGAATGTGGACTGTGAGAACATCTGATAGGGGTGCCAGTAAAATATATGTGCCTATTTTTACTGAAGTCAAAGTGAAAGGTGGGGGCAAAATTTGTGCGCAAAACCAAAAAGAGATATGCAAATGTTTAAAGTGAGGAGTGGATTGCAACAATACAAGCAGTTGAGGCAGTACTATGTCTTTAGTGGATCACGGAAAATTAGCATTTTGATAATTTTGACATTTTGGCGCCTCCAACTGTGCTGTACTTCTTCTTACAGCAATATGTGCCGCTATCAACACAATCACTTCTTCGTCAGAATTACTTTTCTTCCTTTTTTAATTTTAGTTTAATTTTCCAAATTGGCTCTGTTTACAAAACACAGCTGATTCATGAGAGTGGCAAATCACTTTTTAGGCTCTTGGTCACACTATTGTATTCGAGTTCCACACATCCGAAATAATGAGCAGTTTCCTTTCAGTAAAATTTCGCTGTGCTGGATACAGGCCTATAGGAAAAAAAACTGTGTGTACTTTGATTAAAGAAAAGCCAAGGAAAAAATCAAGGTATGAAAATATGTATGGATGTATGTATGTACATATGTATGTAGGTAAGTCCGTTTCGTACGGTCGCTGCGATCGGGTTCGATCTCTAGGTTCGAAGTTCGAGGTTCGTTGCGATCGCTTTGATGCACTATGTTCGAAGTTCGAGTGTAGACGCGGAGGGGAACAAATTGGAGAATTTATGTACATGCATATGTATATTGGAGGTTCACTGCACTTGCCGATTTTTGGAGGAGAAATATTGGAGAGTTCTCTTATGTATATGCAAATGGAAAAATGGCGTTCATTCTTTCCCTCTTTGCCCTTTCTTCTTTTCACTTGCACTTTTCTTGTATAGAATTTCTCACACAATTCACACACAGAGCCTTCACCCAACGATTTCGTTACTGTAGTTCGGAATTCTAGGTACTTAGCTGGCAGTTTCTCAGAAACAAGCTGGGGCGAGCGGATGGGGGGATGATATCCGTGATTTCTTCTTACGATGAAAAATCCAAACAAGTTAATCCGGCTCGAAGGACCAAATGATTGTAGTGGGAGTTCCTGCCAGTAGTTTTCTAAGTTTTCGGTTGTGGTGGATATGTGGGGGTCGGCCTCTTGGGGCTGATATTTAGTGGCGATCGGTCGTACATAGGCCGACCAAACAAAAAATGTGCGTGCTTCGGTTTTCAGTTTATTGCAAAGACTAAAAAATTTACAAGAGCTTAAATCTAGAACACCGCTTCGCCGCTCTGCAACATTGCCCTTGAGCTTTCTGTTCGAAGTTGATGTTGCTGTTGGTTGAAGTTTGGGTGGTCGCATGGTGCAAATTAAATTATTGCGGTGGCGGATTGTGTTTTTTAAAATAATCTTTTATTTCACAACACGTATTAGAGTTTAACAATGACTTATAACAGTTAGTGAGGTTTGGTTTACATTTGCTTAAGGAACGGTTAAAGATCGGCGCGTACTTGCGAGTTTCGGATTTAAGTGTAACTGTTCTGGTTTGATTCTGGATCAAGACTGCCTAACCATTTGCATCTCCAAAATCATGAAACCTCTTTTGGTTCTCTCTTGAGAACAAATTTCTTATAAACAAAAGGACTGACTCAATTTCGTCATCCATCTCGAGACTTGAGGATATGGTCAAATGCAGAAGCTCGCAGAGAGCCGGGCGTTCGAATGTTTACGAGAGTATTATTCAATTTAGGCGGGTGTGAGAACAGTTCGATTTTTAATTAAGTGGATTTTAAATTAAGTGCGATCCAAAGGCACAGATTGAGTTTGGATCTGGCGAAGCCAAATATTGTTTTTTGGATCTGGCAAGGAAAATTTTGTTTACAAATTGACTTTGGATCTGGCGAAGCCAAAGATTGTTTACAAAATTGTAAGGGGCAAAGATTGAGATTGAATCTGGGAAAGCCAAGATATTGAATCTGAGGAACCCAAAGATTGTTTATAAATCATATAAGAAGCTAATGGAATTGGGTACGTTAACTCCCCCCTTACTTAAATGTGTCGTCCCGATACATTTTGAAGCTCTGAAATAATTCTTATTTCTTCTGATAATTGCAAAACATCGTTTTCAACTGTAACTTGTGTGGGTTTCATGAATTTAGAATGAATTAATATGATTATTTTATAGCCGAAATAAAACATAGGTACTAATAGGAATATTATTAATAACATATTTGTCAATGGTAATCCCGTATTTCCAAATTTTATAAATGGATTCAAAATATTGACATTATCAAAGGAAAGTATCTTATCATCTGATTGTACATAATCAACTAAATCAAAATTACTATATCTATGTTGTGAAACATATTTCCAAATTTTATTCTTCTCATTTATATACGTTTTGTTATTTATTGTGATTGAATTATTGAATAGGAGAAGATACGTACCTATCAAACTAATATTATCTGCTATATTGGTGCCTGATACTAAAATGGCACAATCTTGCACAAAATCTATCTCTTTATTTTTATACCCGGTACTCGAAGAGTATAGGGGTATATTAGATTTGTGGGGATAACGGTTGTGTGTAACGCACAGAAGGAAGCGTTTCCGACCCCATAAAGTATATATATTCTTGATCAGCATCAATAGCCGAGTCGATATAGCCATGTCTGTCTGTCCGTCTGTCCGTCCGTCCGTCCGGCCGTCTTCATTTGCGCCTATATCTCATAGACTATTAAAGCTAGAGTAACCAAGTTTTGTATTCAGTCTTCTGTGTTATCACACTACTCAAAGTATATTTCAAAATTTCGCCCCGCCCCCTTCCGCCCCCACAAAGGACGAAAGTCTGTGCCATACACAATTTTAAAGATACAAGAAAACTAAATACGCAGAATCATAGAGAAAGACCATTTCTATCAGAATGTTGAATCTGGATCAGATCGGATCATTATTATAGCTACAATGAAGAAAACCATTTCGAAAGTCATCATTCCCTCTCGCTCTCTCTCACACGCGACCCCATCTGCTTTGCCCATTCGTATTTTGTGTCGCCTAGTTCTCAGAGACTATAAGAGCTAGAGCAACCAAACTTTCTATCCAAGCTCCTGTGATATCAAACCAGCACAAGTGTATTTCAAAATTTTGCCACGCCCCTTTCCGCCCCCACAAAGGATGAAAATCTGTGGAATCCACAATTTTTAAGATAAATGAAAACCAAAAACGCAGAATCATGAAAAATTACCATATCTACCAGATTACCGAATCTGGATCCGATCGGATCAATATTATGGCCAGAAGAAACAAATTAAATTTCAGTGGCTTCGCAACGCCTGCCAAGCGCTGATTCATGCCCTCTCTCTCTGTCGTAAACACTTGTACGTCTCAAATATGTAGTTATACATGTCATGTAGAAATGTAGGCGCAGATATACAAAGCATGTAAACAAAAATGGAAACATGTATAAAAATTCCAAAAAATGCATTTTTTTTAATTTAAATATTATTTTCGTCCCTTTTGAGAACATATAATAAATTTCATAAATCGTAGGCTCATAAATGTATGCATGTGTGTATATACTGACTGAGTACCGGGTATAAGGTAGAGCCGCGGCCTTTGCCGCGGCTCACAACGTTCCCTCTCGTTTTCTCTTATTTTTGTGCAGTTGGCCTTATGGCCATTTAGTAATTTTGTAAAGCAATTTTTTTCAAAACTTATTTTCGCATAGTAATTAAATGTTTCTTTCTTAAAATTATTCATTAAATAATAATGTCCCCCGCATTCACAAATATTATTACTTATAACCAATTTTCCATCATTTTGTGAGATGGCCCTCGCATGGTAAAGTTTACAAACATTATTAATTTGGGGGTACTTAATATTAATAACTATTAAGTTCTCATTTCGTATTATTTGAAAAGTTGCAATGTCAAGCAAATCAGTTAATTCAACGGGCTCTTTTTCATGTTTGTAAATTTCATCAATTTCTTGTTTATTTAAAATTTTTGTATTAAGAATGTTTATTTTTGAAAGGGTTATGGTATCAACTAAGTTCAGCAGATCAAATGTCATTAATTTCAAGCGATGCTTTCTGAGTATTGTCTCTTCACTGAATATAACAGTTTTTAGCGTTTTTGATAGCAATTCAATTTCTTTAAAATGTTTTGAATTCGTTATAAATTGTTTATTATTATTTTCAATCAAATCATTAACTTTATTCTGAACTTTCATAAAGTCATCATGGTCAGGGGTCCCTGCAACCCATTTCCAAACGGTACCTAACTCATTAATTCCCCTTCTACTTCTACTTCTACTTGGGACTAACTCTGAAATTAATAATTTTAACAATTTAATGTCCATTGAAATTTCCCATTCGTCATCTGAATTAATGGACTTATTAACATATTTAGATTCCAAATTGATTATATCTTTATAAAAGCTTAAGTTGGTAATATGATAGAGGTCAGCATACGATTCGTAAGTGTAAACTTGTCTGTCGTCTCTAAGTAGTAGGTAGTCACTGTGCGTATAGTCAATGACTTCTGAAGTTGTTATCAAGACAAGGGTCAAAAATAATATTTGCAAAAACATTTTCTGTAAAAAAAAGGTAAACATAAAATAAAATTCTTAATATTTTATATTGTCTTTATGTATTATACGATTTCTGTTATTGATTATAACTTTGTTCTCTTGATTTTCTTTAACAACTTGTTTTTTGTAACGAGGTTGAAGCTTATTTCTTTCTCCGAATTTTTTCTCATATATCACGTCTCCTATTTTATAGTCTTCACCTCTCCTATCCTTATTGTGTATTTAAGTAGTATTGGAATATTACCATGTTCTATTTTATTAAATAGAATGTCATAGGGCATTTGATTAATTGTGGAGTGTATTGTGAGGTTATATTTTTGCGCTGCCCTCATTATAATTTCTGTGTAGCTTGTCAAATTTAGTTCCTCTTTAATACATCGTGCTATTTCTGTTAACGTGGAGTGTGCCCTTTCTACTTGTCCATTGGAAGTACTGTGCCTGGGATCCGCATAATAAATGGTTAAATTACTTCTTTGTATGAACGATCTGAACTGTGCTGAAGTAAAACTTGGTTCGTTATCTGTCATAATTGATGTTGCTAAAGGAAAATTTTGCAATATGTCCAAAACCTTATGTTCGATGTTTAGTTTATTTTGGATTTCTTTAACTACTAAGTACTTTGAGTAAGCATCTATGCAGGTTATAAATGTCAGATTTTGGGCATAGAATAGGTCTATATGCAATTGTTCTCCTTCTCTTGTAGGAATGGGAGCTATACCTATCGGAATTTTTACGGGGTGTCTATTATATTTATTCTTGTGGCATATCTCACAGCTTTTGATATATTCTTTCAACTTTTTGTATAGAATTAGCCAATAATTCAATCTGGATATCTGTTTGTAGTTTTCATCTAGACCTCGGTGTGCTCTACAGTGTGTTTCTTCTATTATTAATGCTTTATCTTCCTGGTTCTCTATATCTTGCAAATTTGTTTATGAAATTTTCTTTTAATACTTTTTGTACTAGATAAAAGTCTTCTAAGGTGCAATGTATTCCTGTGGTTAGGTTTGGCTGAATAAATTCTTTTAAAATAGTCAATAGATCGTCAACTGCGTTAAACTCAATTATATGTCGGGTATTGTCATGAACTCTTACTTGCTCATGAATTGTGAATCTAGCTTTTGATATAAGTAATTGTTGTTTGAATTGGTTTAAAGGCTTCCTAGTTTCCTGGATGATGTTTTCAAAACTGCTCTCAGCTGAATGCTGAGTGTTTGAATCTGAATCTATTTCCGATTGTTCACTTTCACTATTTGTCAAATGATTTATCTGAATTCGGGATAATGCGTCCGCTACTACGTTGGTTGAGCCCGGTTTGTATATGATCTTCGGTGCAAAGCTTTCAATAAAGTAGTACCACCGTTTCATTTCTATGTTTGGATTGTTTGGTGATATTGAAAAGGTCAATGGTTGGTGATCTGTATGAATTTCAATTCCGCTTACCCCGTACAAATAATTTCGCAAATTCTTAAGTGCCCATACTATTGCTAGTAGCTCCTTCTTGTTTGTAGCATACAATTGTTCTGTTTTATTTAAGGTTTTAGAAATAAATGTAATGGGATTCCCTTCCTGTGATAATACCGCACCTAATGCTATGTCTGATGCATCAGTGGTTAAGGTGAATTTTTTGTTGTAATCTGGTTGTGACTCTAACTCTATGTGAGCAATTAAACTGTCTTTTAAGTTATTGAATGCTTCTACTGCTGGCTCAGCTAGTTGTATCAAAGTTCTTTTTGACGCTCTCTTTGAGATTTTCCCATTGATTCCACTTAGATACTTGGTTAGTGGTTTGGCGATAGTTGCATAATTTCAGACAAATTTTCTGTAATATCCTGTTAATCCGAGGAAACTACGTAACTCTCGGACATTTTTCGGAATCGGATATTTTTGTATTGTATCGATTTTTTTCCGGATCTGTTTTGATGACATTATGGGAAACTATATATCCCAAAAATTTGGTTTCTAATTGAAAGAATTTAGATTTTTCAAGGGAAATTTTCATATTAGCCATCTGTAATATCTTTATTATTTGTATTATATCGTCATAATGTTTAATTGTTTTTGAAAATACTTTAATATCATCCATATAAACATGGCAGGCTTTCCCTACTTGCTCTCTAAGTATGTCGTCCATTGCTCTTTGAAAGATTCTGGGCGCATTTGTTAAGCCCATAGGCATTCTTAGGAATTCGTATTTACCGTTATTTATAGAAAAGGAAGTTTTTTCTATATCTAATTCCCTCATCAATATCTGATAGAATCCCGACTCCAAGTCAATAGTTGAGAAATATTTTGCTTTACCCAAATAGGATAGAATCACTGATGGATCCTGCATGGGGTATCTGTCCGGTATGGTATTATCATTAAGTTTCTTAAAATCTATTACTAGTCTATGTTTAGGAGTACCATCCTCATTAACTCCTTTCTTTGGTACTACTATTACTGGGGAATTATATGGGCTCTTACTAGGCCTAATTATTCCGTTTTCTAACATTTTACTTATTTCATTGTTAACGAAGTCGTTAACTGAATAAGCATATGGATATTGTTTACCATATACCGGCCGGTCGTGCTCGGTATTTATTTCTCCTTTTATGTCCGTTCTAAACGGTAACTGTAAGTTTATATTCTCGTGATTTTCTCTTATTATTGTGATCATTTCCTCTCTGAGACCCTCTAAGTTTTCTCCTTCATTGTTTAATATATTGTTTAATTTCAAATCTTCTGAATCAGTTTGAATATGTTTGTTCATGTCGGATAATTCAACGACGGCGTGTTCAGGATGTTTGCATCCCAAACTATTATTACTTTGGTTGACGGATAACTCAACGTCGGCGTGTTCAGGATTTTTAATCCCAAACTAGTTATTTTAGATTTGACGGATAATTCAATGTCGGCGTGCTCAGGATTCGTTGATCCCGATGTCAGCGTCGGTGCGCCCAGGTACCTTATCCTGGCCCGTGAGAGAGCCGGGCAGCTGCAGATTAGATGTTCCAGGGTTTCGATAGCCCCAAGGTCCTCGCATTTCCTGCAGCAGCTCCTGTCGGTGATGTTTGCGTGTGATGCGGCCAGGCAGTGACCTGTCAGTATTCCCACCAGCAGTCTGCAATCTTTTCGTGGAAGGTGCAGCAGATAGTGGCTGAGTTTCTCGCTGCGTTTTTTGCACATGATTTTCGAGACTCTGAAGTTGGTCGTGCTCCTCCACCTGCTCTCGTTTTCTAGTCTAGCCAGCTTTTCTAGATCGCTCTGTAGCGTTCTGAGTGAGACAGGCACGTTTTCTGCTCTTTCTCTCGCCAGCCCGATGCCTTTCTTAGCCAGAACGTCCGCCGCTCCATTTCCTTCAATGCCCTGATGGCTGGGAACCCAATAGATCCGCACTGACTTGGTCGTGCATAGTGAGTCCAATGCTTCCCTGCACGCCAGGACACTTCTGAAACTGATCGTGGACTACTGCATGGATTTTATCGCCGCTTGGCTGTCCACAAACAGATTGACCACGTTATCGCCCTGTTTGTTGTGCAACCTCCGCTGCTTTCCTGATGGCAAAGACTTCCGCCTGGAATATGCTGCAGTGGTCTGGTAGCTTGTATGACAGCCCTATTTCGGGGTCTGTGCAGTGTATGCCAGCTCCTACTCCTTCTTCCATCTTGGAGCAGTCTGTATATTTATTGAGATGTTCGATCTGTCCTTTTTTCCATTCTTCCGGTCCCAGAAATGCGTTTGTGTTGATGTCGAGGCACGTTCGAGGGGTCATGTAGTCAGTATTACTGATCATGTCCCTGCCGATTGAACTATGCCCGTATGCTTGTGGCTGCATGTTTCCCGACGCAATGAGGCGCTGAGCGGCCTTTCCAGCCGTCAGATGAGCGTGGATGTCCAGGGGGTCAATTCCGAGTATGGTTTTGAGTGCTTTTGTTGGGGTGGGTCTCAGTGCCCCCGTGATGCAGAGCAGTGCCTGTCGCTGAGTCTTTTCCATAAGCTTGTGGTACGTCTTCTTCCTGGTAGCTTGCCACCACACTAAGACTCCATATAGCAGTGTTGGGTGCACCACCGATATGTAGATCCAGTGCATTAGAGCAGGTGACAGGCCCCATTTGCTGCTGAGCATCTTTTTTGATGCATATAGCTCAATGGTAGCCTTCTTCACCCTTTCCACTAAAATGGGTCTCCATGCCAGCTTGCTGTCCAGTACCGTGCCAAGGTGTTTGACTTGTGTTTTTGGGGTCAGCCTTGTTTGATCGATTTTTGGGGGGATCCATGACGGCACCTTGTACCTCTTGGTGAAGAGGATGAGGTCCGTCTTGTCCGCGTTGATGCTGAGTCCTACTTCGTTCGCCCACTCGCATATCTCCCTGAGTGTGTTTTCCATTATGGAGCTGAGTGTCGATGGACATACACCCGTAATAAGTATGCTTATGTCATCTGCATAGGCTGTTATTTTTGGGGCTCTCCTTTCGAATCTCTTGATTAGGTCGTCGACCACCAGGTTCCATAGGAGGGGCGACAGTACTCCACCTTGTGGTGTGCCTCTGTGTGCCCCTTTGACTATGGAGGCGGTACCCCATTCCGATTGCACCCGTCTACAACTTAGGAGATTCTTTATCCAGTGGTTGATTGCCGGGTGTGCGTTGGTTGCTTCTAAGCGACCCACTATTGCGCTTGTGGCCACGTTGTTGAATACTCCGGATATATCGACAAATACTCCTAGTGCATATTTCTTGGTATTGAGGGCTTTCTCGACATTAGCTACTAGCGAGTGTAGTGCTGTTTCTACACAATTTCCTTTCGTGTAGACATGCTAGTTGCCTGACATCAGTCCCCCTACTTCCTTTTTGATGTGTAGCTCCAGCAGCTTTTCTAGCGTTTTTAGTAAAAAGGAGGTGAGGCTTATCGGTCTATAAACCTTGGGACTAACATAGCTGCACTTTCCTGCCTTCGGCAGGAAGACAACTCTTGAAGTTCTCCAATGTATAGGTATATAGCTTGTCCTCAAGCATGCCGTATAGATAGCGAAAAGGCATGGGGTGATCACCTCTTTGGCCACCTGCAACATGGCTGCAAATATCCCATCCAGTCCAGGTGCTTTAATGCCTGTAAAGGAGTCTATGGCCCATTGGATTTTCTTGTGAGTTACTAGTCCTGTGGGGATGGTTTGTTCCTCTGTCGCTGGGTCATGTTGCGTTGTGGCATCAGTGACCTTGGTGCATCCAGGGAAGTGTGCCTCCATTAGCGCTGTCAAGGCTTCTTCGCTGCTCTCTGACCATTGTCCATTGTTGAGCTTGAGCTGACTCTGTATGGTAGGCTACTTGGAGAGCAGCTTCCTGAGTCTTGCCGTTTCGGGCACCTTCTCGATGTTGGAGCAGAAGTTCCTCCACGAGCTGCGTTGTGCCTTGCGTATTTCTTTCTTGTAGTTTCTGAGTAGGTTCCTGTATTCCTCGTTTATAAACTCTTCATTCGCTTGTTTGGCGAGCTTGAAGATTCCCGGAGGTTGTTTCTAAGGAGGGAGAGCTCTCTGTTCTACCAGAGTGGCTTGTTCTTCTTTTTCGTACTCGAGGGTGGGCATGCTGCACGGTACCCGCCCAGTAGCTCCTTGGATAGAGTCCCAAGAGACTTCTCTATTTCGTCAGCCGATTTTACCGACCCCGGACCGACCGCGAGCTTCGAGGTAACCGTCTTTTTGAACTTTTCCCAGTTTGTCTTCCGGGGGTTCCTATAGACGGCTACCTTCGAGGTGTGTTTAAATTCGTATTTAAACTGGATATACCTGTGATCTGAGAAGGATGGTATTTCGAGGACCCTCCACCCAGTCACCGCGGCGCTCCTTCCCGTTACGAGTGTAAGGTCTAGCACATTTGATGAGGTTGGACCCACGTATGTGTAGTCCGCCCCCACGTTTGCTACTTCTATGTTAGTGGAAAGTATAAATTCTAGAAGAGACTCACCTCGGTCATTGGTGTCGGGGCTTCCCCATACATTGTGGTGGGCATTAGCGTCCGTACGGGGTCTGTCGTGTGCCATGTAGCAGGAGGCTACCAAGAGGCGCTTCTCCTCACTTTCTAGCATCACTACTGTTAGGTCGTCTGTGCTGTAATTAGACATAAGGTGAGCGTGGATCCCCTTTCGTACAAGTACGATGGTTCTGTTCCTGCTTACCGGTGTTGTGTAGAACGAGTTATATTTAGAGGACTTTAGTCCGGCCACAGAGTTGCCTGATGCAATCCATGGCTCTTGGACTAGAGCTATGTCGACGGGCCCTTGCTCCATGGCTATGAGGAGCTCCGTCGACGCCACCTTGCTTTTATGCAAGTTGAGCTGCAGCACACTCAGTGGCATGGTTGGCTGGCTCAACTCCGCTCGACGGGTTAACTACAATCGTCACATCACCGTCCTCTTCCTCCTCCGACTCGTCCAGCGCAAGCCCCTGGGCGGCCTCCACGATGGTGTCCAGACCTAGGTCCTTCTCCACCTCGCCTGCCTGAAGGGTGTGCGCGTCCTTGTCCCCGGAGTGGCGCTTTTTTAGGCGCAGGTATACACTGCCCATGCCCCACGCCATCTTCCCAAATCTGGGGTATAAGAGGTCCTCTGCCTCTTTATTTATTTGTAGGATTGCACACTGGCCCCCCTCATTGGGTAGCGGACTCCCAGTGTGCAGTACCTTCCAATCACCCGTTGGGATCTCGGGATTTTGTCGCTGTAGGAGCCTCAGCGCCCTGTCTCCTTGGATCGCGATGGGGAAGACTACATTCGCCTTCGGTATAGACGGGATCAGCTCCCTGTCTACCACCTCCAGCTTGGCGCCCTCCCACATCGCGTCCAGTTGGCCGACAGTTTGCGTTAGCCACCTACGCGTTGGGTCATCTTTGCATTTGAGGATCTTAACCCCATTCAGCCACCCAGCGCTATCAAAGGTGGGCATGGGGGCTGCGGGATCCTCCTCCATTCGTGCAAACAATGAGTCGACGAGCCGCACGTGCACCAACTTCCACTGCGCCGCCGTCATTCTCCCGTTCTCATCGCTACGGTCGATCAGCGCCACGATCAGATGTCGTCTGGCCGCATCACTCGCCGTCCGCGACTTCGGGTGTTGTGTCGGTGGGATCGCCACTTTCTGTGGTGGGGCTGCGCCCTTCGGCCCGCGTTGCCGCTTGCTCGCCGGAGTGTCCTTGCTGGTACTCTCAACGGAGCGTTGCCTCTTGCACGCCAGCATCTCCTCCACCTTGTTGGCGTACTTCCCGATAGATGCCCTCATCTGGGGCATCTGCGAGAAGTGTCTTCTGCCCTCTTCCACCCGCTGTTCGGCCCAGGTTAGCCTGGCTTTCTCCTCTTGGGAGATGTCGGCTTTACCCTGGAGCCGGCTCAGGATTTTTAGGGCCGCTTTGTACTGCGAGAGAGCCTTCATCCCCTCCCTGGAGCGCTTTGGCCCTTCCCTACGCGGGGAGCTGGTGCCTGGCTCCGGTGAGCGGAGAAGGCTCTCTTCCTCCGTATTACTGATCGAAGTCACGCTCTCCAGATCCGTGTCTGCTTCGACAGCGGCATCCGTGCGGTTCAGCTTGGAGTGAGGATGTTTTTTGGCAGTCGTTGTACAACTGACGTGGCCTGCTCTCGCCACGTCCGAGGTGTGACCGCTGGCGACACGCAGAGAGGAATTCTCCTCCCCGTGCCCGCCGGTGGTAGCAGTCACGCATTCCACCGACGATTGGACTGACATCCCAGTCCGTGCTTCATCCTTCACGACTTCCATTGTTGGCCCGTAGGTCCATAAGGTTGATATTTTTCGGGGGGACCACCCCCTAGCGTTTTATGCCTGGTCGCCAGGCACCTCTAGCCATGGGCCTAACCCAGCTCTCCCGACTCGAGGTCGAGAAGACGCTAGGTCATTGCCTTAGCTAGACACTGCATTGCCCCGGACGGGGCAAGCGACAATGCATTACCCTCGTCCGGGATAATGCAGTGTCCATTGCCCAGCCGGCACCCTCGTGGAGGGTTCAGCTAGAGGATTTTTGCCAGCCTTTAGTAGGTTAAATCCTACAAGAAAATCAGCCCCCATTCCCTCTATTTCATAAAAGATCTGTACTGTGTTAAAAATTGTAATTTTATGATAATATTTGATTATTGAACATCCGTTTACAGTGGCTACTTTCTTATATATTGGGAGTTCATTTCTATTATGATAGATACCTTTTTTAATGTAACAGGAGGTTGCTCCTGTATCTATTAAAACTTTGAAATTTCTTTTTAATTTCCTGTCTGACCTGATCAAGTAGGGTAAACCTACTTCTGGGGCTGATCTAAAAAATGATTCTCATCGATATTGTTTAACCTTATAGCCTTATTATCCGGCTGTTGCTGATTTAATGAGTCAGCTGGTTTCCTCTTTAACGGTGAGTTTTGGTTTTCCTGATTATATGCGTTAGCTCTTTGGTTATTATAGTTAAAATTGTTCCCTCGATTATATCTATTAAAGCCCCTGTAGGGATAGTTATTCGGTCGTTGGTAATTTGGTCGGTTTTGAATCTGCCTACTTTCATCCACCTCCATTGGCTCGGGGGCTGGATTTTGTTGTCTATTATTTGAGAAATATTGTTGTCCCCATGTTGGGTTTCTCGGTTCGAAGGTGGTTTCGTTTATCCTAGGAGGTCGTTGGGGAAATCTAAGGGTATTCTGATTATTAAATGTTTTTTTGTGTGGTTGATTAAACTGGTAGGCAAATTGTGCCCTTCTATTGTTGGCTTGTAGTTCCTGAACTTTCGCCAATGCATTCGGTAAGTCTGGTGGATTTAGGGAGAATAGTATCTCCGAGATTCCACCATTTAGTCCAGTAACGAAAATGCGTAAGGCATTTTCTCTTACTTTGTTATTTGTCTGTCTATTAACCTCACTGTCCTTTCCGCGAGTCATGGTAGTTTTATTAATCAATAATGTCATTTTCTTATTGACCTCATCATAAAAATCTATAATGGATAGATTCCCTTGCCTGAGGACACTTAATTCCTGTTCAATTATGTATATTGGTCGTTTGTCGCTATAGATAAAGTCTAGTCGTGCCAGAATGGCAAAGTTCAGTACAGTCCCATGTTTAGTAAGGGAATCATGTGCTGGTCCTATAATTATATTTCTAAGTATGGTTAATGCAATAAAATATTGCTTGCTACCCTTTTTATATAGCCGCATCGCATTTTCTGCCGACTCTCTCCAACCTACATACTGATTTAGGCCGTCGCTAAAGCTTGGCAAGGACTCTATCACCTTTAAGGTGGTATCATCTCTAATTTGTTCATTGATTACTTCTGCCTGATAATCTATAACTTGATCTGAAGTTTCTTCTAATTCTTTTTTTAAAGCTGTTATTTCTTTGTTTACTTTTGAAATTTGAATGGCTATCAATTGCTTTATCAGATCTGTAGTCAGATCTGTCCTCGCTTCTGTACTCGTCATTTTTAATTTTTGAAGATCCAAAATTAGTTGATCCTCTTTTAATTTTTCAAATATATTCTTCACCCTTAAATTCTATTATTATTATTATATTTATATATTTTCTTATTTATTTTACTTATTATTATTATTAATATTATTATTATTTTTTTTGTTTAGGTTTTTAAATTTTTTTGTATATTAAATACAATTTATTCTTGATGCTCACGAAATGTCCGGTAGGGGTCGTCCTTCTTTGGGATGGGTCTTACTTCTTACGATGTTTTACGGCCCCTTTTTTTTCTTTTTTTGGGTAGGTAGATTTTTGGTGGAAGCGAGGGTCCTCCCTTCAGCTCCGTTTGTATGTTGATTTTTGTTGTTGTTGGTACGCGCCGAGCTTCCCGTTTAAATGTTTTCCTCACTTTTCCTTTTTATGTCGTTGCACTCTTTCACACCGCGTTTTAATTAAAGGACTTATTACATTTATTAATTATCCTTTTGGGTTTTTTTTTAACCACGCAACACTTTTTACTTTTCGGTGCTTTAGATACGCGTGGCCCCACGTTGGGCGCCAGTTAAATTATTGCGGTGGCGGATTGTGTTTTTTAAAATAATCTTTTATTTCACAACACGTATTAGAGTTTAACAATGACTTATAACAGTTAGTGAGGTTTGGTTTACATTTGCTTAAGGAACGGTTAAAGATCGGCGCGTACTTGCGAGTTTCGGATTAAAGTGTAACTGTTCTGGTTTGATTCTGGATCAAGACTGCCTAACCATTTGCATCTCCAAAATCATGAAACCTCTTTTGGTTCTCTCTTGAGAACAAATTTCTTATAAACAAAAGGACTGACTCAATTTCGTCATCCATCTCGAGACTTGAGGATATGGTCAAATGCAGAAGCTCGCAGAGAGCCGGGCGTTCGAATGTTTACGAAAACCGGGTGTTCAATTGTTTATGAAAGCCGGGTATGGGCTGAGAGTATTATTCAATTTAGGCGGGTGTGAGAACAGTTCGATTTTTAATTAAGTGGATTTTAAATGTGCGATCCAAAGGCACAGATTGAGTTTGGATCTGGCGAAGCCAAATATTGTTGTTTGGATCTGGCGAGGCCAAATATTGTTTACAAATTGACTTTGGATCTGGCGAAGCCAAAGATTGTTTACAAAATTGTAAAGGGCAAAGATTGAGATTGAATCTGGGAAAGCCAAGATATTGAATCTGAGGAACCCAAAGATTGTTTATAAATCATATAAGAAGCTAATGGAATTAGGTACGTTAACTTGCATGCTTTTCGGCATGAACATCAAAACTATGACTGAAAACAGCTCTGTTGAATCTGAGGAAACTAAAGAATTCGTGATTAGTAAATGGGGAAACATTTAAATAGATATACAAATGAATCAAGAGAGTCTGAAAACTTTGAAAACGAATTGATTTTGGTTGATTACAATGACATTATCAAACCAAGATGAATTTGTTATTTATTTATTTTTCTGTGGAACGTAACTAAAGTAGTGTCCAAGAACCTAAAACGTGCTTGGATACAGTTCTTATAGCCTTTTTACCCTACCGCATCATTGTCGAAGGTGCGAAAAAATTATGCAAGGCGTTTACACAATCAATAGGCCGCATCTTTCTGTCACCTATTGTTGGCTCTACCGGAACAAAATTACATGTTGCTAACTTTATTTTAAAGTGGCACTTTTAAAGTTGGAATCAGTGCGTCCCAAAAGGCCTTGCAAGTTTTTGTGTGACCATTTTGTTGCTTGCAATCAGACTTATTTTGATTGAAATTTTCAGGAATGTTTTGGCAGCTCAACTTTAAATTGAATTTATTGTTTGATTCGACAAAAATACCCCGATACCGCGTCGAACCTTCGAATAATTTCAGTATTTTGTAAAAATACTTGTCAGAATACGGTAACACTTGCAAATGATGCGGTGCATGTTCCAACATGCGACCCGCATGTTTGTTTTCTATCCACAGGGTTTTATGAGCATCATTGTCACATGTTACATTTAACGGAAAAATCCAATGATGCGCCCTAATGTAAGAAGGGTATAAATTACACTACTCGACAAAACTCAACTTTTTTTTTCCGCTGTCGCCAAATGGAGATTTGGAGATTTAATTTTTTTTAAAGAATTACGGCTTTTTTTTTCATGGAGTAGTTTTTTTTTTAAGAAATTTTAAAAAATCTGGTATTTTTTGTCATAGGTAGTGGTTCTATTTTTCACATAACTTAAGTTTCCTACAACTGGTTGTATTGAACTTTGCAGTTAAGAAATGCTGATAAATGGAGCTAAAAATCTAACTCAGACATTTTGTAGCTGCAACTTAACGTCTGGAAGATATTAAGCTTCCAAATTGAAATTTCATAATTTTTTTCGGTATTTTTTCCCGAAATTTGAAAGCTCAGGAAAAGTTGGAAAAAAATATTTGAATGCCTTGATTTTTGGTTTTAGATAGACACATTAATTAGGCGTCGTTTAAGGTATCGCTTATAAGAATATAAAAATAAACGGCTAAGTTAAAACAAAGCATCATTTTTGGCGATAGCGGAAAATAAATAAATAATACTGTAAAGCTAAATATTCATTCAGAGTAGAACAAATCATAATGCTAACATTGAAGGAAACAATGTTGGAGTAGAGCATAAATATTTGCATTCTATCTTCTCAAGTTCGTCGCTATTTTTAATTAATAAACTATCATTATAGATCATATTTGCAAACGATTTTAAGCTATGGTAGTGATGCCACGGAAAGTCACTTAGTCAGTAAAGGTTATTATCCCAATCATGGTAAATTATTATCTAGTAGATATTTTAATACGGATGGATCCAATACACTCAAAAATATTTTTCAAAATAGTAATATGGTTGAACTATTTGGAAAAGTTCATAGAGATGTAATTAATTAATTAAAGCTGCTTATAAATAATGTATATTTGAGAATTACTTTTAATATTGAAAAAATAACCTTTTATTTAATGGAATCTGAAATTGAATCAGATCCTAAGATATTGGAAACAAGATATCATGAACAACATAACTGTTAATCCAAGCATTTTATTGGCCCATCATGTTTTACAAACTAAAAATGCCATTTATCCATTCAGTAAAGTTCAAGTGAAATCATTTACAATATACCCTGGAAATAATACATTATCAATTGACAACGCAGTATTTTTTTGGCTTTTTGCATGGTAAAAAATAAATCATATTCTGGAAATCGAACAATGGATCCTTTTAATTTTAATCATTTTAAAATTCAACGCTTTAATCAATTGGTTAATGGATTACAAGTACCATCTTAGCCTATTGAGTTTGATTTCACAGACTCTGAAAATGCTCAAAGTTCTAAAGTATATCATGTACTATTCAGATCAAATGGAATAAAACGTGATAATCGAGGTTTACAAATTACAAAGGAAATGTTTGATACAAATTGTTTTATATTAGAATTTGACTTAACTGCAGACCATCACAATTCATCTGTGTGCTCAAATTTAATTTCTCAAGGTGCTATTGGAAATGAAGGACTATTTTCTGAATTCTTATCGAAGCAGTTGTCTGGTGTACTGTGAATATGACTCAATGATTAAAATTGATAAACATCGAAATTTCTTTCCAAAAATTCAAAAATAAACAATATTTTTAAAGTAGTTTATACGTCTTATAACATACCTAAAATCATTTCTAAATATCCTGCTTTTATAATAGCACACACAGATTCTTCAAGTCAACCAGGTACTCATTGGGTTGCTTTTTACTTTAATAGCAAACATTCGGCAGAATTTTTTTATTCATATGAATTGATTAAAAAAATTGTTAGTAATTATATTAATATTAATTATCTTAATTATAAAGATAAATTAATCATGCAATGTTTAAGCAAATTTGTTTAAAATAAAAACATAATGTTGTTTCAAAGTAAATGTTATTTATTTGATTGATTTTTTAGTTATGAGTCATTCGTTTGTTAAAGTAGAATATTTTAACATTAAACCTATGGCTTGAGCTTTCTTTGCCGGTAAAATATGTGTCAGGTCCATCAGTAGCATTGCCGTCGCTCCAGGGAAACAGCTTATAGCACTACTCAACAAAATTAAACTTTTTTTTTCAAAAGACTTTTTCTGATGGACTTGGTGACATAAAATTGTTTAAAGAATTATCGTATACTTTCTTTTTAAAAATTTTTAAAATAATTTTTTTGTAATAACACACATATGTTTTTTATAGCTGGTTATATTGAACTTTGCAGTTCTGAATAGCTGACAAATGCAGCTATAAATCCGACACAAGACTCTTTGTATCAGAAAAAGTAATTTTGAGCCGCAGCGGAAATATCGTGTTGAATAGTGTAGTAAAAGCCGAACTTGGAGTAATGGAACTCCTTTTTCTCCAAATCCTCCAAAATTATCATCAGGTTTTCCACGGTAGTGACATGTTCCTCGAAGATCATCTGTTCGAATTGCAAAAAAGGTTTAATTTTCTTTGCGTACATTTTACAACTGATGATGTTGATGATGATGATGATACTGATGTTCCTCCAATTAGCAGGATTCTTTATATCCACGCCTTTACTCTTTGTTTGTAGGGGGCGGATCCGGTCGATTCTCACTATCACAAGCCAGTCAAATGAAACCAGTACGTCTATGCATTTCATTTCGTTCACTTAAGTTTATTTTCGGTTATAGTAGACAATGTTCACAAAATTTATGTATAGGCGAGAAATCGTATGTGTGTATGTACATATGTCGTCCGAAAAGACGTTGACCGATCGTAACGGGGGTGAAAGCGTAACTGATTATGCATGCTCAAGCCAGAGGCCGCCCGAGCGCTATGTGGATCTCAAAAGCGCCCACGCAAGAGCGCGCGGCTCACACTCTGCGACTGCCCTGAACACTCTTTTAACCTTATAATTTCTCTACATATATATCGTAATTGGTATATGTGTACGTATATGTATGTACTCCTTTTTTCCTTATAAATTCTGTAAATGTTTAGTTGTCTCTTCTTCTATTCTAAGAATTATGTTGTTTTTTTAAGAATTTGTAAAAAATGTTGGTATTTTTTTCAGAGGTAGAGCTTTTATTTTTCGCATAATTTAAGTTTCCTATAATAACACTGTGATAGTCAAAAAAAAAGACATGACCGGACTTGACGGTTTCCCCCTATTTCGGGTCCTACGAATCGAACTACATCATTAGTTTTTTGAGTTACAATCATGGTTTCATTCTAAATTTATCGTTGAAGTTTTTCATCCAAGTGGCCCATTGTAAGAGAAAGGCACATTTTTCTTCGGTCTCTAACTTTTGTAATGTTGACTTTTTTGGTAAACTTTCTTTGGCAAAGCTTCTCAGAATAAATCTGTCTTTTAGTTCTTAGAAGACTGTAAGCCCCAAAATCAATGTTTTGGGTGTCCTTATAGCCAATATGTCGAAGAAACTGAAATATAACCCATTTTTTTAATGTTTTTTCCCTTACGTTTCGTCAATATTTTAATTTACCCTTTGATACTTATACATTAAGTGACATCTTGTAATAGTAAGAAACTTAAGGAAAGACAACGTTTCGAGCAAACTAACCATGAGAAAAACAAACTTAACAAAATTTGAATTTTTAAAAAAAGCTACTCTAACTATGTTTGTGTGCTGTTTTATTTTATTTGTATCTTTTAAGTGTTATTATTAAGTATCATAAATCTGTACACAATATTTAAATTAAATTTAATGTCTCATCTACCAATGTCCAACACAAATCAGCAAGCAACGAGTCAAAAATTCTTAAAAAAAATTTTAAACAACCAAATCTATCAGAAAAAGTAATTTTTGGGGACAGCGGAAAAAAAAGTTGAATTTTGTCGAGTAGTGTAATTAGTTGTATTGAACTGATATTGAGCTGACAAAAAAAACCACATATTTAGAAAATTTAAAACTAAGCCTAGAAAAAAAACTATTGTTGTCCAGTGTCTAGTGCCAATATAGTCCCACCAACAGATAAATTTAGGTTAGAGAAGAGCCGGTAGCCGAAAAATTCCCAATTAGAGCTATTTAAATTAAATGAAGTTATTGAATAAGATAAGTTTGACCATGTTAGAACTAGTATCAGAGGAAAACAGATGGAAAAATTGGTTATAGTTGTTTGTAGGGGGCGGATCACCAGGTATTCCCAATCCCAAGCCAGGCAAATGAAACCAGCGCGTTCAGGAATTCCCCTTCGTTTTCTTAAGTTTATTTCGGTTATATGTATGTTCACTAATGTTTATGTATATGTATGTATATATGTAGGCATCGTATATATGTAGTCCGAAAGACGTCGAACGATCGTAGCGGGGGTGGGAGCCAGAACTGCAACTCCCCGCTCCAGCTAGTGGCCGCCCGAGCTCTGGGCGGCTCTCCTGAGTGCCGTGTGCAAGAGCGTACGTGAGTGAGTCGGGCGCGATGCGCTCTCCAGAGCGCTCTCCACAGTGCGCTGCGGAAGTTAGCGGCTGCCCTGAACATCCTCCCCCCCCTTGCAGGATTGCAAAGTATAATTGAGGGTTTTGTTTAATAAAAGAGGGTCTACGGATGGCGGCGCTATCCCTGGATGCTGGGATGCTGAAACCCACGGTGACGCTGCTGCATTTCCTCCGAAAGGCTGGCTGGCGGGAGTACGAGGGCGGCGTTCAGCTCGGGACGCAGGAGATGGCGACGAAGATGCTGAGGCTGAGCGGGCTGAACGACGAGACGCGGGTATGTGAAGTAGCGTGTGGTGATTCTTGCCACACTCCCTGCACAGCCCGCCACTGCGACAATCACCGCCGGAATGCTGATGAGCCAGGCAGTTTGTGCAGTACTTATTTGTAAGTACGGCTCGGAGCCTCTTCACAGGGCTCAACCGTAGAAAGTGGTGGCAGGTCCGTAGCGGATGGACTCCTGGGCAGACTCGGCATCGGTAGGAGTTCAGACCGCAAGCGCGTCGGCTCTCAATGATACGGTCGGCGCGGGACTGTGGGCCCAAGGCTGGATGCGGAAATCTAGGATGAGATGAAGGTGTCGACGAAGCATTAATACGAGAGTTGTAACGGGTTAAAGGCCCACCTTGGGCACTGGACATTGTCACGTGGTTACATGTAACTGAGTTGAGGTTTGGGCTTGAACTCGGCACGGAGTTGTGATCGCCAAAACAGTGATTATTACGGATTTCATCCCGTCGGTCAACCGTTGGAGAGCGTCCTAGCAATTCGGCGAAGAAGGCCGGTAGAGGATTGCTTTTGTCGCCTCGAGAGCCCGCATCTCTTACCCTTTGGATAGGTACTCTAGACACCTGACTCGAAAAGGACACAACCTGGGGGGCTCTCTGAACGGCCGTATTAGACACTGGCCCAGAGAGCACCCAACCGAAAACTGTTTCTTGCCCGAGGAGAGAGCCACATATGTTCGTCTGTAAGCCGCTTGACAGTACGGATGGTAGAAGGTCAGCTCCGATCAGGACATCGATTGGTGAGCTCTCGAAAAATTTAGGATCCGCCCACGGAAGGCTAGGCAGATCTCTCAGCATATTTTGGGAGATCGGATGCGAGGGAATATTCGCTGCCACCTCCGGAATAACGTAAGCTGTAACGTTTATTTGTAACCCCGACATAGTCGGAGAGCGGATGGAAAAATTGCAAAGCTTTTTTGACTGAGCGGATACAGTATGATTAATGCCGGAGACCTGTGCCTGGTTAGGTTGGAATGGCAGTTTGATCATGCTGACTAGACGTTCCGTAATGAACGTGGCCTCGGAGCCAGAGTCGATCAATGCGCGGGCGCGAAAATTGGCCCCCAGATGGCAAATATTAATCATAGTCGTGCTCAGGAGGACTGCACTTGTACTGGAAGCGAAATAAGCCTGAACGTTGGACAAGGATTCGGAAGAACTCGGATGTTGTACGAATGTGGAAGTCGGCTCGTTGGAACTTGGATTGCCACGGTGCAGCAGCGTGTGGTGCCGTTCCCCACAAGTGACGCAGTTGTGGGCGCTTTGGCATTGTCGGATCTGATGTCCTCGTGCGAAGCAGTTCAGGCATAGCTGTTTCTGTTTAATGCAGCTGGAACGAGAATCAACGGTCATGTGGAGGAAGCGAGGACAATCACGGATTGGATGATCCTCTGTGGAGCAGAGATCACATGTCCTCCTCTGCGGATTCACTGTTGTCTCGAACGAGTGAACCCTCCTAGGAACACGACTCCCTTGGGACCGGAACGGATTACTTTTAGAAGGTGGCGGATTCGCATCGCCTTTCGAACTATGTGGATTGGAAGGGTGGCTCTCGATCGCCTCTAGCGTCAGATACCGCTGACTGAGGAAGGAGTCCATCTCTTTCCATGACGGCATTTCCTTCTTGTCGGTTATGGACTCTTCCCACAACGCGCGGGTTAATCTCGGCAATCTTGAAGCGCAAATGGTCACGAGCAAGCTATCCCAATTGTCAGTGGAGACCTTGGAGTGGGCGAGTGCGGTTAGAACTCCCTGGATCGTACTTTGCAGTTCTTTCAGAGCACGACTTGAATCGGACCCGATATGAGGCAAAGAGAGGAGAAGATGAATCTGGTTAGTCACCAGGAGCCGTCGGTTCTCATATCGGTCACGAAGGGAATCCCATGCCGTCTCGAAGCCATCGTTGGTCAGCGGGGACTTCTCAACGATGGCCTTCGGATCGCCACTGGTTTTAGTGGCGAGGTAGTACAGCTTTTCTACGGGTGAGAGTCTAGGATTGTTAATATAAATGGCTGTGAAGAGGTCCCGAAAAGTGGGCCAGCGAACGTAATCCCCTGTGAAAACTTCGATGTCACAGGGTGGCAGTCGACAGCCGCCATTGAAGTCCGGCTGTGCAGGAGGACGGACTACTGGGCTGGCCGATTGGACCGTAAGGTCGTCTAGGCACCGTTCATAATCGTCATAGCACGAGTCGTACATGGCTTGGATCTCTAGTTGGGTGCCAGGATCCTCGTCAACCGACGCCATTGAACAGGCCTCGAATTCAGAATCGACCTTTGCCCACATGCTCTGTAAGCGGTCTCTACGGACCTGAGCGATAGCGGGGGATGGCGTGCTGGTACCGGAAGCGGTAAAACGGTCTTTCAAACTGGTCAGCCTGCCGATGGCTGCTACCAATTTCGCACGTGCGGAGATGAATGCTGTTTGGGCCATTGGAGAAGTGTGTCGAGAGCTGATGGGGCTGGTAGGTGGAAGAGCTGGTACCTTTAGCGTGACTGGCGAAGGGAACAGGACCGATTTGCTCTTTGCCGCGGAACTCGTACTCGGCTTAGGCGTAGCGGGTAACTTTATCGGTTTAGTCACCGAGGTAGGTGTGCCTGGGGCGGAACCACTGCGTGGTGTCCTACTACCTGTAGCGGGCCCTGGCAAAAGTTTTTTGCTGTCCTCGTCACCAGTGGGCATGTTCTGACCTCACCCGCTGAGAACAACGAAACGGAAGCGGAAGTGCCGGGTGGATGGACACGGAAAACGGACCCAAAAATCCTTTGGTATTGACTTGTTGGCAAGTCGGAAGCGCTTGGATATACTATGGCGAACGGGCGCTAATATTGGGAGTCGGTGGCAAGTGACACCGAAAAACAATATACCCGCCGAAAGTAGGGTAGCGCGTCACTGGACAAGCCACCACCGAAAACGATACACCCTAAAAATACAGGGTAGCGAGTCGTTTGGCGCTCCGTTATGCGCAAGAGCGGCGCCGATAATCTGCTCTCCCAACAAAAACAACGCGCGCTACGTTGGAGAGGCGAACGCGAAAACGAGCAAAAGCAGGCTCCGCTGTTGCTGCTTGTATGTATGGATGTACATAGGTGCGGGGAGGTGTGGATATACAGACGCAAGAATATGCAGCTAATATATATATGTATGCGGGTATGGAAAAAAGGCGGGCAAGAATATGCAACTAAATATAAATGGATGTAGGTGCGCTTAAGTGCGGATTAGTACATAGACCTATATATATGCAGATGCAAGAATATGCAGTCAATATATAGGTAAATATGTATGCGGATATGGACGAATGCGGACAAGAATATGCCGTTAAATAGATGTATATGTGTATACGGATATGCGAGCAAGAATATGCAGTTGAATATAAATGGATGTAGGTGCGCTTAAGTGCGGATTAGTACATAGAACTATATATATGCAGATGCAAGAATATGCAGTCAAGATATAGGTAAATATGTATGCGGATATGGACGAATGCGGACAAGAATATGCCGTTAACTCTGGTGAGTGGGTGTACTGATGTACGTAATTAGGAGGAGCGGAAGATCGGAGAACGGACAGAATAGCCGCTGGGCACTGGACGGAAAAAACCAAGATCGTACTTATCTTAATATAGCGATCCGCCTATGCTTGCTGGGGTGTGCTTCTCCGTGTTGGGGAAGATCCGGCTCGAAGGACCAATGTTTGTAGGGGGCGGATCACCAGGTATTCCCAATCCCAAGCCAGGCAAATGAAACCAGCGCGTTCAGGAATTCCCCTTCGTTTTCTTAAGTTTATTTCGGTTATATGTATGTTCACTAATGTTTATGTATATGTATGTATACATGTAGGCATCGTATATATGTAGTCCGAAAGACGTCGAACGATCGTAGCGGGGGTGGGAGCCAGAACTGCAACTCCCCGCTCCAGCTAGTGGCCGCCCGAGCTCTGGGCGGCTCTCCTGAGTGCCGTGTGCAAGAGCGTACGTGAGTGAGTCGGGCGCGATGCGCTCTCCAGAGCGCTCTCCACAGTGCGCTGCGGAAGTTAGCGGCTGCCCTGAACAATAGTTACGGCAAAGGCTACGGAAAGATTCATAATCATAGTACTTAGAAAGCCAGAGTTGAAGATGAAGAGGAAAGTAATGCCTGAAGGCAGATGCTTGTGAAGGAAAAGAACTCCATGGCAGATTCTACGGGATTTAAGAGAGTGGAGGTTAATTAGACGCAACGTTCTTTCATTAGAAGGGAGATGGATCTATGGATCCCAATTGAGTCCGCGGAGTGCATAGATGAGGAATAGTTTTTGTTCTGATTCGAGCATATCTTGAAATTTCTGTTAATGAGAAGACCAGACGCAAGAACCATATTCGAAGATAGGCCGGACCATAGAAACAAACAAAAGTTTTTTGGTATACGGGTCAGAAAATTCCTTAGACCATCTTTTGATAAATCCTAGGACTCCTTTGGCTTTGTTAGAGATAGTAGAAATATGAGAGTTAAAACACAGATTAGGTTCAAAGGTAATGCCCAAATCGTTAACTTTGAAAAGGCGTTGTAGGATATTGTAATTGATTGAGTAATTGAAGAGGTATGGCTTATTGCGATGAAAAGTCATGATATTGCAGTAAGAAATGTTAAGAGGTAGAACGTTTATTCAGCACCAATTGAGATATAACGTTAATTAAACTCCAAGATCCGATTGCAGAGATAGCGGAGACAAGGGGTCACTATAGGAAAAACATAGCTTTACATCATCAGCATACATGAATGAGATAACACTTGGGGAAGATCGTTAATATCCAAAGTTCTTCGTCGTCCTTATCAGTTAAATAAAGGACTACTTTTTTGAGTTTGCATCCAGTGATCAAGTGTACTCAAATCCTATACATAGATCTTCTGCATTGGTATATCCAATCGTCGCCCTTATCTCATTAAGTATCTCTAAGAAAGCATAAGTACATACAAATTTTATTAGACGCTTGTCATTTTACATAAGAAAATGCAAATTCTTTACATACCATTATAATAATAAAAAGTATTCAAACTACTTTCTGTTTTATACTAAATTATTTAATTACATGGTCTTTTATACTCTCATGACTACATAATTGAAAGATGACAACTAATTATTATAATAATATAAAAGCAGTTTGTCTTAAATCTGATTTGTTGTGGAGTGATAATGCATGACATCATACTACTAAAGTATATATAATAAAAAAGTAGTGTTTTATTTAATTAAAAAAAAAACACTCATTTAACATTTTTTATTTGGTTTGATTTGAGTAAAGTTTTATTCCAAACTGAATTAAAAATCTTTGATCTGAAATCTGCAGAACGTGAAGTTCTATTGAGATTTTACATTTTTTATTCAAGTTTTTTTAAGTTGTCGGGTCAAGCAGCATAAACTAAAGCTATAATGTAAATGCCCACTGTAAAATCGTTTGTTACCGCATATGCCTACGCACGGCAGCGGCCTTCTTTCGTTTACTTATACATATATAAGCATTATTTGTACTCGGCTTATCAGCAGCCCGAACTGCTCTAACTCTCTCCATAATCGCATTCACTCTCGTTAAGCGCTGCCTCATAGGGCACGGCAAGTACGCCGTCTGCCCTTGCATTTAGTCCTGAGCGAATACTCGAAAGCTAAAGATCATCGTTCGTCGTACGCGCATACCTATATGCATCCAGCTTAAATAAATCTGACATTAAACCACATATATATAACCAAAACCCAATTTTAACCGTTTTTTAAATCGCAACAGCTAGTGAAAAAGCTCACTAGCTAAACATTTGGTGACCCCGACGTGATCGTGCAAGAATAACTATTTCTGTGCAATTACGAAATATAAAAAAAACATTATTTGAATTGCCAATGTGGACAGTGTCATCGGCTATATAATACTGCATATACCGGCCTCCCTTGCAGCTGTCGGCTTACGGTGCTTGTTATCACAGTTACGCTCTGTGCTCTTTGCTCTTCTCTTCCCACACCGGCTGCCCTCGCATATTGGTATTGCACCTAGCGTTCAAGCAACGCAACGGTTATCGTTCATTGCTCCTAAGTGCGTTCGTTCCTCTTTGTGCTCGTCTTCCCGCTAGCGGCGTTTATTACGCGCTTCACTCTTTGCGGTCATCTTCCCTCAGTAAACGTTTGCTAAGCTGCTGCCGCTATGGAAATGGATGCTGCCAACGCTGCTGTTGCTGCCAACGTTGCTGATGCTGCCAACGCTGCTGTTGCTGCCAACAAAGCTGATGCTGCCAACGTTGCCGACAAATTCCAGTTGCCAGGGAGCAAACCAGGGTGTCATTTTTAAGGCTCAAATCCACGGAGCTATGCGAAAAAATAAAAAGGTTAGTTGCTGAGTGCCAGAATGTGTCGCTAGTAGCAGACTATTATATGCTCGTGGTACAACAAGAGAAACTCGATAAGCTGATCGGAAAGTTTGAGCTGCTCCATAACGAGCTTGAGGAATTGGATCAAGCCGAGATTCACAGTGGATTAGGTGATGTGTTCGAATCGCTTGCCAGTACTGCGAAGGCGTCAATTCTGCGGGAAATAGCTAAGAGTAGCGGACACATGCCTCTTCATTCCACCATGGCTGGAGGAAACCCCACCGCTGATTGTGCCGGCTCGCAATTTGTGCCTCGACGTAGACAGGTACCATCTCTGCCTCCTATACAACTTCCAACTTTCGGCGGAGGATATGCCAAATGGAACGACTTCTACTCCACGTTTGTAACCATCATAGACAATCATCCTGATCTAACTAATGTAGAGAAGTTTCAGCATTTGCGTTCCTGTCTGCGTGATGCGGCTTTGGAGACTGTGCGGTCGCTAGAGATTTCGGATGGCAACTATAACGTGGCGTTAGAATTATTGGAAAGAAGGTTTAATAATCGACGCTTAGTATTTCAGGCACACATTAATGAGATCCTGGGGCTTCCGGCTGTCGAATATGGTTCAGTGGTAATGCTTCGAGAGCTGTCGGACGGATTCAACACTCATATGCGTTCGCTTCAGAGTTTGGGCACTTCTGAGCAGATCGCAGGATGCATCATCGTGCAGGAGCTACTCCGTAAAATTGATCCAGTGAGCCAAGCCAAGTGGGAGGAGCGATTTGAGGAGCCAGCGTATGCCAACTCGATTCCGTCATGGGAGTATATGGCCTCGTTCCTGGAACAGCGATGCAGATCTTTGGAGACAGTGGATTTTGCTAGGGCAAACTATGCGCCGAGCAGTCAGGTGGGCAAGAACAAAAGATATAACAATTCCAGGTCCACCTTAATTGCAACTAGCCAAACTTTCTCAAGCTGCGTGCTCTGCAGTACCGGCGCTCACGAAGTCCAGTACTGTCCGAAGTTCAAGGCACTGTCCCCCGAAAATCGCCATAAAGAGGACAAACGACTGGCCCTTTGCATTAATTGCCTTAGAACAGGACACCGATTAAGCCAGTGCACCTCGAGCCACTGTCGTATCTGCGGCTGCAAGCATCATACTACGCTTCATTTCGGTAGCCCTGATTCGGCTGCAGTCCAAGGTTAGTCAACTGATGCGCCCCCTTCTTCTTATCCGGCTCAGCTTACCACTGAATCCTCTACTTCAGCGTCTACTTCGTCTGCACTTATAGCCCAAGGTCTCAGTAATAATGTCGTTCTACTTGCCACTGCCACAGTCTTGGTAAAAAATCGTTCCGGAGTTTTGGTTCCCTGCAGAGCATTGCTGGATTCCGGCTCCCAGTTGCATCTGATAACTTCTCGTTTTGCCAATCAGCTTCAGCTTCGGAAAAGGAAATCATCAACCGCAGTTTCTGGAATTGGATCCGGAGTTTTATAGGCCTCAACGCGTCGATCTATTAATTGGAGCAAGTCTGTTTTACGATCTCCTTTGTGTGGGTCAGATTAAACTACTGCCAGGATTGCCTTCAATTCAGAAAACTCGCTTGGGATGGGTCGTGTCTGGAGGTTGCTCTCGTTCAAATGGGTCATCTTTAATGGTGGCTCACGCGCCGGCCGTTATTGCCGAGGATAATAATCCAGATCAGCAACTTGAAGTGCTCCTTCGGAGGTTTTGGGAGGTTGAGAGTTGCGTCGAACCCATAGCAAAATTTACCAAGGAAGAGCTGGATTGTGAAGCGCATTTTGTTCAGCATGTCCGTCGTCTAGAAAATGGCGATTATTGTGTTCGGCTGCCAACTAAATATAGTTTGGATCTCCTGGGAGAATCTTACAATCAAGCGCGTCGCAGATTCCTGTCCCTTGAGCGGAAGTTAAATCGTCGCCCTGAGGTGAAGGCTCAGTATGCTGCCTTCATAAACGAGTATCTTGACTTAGGTCATATGTCTCCTGTTCCTGCCCATTCAATCAGCAACTGCCGGTATTTTCTACCTCACCATTGCGTCATGAAAGAGGATAGTTCTACGACCAAGCTTCGAGTTGTTTTTGATGGATCCGCTTCTACGTCGTCTGGCTATTCATTAAATGACGTTCTAATGGCTGGCCCCGTAATACAACCTAAACTCTTTCAGATTATTGCTCGATTTCGTTCATACGCAGTTGCGATTACGGGAGATATCTGTAAGATGTATCGGTGTGTACGAGTTTCGCCCGAGGACAGCAACTTGCAGTGTATTCTGTGGAGAAACTCCACACAAGATGACTTGAGCGTGTTTCAACTGGACACCGTTACTTATGGGACGAAGCCTGCCTCCTATTTATCCGTGCGAGCGATGCACCAGTTGGCAACCGACGAGCAGGCAGATTTTCCATTTGGAGCTGAAGTTCTTCGCCGTGACTTCTACGTGGATGATTTGATATCTGGCGCCAGATCTCAGGAAGAGGCCATCCGCATTCGTGAGCAAACTGCTGGAATCCTGTCTAGGGGTCAGTTCAGATTGAGGAAATGGTGCTCGAACGTTCCCACTGTGCTGGATGGAGTTCCTGATGAGGACAAGGAAACGTACTTAAAGTTCGATGATGACAGCCATTTTACTAAGACACTAGGACTCGCTTGGGATCCGATTTCTGATAAACTTTTATTTTCGTTCTCGGCCCTAGAATCGTCTCCGAGTCCCTGCAGGCGCTCTGTGTTATCAACCATAGCGCGGTTCTACGATCCTCTCGGACTGGCTGGTCCTGTAATTACGAAATCAAAAATCTTTCTTCAACGTTTGTGCAAGGAGAAGTTAGCCTGGGATGAAAGCCTCCCAGCCTCACTGAGTACAGAGTGGCATGAAATATGCAGCAGTTTTGGCCAGATTCGTCGACTTGAGTTTCCTCGTCTTGTCCTCCTTCCTGACTCTGAGCTAGAAATTCACGGATTCTGCGATGCCAGCATCGAGGCTTATGGTGCATGCATATATGTCGTGTCAAAAGGTCAGCATGCCAGCAGTCACTTACATTGTGCCAAATATCGTGTTGCTCCTTTGAAGACACTTACGGTGCCAAAGTTGGAGCTTTGTGGAGCGGAGTTGCTGGCTAGGCTCATGTCTGAAATATCCGGAATGAATGTCTTCAAGGGAAGGTGTTTCTGTTTGTGTGATTCTGCGGTTGCACTTTCCTGGATTCGGGACGAATCGTCCAGATTTAACATATTTGTTTCAAACAGAGTAGCAACGATTCAGGCAATGACTGACAACATGACATGGCGCTATGTTCCCACAGCGTTAAACCCAGCCGACATTCTCTTTCGAGGGGCTCTTCCGACTGAGCTGAAGGAGTGTCCCCTTTGGGCTCATGGACCTCCATTTCTTTGTGGTCTTTCGGATGACTGGCCGGCCACGGTACTACCGGATAAGCCAGCCCTTGAGCTTCGCCGGAGTGCTCTTCTGGTAAAGTCTCCCTATATTGACATTGTAGCTGATTCCAAGTATGCAAACTCGTTTGGTTCCTTGCAACGCGTGTTCGGATACATTTACAAGTTTTGCAATCGCATTCGGCATCCCGGACTGATTGTCTCGGACATTGAGCATGGAACCCAGTTATTTCTGCGACTAGTCCAGCGCACTCAGCTATGGGAGGACATGAAGTCGCTGCGGTCCAGGGGATCGGTTCCCCCATCTAGCTCACTTGCCTCGTTGTCGCCGTTCATGGATCATTTTGGTCTGCTCAGGGTTGATGGTCGATTGAAGAACTCTACGTTGGATTTTGATGGCCGTCATCCAATTATCTTGCCTAGCCGCCATCCACTAACTCTTTCCATAATCTCTCACTTTCATGAGCGGAATCTGCACGCTGGACCTCGAGCTTTGCTTGGACTCATTCGATCCCAATATTGGCCCATTGGGGGGAGGAAGACGGTAAACAAGGCAGTGAATAAGTGCATAAGATGCTTTCGAATGAAGCCTAGAGTATTGGAGCATATTATGGCGGATCTTCCAAAGGAGCGGCTCGACGGTTCTCATGCCTTTGAGATCACGGGCGTCGACTTTTGTGGGCCATTTTTCTACAAACCGGAGGCACGCAATAAGGGCCCAATCAAGTGTTACGTCTGTGTCTTCATTTGCTTCGCTACCAAGGCTGTTCATCTGGAGCTGATTAAGGTCCTGTCCCTTTTCCTTACTACTTGGTGGCGCCCCCTATCGGCGAAAATGTGAACTAACTTTAATCTCAGTCCTCTTTCACTCGTGTCTAAATATACTCTCAAATAGATCTCGATCCTTTCACTTATACTCTCTCTCCTCCCTCTTATTTATTTTGCCTCTCATTCATACTCTTTCCTCCCACATATTTATTATGGACCGGTTTCATGTTGCGATTCAAACAACCCTCAAACAGGTTTTTCATACTCTCAAATAGATCTCTCTCCTCCCTCATATTTATTATGGACCGGTTTTCCTCGATTGGTTTCGTGTGGCGATTCAAACAACCTTCAAACAGGTGTTTCATCCCTTTGAAATGAATCTGGTAATAGTTTAGAGGTAGTTTTTTAATGAACTCCTTGTAAAAGGGTCACAATGTCCTTGAATCATTTTGCACTTTCTTTTTCTTTGTCTGTTTTTTCTATACCTGACACTGTCCTATAGTTGATTGCCTATATAATAGCTACTCACAGCTATAAGCTATTGTAAAATCTAGTGAACTGTGAACAAAGACGGACGACCTTGAGATCATTTTTGTAAATTCACAACCGGAATCACCCATAAATCTTGACTCTCAGCCAGACTCCGTGGACCTGTCCTTGATTTTTGGGATTAAGACTCAAAACGCTCTGAAGAGAGATCTCGAGAATTTAAATGATATGTATGAGATTCAATGGGATGATGATGATTCCATAATTGCAAGAGAACGCGAGAATTTAAATGCTATGTATGAGATTCAATGGGATGGTGATGATTCCATAATTGCAATGTCGACTCCTTATTCATCATACGTTTTCCCGGATGATGACGACATTTTTGATTTGGTTGATGAAAGGCATCACCTCCAGGAACTACTTCGGGATGAAGATGACGCTGAATTAATAGCTGCTGTGGAAAGAGCTGAGGCTGAATTTTAATATTACGACTATAGTTATAATATAAATATTTTATGTATTTGTCTAAAAATAATAAATATTTATTTTCAATGGTTTCTTTTTTACTTTTGATTGGTTGAATTTCGCTTCCTCTTATTACACGTTACATCCCCCAAAGAGAATCAGGGGATTCGTTTGAAACAGGTTTCTTCCAAGTTAGGATTACATGTTACATCCCCCAAAGAGAATCAGAGGATTCGTTTGAAACTGGTTTCCAAGTTAGGATTACACAAAAAACAATAAGTGGATTTCAGGTAGAATACAGGTACAGGTTACATCATATTATTAGATAGCCCAATAGGATTAGTTTGAAACAGGTTTGTAAACAGATACTGCTCGTTTTGTATACAAAAGATTACGTAGATGTTTGGGGTAAAAAATATAGGATGTCATTTAGAAAAAAAAAACCCTTGGTCCTATTTCAAAAGTGAAAGTGGTCAGTTCAAAAAAAAATAAATAAAAAATGGCATCAGCAAGCTCTCGTAATAATGTGGTGTGTGACCTTTGATCTAAGTCCATAGACTTAATAGAGTTTGATTCTCATTATGAATCATGCTTGGGACCTCAAAATGCTGTTGAAGTTCTAATGAGCTGAGGATCTACTTCAAGCGATCTCCAAGGCCCTTCAACGTCAGGAGCTTCAAAACGACCTAGATTGGATACTCCGATGGAACTAAGGATGATTGACTGTTCAATTTGGGGTGAAAGTTTTTCTCCGTCTAGGGAAAGACGCCATATGTCAGACAAACATAAGAATGCAAGAGCAGCGCAACTAGAGGAAAATGAAAACGTCATTTTAATTTCAACGGAGTCGCGATTTCCTTTAAAATCATATCGTGTTCACTGAAATAAAAGTGAATGGATTGATTTAAAAGAGTTTTTTCATGATTGCAAAAATGATATTATCAATTTATTGCGTCACTGTATGAGTGAGTACAGATCAATAAAATACAATTTAAAAGTATATGGATTATACGTTAAACAAACTGATGATGAAAGCTTAACGGAAACAATGAAGCATTTCATTACACCATAAAATCCAATATATGAAAACGAGCTGATTGATGATCATCTAAATGATACCATCGAAAATTTAATAACTCTCAGCAGTGAATTCCAGGAGAAGGATTCAGGTTGGGCGATAAAAAGTTTTAAATATTTTGAGCTAACCATGATAAAACTGGAACATATCGCTGCAAACAGGTTTATCCAAGCTCCCAAAAAAATTAAGTCACGAAATGCACTAATAAATGTTAAAAATAACGATGATTTTTGCTTCAAGTGGTGTGTTTTATCGTCATTAGCCTATGGAAAACACCTTAAAACTGTATATCAAACAGCAGCATCAAAAAAAATTGCCCGAGATAAGTTAACAATACCATCATCCTATCGGTGCGGAAACATAAGGCAAGACATCATATATTATGAAGGAGTAAGATTGAATTTTTCTGGAATTGAGTTTCCAATAACAAGCAAAGGAATCAAGCGTTTCGAATCAGCTAATGAGAATTTTAGCATCAATGTATATGAAGTCGATGAAGATGGAAAAAACGTTGTAGGACCCACAGTGAGGACTAAGAAAATTCGAACTCACCACATAAACATGCTTGGAATCAATAGTGATAATATGCAAATGATGCATTATGCATATATAACGTGCATGAGAAAATTATGTTATTCACAACATAGTAAATCCCATAATACTGCATATTTTTGCGAGAACTGTTTGCAATTTTATAGTACAACAAACACTATTCATGACACTAAGGAGTGTTGCTGCTTTGTATCCTGAACCTAGTACCAAAACTGTATTCAAAAGTTTTTCTAAAAAACTATCACCACCAGTAGTTATTTATGCTGACATTGAAGCAGTTTTGGAAAATTATCATATAAGCCTTAATGATCCTTTAAAATCATCAACTACTATGGTACAGAAGCATGTTGCATGTGCAGCATCATTTTATACTGTACATAAATACAATACTCATCTAAATGAGATGTGGACATATGAAGGTAAATATTTTCACAATACAACAAAGGTAATAAACTCATAAACATTATGATTTCGTTATTTCAGGACCGGATTGTATCCAAAAATTTTGTCAAGCGCTTAGGATGAAAACCGATGGACTTTATGAGAAGTACTGGAATATCTATAAAAAAAAACCTATAAAAAACCAATCTACCAGTTTAACATTTGGGATGAGGATTATCAGGAACACGGCGTGTGCTATGCCTGCGAGAAACAAATTTCTGATGATGATCGAGAAAAATTCTTTGATCAGTTTACAGGCCAGTATGTAGGGCCTATTCATAAGGTGTGTAAACAGACATTTAGATTAAGCGATCCCTTTTTCCCTGTAGTTTTTCATAACTTGTCACGTTATGATATACATTTATTTGTTACATCAATAAAAGATGAACTTAGACCCATTCCTTGCAATAAAGAGTTATATATTGCGTTAACTCAAATTTGTAAGCTCGATGAATCTTATCTTCATCAATATAAAATCAGATATATAGATTCAAATAGATTTTTAAATTCAAGCTTAGAAAAACTCGCTAGTTATATGGACATAGCGAATTTTAAAATTTTGAAAACTAAATATCAAGGTAAAAAATTTTATATGCTACGACGAAAAGGTGTATTTCCCTATGATTATTTAGATAGTTTTAATAAATTTGATGAACCCCTGCTTCCTTCGAGGGAACATTTTTATAATTCATTAAATGATGAGGAATGTAGTGTTGAAGACTACAACTTTGCTCAGAAGGTTTGGAGCGCATTTAATTGCAAATGTATCAGAGATTATTTAAAATTATATTTGGAAAGCGATGTTTTAGTTCTTGCTGATGTGTTTGAGAATTTTAGGAGTCTTTGTTCCCGAGTGTACAGGTTAGATCCCATTAATTATGTTACTGCTCCTTCAGTTTCATGGGATGCAATGCTAAAATACACAAAGGTTGAATTAGAACTTGTTAGTGATCCTGACATTTATAATTTTTTAAAAACTGCTGTTCGTGGAGGGTTGACCCAATGTACTCAACGGATTGCAACAGCAAATAACAAATATTTAGATAATAAATTTAAGCCTAGCGAGCCCATAAATTTCCTTTCATATATTGACGCCAACAACTTATATGGATGGGCTATGGGTCAACCCATTCCATTTTCTAATTTTAAATTTCTAAGTAACGATGAAATTTCATCTTTCAACGTTCTTAGCATATCGACATTCAGTGATGTAGGTTATATTTTAGAAGTAGATTTGCGATAACCTGATGATATTCATAATAAGCATAATAGCTTACCTTTTTGCCCAGAAAATAAGATTCCACCAGGAGGAAAGCAGACAAAACTAATAGCTGACTTAACCGATAAAAAGAACTATATAATACATTTGAAACAGCTACAGTTATGTATAGAACAAGGCATGATTTTAGAAAAAATATCTCGAGTTGTATCTTTTAATCAGTCCTGTTGGCTGAAACCTTATATTGACCTCAATACATCTCTTAGAAAATTAGCTAGCAATGACTTTGAGATAAACTTTTATAAATTAATGGTTAATGCCGTTTACGGCAAAACTATGGAAAATGTAGAAAAACGTCGTGAGGTTGCATTAGTTAAACATTATAATTCAAGACAGAACTCAGCAGGGTTTAGACAACGCATAGCGAGACACAATTTCCACAGTGTTGAAATCTTTGGAAATAATTTGGCTGCAATTGAATCAACTAAGTCTAGTTACATTGGAGTTAGTGTACTAGAACTGTCAAAATGGTTAATGTATGACTGTTTCTATAATTTTCATTCTGTAAAATGTCCATCGTCAAAAATACTCTATATGGATACAGATTCATTTATTATATCATCAGAAGAAGATTTTTATGATTTAATTAAAGACAATCCTAATCGCTTTGATACATCCAATTACCAAGCCTCAAACAGATTCGGTATAAATCTGTCTAATAACAAAGAACTAGGATTAATAAAAGACGAAAATGCAGGTAGAATAATGACGTCGTTTGCAGGATTAAAAGCGAAATCATGCTCATATTTAGTTGCTAGAGATGATAACACTGACTATAACATAAAAAAGGTAAAAGGTGTAAAAAAGTCGTGAAAAGTGAAAAGATTATCCCATACTCATTATATTGAATGCATTAAACATAAAAAAACTTATTATGGAGAACAGAGAGTTATTAGAAGTAGAGGACATAAAATTTATACTGAAATTGTAAATAAAATAAGTTTAAAATATAAGGATGATAGAAGATTTATAATACCTAATAATATTTCAACATTAGCTCAAAATCACTATGAAATTAAAAACATTTTAGATATAATTAATCATACACAAAATATTGTATAAATAAGCATAATATTATATATTTGGAAATTGTATATAATTTAAACTATATTGTAAATGCTAAAAAAAAAATAAAAAAATTAAATGTGATACAACTATTTTTTTGTTTAATTATTTTAATAAACACTTTTTATCTATCCATGAATTGTGCGTTTCATCAAACCCCAACCATTTAACAAAAACTTGATCCTTTTTTCTTCGGATTATTTTCTCCACTAAAAAAGCATTTTCATCTTCCACTTTTTGGAGTTCTTGATCATAAAATGATCCTTTAATAATATTCCCCTGTTGTCCAGTTGTCCAGTTAGGTTCATATCCCTTTGAAAAAATAGCTTTATATTTACTTATTCTTACAGGCTCACCTATGGAAAACTTGTGTTTAGGGAATACCTTACAAATATTATAAGCTGTTTTTAAAATAAACTCTTCATTTTGTTTGTTTACATCTTTAGGTTTCATTTTTATGGTTCGGTGATATGAATTATTGTAATCATTTACTAAGTCTTGCAAATTATGAATCCAGACATGATTACCCTGCATACTAAACATTTTCCACATACGATATTTTAACGTTCTATTAAAACGTTCACAAATAGAGGCCTTAAGATGTGTACATATATGTATGGTAATGTTTTATGTTATTTAGTTGCATTAACTCCCCAAAGGTGCTATTGAAAAACTCCTTTCCTTGATCAGATTGAATATTTTCTAGGTTTATGTCTAGATATTTAAAATATTTTCTTCATTGCTGATGACACATCTAAAGATGTCTTAGACTTCACAGGAACTGCATATGCATACTTGGAGAACGTGTCAATCACTGTCAGCTGTAAGGAACCTATTTCAGGCTGGGGTAAGCTCAGCCTGTCCAGGGTCGTCTACAAGAAAATTTGTAGTTGTTGGGAGACCTTAGGCAAGAGAAAGTACTGGGGTCACGTCCAGGAGAGTCAAGCGTGCGGCGTGTTTGCAGGGTGACGAGATTTCGCCGTAACCTCTGCGGTGTGCAGGGCGATTCTACCGGGGTGTGTGGGATCACTACGGCTCTTACAACCCTACGGCCCCTAACGTTACTAGACGGCGTATGGACTCTGGCCGTCGTTTACACGCCGTCGGGGTTTGTAGGACCCTGCGTTGTAGTGGCAACTCGTGAGACGAGGAACTCTAACGGGGGGGGGGGGGGGGGGGGGAAGTGTTACGGAACCGTGCGTGATCGCGACGATTCGTACCACGACTGGGTTTCTAGGGGGGGGGGAATGGGCTGTGCGTAGTCGCGACAGTTCCTAGCTACTGGAGTATGCTACTGAGACGTGCGTAATCGCGACGACTCGTAAGGCTACTGGAGTTCTTGGAGGGATTGACTGTGCGTAATCGCGACAGCCACTAGCTACTGGAGGATACTACTGAGACGTGCGTAATCGCGACGTCTCGTAAGGCTACTGGAATTCTGGGAGGGATTGACTGTGCGTAATCGCGACAGTCACTAGCTACTGGAGGATGCTACTGAGACGTGCGTAATCGCGACGACCCGTAAGGCTACTGGAATTCTGGGAGGGATTGACTATGCATAATCGCGACAGTCACTAGCTACTGGAGGATGCTACTGAGACGTGCGTAATCGCGACGACTCGTAAGGTTACTGGAGCTCTGGGAGGGATTGGGATAACATGTAATGTGTATATGCGGATGAATGAATAAAAGACTTTACAGTTTTTGTGTTTTTGTTCAGAATTTTATTGAATAAATGGACCTAGCTGGTGGCCCTATCTGCACCACGTGTAAATCTCCACTTACTTGTATGGGTCGACGCGGTTAAAGGCAAATGTGATCTGTTGGCTACCGACGACGGTGGGCGTATCGCCATAGACACAGAAAGGCGCGAAATATATATCTTGTACACTAGGAGTACACTGAGAGTAGAAGGCGCGTTGTACGGATTAAACTGGGGCGGCTCGAGACACGTGTCGGATTTTGTAGTTGGCGACTTTTTTTTCTTGCGTGCGCGTTGGTTTTTAGTCTGCCGGCGAGAGTCCTCCTCTTTTCTTTCTCTCTCTTCACTCCCGCGATCGATACCCCTTTTTCTTTTTGCGATCGATATTCGCGGTGTGACCCTATCGACTCATTCCTGCGTTTCTCATTTTTCCGTGTTTTTATGGCCTTCATTGGCGGGTGTATTTAGAACGTAACTTATTGCTAACTTAAAATTACGTGAATGATAATAATAAAAGGGCCTTTAGTGGCGAATTGTGGAATGTAAAAAAAAAAAAAGGAATATTATAGGAACGATAATCCATGTACGCCTCCAGTGGCGGTGAGTGTGATGTCGATCTTATCTACGTGGTGTAGATCGAGTTAACAGTCGTTGGGCGCTTGTAAAGTCCCATTGGGTCTTTACACCCCCCCCTTTCTTCCGGGGTGAACAGTGACTCGGACGTGGCCGCTCCTTGCTCGGGAGACTTGGTATTCCTGTCCGTGGTGTGCGATGGTAAAGCGAGCCCGCTTTCCCGAGTTGACACTGGCGAGGACCTCTTCGATGATGGCCGTTGGTAACTTCCGTTCCGGGGTGTGGACGGTCCAGCTGTTGGGGGCCTCCCTCCAGGGATCCTTGGGTGGATCTCCATCGAGCCCCGGATCGGCTTCCCGCAGGAACTCTTCGACGTCCACGTCTGAGCCGATGATCTGGAGCAACTCCTCGAAGTCGTCGTCCAGTGAGCCACCTTTGGTCAGGGGCATCAGGTAGAGTAGTTCGTCGGGGACGTTGACGGGGCTCGTCGACTGCGGCCTCGGGTCTTGGGGAGTATAGGCTGGCGGCGACCTCGGGTCTTGGGGCGTGCCTGTAGTTGGGTCCTGTGGCGTGTTTGCAGTCGGGGCCTTTACACGTCGGAATCGGATTGGGAAGGAAGGCTTTCCGTGGTCGACCGATAGCTCTGTGTCGACCTCCCACCGCTCGTCTGGTCTCGTAAGGCTCGGTGTGGGGTAGGTCCGACGGAATCGAGGTGCCTCTTCGTCCTCCAAGGAAGATAACGAGTCCCAGCGAGCGATGCACGCTGCGGGCTTCGGGTCCTCGGCAATGGTTTTGCGTAGACGTTTGGCCGGTGACGCGGCACTGAGGGGTTCTTCTGCTTCTTCTGGTCCTGTGGCAGTATCGGTGTGGGCGATAGGTTCCGGGGCGTCTGCCTCGGTTTGTTTGTCGTTGTTGGGCGCGTTGTCTGGCTGTGGTTCTCCTGCCGGGTAAGCGGGTGCCTCTCGGAGTGCCTGGGCCGGTTCCCAAAATGTTCCGAAGAATTCTCCGACGTTACGGCCTGGTGGTATGGAGACGTCCACAGTCGTGCGCAACAACTGGGTGACCCGCATGCCGCGTGGAGTGACCACGTAGTGGTAGGTCTCCGAACTTGAGACGTAGTCTTGTATATAATATTCGTCTTCGTCGCTGTCCTCCTCGTCGTAGGGGTTTCGAGGTGGGGGTACGTATGTGGCCAATCTCGCCTCCGGTGTGACCGTCTGGTATACGCCTCGGCCGAGGCGGGGGTCACGGCTCTGGTGTCGGGACTCAGTGGGCTCCTCGGTGTACTGCGGCGATCGGTAGGGTGGGTCTAGGGTTGATCCTGGACCGGTATCGGGTACATCGGAGTTTCTGGTGTCGTCAGAGTCGATCCGCCGAGCAAACAGGAACACGTCGGGCGACGATGTTTGGGACTGACCCGGACTAGGCCAATAGCTTGGGGGGCAATCGCAGGTCGTACGTCGGGTGTATGGTGGCGGCGAGGTCGGACGAGCTGATGTGGCGTCGTCGGTGTCCATGGGTGACGAGGTGAGGTCAACCCAGGCTGAGGGCTCACCGGCTACTCTTCGACGAGGACTTGTCGGGGATGAGACGTGACTGCCTCCGTGGTGGCCCGAATTCCGCTGGTTGTCTCCGATGGAGCTGCCATCTGTCGAAGCCATGTATGCTTCCATCTCGGCTTCAACTTCGAGTCCTGCATCCCTCGGTGGGGTCTCGGAGCAGCAATCCTCGTCCACGTCCATGGTGCAGGCTGGATCTTATCTCTAGACCGGAAAGGATAGATGTATTAAATGATACCGAACTGCTTATATATACGGGTCTTGGTGGTGCAGCGCTGTGGCAAACTCCTACTCTGATATGCTTACTGACTGTGGGGTACATGTTCATACAATAGATCAGGTGTTAAGTTAGTAAATGGGTTAGCGGCTAGGTTATTCTACGGTTTCCTGGGCGTCGTCGGTTTGGTTGGTCTGGTCTTCGGGGTCTTCGTTGCTGTGAAACTCTCTGAGGTCTGCCAGGTTAGCAGTTCTTCGCTTCCGACTAGTCTGGTGTTGTAGACGGATAACGTTGGGCGAGACGAAGCACTGGACTCGGTAGGGTCCATCAAATTTTGGCGCTAACTTAGCCGCGAAACCATCAGCGGCGTTAGAAAGGTGATGTTGGCGTACTAATACCAAAGATCCGATCGTCGGGCGCCAGTGTCTTCTACGTAGGTTGTAATGGCGTCCTTGTTCCTGGCTTGCTTGTTGGTTGTTGTTCCGGACGATGTCAAATATTTCCTTCAGCCGGGCTGCCTTAGCGATCGCTGGTTCCGGTGTGGTCCCGGTTCCGGGAGTGACCTCGTTGTATAAGGCGCCAGGCAAGCGGGGTTCTCGTCCGTGTATCAGGAAGGCGGGGCTGAATCCTGTCGTATCCGAGACGCTGGAATTGATGGCCAGGGACAACTCGGGTAGTAGTTCGTCCCAGCTTCTTTGTTCTTCCGTGATGAATTGGGATATCATCGTCTTGATAGTCCTATTAGCCCTCTCGGTTGGATTTTCTTGGGGGCAGTAGGGCGCGGTGTGTTGTAACGCGACTCCGGCTGACTTGAGGAACGCTTTGAAGGATCGGCTGGTAAATTGGGTGCCATTATCGCATACGAACAGCTTAGGGACTCCGAACTGGCTGAGAATACGCTCTCGGAAGGCCCGTTCGAGGTTCGTTGCGGTTGCTTTCCTCAGGGGAACCAATTCGACCCATTTTGAAAAAATGTCGAAGAACTCTAGTAAGGTGGTGTTACCTCTTTTAGAGCGTGGCAGGGGTCCAACGAAGTCGGCACACAGTGTCGCAAATGGCTCGTTGACTCGACGGGTGAGCATCTTACCGGCGTGTTTCTGTTCCGTTATTTTGAACTTTTGACAGCTGAGGCACCCTCGGACGTATTGGCGCGCGTCTCGATACATACCGGGCCAGTAATACCTCTGTGATATCCTCGTGATGGTTTTCCGTACGCCGAGGTGTCCGGCAGTCGGCTGGTCGTGACATTCGCGTAATACCCTCAGACGGCTATCTTTGGGTACGCAAAGCTTCCATGAAACGTAGTCTTCATCGTCGGCTCGGTGTCCCAAGTGTCGGTAGAGTTGGCCGTTTTCGTAGACATAATCCGGGTACTTCTGGGGTTCGCCTTGCACTTGTCGTATTCTTTGTTTCAACCAGCGGCAGTCCGTCTTTTCACCGTCCATATACGCGAGGGTTTCTAATGGGTGCCTCGATAATGCGTCGGCCACCACATTCTGTTTACCCGGTCGGTATTGTATGTCATACTGATACTGCTGTAGTTCGAGGGCCCACCTGGCCACTCTCCCGTAGGGGCTTTCGAGGGTGTTAAGCCACTTTAACGCGAGGTGGTCGGTGATGACGTTGAATCGGTAGCCTTCGAGATAACAACGGAGTTTCCTGATCGCCCATATTACGGCTAGACATTCTTTGTCCGTAGCGGAGTAATTTTCCTCGGCCTGGCTGAGGCGCCGACTGACGTATGCAATGACTCGTTCCTTGCCTTCGATGTCTTGAGTAAGAACGGCACCTATTCCGAGGTTGCTCGCATCAGTTTGTAGTGAAAACTTTACCGAGAAGTCAGGGCAAGCGAGGACGGGAGCGGTGGTTAGGAGTACTTTAAGGTGGTCAAAGGCCTCTTGTTGCTCCGGGGTCCATGTCCACGCACGTCCCTTCTTCAAAAGCTGGGACATGGGCTGGACTACGGCGGCGAAATTCGGGACAAATCTGCGGTACCACGATGCCATCCCGATGCACTGGCGAAGCTCTTTGAGGTTGGTTGGCGGTCTCAGGTCCTTCACTGCCACTATTTTGTCAGGGTCAGTGTGGATACCTTCTTCGCTGACTACGTGGCCCAGATACTTGATTCGGCGTTGGAAGAAAACACATTTGTCGGCGTTGATCCGCAAGTTGGCCTTGCGCAATCTCGAGAACACTTGTTTTAGATTTTGCAAATGTTCCGCATAGTCCTTACCGACGATCACTATATCGTCCAGGTATGCGAACGCGAACGGCTCCATGTCTGCGCCGATGACTGTGTCGAGAGTACGTTGGAAAGTCGCGGCTGCCGAATGTAGCCCAAATGGCATTACTTTCCACTGGTAGAGTCCTCTCCCAGGTACTGTGAAAGCCGTTGCTTCGCGACTATCTCTGGCCATGGGTACTTGCCAGTATCCATTTTTCAAGTCCAAGGTCGTGATAAATCGTGCGTTCTTGAGACGTTCGAGGATATGATTTATCCTGGGTAACGGATAAGCATCAGGAATAGAACGTTCGTTCAACTGGCGGAAGTCTACGCACATCCGCCATTGTCCGTTTTTCTTCCGGACGAGGACGATTGGGGCGCTGTGTGGACTTCGCGATGGTTCAATGAGACCTTCTGTTAGCAGTTCGTCAACCTGTTTATCAATGATACGCATCATGGCTGGGTTTTTCGGATAATACCGTTGTTTTATTGGACGACTATCCCTCATAACAATAGTGTGTTCTGTTAGATCCGTCGTTCCCTGGAGATTCTCGAATTTGGGTAGCTCTTCGTCTAGGAACGCACGGATGTGGTGTGCAATGTCTGGGGGCCAGGGCTGTGTGTCTAATGTCGGGTCTCTTCTCGTGGAATCAACTATTTCGAGACCGGTGGTTTGGTCGGGGCATTCTGGGCGGATGGTCATGTCGAATGGACTAGAGGGGTCTGTGCTAGCGGGGCATTCGGTGATATTGGCGATAACCGGCGTGGTGTTGGCTGTGATGGCTAGGCTCGGCTCTTGTCGAAACTCCGATTCCATGGGCGTCACTAGCCTGACGGCGTCCATGTCCCCGGGTCCGACGGTGTTTGCTGAGTTGGAGATCCCTGTCGGTGTAGTGACCCTCATGAGCTCCGTTGAAGTTAGCGCGCTCGTCCATTCTGTTGATGATCTGAAGTGCGTGGACTCTGTTGTCGTCCACGAACTCGTGGTCCTGGAGGCGATCCTCGTAATCGTGTTCTCTGTGGGCGTTCTGGTGGTCTTATTCTCGGTGGATATTCGCGTACTCGTGTTTCCTGAAGGCGTCCGTATGCTCGTAGTCTCGGTTAGCCTTCTCGTGGCCGTATTACCCGTCGCTTGGCTTTGGGTTATGTTTGTTGGTGCTATATCCGTGGCCAGGGTTGCTGTTGCTGGCCTGGGATCCGTATTGTCTGTTGACGACGTCGTGGACGTGTTCTCAGTTGCTTGTCGTGGATTCTTGCTCTGTGTTGATGATGCCGTGGGCATGTTCTCTGCTGCTTGTCGTGGATTCTTGCTCTGTGTTGATGATGCCGTGGGCATGTTCTCTGCTGCTTGTCGTGGATTCTTGCTCTTGGTTGGGGGTGTCGTAGCCGTGGTCTCGGTTGCTGGTCTCTTGTTCCTGTTCTTGGTTGGGGATGTCGTAGCCGTGGTCGTTGTTGCGTGTTTTAAGCTTTCATTCGCGGGTGCGGGGGTTTGTGTGTGGCTGAAGATGTCCTTTGGTTCGTCGACGTTGATGCAGCGACTTTTAAGATGTAGACGCGTAGTGCCACATTGGATCGTGGTTTCTATGGCGCACAAAAAGTCCATCCCCAGGATCACACTTTCAACCATGTTCGGTAGTATCAAAAGAGGTATTAGTACCTGTCGTGTATGCAGTTGGGTGGGCGTAAGTAAGATTTGAGTAATCTCCCTCACTGACCTGTCCGCTAGGCGTATCCGCGTCGCTGCTGCCTGTATGTTCGTGTCGGTGGCCAATCGTCTTGCCAGGTCTTGACTGACGAAACTTCGGGTCGCTCCCGTGTCGATAGTGGCTTCCGTGGTTTGTCCACCGATGGTCACCATCGCCACTATCCGGCCGTCGTGCACTTGCAAAGGTTTCTTTGATCGTGGGTTATGGTTGGCGTCGTTCTCGGCTGATCCCATCTTAGTCGAGGACGCGGCTAGTTTCCCGAGGTTTCTCGTCGGCAGCATTGGATGGTCCTGACGCCGCGTTTGCCACATTCCCAACAGAATAAGAGGGGCCGGTTCTGGCAATTCGCGTATAAATGGTCCGCTCCGCCGCATCGTCGACATGCCGTGCGCGCGTTGGCTATGGGCAGTGCGTCGTGTTGGATCGTCCGGTTGGCTACTTCTCCCGCGGGTGTGGTAGTCTGGGCCGGGCCGGGTTTGGTCATGGGATCCCCGTGATTGTTGGGCGTTTGGCGAAACGGGTTCCGATTCTGGTGAGACTCCGGTCGCTTGTATTCGGGGGTTAACTCATGGCGATCGTGTCGGGGTATCCTTCGCGGGGAATTGACGGCGTATGCGTGCCAACCACCTGATTCTTGTTGTTTCTGAACGCTCTCGAACTCTACGGCCAGTTGCGTGAGCTGGGCCAGACTTTGGAGTTCGTGTCTCCGCACGTACAGTTGGTATCCCGGTAAAGCGTTGTCGTAGATGCGTTTTAGTTCTTGGGTCGCGTCGTACCCCGCGTGGTGCATAAGCAGACGGATGTCAATGACAAAGTCCTTGAATAACTCGCCAGTCGATTGCTTACGGGCCCGTATCTTATCTTCCAATTGCTCAAAATATCGTGGCGGAAGAAAAAAGGTAAGGAATTCCCGACGGAAAGCGGCCCAGGGGGCGTGCTGGAGTTGACTGGTTCGGAACCAACGGCTAGCTCGGTCGGTGAGAAGTTCGACCATGACTCGTGGGAGATGATTCACGTCGACGCCGTAGGACAGGGCACGTTCTTCGAGTAATTCTACGAATGCCAATGGGTCATCGTGGCCGTTGAACTGAATACCCCAGTGTCGAATCCTATCAGCCACTTGGAAGGTGCGGAGGGGTGAAGTGCTTGTTTGAGTCCTAGCCTCGCTGAGACCTTGTGGGGTGTCGATCGGGGAAAAGGTTCTCCTCGTCTGCACCGGACTGGACTCTGCTGACCTGGATATTTGAACGCTCCCCTCAGACGTTAAGACAATCGGGGGTACGTTGCCTTTGCTGGCGGTGGCCGGAGGGACTAGCAAGCCGAGCTTTTGGTCTACGACCTTCTTCTTCTCGGACGGGGCTTTGGTGGCGGGTTGCGGTGATCTGGCACGCCCCGCGGAGCTGGAGTACTGCTTCTCGAGTTCTGCCAGGCGAGTCCAAGTCGCGGGTTCGAGTTTACCTTCGGTGAATATAGCGAAGGTTTTCCTAAGATCGTCGACTGTGCCTTCTTTGTCGAACCCAAACTCGTCTGCAAAGCCTTCGAGTTCATCCCGGCGGCGTTGGTATATCCAACCGGTACCCACCCCAGGATTCTGTATTGATTCTGTGTGGTCGTACTCACTCTGATCGTGGTCAGTGCTCTGGTCCATGACAAGGAGTAGGAGCTCGAGACGTGGGAATACGTGAACGGGGAGTAACCGTAACTCTGGCTGACTAGAGTTGGCTCGCTAGGTTTTATTTTGCACTGTCTTGACTGGTGTTTTATCGTCTTGTTTGTTTTTCGCCTTCAGCGGCGTCGTTTAATGTTTTCTTTACGCACTGCACTTTGGAGTTTTGTTTTCAGGGGCTTTAGCTTTGGACTTTTCACTGGGCGTGTTGCACTGGCACTGCGTCTGTGTCACGAGGATTTTCAACTAGCGTTGCGCTTGTTTGGGTTTTAGTTAAACGGGGCACGGTGTTCGCGCTGTCGTGTTTTTTTCGGGACTGCACTGTATTTGCGCTGCGGTGGTTTTATGGACCGGCACTGTATTTGCGGTGCGGTGGTTTTATGGACCGGCACTGTATTTGCGGTGCGGTGGTTTTTTTGGGACGGCACTGTATTTGCACTGCGATGAATTTTTGGGACGGCACTGTATTTGCACTGCGATGGTTTTTTTTTGGGACTGTACTGTACTTGTTTTCGCCGTCGTCTTGATCACGATTCGGGAGGGAAAAAGTGTGGGTGTGTGTGTATGTGTGTGTGAGTTTGTATGTATGATTTTCGGTCGGTGACGTGGGCGTATGTATGTATGCGTGTGCCTAGCTAAGGCTCTGACTGTACTACAGGCACGTGGTTTTTGTGGCGGTAGATTTGCGGTGTGTGACGGTTACCTTCTCTTGAATCTCCCTAAGGTCCCTGCTCGGGCGCCACTTGTAAGGAACCTATTTCAGGCTGGGGTAAGCTCAGCCTGTCCAGGGTCGTCTACAAGAAAATTTGTAGTTGTTGGGAGACCTTAGGCAAGAGAAAGTACTGGGGTCACGTCCAGGAGAGTCAAGCGTGCGGCGTGTTTGCAGGGTGACGAGATTTCGCCGTAACCTCTGCGGTGTGCAGGGCGATTCTACCGGGGTGTGTGGGATCACTACGGCTCTTACAACCCTACGGCCCCTAACGTTACTAGACGGCGTATGGACTCTGGCCGTCGTTTACACGCCGTCGGGGTTTGTAGGACCCTGCGTTGTAGTGGCAACTCGTGAGACGAGGAACTCTAACAAGGGGGGGGGAAGTGTTACGGAACCGTGCGTGATCGCGACGATTCGTACCACGACTGGGTTTCTAGGGGGGGGAATGGGCTGTGCGTAGTCGCGACAGTTCCTAGCTACTGGAGTATGCTACTGAGACGTGCGTAATCGCGACGACTCGTAAGGCTACTGGAGTTCTTGTAGGGGTTGACTGTGCGTAATCGCGACAGCCACTAGCTACTGGAGGATACTACTGAGACGTGCGTAATCGCGACGTCTCGTAAGGCTACCGGGTTTCTAGGGGGGATTGACTGTGCGTAATCGCGACGGTCACTAGCTACTGGAGGATACTACTGAGACGTGCGTAATCGTGACGTCTCGTAAGGCTACAGGGTTTCTAGGGGGGTAATTGACTGTGCGTAATCGCGACGGTCACTAGCTACTGGAGGATACTACTGAGACGTGCGTAATCGCGACGACTCGTAAGGCTACTGGAGTTCTGGGAGGGATTGACTGTGCGTAATCGCGACAGTCACTAGCTACTGGAGGATGCTACTGAGACGTGCGTAATCGCGACGACTCGTAAGGTTACTGGAGCTCTGGGAGGGATTGGGATAACATGTAATGTGTATATGCGGATGAATGAATAAAAGACTTTACAGTTTTTGTGTTTTTGTTCAGAATTTTATTGAATAAATGGACCTAGCTGGTGGCCCTGTCTACACCACGTGTAAATCTCCACTTACTTGTATGGGTCGACGCGGTTAAAGGCAAATGTGATCTGTTGGCTACCGACGACGGTGGGCGTATCGCCATAGACACAGAAAGGCGCGAAATATATATCTTGTACACTAGGAGTACACTGAGAGTAGAAGGCGCGTTGTACGGATTAAACTGGGGCGGCTCGAGACACGTGTCGGATTTTGTAGTTGGCGACTTTTTTTTCTTGCGTGCGCGTTGGTTTTTAGTCTGCCGGCGAGAGTCCTCCTCTTTTCTTTCTCTCTCTTCACTCCCGCGATCGATACCCCTTTTTCTTTTTGCGATCGATATTCGCGGTGTGACCCTATCGACTCATTCCTGCGTTTCTCATTTTTCCGTGTTTTTATGGCCTTCATTGGCGGGTGTATTTAGAACGTAACTTATTGCTAACTTAAACCTACGTGAATGATAATAATAAAAGGGCCTTTAGTGGCGAATTGTGGAATGTAAAAAAAAAAAGGAATATGCTAGGAACGATAATCCATGTACGCCTCCAGTGGCGGTGAGTGTGATGTCGATCTTATCTACGTGGTGTAGATCGAGTTAACAGTCGTTGGGCGCTTGTAAAGTCCCATTGGGTCTTTACACAGCAAATATCTAAATCCTTTATTTTCTTTATAATAAGGTATCATTTCAACTAAGTCTATTTGCCACGTGTCATTAATTCCCTTTTGAACGAATTTTCGGCGAAGAAAGTTTTTTCTAGCAGGTTTATGTATTTCATTAACAACTTGTTGCTTACTCATTTTTAATATTGTTTTTTATTTTTGGATGATTGCTTATTTAAAAGTGATTGCTTATATTCAAGAACATCGCGTTTTATTTGAATACACATTTTCTTTGAAATTTCAAAGCATAAACGAGTTAAGTCTATTTGCACATTTCTATCATAGGTACCGTCTAAATCTGAAAGTTGAATATCAAATTTTTGTAAGGCTGTGCACTTAGGAATAATATTGTTATAATAAAGGAATGTAATTTGTTGCTTAAGTATCGTATTCCAACATAAAAATGTGGTGAAAAAAATTGCTAATCTTAAAAGTGATCTCCAGGACTCGCTATCAAATTCAATTTTGTTTCCAAACTGATTTATTATAAAAACATACTGCTTATCAGATTTCCGAAATCTAAAATTACATTTAATAGAAGTCAGTAATGGATGGTCTATAATTGTATCAGGCATCAAGAATTCGTACTGATCAAGTTTTAATTGAATATATTCCTTGTATGTAATTAATTGCATCCATTCATCTTTATCTAAACCAACGAAATTGTTTTTGCTTTGCTGCATCCAGATCATTGGAGTGAATTTTCTTGTAGTTGAAAACCCGCATTTTAGCTTTAAATTATGTACTACATAATATTCGAGTCCGAAAATAACTTCGTGGTCCTGTTTCTTTCTCGTAGACCGAATTCTCTTTGATTGAAGCGTGTCCATTAGGGTTGAATTCTTTTGATAAACTAAGAACTCTTACTGAATTGAGTTGTATATAAAGGGGAAAAATATCACCGACTCATTCAGTTTCTTAATAAATCTCAAACCAACATGAACACAATCGACAGAAATTCAAGCGTTATAGTGGATTTTCAATATCTCTTCGGAAATAATAAACAACTTTTTATTAAGGAATTGGCGTTTATGCAAGCCGGAACAGTAACACCAAACTTCTTTTATTTCAAACCTCCATATCATCTAAATGAATTGGACCATGAAATGATTAAACAACAAAACATTCATCGTCAAACCATAAATGGACTGGAATGGTCAGATGGTGAAATATCATATTTAAGTTTAGGGGAAATTCTTTCACCACTTAACAGATTTAGCACCGTCATTGTTCGTGGTGAAATTAAGAAAAAGTTTTTATCAAAGTATTTAACAAATAACATTATTGATATCGATATAGGAAAAAGCCTGGCCCTATATCCGAATTTTTTTACCAACTGTAGAATCCACAAAAAAATTCCTCTTAGATGTGCTTTAAATAATTTATTTAAGCTTTTTGTTATATTGGAAAATTCGAACTACGATGTATACTGTAATGGTGACTCATACGTTTAGCTTATCAGTTTATATAAAACACTTTTATTAACTAGTTGTTTAAAATGGATAACTTTAAGCGTTTTTTTGAAAATGATCCTCGCAAAAGAGGATACACACAAGTCGTTTATTGCAATTATTGTGGATCTGATACTCATTTCGAAAAGTACTGTCACAAAAAACGCGACCAGGAGAAACCTAAATAAATTATTTTAAGTGATAGAAAATATTTATAAATGATCTATAAATAAAACGTTAACAAAAATCGAAGCCTAAAATTTTTAAACAATTTATTCATCCTTTTACAATGCTAATTTGTGGACCTTCAGGGTCTGGAAAAACAACGTTTTTAGAAAATTTAATAAACCAAAGGAATGACTTGCTAAGCATTTCAATTGATCGAATACTTTGGTGTTATGGAGAGGAGCATGCTAAACCTAATTTCAACAACATTGAATACTATAAAGGAGTTCCCGAAAAAAATGAAAATGAAAATAATGAACCTATTCTTTTAATACTAGATGATTTGATGATGGGTGCATTTAATAAAAATGTATGTGAACTATTTACGAAAGGATCACATCATAGGAATTTATCTGTAATAGTAGTTACACAAAATATATTTCATAAATCATCTCATACTCGAGATATTTCATTAAATACAAAATACATCGTGGCGTTCAAAAACCCAGGAGATAAACTGCAGTTTCAATGCTTAGCTAGACAAATATATCCTGAAAATTCTCGCGAGCTTTTCAGAATATATAAGGAGGTGACTGATGAACCCCATGGTTATTTACTTATTGATCTTACTCAGGGAATAAATGATCTCCTTAGAATTCGAACAGATATTTTTAATTCTTTGTTTGCTTTGCAGATGAAAATGGCTTACAAAAAGAATCTAAATCGACTGAGAGCGAACAAACATTTATTGTATGTGCTCAAAAGGGCAAATAATAATGCAATAATAAATAATTGTGACATTGAGTTGGTAAAAGCATTAGTGGAGATAGTGTTAAATACATTAAAAGGAAATCATAAGATATCAAAAGCGCAACTATATGCTCTAAAAAGGTATAAAAATACATTACGTTTTATTTCATGTTCCAAAGGTCAATAAATTCCAAGCGAAAAGTTCTCATCCAAAAAGGAGGATTTTTACCAATTCTAATAAGTTCATTGCTTTCGGGGATTTTTGGAAAAATTTTGAACAATGCTTAAAAGTAAGCATCAATTAAACAAAGTAATTTTAATGCACCCGGATTCGTCCGATTCTCTTTGTAGTAGTCAGACGCGTTTTTGTTTGCGCTCCGCTAACTTTTTGCCTATTTTTGCTTAAACCGCCGGTTTTTTACGAAAATAATAATAATAAAAAATTCATAAACTAACAGCCTTATCATTCTATTTCCTGATCGCGAGTGCATGCCTGCTTTGGTGTAAAAACTTAATTTAATTATTTTTTTGCATCGCCTAACAGTGTGTATTTGTTTGTGCTTTTGTAAGTACACACAGTGTCATATTTGTTCTTCTATTTAGCCGCTCTCACGCATTAGTTGTTGCTGATCTATCACTCTCTCTATTACCCACACTCAAATAACTGTTCTTCCTCTCTCGCTCTTGATATTTTCCGTACAGTAGCGCTCTCTCTCTCTCAATTGTAGCTACTATAACCGCTCTCGTTTTCACTTATTCCTCTTTTGGCGCTTATCTGGCACACTGGTCTGATACCAATTTTTTTTTTAAGGAAAAATTAAGTAAATTTTAAAATGGAATTCTCCGTTGTCTGCGACAAAAAAACCTGCAAGAAGCAGATCACCCATGACCAGCCGAGTATCCCCTGCTGGCTCTGCGATAGCGTCGTGCACGCTAAATGCGCCGGGTTGTCCGGTCTCGTGGGTGATGCCATCGCGAAAAGGAATGGCCTGCACTATAGCTGTGAGGCATGCCGTCCGGTTGAGAGGGAGATGGCAGCGTTTATGAGGCAGACCCGGAAGGGCTTTAGGGAGCTGACCGTGGGCTTCAAAGAGCAGTACGATCGGCTCCTAGCCATGGAGTCTCAGTTTAGTGGCCTCAAACTACTGACTGAGTCTCCTAGGCGCAAAAAGGTCACTCCGCGGGATCTGCATATGCCAGCTGCCCCTCGGCCGGCCGATGCTGACAAGCTGACTCCGACCACTCCAGCAGCAGTGCAGCAGTTGATTTCGTTTGCCACTCCGAAGGCAACGACAGCTGCTGGCGATGGAAATTCGGTAGCCGAATTTATCGCGTCGGAGGGCATGCAGCCAAAGTGCAGCCAAAGTTAGCGGTCCCCTCAATTCCGACCCCACCAGTTAATATACGTCCCGGACCACCGGGTATTACCATCACAGGTGATAGGCCTGTGGTGCCAAGATTGGTGGGGATCCCACCAAAGAGACAAGTTTTTGTCTCGCGGCTTGCCCCTGATTCCACAATCAATGATGTGACGGCTTATATCCGAAGCAAAATAAAAGCCGCTGATTTTAAGGTGGAAAAATTTAACTTTTCTTACGCCAGGGAGATATCTTCCTTTAAAATAAGTGTCTCTCAAACTCATTTTGACACCATCTGTTCTGCCAAATTTTGGCCGGAGCATTTGGTGGTGAAGGAGTTTAAGGCCAAAAAGAAGACTAGGCCCCCAATAACTCTGCCAACAAATCAGACCAGTACTCCTTCGTCGTCTTCGTCGTCTTCCCGCTCTACCTCCCGTCCAAAAAACTAACTAACTCTCTTTTGGTGACATATCAGAATGTTCGAGGCTTGCGTAGTAAGCTCAGCATTCTTTTCCAGGATAGTGTCGCATTTGCATCCCACGTTATTGTGTTTACCGAGACCTGGCTAAAGCCGGACATTCTTAGTTCCGAAGTTTTGGCAGGTCGGTACACAACTTATAGAAAGGATCGCTCGTCTCGACGTGCAGGTGGGGTTCTGATTGCTGTGGACTCAAACTTCACGTCGGAACTTTTCACAGTCCAGATCCAGCAGGAACTGGAATTTCTGTGTGTAAGACTGATTCTTCCCGCTTTCTCAATTTTCATTACTTGTTCGTATATTCCACCGTCTTCGGATATCGCAATTTACGAGCAGCATTTGTCCGCCTTAACCACTATTTCTTCCTCGCTATCTGACAAAGATCACATGAAAGTTCTTGGTGACTTCAACTTACCAGGAATTGTTTGGTCTTCGGCAAATGAGTCTAGTAGTCTGGTGCCCATGGCACGTCATGACTTTGTTGACGGCTTGATTGACCTGTCTCTGTCTCAAGTTAACCATGTTAAAAATTCCTTGCGTCGATTTCTTGATCTGTGCTTTGTAACGGATCCGACCTTAGCGTTGTTAACTCGAGTCCCCCCGCTCACTATACCTGAAGATGCCTACCATCCTACTTTCGAAGTGTCGTTCGACCTCGGACGAACTGTATTGGATCGGTCGGGTAGACCACCCCAAAGTGTCCGCTGCTTCCGGAAAGCCGAGTTCACGAAGCTTAATAACCTCATTAGGGATTTTGATTGGTCCGCTTTATATTTGTGCAATGATGTTACGACAGGCACAAACATTTTCTATGATGCACTGGACTCACTTTTTGTCTCTTGTGTCCCACTTTCCTGTCCGATTAGATCAAGAAAACCCCCTTGGTTTACCAAGGAGTTATCCCATCTAAAAAACTTAAAATCAAGACTGTATAAAAAATTTCAAGAAATTGGCTCTCCTTCTTCTCTTGCTCATTATGTCATAGCTCGGTCAAACTTCTCAGTTCTTAACGCTCAATGCTATCAGAATTACCTATTTCGATGCAGGATACGTTTTTCTAAGGACCCCAAACAGTTCTACAGCTTCGTAAACAGTAAGCGTAGAACGTCCGCACACCCATCCTCGCTGTCCTTCCGTTATACGTCGGCAGATAATGATCAGGCAATTGCCGATCTTTTTGCCCGTTTTTTCAAAACTACCTATTCGCAAGACGTTTACTCTGGTCAGCCGTATCCATACGGTTTACCGAGGTCGAACGGCATTTTCAGTCCTTTGCTAAATGAAAGCTCGTTGCTTCATGATCTACGAACAGTAAAGCCGGTGTTCTCACCGGGTCCGGACGGAGTTCCCGGCTGTGTACTCAGGTACTGTGCCGAGTCTCTGTGTGGGCCGTTGCTTAAACTATTCAACCTATCCATAAATTCTTCATGCTTTCCCCCGATATGGAAGGAGTCCTATATAATTCCTCTCCATAAGAAAGGTAGCAAGTCTGATGCAATGAACTATAGAGGTAAATCTAAGTTATCCGCTATTCCTAAAGTGTTTGAGAAAATTTTAACTCCGCACCTGCAGCATCTATGCAGATCACTTATATCTCCATCTCAACATGGATTTATAAGGCGGAGATCAACCACAACAAATTTATTGGAGTTTACCTCCTTTATAATAAAAGGCTTTCAAGGTAATCTGCAGACGGATGTTGTTTACACCGATTTTAGTAAAGCGTTCGACTCTGTAAACCATTCCCTCCTAGCACAAAAGCTCGACCTTCTAGGGTTCCCGCCCAATCTCCTGAGATGGATCTCTAGCTAGCTTTGTTCTAGGTCTCAAAGAGTCCTTTTCAAAAACTCCCTGTCCTCACCAGTTATGGTGACTTCTGGTGTACCACAGGGCAGCCATCTAGGCCCCTTACTCTTTACACTCTTTATAAATGACCTGCCTTCTGTATTAACATACTCTCGAGTACATATGTATGCGGATGATGTTAAGCTCTGTGTCCAGTATAAGGACATTTCTTTTCAATCCAGGTTGCAATCCGATCTCGATAGATTTCAGTCTTGGTGTTGTGCAAATTTATTAAACCTTAATGCTTCAAAATGTAAAGTAATGACTTTCCATCGCTCCAGCGCCTTTCTGGTTCCTTACACCCTTTGTGGTGGTTCTCTTGAGAGAATTACCCGGGTTGATGATCTTGGTGTTCTACTAGATCCCAAGTTAAGGTTTTCAGAACACATTTCTACCATGGTGAACAAGGCCATGGGCGTGCTTGGGTTTATAAAGAGGTGGTCAAAGGAATTTGACGACCCCTATATAACAAAGACTCTCTACACCTCTCTGGTTCGTCCGATTTTAGAATACGGCTCTTGTGTATGGTGCCCTCAGTACAATGTACACCAGGACCGTATAGAATCAGTTCAGAAAAACTTGTTACTTTTTGCTCTTCGAGGCCTCGGCTGGGATGCAGGTGTGAGACTGCCGTCCTACTCTAATAGATTGCTCCTAATAAACCTTCCAACCTTAGCTAATCGTAGGAAAATGCTTGGAGTGATTTTTGTGCACAACTTGATCAAGGGTGACATAGATAGCCCTGACCTGTTGAGCCGCAAAAACTTCACGATTCCTATTAGAAGCACTAGGAACTATACACCCTTGTTTCTTCCACTTTGTAGGTCGAATTACTCCTTGCATGAACCATTTAGGGTCCTATGCTCGGATTATAATTCCCTCTATCATATTGTATCTACCACTAACTCCCTTCCTAGTCTTAAATTACAGATACTCTTATATCTTTCCCGTAACTAGTAATTACTTCGCTTCTTTAGTTAGATTTGTTCTACTTTTCCTCGAACACTAGTCTAACACCTATCCTTCCTGCATGTCCGCGATCGGTTCGGTAATCGAGTCGCGCGTTATGCGGCAGCGCCCCTCGGTCGGTTGGGCGGGAGGTGGCATGCTTTCTTGCCTGGGATCCGCGCGTAACAGACATCGGCTGGTGTCGCTTGGGCCACTTGATGGTGCAGTCATTGCACATCAACTTCCTAAAGATAATGCATATCAAAAATTGCTAAATAGTGAAAAGGAAAACGATTTAATTAATATAACATTTTTACCTATTTTAAATGATAAAAAAACTAGTGACTTTAATAAATGGATAAAAATTCATCAAGAATTGTGTTACTATCAAAATAAGAAAAGAAATAAGACAATGGATTTACGAGCTAGACAGCAAACACCACTTTCATCACCCAAAAGCATTGGAATACAAACGCCAGAAGAGTCAGTTTGGATAGATTCTAAGCCCCACACAACTAATCACTACAATAAAAAACATGATTCTTCAAAAAATGAACGCTCTATCGACAATAACTTTCCTGCTCTACCTATCGAAAGTGATGATGAGGATATGAAGTTCGAAAAATCTGTCAGCTCACAGAATAATAAACGTAAAGCTGAGGAGGATACTTCATTTTTTGACACTCACATATAAAAAAAACAAGCACTGACTAAGGTTAAGCTTACTGATAAGCAAAAAAAACTAAGAGTACAACTTAAAAGGTATAAAAGTGAACCTCATCCATTTCAAGACTTAAAATACGTAAGTGGACGGGAAAAGTTGAGTAGATCTGTTAGAAACAGGAACCCCGTTCAAATTGGAAAAAACAAAATTAATTGGCTTTCGTATAATTAATAAACTAAAAAGAAAATTAAACATTGAAAATGGTATATTTAACAGAGTTTTCGCTACATTACTCAGTAACGATTCGTTAAATGTATATCATGATAACGTTAAATGTGCATTTACAAACATTGTGAATATTCCTGAAAACATGAACGATGAATGGGAAGTAGGAATTACAGACCTATATCTAAATAAATGTATAAAAACTATACCTGAGAACACCTCTATTGTAACTGAAGAAACGACAGAATTCGTGATTAGCTTAGTAAATGGGGAAACATTTAGATATGCAAATGAATCAGGGGAGTCTGAACCCTTTGAAAACGGGTTGATTTTTGTTTACACCGACATTATCAAACCAAGATGTGTTGGAAGCAAAAGACCTCGATGTCTTCGAGTATTACATTATAATGGAAAGGAGCAACTTATACAATTCAAAAATATTGAATACTATCCCATTGAAATATGGACGCCAAAAGAAATTTCAATTTTAATTACCGATTCAAAAGGCTATAAAGTACCATTTGAATCTTCAGAAACTCCAATTTTTGTTACTCTTCATTTTAGAAAACGAAAAGAAATGCTATAAATAATACTGTAAAGATAAAAATTTCTTCAGAGTATAAATAGCCATCATGACGAAATCTTATCAACAATATTATTTAAATCAGTGTGGAGGAGGTTTAAGTCATATAGGAAGTCTATATGTTACACCCAGAGTTATCCAGCAAGGTAGAGGAATTGGAAATTTTTTAGTGGTCTTTTTAATTACATAAAACCATTATTCCTTTCGGGGATAAACGCAATTAAAAATCAAGCTTCTGAGACTGGAAAGGCTGTAATAAATGAGTTTGGTCGTAAACCTCTAAGAAACATTATCCAAGAACAAAGCAAAATTGCATTGCAAAATCTGTCTAATAAAGCGATTAATAAATTTACGAGATTCCAAAATGGGGAAGGTAAAACGAATAAAAAGAGAAGGTCTAGGAAAAAACAATCTCATTTAACATCTAAACAAGGACGCAAACATACGCAGTCGCGACCAAAAAGGACAAAATCAAGAAAGAAATTAACTATTAGAGACATTTTCTCAAAATCAAAATGAGCACCCATGTTGAATGTATGAAAAGCGAATTGGATCTGTTTGAGCCTCATCCTACACAAAGTTCTATTCTAAGGACTGAAGAAGTTTCATACAACCCAATTGCGTCGTTGGACAGTGCCTCTTCAATTGAATTCGTTTGCTTAGGAAATGGTGAAACATATCGAGACCTATCAAGTGTTTACTTAAGACTTGTTGTACAACTAAGAAAAAATGATAATACCAACATTGAAGGAAACAATGTTGGAGTAGTGAGTAATATTTTGCATTCAATTTTCAGAAGTTCGTTGGTATATTTAAATAATATATTGGTTTCTCAGAGTGATAATAACTACCATTATAGATCGTACTTCCAAACGATTTTAAACTATGGTAGTGACGCCACTGAAAGTCACCTAGCCACTCAAGGTTATTATCCTAATTATGGTAAATTATTATCTGGGAGATATGTTAATACCGATGGATCAAAAATATTTTTCAAAACATATGCTTAGTAATAAGGTTGAACTATTCGGAAAAGTTCATGGAGATATACTTAATCAATCAAAACTGCTTATAAATAATGTTGATTTGAGAATCACTTTTAACATTGAAAAAACAGCATTTTATTTAATGGAATCTGAAACTGAATCAAATCTTAAGATATTGGAAGCACAACTATTCATGAACCACATAACTGTTAATCCAAGCAATTTATTGGCCCATCATCATGTTTTACAAACTAAAAATGCCATTTATCCATACAGTAAAGTTCAAGTCAAATAATTTACAATATACCCTGGAAATAATACATTATCAATTGACAACGCAGTAATTGAACAGCTTCCTAATTTTTTTGGCTTTTTGCATGGTAAAAAATAAATCATATTCTGGAAATCGAACAATGGATCCTTTTAATTTTAATCATTTTAAAATTCAACGCTTCAATCTATTGGTTAATGGAGTGCAAGTACCATCGCAGGCTCTTGAGTTTGATTTCACGGACTCTGAAAATGTTCAAAGCTCTAGAGGATATAACATGCTTTTCAGATCAAGTGGAATAAAACATTATGATCGCGGTTTACAAATTACAAAGGAAATGTTTGATAAAAATTGTTTTATATTAGCATTTGATTTAACTGCAGACCATCACAATTCAACTGTATGCTCAAATTTAATTTCTCAAGGTGCTATCAGAATTGAAGGACGGTTTTCTGAACCTCTTACCGAAGCAGTTACTTGTCTGGTGTACTGTGAATATGACTCAATGATTGATATTGATAAACATCGAAATATTCGTGTTCTATTGTAAAATGAATACATTGCAAATCGAACATTTGCTTTCTAAGCATTCAAAAACACACAAAATTTTTAAAGGAGTTTATCCCTCTGATAAGCTACCTAAAGTCATTTCGAAATATCCTGCTTTTATAATAGCAAATACGGATTCTTCAAGTCAACCAGGAACTCATTGGGTTGCTTTTTACTTTAATAGCAAACATTCAGCAGAATTTTTTGATTCATATGGTCAATATCCGCAGAAGAAAGAATTTGTAAAATTATTAAGGAATAATTCGAATAAGTTTACATTTAACAAACAACCACTGCAAGGATATTTTTCCAATACATGTGGTCATTACTGCATTTTATATGGAATCTTTAAAAGCAAACAAAAAACATTAAACTGTTTTTTAAAACAATTTAAGAAAAATGATTTTAATTATAATGATAAGTTAATCATGAAAATGTTTAAGAAAATTTGTTTGAAATAAAAACATAATGTTGTTGTAATGTAAATGTTATTTTATTGATTTCGGATTAATTCTCTTGTTTAATTTATAATACTTAAGCATTAATTCTAATGCTTGAGCTTTTTTAGCTGGTAACGTATGACACAGACATGTGTCAGGTCCATCAGTAGCATCGTCATCGCTCCAGGGACACAGCTTATAATGGAACCTAAACTTTGAATACTGCAGCTCCTTTTCCTCCAGATCCTCCAAAATTGTCATTAGGGTTTCCAGGCTGGTCACGTGCTCCTCGAAGATCATCTCTTCGAATTGCATCAAAAACAGTTTGATTTGATTTGCGTACATCTTACGACTGGTGTTGTTGGTGATGATGTTGATACTGTTGTTGATTCAAAGAGCAGGACTCTTTATATCCAAACCTTTAAACTTGTAATCATATGTTTATCTATGTATATTGTAAATGGTTTCTTTTTTACATGTGTAAACGTATACATATGTAATCCTTTTGTCCTTATTTATTCTGTACATGGTTAGTTGTCTCTTCTTCTCTTACACAAATCAGATGTATTCCATTGAATTCTTTATGTATTCTTTACATATAAATTGGAAATGGGCAGTGCTATATCTAGTCATCTCTTTTCCTTTATATATAAGATGTGAAATTCCATGATCCTTCAACAACTTGAAGGGTGTTTTCGAGGAAAATTTGGTAACATAACTTTTGGGTAAAAATATCCAAAGTTGTTCGTTGTCCTTATCAGTTAAATAAAGGACTACTTTATTTCCAAATGATGTTTTTTGAGTTTGCATCCCGTGATCTTGTACTCAAATCCTATACATAGATCCTCTACCTTGGTGTATCCAATCGCAGGCTTTATCTCGTTAAGTATCTCAAGGAAAGCCTAAGTACATACACATTTTATTAGACGCTTATCATTTTATATAAGAAAAAGAATAGTTCTTTACATACCATTATAATAATATAAAGTGTTCAAACTACTCACTGTTTTATACTAAATTATTTATTCAAGATTACATGGTCTTTTATACTCTCATTAGTACATAATTGAAAGATGAAAACCAATCGTTGTAATTAAATAAAAGCCAGATGTACATATATACTTCAAATATTATAGTTTCATTTTCTGTCTATGTGTACATAGTCAACATGAAAATGTTATATAAACAGAATGAAATGTATACCGTTTTGTAGCTATGATCATAACCTGAAATCATATATAAGGACTTCAGTTCTTTAGATGATTTAGTTTCTTTTCAGTTCGAAATGAGTGCATTTCATTGCGAGTTGTGTTGTGTAAAAAAATCTTTTAGTTCTCGTAATGGACTGAAAAAACACACCTTAAAAGTCCACAACTTTAGTTATTAAAAATCAAAATCATCATTTTATCAATGCTGCTTATGTCCTGGAACTAAGCTGTTTTGGCTTAGATTTGATTTATATATTCATATTTTATTGACGCATTACAACGAATTAAAGCAAATAAATGAAAAATTAAATACTAAGAAATAAAATAATCTCGACATTTCTTTAAATATACATGGCTTCAGATAAATGTAACTTATATAATAGAATATGAAATTGAACCAATAAATACACCTGTACCTGTATTCTACCTGAAATCCACTTATTGTTTTTTGTGTAATCCTAACTTGGAAACCAGTTTCAAACGAATCCTCTGATTCTCTTTGGGGGATGTAACGTGTAATAAGAGGAAGCAAAATTCAACCAATCAAAAGTAAAAAAGAACCCATTGAAAATAAATATTTATTATTTTTAGACAAATACATAAAATATTTATATTATAACTATAGTCGTAATATTAAAATTCAGCCTCAGCTCTTTCCACCGCAGCTATTAATTCAGCGTCATCTTTATCCCGAAGTAGTTCCTGGAGGTGATGCCTTTCATCAACCAAATCAAAAATGTCGTCATCATCCGGGAAAACGTATGATGAATAAGGAGTCGACATTGCAATTATGGATCATCACCATTCCATTGAATCTCATACACAGCATTTAAATTCTCGCGTTCTCTTGCAATTATGGAATCATCATCATCCCATTGAATCTCATACATATCATTTAAATTCTCGAGATCTCTCTCCAGAGCGTTTTGAGTCTTAATCCCAAAAATCAAGGACAGGTCCACGGAGTCTGGCTGAGAGTCAAGATTTATGGGTGATTCCGGTTGTGAATTTACAAAAATGATCTCAAGGTCGTCCATCTTTGTTCACAGTTCACTAGATTTTACAATAGCTTATAGCTGTGAGTAGCTATTATATAGGCAATCAACTATAGGACAGTGTCAGGTATAGAAAAAACAGACAAAGAAAAAGAAAGTGCAAAATGATTCAAGGACATTGTGACCCTTTTACAAGGAGTTTATTAAAAAAACTACCTCTAAACTATTACCAGATTCATTTCAAAGGGATGAAACACCTGTTTGAAGGTTGTTTGAATCGCCACACGAAACCAATCGAGGAAAACCGGTCCATAATAAATATGAGGGAGGAGAGAGATCTATTTGAGAGTATGAAAAACCTGTTTGAGGGTTGTTTGAATCGCAACATGAAACCGGTCCATAATAAATATGAGGGAGGAGAGAGTATGAATGAGAGGCAAAATAAATAAGAGGGAGGAGAGAGAGTATAAGTGAAAGGATCGAGATCTATTTGAGAGTATATTTAGACACGAGTGAAAGAGGACTGAGATTAAAGTTAGTTCACATTTTCGCCGATAGGGGGCGCCACCAAGTAGTAAGGAAAAGGGACAGTCGTATCGACTTTTAGGCTGGATTACCAAATTCGCAACATGTTGCTGCAGCATGTGCTTAAGCATGTACAGCTTGGCAACATGTTGATTGTAAGTGTGAATCGTGCTGCTATGTTATTACGTGATCATGTTAAATAAATAATTATAGGATATTTTATTAACATTGAATTGGGAAACAAATGGTTGAAGTTTTTGATATTTACATTCTATACAAAAACATAGTAAGGGACTGGTTTTCTAGATGTCCGTATAGAGGGTTGAATAATAAGAAAACACATAATTAATGGAGATATATACAGGAGCACACAAAGAATAAAATTATAATAGGAAGACATAAAAATTAAATAATGCTACTTATAGTAAATATACGACTGTCCCTTTTCCTTACTACTTGGTGGCGCCCCCTATCGGCGAAAATGTGAACTAACTTTAATCTCAGTTCTCTTTCACTCGTGTCTAAATATACTCTCAAATAGATCTCGATCCTTTCACTTATACTCTCTCTCCTCCCTCTTATTTATTTGCCTCTCATTCATACTCTCTCCTCCCTCATATTTATTATGGACCGGTTTCATGTTGCGATTCAAACAACCCTCAAACAGGTTTTTCATACTCTCAAATAGATCTCTCTCCTCCCTCATATTTATTATGGACCGGTTTTCCTCGATTGGTTTCGTGTGGCGATTCAAACAACCTTCAAACAGGTGTTTCATCCCTTTGAAATGAATCTGGTAATAGTTTAGAGGTAGTTTTTTAATGAACTCCTTGTAAAAGGGTCACAATGTCCTTGAATCATTTTGCACTTTCTTTTTCTTTGTCTGTTTTTTCTATACCTGACACTGTTCTATAGTTGATTGCCTATATAATAGCTACTGCCGCGGCTCACAACGTTCCCCCTCATTTGAAATATTATTTAAAAAATCTAATATTTTTATACCCGGTACTCGAAGAGTATAGGGGTATATTAGATTTGTGGGGATAACGGTTGTGTGTAACGCACAGAAGGAAGCGTTTCCGACCCCATAAAGTATATATATTCTTGATCAGCATCAATAGCCGAGTCGATATAGCCATGTCTGTCTGTCCGTCCGTCCGTCTGTCCGTCCGTCTTCATTTGCGCCTATATCTCAGAGACTATAAAGCTAGAGCAACCAAGTTTTGTATCCAGTCTCCTGTGTGATCACACTACTCCAAATGTAATTCAAAATTTCGCCCCGCCTCTTTCCGCCCACATAAAGGACGAAAGTCTGTGGCGTACACAATGTTAAAGATACGAGAAAACTAAAAACGCAGAGTCATAGAGAATGCCCATTTCTATCAGAGTGCTGAATCTGAATCAGATAGGATCATTATTATAGCTACAATGAAGAAAACCATTTCGAAGGTCATCATTCCTTCTCGCTCTCTCTCACACGCGGCCCCATCTGCATTGCTTATTCGTATAAATGAGCGCCTAGTTCTCAGAGACTATAAGAGCTAGAGCAACCAAACTTTCTATCCAAGCTCCTGTGATATCAAACCAGCACGAGTTTGTTTCAAAATTTTGCCATGCCTCCTTCCGCCCCCACAAAGGACGAAAATCTGTGGAATACACAATTTTTAAGATAAATGAAAACCAAAAACGCAGAATCATGAAAAATTACCATATCTACCAGATTAATGAATCTGGATCAGATCGGATCAATATTATGGCCAGAAGAAACAAATAAAATTTCAGTGGCTACGCAACGCCTGCCAAGCGCTGACTCATGCCTTCTCTCTCTCTGTCGTAAACACTTGTTCGTCTCAAATATGTAGTTATACATGTCAAGTAGAAATGTAGGCGCAGATATACAAAGCATATGTAAACAAAAGTGGAAACATGTATAAAAATTCCAAAAAATTCATTTCTTAAATTTAAATATTTTTTTCGTCCCTTTTGAGAACATATAATAAATTTCATAAATCGTAGGCTCATATATGTACATATGTATGTATGTATATACTGACTGAGTACCGGGTAACGGTATAACGGTACACAACGTTCCCTCTCGTTTAGAATTTCAAACAAGTCAAACTACTAAAGAAAGACGCGGGTTTTCTGTAATTAATGGGTTTATTGATCAAACGAATGCAGTGGCTTTGGGCGTACTTCGACCTGTGAAGTGCCGTCCCATTCCACTCTTTGCGCGACCCACCGTCGGCCGCCCGCAACCCAATTCGTCGTCGGCGATCGTGCAGATCGGCTTGCGGGTCACCCGAAGATGGCGTCCAATCCTCTCTTAATCTACTCCAACATTCCGGCCCCGCTGAAGAGCTCCGGTCTTCAGCACGTTGGAAGTGGTGCCAGCTTGTGGACTGGTCGTTTAATTACGCCGGCCGGCTTTCTGACTTCGGCCGTCCCCTCCCGTGATTGCGCGCGTTACGCGCCCTGTTGTCCATCGTTGCGGGGGGGTGTTGTTGTCGTGCACCAGGACGACCGCCCCTTCGGCCAGATTGGCCTCGCCTCTGCTCCACTGGGCTCGGTGCCCAGTTTGAGCTCCAACAACAGTTGCCACCGCTTCAAGTATCCGGGTGCGGGCTTGTTGTTGGGCTCTCTGGGCGTGGATCCGTGCGGCAGGCCCAGCAGAGGTTGGTCGATGAGCAAGTGCCCTGGTGTTATGGCCTCCCCGTCGTTCGGATCGCTGGTGTCCGTCACGAGGGGCCTGGAATTGAGCAACGCTTCTACCTCCACCAGGTGCGTGCTCAATTCGTCCGGCGTGAGGTTGGCGTCGCCTGCCCCTCGCACCAGCCTGTGTTTGGCAGCCTTGACTGCTGCTTCCCACAGCCCGCCGAAGTGTGGTGCTCCCGGAGGAATGAAGCACCAGGTCACGGCTCTCTCCGCTGCGTAGTCCTGCAGGCTCTCCTTGCTCCGGGTGAATGCCGCTTGGAGCTCCCTCAGCACGTTGCTCGCTCCCACGAAATTCGTTGCGTTGTCGCTGAAGACCGTCTCCGGCAGTCCCCGTCTCCCAACGAACCTTTTGAATACATTTAGAAACGCGTCAGTTGAAAGGTCTGAGACAAGTTCTAGATGGACTGCCTTTGAGGCGAAACAAACAAAAACGGCAACGTACATTTTAACGGGTGGTCTACCTCTGATTCTATAGCTTACGTAGAATGGCCCACAGAAATCTACGCCAGATACTCTGAACGGCCGACCCTCTCGAAGGCGGTCAGCTGGCAAATTTCCCATTATTTGCCCCAACAATTTTGGCTTTTAGCGAAATCAGTGTACGCATCTTCTAACATGCGCTGTACACACGCTTCGGGCATTGATCACCCAAACTTGCTGCCTTAGCAATCCCACAAGAACCTTTGCACCAGCATGGTAGTGCCAAAGGTGCAAATGCCTGACCAAAAGGCTGACCAATTCGGATCCCTTTGGTAGCAACAGAGGGAACTTGGCGTCGTATGCGATAGGGCCGTGTAGCAAGCGCCCTCCTACTCGAATTAACTTAAATTTTATGCCATTTTCATCAAACTCGTGGACAAATGGATTTAACGACTGCAGCATCGGAGCTGCCGATTTTTCCAATAATCTATACTCAGCGCTGTATGTTGTGCTTTGTACGACTGAGATCAGCTTTAAAAACGCAATTTTCCTTTCTGCCGCAGATACAAGATGCGAATCACCTCTAAGCTGCTTGAAACAAATCGAAGCACGTAGGCCATTATGCGGACCGACTTAGAAAACCTCGATTGCCGGTTGATTAACTGCACAATGCAATTAGATTCAGCATCAGCTACCCCAAGCGCACATACCACTGCACTTTTCTTATCTTCAGAAGTTTTCACTTCTGACGCTATCTCGAACTGATGAAGTTGAGGCCATCGATTTTTTTCTGCCATTAAAAAGCTTGGCCCATTGAACCACAAGGTGCTCACAATGTCGTCAACATCTGTTCCCCTTGAAACCAAGTCTGCTGGATTAGCATCCGTTGGAACGTGACGCTATACGACTCCAGTTGACAATTCTTGACACTCTGCGACCCGATTCGCGACGAATGTACCCAACTTACCCGAATCACGCTGCAACCAATACAGCGTGACCTGCGAATCTGACCAGAAATTTACGCTTTTTATCGTGAATTTGGTCATTGTGGTCGACACTTGTTGCTAGAGTTTGGCCAGCAATAGTGCTGCACACAGCTCTAACCGGGGTATTGTTTTTACACTCAGCGGAGCTACCCTCGACTTTGCCGTGAGCAACGACACGCGAACGTCTTCGTCGTTGCACGTTCGTATGTATATATAGCACGCGTAGGCGTGACTGGATGCGTCAGCAAAGCCGAATTTGAACCCCTTGGTGCAACGTCAAACACACGAGGGATTGAAGCTTATTCCATGTAGTGTGTCGACTCATTGGAACAGCCTCACCACAATCTACCTTTAGCCTCCATCAGTCCTGCAACAGCATTTTTGCCTTAGTGACAATTGGACACCACAAACCAAGAGGGTCAAACAAACGAGAGTCTATAGACAATATATTGCGTTTTGTTGGTTTCAGGGAGGCAAAACTTCCACGTCCAGATGGTATTTAAATACACCATCTTAAGGTGCCCAGCGCATTCCAAGCGTTTTGACTGAGCTTTGCTCATCAATGTTAATGCTGATTTCCTCATTCTTTCCAGATTGAGTCGGGCAATTGGAAGCCCACTTGGCCAATGGAAATCCTCCTGAATTCAAAATATCTCGAGCCTGGCTGCAAATTGTGTCCAGTTCTTTTAAACTGTCTGCACCTGCCAGCATATCCTCGACATAAAAACAATTGCGAATCACTTCCGCACCAATGGGATGTGATTGTGCGAAACTATTTGCCAATTCGAACAAACAACGTACAGCCAAAAAGGCTGCTGACGCTGTACCGCATGTAACAGTATTCAACCTGTATGCCTGTATGTTTTGTGAAGGGTTTTCTCTCCACAAGACAAGTTGGAAGTCTCTGTCTTCCTCAGAAACATTTATCTGCCTGTACATTTTCGAAATGTCAGCAGTTACGGCATATTTGTTCAACCGAAAGTTGACCAATGTTGAATACAACTCCCTCTGAATAGTTGGCCCCACCATTAGTGTTTCGTTCAGTGAAACTGCTGTTGATGTTTTGCTGGAAGCATCGAACACAACACGAAGTTTGGTTGAGGTACTCTCAGGTCTGAGAACGCATTGATGAGGAATATAATAATGCTGTTCTAGAGGAGCAGACTTCAGAATGGACATATGTCCCAAATCCAAATACTCTTTCATGAAGTCATGGTACATAATTTTGAGAGTGTCATGCTTTGACAGTTTGCGCTCAAGTTGCAAAAAACGCCTTTCAGCAGTTTGAAAGGACAGGCCAAGAACTTTAGGGTCGGTCTTAAATGGAAGTTTGACTTGAAAGCGACCGGAAGACAATCGTTGTACCGTTTTTGCGAAGTACAACTCACAGGCCTGTTGTTCAGCTGTTTGGCGGACAGCCTTCGACTCAATTGGACATTGATCCAATTCCCAAAAACGGTTTACTAATGAGTCGAGAGAACAACTATACACTTGAGCTACCGAACTCTCATTACACTGTTGCCGTGTCCATAGTTTTACTATCAGTGGTTGCACCACCCACCATAGCGATAGCAAGGGAAGTTGGCTCACGTTTAAGCCGAAGCCTCTGTGCTAGGCTCTCAGACATCAAATTTATTTGAGAGCCACTATCGAGCAAAGCTCTTGCTGGATGCAACTGTCCGAATCTATCTTTGATGTTTTCGATCGCGGTAACCAGAACGACTTGATCCGCATTGAGCACGTGACCTACGTATGCCTCCGACGTTGAGGCTTGAAGTGCCGCTGCTTCACCTTGCACTGATGCAGTGTACCGATGAAGAAGCGAATGGTGAGGCTTTGAGCACACTCGACACTTCGCCGCCTTGCAACTCGATACTGTATGTCCCGTGGTCAAACAATTGAGACACAGTTTTTGAGTTTTAGCATACTCAAAACGTTGCATAACGGAAATGGCACTAAACGACGGACAAGAATATATATTGTGGTCCGCAGACGTGCAATAGCTGCATGCAGACGACGACTTTTGACCTGCATTAGCACAGGCAAAGGACGATTTCCGTTGAGGCTTCCTCACCTCGTTACGCACCCTTGACTTGTCACGAGTTGACTCTTCTGCTGCCAGGTACTGATACCTTCTATTCAGCTGTTTGGCACAGTCTTCCCAAGAAGGCAGCTTATCATAGTCAAGTTGCTCCTCAAAACGAGATTTGGTCACATGGTCGACCTTTGCCATGACCATGTGAATGATCATTGCATTCGCAATATTTTTGTCGTCACCTACAGACGACAGCGATGAGTATATCGCAGACACCGTGTCTATCATCGATCTTAAACTCGATGCAGATGGCTTGGTCATGGTTGGCAAATCGAATAATTGAGCAACAGTATCGAAGAATATCAGACATTTATTGTCGTACACTGACTTCAGACTGGCAAGGGCCTTAGGATAATTACAGTCTGTCATTTGAAATGGCTTAACTACACTTAATGCTTCATCTGACAAACTTGATACGAGATGATTAAACTTTTCTACGTTTGTCAAAGAAGCATCGTCGTCAATGAGGCTTTGGAACAGGCACATGAAGTTTTTATATTCCGAATGTTTGCCACTAAACTTTGGCAAACGCATTTTCGGCAGCTGCGATCGCTGCACTATGGTCCGAATGACCACTTTTGTTGGCCAAAACCTATTTTTTAAAAGTTAACAGAACACCTTAGTTTTTACCACTCTGCATTGGAAAAAGAATGACCTTTAAAGTTGCGTACCAGAAATTTCCATAGATGGCGCCCCATTCGATAAATCTGCTCTGCAACCCAACTGTTGTTATCGAAAAACTCGTGCAGTGAAAAAGTGCAAATTTAATTACAATTTTAAATCTTTGATAAATTGGAAAAAAACCATTAACTGATCAAATTTTTGTTATGAATTTTAACTATAAGGTCTTATATTACGTGTTTTGTTATGTTAACCGTTTATAGTAATTGTGATAACTTCGTAATTGTAGCTTAAAGTGAGCCGTTCAAAATGACTTAAGTTGTAATGAAAACTCATTTTTGAAAAGGTATACAAAGTGAGTCCCACCTAGTCCCACCTTGAAACCTTTTGTGTGTCGTAGATTAGTAAATCCTTGTTGAAATGTATATAGTAAAAAGTGCCACATTTTGCCACATTTCTTGAAATTTAACTTAATAGATTATAACCTCAAATGTATCAAATTTGAATTTGAAAGCCTAATAATTTCCAGACGGTAAGCTGAAGCTACAAAGTGTTCAGGTCCGATATATAGATGTTTTTATGTACTTTTCAGAATTGCACAATTGAATGCAACCAGATGTGAGATACTTGAGTTATGTTAAAAAAACAAGCACTACCTCTGAAAAAATCTAAAAAAATCATTAAAATAAAATTTCAGATTTCAAAAATTAAAGAAAAAATAAATATTATTCTTTAAAAATTTTAAAAGCTCCAATTCTATAAAAATAACTGTATTTGGTTCACAGCCGCAATAAAAAGTTCACTTTTGTGACTAGTGCCCTTAAAATATGCCTTAATAAAAAAAAGGCGGTGCCACACCCATTTTTTTTTTGCAAATCCACTTCCTATTGATTAGATATATTCAACAAAATAAACGAAATAAGAAAATATCACTCCGTTCGCGAGTTATTAATTTTGGCCAACAAAAGTGGTCATTCGGACCATAGTGCGCTGGCTCGAATTCAGTGAGCAGACATGCTGCATGTGTGTGTCGAAACGTGGATTCACTGAGCAGTCATGCTGCATATGTGTGTCGGATCTTGGTTTGATTGCATTTATAAACAATGCTTTAGTGACGACACAAAGATCCTCCAACGGGCCTCTACTTTCATTGGTTGTACTCAAAATGTCCAGCTCTGCCTGTAGGTTCATAGCCTTATCGATATAACCCTCTAAAAGCTCTCGGCGACAAGCTAATTCGGTTTTGTCCGATGAAATTTGCTTCAATATAAAGGCTGTTTGCACGCGCGCAATGTCAGCACTGACTTTGTCAAACCTTTGTTGACATAATGCCAACTTCGTATTGGTTTTAGGTACTGTTGGCCGTTCAGCTGTTGGCCGTTCCACAGTTGGCCTATCGGACTCAGACATAATTGAAATGAGAAAAAGGAACTACCTTCAAATACCTACAAAATACCGTACCCAAAGTTCGCCAAACTTTTCAAGCTACCCTCGCACAAGCACTGCAGCTATGTACCGAGAAACGCCAAGCTTGCTTACCCAAACACACACACGCCCTGGCGCAATATTTCACATACGTTTCACATAACAAACGAAAGTGGTCCAAGCAACCGTAAGTAAGCAAGCCCTATGCTCGCTGCTGCCACTTTGTGGGCAACAGAGATAGAATGCGGGGTGCGGGGGATCAAAGAGTAAGTCAGAGAATTTGGCGCGAGCGAACGCACAAGACGAAAGTAATACAGGCGCTCGAACCAAGCCTGACCTGTATGGTATGCCAAAACGGGGGAGAAGAGAGCAAGCGGTAAATTTGGCGCGAGCGCACGAACACACAAACTAATATATAACCGATGCAAGCACAGAGCGAGCAAGGTTAACGAACGCACGAAATATCAGCCGCTGGTGCCCAAGAACCTTTACCAAGCGTTGCGTGTATGTGCAACTGCAAGCCGATGTCTGTACGTATGTACGTATGGGTGTATATATGTGCGTATTGTACGTAGCGGTTAAGTCGAAAGCGGACAACCGAAAGACACTGCGACGCTTTGCGATTGCACAAACACACGACCAGAATTATTAGAATGCAATAAATAGACCAACGTTTATGTGTACATATATTATATATGGTTGATATGTTTATATAAAGTTTTAAATGTTAAATATGTACATATTTGTTGCCGTTTTGGTTATGCACATTAAGTGGTGGTCAGCATGAGTATACGTATGTATGTATGGCGTAGGTACATAAGTTCAAAAAATTCTACCGAACTTATGTATGTTTGTACACACTTATAACTGCGACACTTTCACTTTATGTACATTGATTTGGCCAAATAAGGTATAAAAGGGAAGGTGCCAGAAATTGAGCTGTGTTCTCTGTGTATGACTGTGTTAGCACATACACACGCACATATGCGTATCACTGCAGTTGATCGTTTTGGTCGGACGAGCGAGCAATTTACAGCGACACAACGAAACTCAACCGGTGATGCTCAATTTTTGGCATACCTGTAGACTTTCTAGCGAATCTAGAGAAAGTAATCGTCCTGTTTTGGCGTCCATCAGCACGTCGAGTTCGGCAGCGTCCAAGATGGCGAGGGTCCAAAAGGGCACGTCTGTGGCAAGGTCCGAATCGGCAACTTCTCAAATTTTTTCACACGCGAAGCCTAAGCCACTACTGAGCGAAACGAGTCCCTGCTCGGGCGCCAATGAAAAATCTAATATTTTTTAGAATTTCAAACAAGTCAAACTACTAAAGAAAGAAGCGGGTTTTCTGTAATTAATGGGTTTATTGATCAAACGGCTTTGGGCGTACTTCGACCTGTGAAGTGCCGTCCCATTCCACTCTTTGCGCGACACACCGTCGGCCGCCCGCAACCCAATTCGTCGTCGGCGATCGTGCAGATCGGCTTGCGGGTCACCCGAAGATGGAGCGACTCTTTTGGCCTCTCTTAATCTACTCCAACAAAATTTAATTCGTCCCTTTAGCGAACATATAATAAATTACATAAATCGTAAGCTCATATATGTATGTATATGCTGACTGAGTACCGGCAATGGCCGCGGCTCACAACGTTCCTCTTCGCTTAAGTTTTTGTTTTTGTCTCAAATTCAATTTGTCTTCTTTTCGAACATATATTACTCTGCACAATAAAATCGCTTCTATGCTCAAGTCGAAACAGCGCACATCTGTTTTCTGTCCATCTGTCCGGTTACCAGTATCCCCAAATAAACCAAAAATAAATCATGCCTAGTGGCATTCACTATAGTTACTGCGATTTGCATAACCAGATCGCTTACAATGTTGATGTCGTTGTTGTCGTTCATTCTTATCTGACCTTGTTTATGCTGTTTGCCATTAACTCCTGGTCGCTTCCAGAATCATCGTTACTTTTTTTTTTTTTACGAAAACAAATTGACTTCTCTATGCAGCTTGTCCCCTTGTAGCTTGTCTCAGAAGTATTGCAAAATAGGATTTTCGATTCATTCCGATTCATGTCCTTATGTCGCCTCTGCTCTCTCTGGAACGAACGCGCTTAGATTGTTGTCTTTGTGCCGCTTGTCTCGTTTCAACAAGAAAGGTTTTTTGATTCTTGTTCCTTTTGCTGGCGTCTGCCTTTTCATCTTTGCTTCTTGTGCTCTTGAATATGTATTTAATTCTTTTTCGACAACTGTTGTTTTATCTCTCTATCGAACTTTTAAGGCCGGACTTCACTTCAATTTTACTCAGAGACCGATTTCTTATCGCACATTTTCTATAGACGCACAAACGGAGATATTATACTCTTTGGCTTATTTCTCGGACGATCACACAATTTTTGGTAGATAAAATTTCTTGATGGCAATGATAAACATTAATTGAATGTATGTATCATTACAGCTACAAGTTTTACAGTCGTGACAGTTATATTGTTAGCTGAGCGCGTGTAAATCTCATGCATGGCTGAACTCAAAACTGAACTGACTCTATGCAGACAACGCAACAAAACTAAGACTGCTTCGTGTCTCTGTCATACCTTCTTATGGTCACTATTTTAAGGTGTATTTATTGCAAAAAAATTTTTTATTGCAAAAAAGTTCAAAGAACAAAAGTTGGCTGGTTGGAAAGATTCTTAAAGAAAATTAGATTTTTCAAACTATCTATTTTTGAGTATTAATCAACCATGATCTGATTCAGAAAAATACGATGCCAAACTACCCTCGAGATTTTTATACTCGATACTTATGATGAGTATACGGGTAAATTAGGTTCGTGGTAAAACTTGATTTGTGTAACACCCAGAATTGGGCATTTCCGACCAAATGAAGTATATATATTATTGATCGGCATCAACAGCCGAGTCAGTATACCAAATCTTTTTTGCAACAAATATTATTTCACACAATAGTTGACATACGAGACTTCCAGCGACCGAACAGTTTCTAGTGCCGCATCGCACAGGCAAGAACGTAAATGCTGAAACTTTTCTATGTTGGTTAAGTCAAGATAACTGTTGATGATGGTGACAAACATAGAATAAAAATCCGTCTAGTCCGCATACCCACAGCTCAACGTTAGTTATTGTGTAGGTGGGGGCTGAGGGTGAGCAAACTCAGCTGTAGTGCTTCCTACAGCGAACATAGAATGACCCGTATAATCGAGGCCTTCACTGTACTAGCAAATGATCCAACACTGCACTATGGGGAAAATGACCACTTTATCTGGCATTTGCATGATTTTTAAAAGTTTTCTAATTAGCTCAAATGTGTTGTTAACGCAATTAGAAAACATCAGACTGTTATGCCCCAAACTCAAAATGTTAAATTTAACAGTCCCATGTAAGAATAACAGCTGTTAAGTCAGCTGTTTTTATCGATAACACGTGCGGCTAAGTTTTGTTAATTTTTGCATTGAGTTTTGTTCTTAATATCTCTGATGGCAACACAATTAGAAGAAAATCAAGTCTTGAACACTGATTTGGCAGGCTTGCACTGTGTGTTTAATATAAAACATCGTAGAAATTGTGCGTGTGTATACTAGTATTTTGTCGTTTTATAAGCGCTTCTAATGATGGATTTTTATTAACAAATTTCAACTTTGGAAAGGATTATGTAAAAGAGTTTAGAATTGTTTAGGTGTTCGTCCAAGTGTTTGTTGTAGCGTTGTCAATTCTGAGTTAACACGTATTGGTCTTAATTTCCTATTTTTCCCTCTTTTGGTGCAATTTGCATTTTTACTAGGTAACCTGTGTGAGAGAGAGAAAATGGCTCTCTTCATTGTGGCTATATTATTGATCCGATCTGATCCAGATTCAACATCCTGATAGAAATAGTCATCCTCTATTATTCTGCGTTTTTAGTTTTCTGGTACTATCAAAATTGTGCAAGCCACAGATTTTCGTTCTTTACGTGGGCGGAAAAGGGCGGAGCGAAATTTTGTACTTTACTTGTTAAAGTGTGATATAACAGGAGCTTGGATACAAAATTTGGTTCATCTAACTTTTATGGTCTCTGAGATCTAGGCGCTCATAAGGACGGTACTCTCGAGTAGTGGGTATAGAAAAGAGCTACCACGCCCATTTTTTCAAAATATCTTCCTCTTACTATTATTAACTCATATCAAAAAACCGAACTTAAAAATATTGCTTTGTTTGGAAGTTATTAATTAGTGCCACAAAAAGTGGTAAAATTCCCCATAGTGCACTGTCCGGTGTATATAGATTTGGTTGCACTTATGTAGCCAATGACACTGATTGAAGTTTTGTAAGTGCACAGATGTATAAATTATTATTTCACAATCAAGCTATATTTCACAAGCTAATTAGCTTTTTCACTAGTTGTTGCAATTTAAATATCATATATACATAATATAAATAAATGAATGCAAGCAAAATGGGTAAGTTATATATGTATGATGTATATGACAAGCGATTGTGTTATGGCTACAAATATCAGCTCAAGACTAATTGCAAAGACTGAAGGCCTAATTTCTGTGCAGTGCTTAGAAGAAAGCGAGAGAGTGCTATAAAGGTGAGAATTAAAGGAGCTCAGGGCTGATAAAAAGACACTAAGATACTAAGTGCGAGAGATGGATAGAGTCGATATAAAGACATAAAGAAGGACGCTGCCGTGCATAAGCATATGCGGTAAAAAAGATTTTTATTGTGGGCATTGCAAGTAACAAACAATATTATTGGTTTACATTAGTCTGCACCACTGGCTATAACACTAGTTGACACGACTTTTCCGCTGTCTCCAAAAATGACTTTTTCTGATAGATTTGGATGTTTAAAAATTTTGAAGAATGTTTTTTTTTTTTCATGGAGTAGTTTTTTTTAAAGAATTTTTAAAAAATCTGGTATTTTTTGTCATAGGTAGTGCTTATATTTTTCACATAACTCTCGTTTCATACAACTGGTTGTATTGGTATAAGGTATAAGGAATGGAATAAAACTGTCCACAACATTTACACCCCAAATAAATATGACCAGGTAGGATATATATCCGATATATATCAATACATAAGACTCGGTAAAACCAAAATTACAGGTCCTTTTTGTTTTTTGCAATCCCATTTTGGAAGTTGGACCAAAAACGTACCGGACGGTATTTTTTCAGGTAAAAGTCATTTTGGGTCGTTTTGGTCAAACGGTTATAACTTATCCGTTTGATTTTATATTTTTATAAGCGATACCTTAAACGACGCGTAATTAATGTGTCTATCTAAAACCAAGGCCAATCAAGGCATTAATTTATTTTTTTTTCGATTTTTCCTGAAGTTTCAAAGTCAAAATTTCGGGTAAAAAATACCGAAAAAAATGATGAAATTTCAATTTGGAAGCTTAATATCTGCCAGACGCTAAGTTGCTGCTACAAAGTGTCTAAGCCAGATTTATAGCTGCATTTATCAGCATTTTTCAACTGCAAAGTTCAATACAACCAGTTTATGAAACGAGAGTTATGTGAAAAATAGAAGCACTACCTATGACACAAAATACCAGATTTTTTTAAAATTCTTAAAAAAAAAACTACTCCATGAAAAAAAAACCATAATTCTTAAAAAAAATTTAAATCTCCCAATCTATTAGAAAAAGTCATTTTTGGAGACAGCGGAAAAAAAAAATGAAATTTGTCGAGTAGTGTAATTTAAGAATTTAAGGATATAAAGGTTTTTGGTGTATCGGTATTTTCGCGCTTCAGTTCCTGCACTCGACGAGCTTCGAATTTGCACAAGCTTTGTCTCTTATTTGTCCTAAAGCTTTTGATTCTCCGATTGCAGTTTATCCACCTGCTCCTGGCACTCGTGCAGCGTCTTCTTGCAGTGTAGTTTTCGATAGACAGCCTTTTAGAGTCAGCTTGTAGAATATTGGCAATTGCGCTGAAAGTCGTATCTGCTTGACGCACAATAGGTTGAAGAATATACCAGGTTCTATCAGCAGATCGACTCGTTGCGGCTTAAAGAATTCGGAAGCTAGCTCCACATTTTTTGGAATTGGCCAATCCTTTCCTTCCAGGTCAAAGTCCCTTTCCGTAATTGAGTTGATGACAATTACAGCGAAAGAATCACGGTTGCTTGCGTTCTGTGATTGAACAACTCTTTGCACAGACTTGCTCGAAGGTAGAATACCGGAAATGTTATCATGAGACGAAGAGGAAGATGATGCAGCAGCGCTCGATTGGAAGTGGAATGGCAAATTAAGCTTGGCATGGAAATGCCTGCAAGATCTGGAGCTGCACCACAATAATCCATGGCCTTGATTAGAGCAGCTTCAACATAAGCTTTGTTGGCAATGTTGTAACTGGAGGTTATAAAGGTGGTAAGATTATTTTCTCTCACCTGCTGGCTAGAACTTGATACCTTAGCCTATGCCAAATTCTCCAGCATCTGACATTTCGCTTTGGGCCATGTTGTAATGTATACTGGTGTTCTGGTGTGATGGTTGCTAAAACACATACCGCAAACTGATCAACATTTCTATGAGATCATGGTTAGCACGGAGGAATCTTTCAAGTAGGTACTGTTGGAAGGTAGAGGTATGTATGTTTGTCCAAGGATATCAGAAGGTCAAAGAAAAAATCACACATTAGAAACTTCTTTGGAGTTTGATTCCCAATTAATGTGACATGTTGATTGACAGATAATAAACAGCCCTTTAAAAGGAACACCAACTTATTACCCACATGTCGAGGTGGAGGTTATGTAATGGTAATTACCTTTCCGCGCTCGAAACTTCGTTTTAATTCAGGAGATAGTGTAAAGTGTAGAAATTAAGATGCACAGTTGGTGTGTGTGAATCTCGACACAACCGGTTGGATTGATGTATATTTGTTGAATCGTTCTTACAATTCTCCTTACGCACTAGCTTAGCCTAGCGCTCTCTGTCATGCACATAGTAAATTATGTATATACGGTCAGAACCCTGCATTTATGCTGACTAGGGTCTGGCCGTTGCCCGCTACATTCAAGTGCGATCGTATTACGTTGCGCTGGGAATGTGTTAGGATCTTCGGGTTTGTTTCTGTCAGCGACAAGGTGTCGCTGATGGGTTTTTGTGTTTATGCAATAAAGTATTGCTGTATTACTAGGTACAGAGTACCCTCGATATATGTGCACACTACATCTCCCTCCTTGTGAAAAATAACGTAACCTAGTGAAGTTATTTTATTAATTTTTTTTTATTTAAAAAGTTTTTTTTTGATTTATTTTTATTAATAATATAATAATTTTGTTTTGTGTTTGTTTTATATATATTTTTTTCCTTTTTATGCCATGTACTATGAATAAAACATTTTTAATCTATCCTTATAGACTGTCTGTTTCTTATTTCTTATGTCGGAGATTACTATTATCTCTTTTTTCTATGCTTTCTACCTTATAGGGCCCTGTGTATTTAAAGTCTAATTTATGTCCTACTTCATTTCTTAATAAGACCTTATCTTCAATTGAAATATCTATGTTTTTGATTTTAAATTATATAATTCCTTATTTCTCTTCTTATGTTCTTTTAACATAATCCTAGTTCTTTTATATGCTACTTCTAATCTGTATTTACTCTCTTTAGTATAATCATTTATGTTGTAGAGTACTTCTTTATTGCATATACCATTAAAATGTTATGGTAAATTACTTGATTTACCGAATAATAACTCATCATGTGCCATTGATGGGGTCGCGTTAAAACAAAAAACGAAATATTTATCTACTGATATATAGGAGCGTATGTACTCACTGAAAGTTCTATGACTTCTTTCGATTGTTGTAACGATGTGAAACCAAAGATGTGCCAAAGACGTTATATTTTTTATTTTCAAATATTTGCCCAAGTCATTTATGATCGAATTCTTATATTCAGTTCCCATGTCCGTAATGAACGTCTTCATTGGACCGTACTTCAGAATAAAAGATTCAAATATAGCCTTAGCTACCGTGTTTGCGCTTTTATAAGCAACTTGTATGGCAACTAGATATTTAGCTAAGTCACATATTAACGTGACTGTGTATTCATTTCCATTCTCTGCTTTTGGTAGCGGACCAATAGTGTCCACTATCACTCTATCGAATGCATGTATTCGTGTCTCTGTGATTGTAGATGGGGTCTTGATGTGCTTAGTTGTTTTAGCTTTCTGGCATTTTTGACATTTTTGTATGTACTTAGTTATATCCTTAGTCATACCTTTCCAAAAATAATGTCTTTTGACCTTGGTCAAGGTTTTAGTGATGCCTGTGTGACCTCCTTGTATGGGATCGTCATGGTATGAAGACAAAAAAAACTTATTTTTCTTGATCATTATACCAATTACTTGAAGAGTATAGGCGTATATTAGATTTGTGCTGATAACGGTTGTATGTAACGCCCAGAAGGAACCGTTTCCGACCCCATAAAGTATATATATAATATATATATATATACATATATCAGCATCAATAGCCGAGTCTATATAGCCATGTCTGTCCGTCCGTCCGTCCGTCTGTCCGTCTTCATTTGCGCCTAGATCTCAGAGACTATAAAAGCTAGAGCAACCAAGTTTTGTATATCGTCTTCTGATTGATCACACTACTCGAAATGTGTTGCAAAATTTCGCGCCGCCATTTTCCGCCTGCACAAAGAACGAAAGTCTATGGCGTACACAATTTTAAAGAAGTGTTGAATCTGGATCATATCGGATCATTATTATAGCTACAATGAAGAAAGCCATTTCGAAAATCATCGTTCCCTCTCGCTCTCTCTCACACAATGAACGCCTAAATCTCAGAGACTATAAGAGCTAGAGCAGCCAAAAACCAGCCGAGTGTATTTCAAAATTTTGACACGCCCCTTCCGCCCGCACAAAGAACGAAATATCTGGAATCCATAATTTTTAAGGTACGAGAAAACCAAAAACGCAGAATCATGGGAAATGACCGTGTCTAACAGTTTGCCGAATCTGGATCAGGTCGAACTACTTTTATAGCCAGAAGGAGCAAATTAAATTTCAGTGGCTTCGCAACGCCTGCCAAGCGCTTACTCATTCCCTCTCTATCTCTCGCAAACACTTGAACGTCTCAAATATGTAGAGTATAGTTATACATGAACATTGTGAAATGTAGAAGCAGATGTAAAAAGCAAATGTAAACAAAAATGGAAACATGTATAAAAATTCCAAAAATGGTTTAACTAATATGTACATACATATAAACTGACGGAGTACCGGGTGTAAGGCCGCGGCCTTTGCCCCGGCTCACAACGTTCCCCCTCGTTTTCTATTAGGGTTAAGTAGCGCTACTTTTAATGTTTTCAATATTTTATTGGCCATATTCTTGAAATTATCAATTGAAGTTGTTCAAAGATTTTTTCCCACGATGCCACTTTGAGTTGGCTGATTTTATGTAAACCGGCTTGCATTTTAAGCCTTTGAACGAACTGACCTAAGTCGAGCGTTCCATTAGTATATAAATCTCTAACGTCATATTTTGCTGTAATTTCCTTACCATGTTTAAAGAAACATAGCATATTTTGTACATGCAAGGTCACTATTTTATGTACCTCGTCATTTTTGATGACTTGGAATACGTTGGGCTTTGAAGCTTTCTCGTAGATTGTCTGGGCAATTCTACTATTTCATCTCCTACGCAGGATTAGTGGATTTTTTATACTGCCGGTTATGTTTTGGAGTTCTTTGATGGTTATTCTTGATAACGCATCGGCTACATAATTATCTTTCCCCTTTATATATTCTACCGTAAAATTATATTCCTCTAATTCAAGCCGCATTCTTGTTAATTTTGATCTTGGGTTAACCATTGAAAATAAATATATTGGCATAAATATATGGTCTGAAATGTGTTATTGCCCAATGAATTGCTGTGAGTTCCTGTTCCGTTGTACTCTTATTACTTTCTCCCTTGGTGAATGATTTGGATGCAAATGAAACTGGAAGTTGGAGTCCGTTGTGGTTTTGAGTTAAAACCGCTCCACACGCTTGTTTACTAGCATCCTTTATTATAAAAAATTCCTTTTTTCATTCTTTTTACTTAATCTCGTTATGTGGCGTGCATAATCGTCGAATGAATGAAACGTCTATAATAATTGAAAAATGCAATGAAACGTCTAGACTTCTCCGCGCTATGTGGGACTGGGTAATTTTGAATTACGTCGTATTTCTTGTCGTCTGGTAAGATTCCTTTATCCGTGCATTTGTGTCCCAGAAATGTGAGTTCATGCATAAAAATTAACATTTTTCAGGATGTAGCTTAAAGTTGTATTTCCTGCATTTGTCAAAGACATCAGATAAGTTTTTAACCATATTTTTCTCGGAACAAATAATTACTATTAAGTCATCCATATAGAGGAATACTAGAGAAGCTTCAAGTCCAGAGAATGCTATAGTCATCATTCTCTGGAATAAATTGGCCGCTATTTTTAGACCGAATGGTTAACGCGCGAAGCGATAAGAGCCATTGCTCGTTGAAAATGTCGTTAATTTTCTTGAACTATTGTCTAGTTTAATTTGGTGAAAACCTCACGTTAAGTCAAGGCCTGAAAAATATTTTGCTGATCTAAGATATCATCAATTCTAGGTAGTGGAAACTTATCGGCCAACAGCTATTTGTTGATCTGACGATAGTCAATTACTAATCGCCATTTTCTCTCATTGGAATCTGAATGAGATTTCTTTGGAACTAATAAAAGTGGGCTATTACATATATTCTGATACGGATGGTTCGACAATTTTGTCGTCGATTAACTTCTGTACTTGGGCTTGAATTTCATCTTTCTGGCTGTGAGGACTTCTATAATTATACCCGGTACTCGAAGAGTATAGGGAGGGGTATATTAGATTTGTGGGGATAACGGTTGTGTGTAACGCACAGAAGGAAGCGTTTCCGACCCCATAAAGTATATATATTCTTGATCAGCATCAATAGCCGAGTCGATATAGCCATGTCTGTCTGTCCGTCCGTCCGTCCGTCTGTCCGTCTGTCCGTCCGTCTTCATTTGCGCCTATATCTCAAAGACTATTGAAGCTAGAGCAACCAAGTTTTGTATCCAGTCTCCTGTGTGATCACACTACTCCAAATGTAATTCAAAATTTCGCCCCGCCTCTTTCCGCCCACACAAAGGACGAAAGTCTGTGGCGTACACAATGTTAAAGATACGAGAAAACTAAAAACGCAGAGTCATAGAGAATGCCCATTTCTATCAGAGTGCTGAATCTGGATCAGATCGGATCATTATTATAGCTACAATGAAGAAAACCATTCCGAAAGTCATCGTTCCCTCGCGACCCCATCTGCTTTGCTTATTCGTATAAATGAGCGCCTAGTTCTCAGAGACTATAAGAGCTAGAGCAACCAAACTTTCTATCCAAGCTCCTGTTATACCGAACCAGCACGAGTTTGTTTTAAAATTTTGCCACGCCCCCTTCCGCCCCCACAAAGGACAAAAAATCTGTGGAATCCACAATTTTTAAGATAAATGAATACCAAAAACGCAGAATCATGAAAAATTACCATATCTACCAGATTACCGAATCTGGATCCGATCGGATCAATATTATGGCCAGAAGAAACAAATTAAATTTCAGTGGCTACGCAACGCCTGCCAAGCACTTCTGCTTCCCTCTCTCTCTGTCGGAAACACTTGTACGTCTCAAATATGTAGTTATACATGTCATGTAGAAATGTAGGCGCAGATATACAAAGCATATGTAAACAAAAGTGGAAACATGTATAAAAATTCCAAAAAATTCATTTTTTTAATTTAAATATTATTTTCGTCCCTTTTGAGAACATACATATAATAAATTTCATAAATCGTAGGCTCATAAATGTTTGTATGTATATACTGACTGAGTACCGGGTATAAGGTAGGAATATAAGGAACGTTCCCTCTCGTTTTTTATATATGCTCGTTCATCGTGTTTTAATCTTAGCTTTTGTTTATACAAATTATTCGTTGAAATTGGTTCGGTTTCTAATCCGAATGTTCGGGGCAGATCCCCACCGAATAGCGGCTGGCCAAACAGCAGCTATTTATTGGCCTTCAGCCGCATATTTGCATTGCTACATATTCATACATATATACATATTCTGTAAACTCTTGCACTTGCGTGCCCTGCTAAACGTTCTCTCAAAGCTCACTCTTCTCTTCGTTATCTATGCTCGGCGTTATCTATGTTTGCCGAACGAAGAGAAGCTGCGCCCAGCGATCGGAGCGACAATGCTAGCAATGGGAAGGGCAAGCAAGGGCCACTCGCCGTTTAGACATCACACATTAAAGAACATTCGTAATTTTATTTCTGCGCCGCGTTTTATTTATTTGAAATAATTATTCGGCCGATCGGGGATAAAAAGCATTATCCCCACATAAAATTTGGTGACCCCGACGTGATCGTCTTGATAGCGGAGTCAATTAAATAGCATTCGAAAGCCTCAACAAAATTTTCGGCGTTTTGCGCACATTTCGGTGCCAAAACCCATATACATATTTGTACCGTTGCTGGCTTTACAGTTTTTCGTCGTGGAAGTACAGTGCAGTGCATTGGGCAGTGCAGTGAAACTAACCAATACATACGAACGTAGCACAAAGCGGAATCGGACAGCTCGCACAGCTAGATCGATTAGCTGTAATCTCTTTGCTTGCGGTTCTCGCGGTTTTCGCTTTTATACGTATACAGGGTGTCTTTTCCTCTCGTGACTTTGAAAAACTCCAACATGGCACAACCTGAGCCAAATAATGTCGCGAACGCGGTAATGCCTAGTGACATTGATTTTTATAGGCAAAAGGCGGAGGCAATCGCTCGTCAATTAAATGCCATGGACAGGTTTCTCACCAAGGAAGAGCTGGCTGATCTGGATGAAACGGAGCTTCAAGCTCGCATAGAGCAGATCGAGCAAATGAATGCGGATTTTGGTGCCGCTCAAACGAGCCTTGAAAGGCTAGACTTACTGCAGTTGGCCAATGACGCCCGACTGGACTTCGCCAATATTTACATCAAGGTCAGGTCCAAGCTGTCACGGGAGTTGGCGGTCTCTCGCTCGGTAAATGCTGCGCATTCCACGGCACGGCACCCTCTCGAGGAGCATTCATCTGCGTTTGCCTATGATATTATAGGCCGTTCTCGACTGCCCGAGTTGCAGCTTCCCCAATTTAGTGGAGACTATATGGATTGGCCAGAATTCCACTCGATGTTTACGACCATGGTGCACAAGGAGTCGCGAATACCGGTCATCGAGAAATTTCAGTATCTCCGTGGATTCCTACATGGAGCTGCGCTGGACACAATTCGATCTTTGGAATTGTCTGAGGAAAATTACGACGAGGCGTTCAATTTATTAAAGTTGCGATTTGATAATAAGCTTATGGATTTTCAGGCACACGTCAAGGCTATTTTCGGTCTGCAAGGGGTGGAGAAGGGCTCAGCCAGCGGCTTGCGTGCGCTCAGCGACAAGATCAATTCGCACTTACGTGCTCTTCGGACCTTGGCAACGCCGCAGGAGATTTCGGATGGGTTGCTGGTTTGCATCATAAGCAAGAAATTGGACCACAAGACGCAGGTGAAATGGGAGGAGAGCCTGCCGACCTCAAGATTGCCTCTCTGGTCAGACATGTCCTCATTCTTGGAAGCGAAGTGTCGGATGCTGGAGAATTTGGCATCGGCTATGGTAACAACTCCTAGCCAGCAGGTGGGAGAAAATGAACTTAGCACCCTTATCGCCTCCACTAGCGACCATCCTAGCCCTACATGTACCTATTGCAATTCCTGTCAGCATTACATATCTAGATGTCAGGCATTCCTAAATCTCCCTTCTTATGATCGATATAAAGAAGCAAAGAAGCGGCACTTGTGTTTAAACTGCCTCAACAAGGGCCATGAATTGCAGAGGTAGAGGTCAGGATCTTGCAGGCATTGCCTGTACAAGTATCATACGCTGCTCCACATCCAATCGAGCGCTGCTGCATCATCTTCCTCATCACCGACCGAGGAATCGAGCCAGCAACGCGCCGCAGCTGTCCTTCTAGCAAGCGGTTCTTCTAGCCCTCCCCCCTCCAACCAGAAATCGCAGCCTTGCCAAAACGTGTTGCTACCTACCGCCCTCGTCCATGTCACAGATCGTTATGGAAAGCTGATCCCATGTCGTGCCATCTTAGATTCTGCATCGCAGGCAAATTTCATAACGTCAAGACTTGCTAATCAGTTGCAATTATCTCATCACTCGTCTCATTTTAACATCTCCGGTATTGGGAGATCTATTCTACCTTCGACCAACTCTGTGCATATAGTTGTACAATCCCAGGACGCAAGCTATCGCGATTCGCTCGCTGCAATTGTCACCAACTCAATAACGGAAAGGCAGCCCAAATTTAACCTGAATGCAAAGGATTGGCCAATTCCGAAAAATGTGAAGCTAGCTGACCCTAAGTTCTTCAAGCCCCAACAAGTCGATTTGCTGATAGGAGCTGGCCTATTCTTCGACCTATTGTGCGTCGAACAGATACGGCCGTCGACGCAACTGCCAACATTTCAAAGGACAAAGCTTGGTTGGATAGCGTCAGGAAGCATAAGCAGCGCAGAGGTTAATAAAACAGCGTTAGCTGTTTCTGAAGGTTCCCCTCACATCTTCGCTCACGATTTTAGTCCCACAAGGCTGGACTACCGCAAGCTGGCTCAACGGCGCCAGGATTCGGCCGATCGAGATCAGCAACGCGGGCACCAGTTGTACGAGTGCCAGGAGCAGGCGGAAAAACTGCGATCGGAGAATCAGGAGCTTAAGGCCAAGTTTGGGACAAAGTTGGCGCAGATAGGTCTCGTTCAGGACATTACTCTATATAAGCGCCAAATGCAGGAACTGCAGCGTGACCTTACCGATACAGCAAAGGGTTTTATATCCATACTTAACGAAATTCGAACATCAACTTCTAAAATTTCTACCTTGCTAAATTCCGCGCCATTTCATGAAATTCCCGATGACTTGGACGTGCCCTCCACAAACCTTTTTCGACATGAAGCGCCGATTGCTGCATTTGACGATCTACACGGGACTCATCGCAGCATCAGTCAATATCAAGGCCGCAGCTATTTATTGGCCTTCAGCCGCATATTTGCATTGCTACATATTCATACATATATACATATTCTGTAAACTCTTGCACTTGCGTGCCCTGCTAAACGTTCTCTCAAAGCTCACTCTTCTCTTCGTTATCTATGCTCGGCGTTATCTATGTTTGCCGAACGAAGAGAAGCTGCGCCCAGCGATCGGAGCGACAATGCTAGCAATGGGAAGGGCAAGCAAGGGCCACTCGCCGTTTAGACATCACACATTAAAGAACATTCGTAATTTTATTTCTGCGCCGCGTTTTATTTATTGGAAATAATTATTCGGCCGATCGGGGATAAAAAGCATTATCCCCACACCGAATATGTCTTTATAAGCGGTGCACAGCTTTGTTAATTTGGATTTGAACTGTTGTTGAAAGTTTTTGGATAATCGAGACATGACGGTGCACAGCTTAGTTAATTTGGATTTGAACTGCTGTGGAAAGTTTTTGGATAATCGAGACATGACTTCTTTGCTTTTACTACTAGTGTTTATTTGAACTACTTCGTAGCTCGAAAGTGATTCGTACTTTAGATTGCTTATCTTAATTAGTTGGTCGGTACTGGTTGTGTTCAGTAATCGGAAAAATGCGTTTCGTGTATTTGCAACGGTGTTTGTAACATAAATACCAGTTTGAATTTCCTGCTTCGGGATTCATACACTATCTTCACTTGAAGATAGGTCGATTTTTCGGACAACTTCGGATCTAGCTGGTATAAGTATTGTATTATTACCAGCGCTATATGTTATTGGGACATGAATCGGAAAATTGAGGTTGTTTAATCGGATTATGAGCCAATCTTCTGTTGGCTTGAAATCTAATTGACAATTTATGAAGTCGATGCCTATAATTCCATCATATGTGTAGCGTGCAGGTGTGGGATAGCTGTCGTTTACCCTAACTAGTATGAAGAGATTTCGTGTGTACCTCTAGCTATGCTCTGACTAAGCTCGTCGGATCGTCGGGGTTCGTTCTACTCTCTCCTATCTCATACTGACACACACTCGCATAATGTTTTAGGTACACATTTACTAGAAACAAAAAAAAATGAAAGCAAGAACCGAGGTTAAACTGAAGTTGGGGAAATAGCAATGAAGTTAATAATTTGTTGTTTTGTGAAACCCTTCATCTCAACTACTCCACTCTATTTGTGAGAGACTCAGGTGACATCGAGTATCTCTCTCTTCTCTACCCTCCCAACCTATGATATACAGGTATATAAGAACCGTATAGACCCTATAAACTCATACTGTTCTCATATGACCGCCCTGATCATGCCTGTCTTGATTTGGTTTTGATTACGCAAGGAAATGTTCCGAGGCGCCGCTTTTAGTCTGTACTTCCAGAAGGTTGTGGCTGCTCCCAACTGCTAATGCACGATTACGGTTTGTTAATTCGTGTCCCCCAAAGAAAACGGTGGAGGTGTGCCGCTTGGCTTTTCGATTACGCCGGTCACCCACCTCTCGAAGTGCAGTTTACATATATATATATATATGTATATAAATATATATGAAGGTATATATGTACACAACGCAGCTTAAGCTGGTACTTGGGGTACGAAAGAAGGCTTTCGACCCAGTCCTGAGATGTTTATTCTTCGCTTTTGGGTTTTCACTACTTTTGGTTTATTAGACACAAAATAAATCCGAACAATTTTCTATCAGCCACGAGGTATTGCGTAAGAAAGAGTACAGTCGTTGGTTAGATATATATGTAATCATCAATGCACCACAATCACGTCTGTTCTTTGCTAATAGTTCTAGAAAAACCTTGCAATAACCCTTAAGCCCTACCAACATAAAGCTCAAAGATCGGATGATGCTTGGAGCTTTAACTGTATAATCGGGTGATATTTGTGAGCTTTAACGGTTTACTCGTATGATCTTTTAGCTAATTTGAGTGGAACTTCGACCAAGCTTCGATCTATGCTCTCTTTATGTTGCTCTCCTAGCAGCGCATCGCAACGGCGTTTCGCTTAAATGCATGAGCAATGCAGCGACTCTCTTTCCAAAGCTTGTCGAAAAACTTACAGCTTACGATCCACTTTCGACGTTTAATTATAGCTCGGCGCTTTTGTTCTTTATCGAAATAGAACTTGATCCATCAGTGATGCTCTCTAACATTTCTCTACATTCGGCTCCTACACATGGTATTGCAAATTGCGAGTCTACAATATGAAAACAGTGAGGAATTATATATTTGCTTGTCTGTATCTCGATAAAAGTTAGACCTTGGGATTGTATAACCCCTTGGTTTATCCCTTGAATATTAATTTTGTTATTTATTTGGATGTCTTGAAAGACGTCGAATTTTCTTTTAGAATTGAAATGTCTGTTGCTACATGATAAAATGAAACGAATATATTTAAGCTAAGATTAATAGTATGAACCTTATTGGTCTTTAATGTTGAACATTTTAAGGCTGCTCGGAGTTTCCCGAAGTGGTTGGGATGTGTTTTGGGTCACTCGTATTGTTGGTATAGCTTCTGTTGGGATTGGTGGAATTGTTTCTGTTAAAATTTCCACGTCCTCTAGAGCTATTGTTGTAGTTCTGGTTATTATACTATCTATTCTGGTTGTAATTGTTATAGTGAGCATTTCCTCTACCGCGGTAATTACCTCTATAGGTATTCCCGCGGTAGGCATTACCAGTCTTAGCGAACAATATTGTATTGACATCGCCGGTAATTCTTGTACTGGTTCGAATGTATGCGCTTATAGCTGCATCCATTGTGGAGCGTGCTCCTGCTTCCAGTACATTTTTGATGCTCTCGTGTTCAGCTTTTTTGATCATTACTTCGATCGCTTCCTCTGTGCTAAACTTATTTGCCTGGTCTGATGGCAATCCTTCATCAATAAACGAAGCTAATAGCTGCTTTCTCAACTTCGGTGTTGAATTGCAAAGTGGTTTTGCCTCTTTGCTGAACAGTTTTTAATTTGGCCTACAAACTTTGCGATGTCTTGCCTACAATAGTAGTCTTCAGTTTGTTTATAATACTGGCTATTGAGGTTTCGTCTTGCACTGTATATAGAGTGGTTCTACTATACTTAATTACCTCAACGGCAATTTTCTTATACGGTTCCTTTGTCATGTCGACCAGTTTTACCGCTGTAATACATCTCTGTAGATGGATTTTCTGTCCATTGAACCCTGGCACTGTTGATGAAATTTTTTTCATGTAAGCCCTTTCGGTGGCTGATGTGTCGAGCATAGTGACGGGTTTTAATTCGACTACGCTTGAATTTGAATCGGACTCAGAAAACTCTTCCTGCATTAGTTCGGGCAGTGTAATTACTGCCTAAATCGTTAGATCGTTTAGGTCTTTTTCTTTTATATCAATTTCTTCGCCGGATTCGGAATCTTTGTCTTTCGCTAAGTCTTTTTCCTTGCCTGATTCGGAATCTTTGTCTTCCGCGAAGTCTATTTTTTCCTGGTCTGTTAATTTTTGCTCTTCCTGAGTATGTATCGCTAAAGGGGTATTTAAGAATGTCGGTATAGATATGTCGATCAATAATTTTGATATTTTCGACCAGTTCTTTTTATTTATTATTCCCCTATTTTCTTGCTTTGTTAAAGGAATCGACGAGAATCTTTGCATGTTTATTTATCGTGTCTTTCTGTATTATCCTATTCTGGCTTACACATTTGTAAAACTTATCAAAAGTTTCTTTTATTTCACGGACATGGAGAGTTAGGTGTTCCCCTTCCATAATAACTTTGTTTGTATTTTTATTTCATTCTTAACAAAAAAATTTCTATTTTATTATTTCATTAGTGTTCATAGGTTTTTTTTTTTTTTTATACCCGGTACTCGAAGAGTATAGGGGTATATTAGATTTGTGGGGATAACGGTTGTGTGTAACGCACAGAAGGAAGCGTTTCCGACCCCATAAAGCATATATATTCTTGATCAGCATCAATAGCCGAGTCGATATAGCCATGTCTGTCTGTCCGTCCGTCTTCATTTGCGCCTATATCTCAGAGACTATAAAGCTAGAGCAACCAAGTTTTGTATCCAGTCTCCTGTGTGATCACACTACTCCAAATGTAATTCAAAATTTCGCCCCGCCTCTTTCCGCCCACATAAAGGACGAAAGTCTGTGGCGTACACAATGTTGAAGATACGAGAAAACTAAAAACGCAGAGCCATAGAGAATGCCCATTTCTATCAGAGTGCTGAATCTGGATCAGATAGGATCATTATTATAGCTACAATGAAGAAAACCATTTCCAAAGTCATCATTCCCTCTCGCTCTCTCTCACACGCGGCCCCATCTGCGTTGCTTATTCGTATAGTGAGCGCCTAGTTCTCAGAGACTATAAGAGCTAGAGCAACCAAACTTTCTATCCAAGCTCCTGTGATATCAAACCAGCTCGAGTTTATTTCAGAAATGTAGAAATGTAGGCGCAGATATACAAAGCATATGTAAACAAAAGTGGAAACATGTATAAAAACTCCAAAAAATTCATTTTTTTAATTTAAATATTATTTTCGTCCCTTTTGAGAACATATAATAAATTTCATAAATCGTAGGCTCATATATGTACATACAGTGCCGCTCAACTGAATAGGTTTGAAAAATATTTCTTCTATTTTTTCTTTTCTCTTTGTTCCTATGGCATATTTTCCTTCTTTCTTTTTTGTTTTGAACATTCATTTGTTTACTCATAATATGACAAAAAAACGTAACGGGTTCTATGCAACGGTAAATCAGAATTTTGCTTTCATCGTGAAATTCGCTAAATGTGTGGTCTATTTTTGGCTCATCTGATTAGGTTTGACAACTTTGACTTCACTTTTTGCTTGACTGCGTGACTGAAAACATATCATTTCTTTGGTCTACTTAAATTTAAAGTAATTGCTACCATTTTTTTTTAATATGGGTCGGGGAAAATCTTTAACCGATTTTGAAAAAGGTCAAATTAAAGGCTATATTGAAACTGGCCTAAAACATAATGAAATAGCAAAGAAGATTGGTCGAAGCCAAAACGTGGTAAGCAATTATCTTCGTAATGGAGCCGATTACGGGAAAAAAATGAGAGGAGGAAAAAAATATGCTACAACGGCATCAAAGAGGCGACTAATCCTTCGAACTGCTTCGAATTCCCACCTCTCTGCCAGTAAAATCAGGGATGAATGCGGTGTAAATGCTAGTTTGGCAACGGTAAAACGAGTTATTCGGAGTGCTAAACACTTAAAGAGATTAAAAATAAAAAAAAAACCTCCTCTCAATGATTCACGGAAGGAAGCCCGACTTCGATTTGCGCGGGATCACATGACATGGAACAAGGAGTGGAAGGCTGTGGTCTTCTCCGACGAAAAAAAGTTCAATCTCGACGGACCGGATGGCTACAACTATTATTTTCACGATATGCGAAAAGAGGAATGCTTTTTGAGTCGTCATCACTCCTGTACAGGAGGCGTAATGGTTTGGGAAGCCATATCGTTTTATGGAACTTGCGAGCTGCAGTTTGTTTCATCAAAGAAGAATGTCTACAAGACTGTGCTCCAAGAGGCTTTTCCCCAGTTTTCCGAAATTTTTGGACCTATTCAATGGACGTACCAACAAGACAACGCCCCCATCCATACAGCCCGGGTTACAAAACAGTGGATTTAGGACCAGAATGTCAACTTGCTCGAGTGGCCGCCATACTCCCCAGACATAAATATTATCGAGAACATTTGGGGACTTTCATCAAGGAGAGTGTATGAAGGGGGAAGACAATTTCAAGACTCGGCGACCCTGGTTGAAGCGATTAAGAAAGCCTGGTCAACAATTTCACTGAGTGAAATTGAAAAATATTACGATTCCTTATCAACTCGTATGTTTGAAATAATTAAGAATAAGGGTGGTCATACCAAATATTAAATAATGCAGAAATTGTATCTTTTATTATTTAAGTTACCAAGTGCCATGAAATATTGCTGTGAATAATTTTTTTTTTATAGTTTTGTTGGTCAAACCTATTCACTTGAGCCAAAAATGATGTAGATTTTCAGCTATGTTTTTGAAAATATAATAAAAAAAATATAAAAACCAAACCAAAAAAAAAAAAACTTTTGTATTTTATAAATAATTGATTGTTTTACTTAACCAAATTTATTTGGTTTTAATCCGAGTGCTCGTTATGAAGATATTATGTTCTAAGTCTAAAAAAGATGTCAAACCTATTCAGTTGAGCGGCACTGTATGTATGTATGTATATACTGACTGAGTACCGGGTATACGGTAGACCCGCGGCCTTTGCCGCGGCTCACAACGTTCCTTCTCGTTTTTTTTTTACTTATTCAAAATATATTTTTTTGAAAATTGTTTGTGCGGTTATTAGGTTAGATCTTATCCAAATCATTAGCATGGCTTAAGGCCTTTTTTTATACACATATTGTCTAAAAAAGATATGCCTTATAAAGAACATATGCGCACAAAATTATGACAATTATTAACAGCAGTATATTTGTCTAATGTGAATCAACATTTGTTGATTCGATTTTGTTTATGACATTGGCAGTGGAGTCCACTGTCTTAGTATAGATTAACCCCATTTTGGGTGTATCATATGTATTTCCTATATTCTCGAATTTATTTATTTTATTATTAAACATTAATTATTGATTAATCAATTAAACAGGATGTTAAAGGAAGTATTAATTAGCATTTTCAAAGTGAAAAAAACAAATTTTGATTAAAATTATATTTTCAAAAAAAAATGTTTGGTTTGACATTTTCTTGCCTAATGTTTTTTGGATGGCTGTACGCACCAACCGTCTTGACGGTCGACTCAATTGTCGTCGGGCATTACAATTCTTAGTATATAATGATAGCTATTTAATAGGTATATCATAGGTAATCTTGTCATCTAGCTGGCTGGGATGTCTGCTTTTGGTTGTCTCCTCCCTCGTTGGCATAAGTGGCGGCCTGCGTCTTATGCAGCTTGTGCCTGTGTTCTCACGTTGGCATAAGCGGCGGTCTGCCTCTCATGCATTAGTCGATTCTGCATATGCCTCCTGGACAAGGCACTTGCTCTCGCAATGGGGGCTGTACAGGGTATCCTCACAGTGTGGTGGGCATCGGCGTGGGCGCGCTGGTATCTGGCTCGGCGGTGGACGATGAGTGGTAGTAAGTTTTTGTTTTTTTTTTAAATATGAGGGACAGTGTTTTTTGCTCTTTTTCGTTCATAACGAGATGTTCAAGTTCGTCATTTAGATTAACTGCAGTGTCCCACTGGAGGGGCAGTTTTCGCTTTCATAGAGCAGTCTTACTATTTCAGATTTTCTTTTTCTTATTCGCTCTTTAATGCCACTGCGTCTGGGCTTTATCCTAGAGTTCATACCCTGTACTCACTCAGTATTTCCTTTGGTTTGGTTCTTTAAGTCCTCGTGATATGGTGAAGGACCATGTCACGGTCGCCATGTAGAATCGTAAAGTTTGTGTAAATAATAAGGCACAGTTTTGGGTGTCAGAATCTAGACACGACCGGTCGGATTCATGTAAATTTCTTGAATAATTCTTACACTTCTCCTTATGGACTAGCTTAGCCTAATTCTGGACATTGCGACGCTGGCGAAGCAAGCAGCGGAGCAGCGGCATACATAAGTATATATATGTGTGTTTGTATGCTAAGGAACGGAAAGAACAGAGAGGCGCATGCACATTGTAAATTATGTATATACGGACAGAACCCTGCATTTATGCTGACTACGGTCTGGCCGTTGCCCGCTACATTCAACTGCGATCGTATTACGTTGCGCTGGGAATGTGCTAGGATCTTCGGGTTTGTTTATGTCAGCGACAAAGTGTCGCTGCTGGGTTTTTGTGTTTATGCAATAAAGTATTGCTGCATTACTGGGTACAGTGTACCCTCGATATATGTGCATACTACAATAGCTTTATCTCGATTCCGATCTTTGCCTTCGCTCTCGCATCGACGGAACGGCAGCAGCAACGGCATACACCCAAGCGACATAGATGCCGAAGCGGCAGCCGAAGCTGCGGGCAGAAATGGCGTCGGCAAGCAACGGACGATAGCTGAACGAGAGAAAAAACTTGTGAAACATAGTGATGATTTTCCTTGGCTATTGTTACGTGGCCAATTCTCGATGTTTCCTTCTACTAAATCCTCTCCCATCTACCTCAAGTAATCGGTGAAGTCGTACCGTATGCAGTAAAGCCTAAGGCTCGCGGGGACTGCAAAATTCTGGCTCCCCTTTCCCGTAGAACCTCCAGTCGTGAAACTCCCACACTTTGAAGGATCAGTGACAGGTGCCATATACGGGAAAGCCTGAGGGTGGCGCGGTGGCGTCTAGCAGGAACTGCCTCCCTAGTGGTAAAGGATAGCGATCTGCGATACGGGTAAACGTAACCGTTGTAAAACACCTCATTCGAATCTTGGATAACTAGCATTCTCCCAAGTTTTTTCGCCCGTGCCTCCTCAAGCAGCGTACTTTCGATGTGTCTCCGGGTTCAAAAACACCAATTCTCTGTATGTGGACCGGGCCGTGGTAGACCGAGATATGCTCCCTAGCCGAGTGTGTTGTTTGGTTACTGGTGCGAGTCATACAAAATAATAGGAGTCATATGCTAGTGTGATTTCTGACTGTTTACACGACTTTGTGTGGAAGATATTTTTTTTATTAAATATAAGTTTGTTACTCATTTTTGTTTGTAATTCTTTAAATTGCACTACAAAAAAACTATATACTCAAAATATGTATCAGTTTTATAGTTTTCTAAAAAAATATTATGCACATATAATTATTTGTCTTACCTCCATTTTCAAAATCTCTTATTTAATTAACAATTAGCTTCTTAATAATTATTTGTATTCTTATTTTAACTTGCTCTTGTTTCAGTATTTTATTGGGTCTTTGGCTATTTTCGTTCCCCGAAAGTCCAAAATTTCTTCTTGAGCATGGAGAATCGGAAAAAGCCTTAGAAGTTCTAGCACTTATTTATGTAAAGAATACTGGACAAAGCCGCAGCAACTATCCCGTAAGAATATTTGACTAAAAAATGTATCTACGTATATCCAGAACAGGTAACCTAAAAAATCTGAATTTAAGACCACAGATCGTTTCTGGATGTAGCCGCGTAAATAGAGAACTAATCACAAATACTTGTGAAAGGGTACGACGCTCGCCACGATCGCTATCTTTTCGTTACTCAGTAGTTTCTTTCTGATTGCGACAAGAACTCCTTTCATTTACATCAACACGACATTTTCGCTATGTGTAACGGGCGCCCTTCGGTCCGTTAAGATCAGCAAGAATGAATTTAAATTTCCCTCGCAATTCAGCTGCGATATTTTATAGTCGCTGCGATGGAAATGCATATCGGTTTTCTGAGATGTAGAGGGCGCTAGATGATCTAGTTCCACCAGCTGTAGTGCAGCTTAGAAAAGCTCGTTCAGGGCTTCTGCAATCACCGAACGTCATCTGTCACTCTCTCCCTCTCTCAGAAGGGTTGCAGAGAGAAAGCTCTGGAATGCCGGTCTATAAAAGATAGTTGCAGCTGTACCCACGCTCTCTTTCTCGAAAATTATGTTCATGGTGCGTCTGCAATTTTATACCGTGTATACCAGTGCGAAAAGTTAATCACGTGTGTGAAGGAAAATTTCATCTGGAGGCATCCAGCATTTAAACCGATCCGAGTGATCAAACAATTATTTCACTGGATTCGACACAAGAAAAGGTATTGGTGCTACCAAATATTTCGGTAATTTTCGTTTATTCAACGGCATTTTCTTTTCGGCAGAGTGCACATCGAATTTCTTGGCTATCGCCCACGCCCCGCGATCTAAGCATTGCCAACTCTGCTGCACGCATCTTGCCAAGCGGCAACTACGGATTCTCGGGGGTGGGCTGATTTTTCGCCTGCGCTTCTTGTTTGTGTCTTTGGGTGGCCAGTGCAGCACCCACATGTATACATCGCTAGCGGAGCCCACCAATTCACACCAACCCACGCACTAGCACCCACAAATCGCTAAGCACCTCCACCCTTTGATTAAGTGGCAACCTGCAAGCCGCTAGTCCATCATTCTACACGGGTCTGGAACAGAAGGCAAAATTTAAAGCCAGAGCACTCTAGAGCACCTGTACTGCAGCCAGCACCGTGGCGCTCCACAAACAAAACGGGAAGTTACCGCACTAAACGATTGTGCAGTGGCGCTCCACAAACAAAACGGCAAATTGATTCGCTGACCGATCGCCCTATGGTGCTCGATCACCGAAACGGATTTTCCCTTAATTTCTTCATTGTTTGATTTAATTTTTGTGATTAGTAGAAATTTCTTAAATTTTCCAGTAATCTGTAGGTTCTAATTCAATCTTTTGCCTGCGTGCAAGTTTTAAGATTTACATACAATATACTTTGAGGAAAATTTGTCGGAAAAGGAAAGTGCTGAAATGGTTAAAATCAATCGTTGTAACCCTCTATAATCATTTTATTTTCCCAAAGCTTAGCCAGAACATCAACACCGTTGGAAGGCCTTTCACCGTTGGATAGTTTTGGTATGTGCGTTGCTCGAATTAAAATGTATTGCATTTGTCCTCACTAAAGAAAAAATTAGTCACCAGACATTTCGACCGATCTTATAAAAATGATCCGGGAAATGATTTGAACCGAACATTAACCTAAATCAACCAGTATTTTCCCACATTTTTGCCTTCATAACTTTCCTTAATTTTTGATATTACCTTTTTGCTTTTTGTATTTTTTTAAGCATCAATTTTGTAGCCATGTAATTTTTTTTCCTTGAATATCTTTACTTTAGCTTAGGAAACCAAAATGTTTACGAAGAAATACAGTGAATTTATATGAACTTACCATCTATTTATTTCGGAATGAGTAACTAGACAAATTTTTTTTAACGGTGACCTGATGAACTAAGAGATAGCCATTGTATTAGGGGATATTCGGAAAATCATATGTTGAATATCCAGGTAGGGAGGGTAAAGAACGCGTTGGTCGACTTACACCTTTAGACCACGCCAATACTTCGCAACTGTTTGGGAAATGCACCCTTAAATATCCGCCGTTTTGGTTGAACTTGCTTCACCGAATTTAATTGTTTTGTTTTGGGAGTTTAGCTCCCATTGTAGTATCAGCTGGGATCCTTAATTAAGATTATGTATGCGAGAGTCCAGGTCCTAGCAAAACCCACCCCACCCCGAAAGAGCTAAGGGAAACATAGGGTCCCGCCCCGCTCGGATACCTTCGACTCAGGAATATGGATGGGAGCCTGAGCGTAAATGCGCTAGCTACACGACTCGTCCCAATATTCTCCCTAGATGGTTACATAATTTTTGGCGCCCAACGTGGGGCTGTTTTTCCACTTAAATTTAGTGCATCTACGCAGTTGAACGCGGGTATGTAGCATGGCTATATAATTTTTGGCGTTCAGCTGAGGTCTGTAGTAAAATTACATCAAAGCAATAAGTTGGATATAGCGGTCGCACACAACCGGATTAGGGCAAGTGGAATTTAAAGTTCAATATATTAATCTATATTCGCTCTGTAGAGAACAATAGGCAAAAAGGTACTATAAGCCAGAGTGGATAAAGATAGGTTGGAGACCTCCGGCATAGGATTTGTAATAGCTAGCAATAAATAAAGCCGTCGAATGTCCCACAACTGTTTAATGTAAAGAATAGCAGCAAAACATCAGCTACAGCAAAATCCGCCGTCTTAATTTGAGCTCAAATTAGTCATTTTTACCCGGAAAGGAAAGAAAGAATACTCTTACGTACAAATCATTCGGAATACTTGTGTGGTTTGACTTAGATCGAACACCCTGCCAATGATACCTGTATTAGATTTCTGTAGTGATTCTTAGATAACACTTCCTAGTCCGATCACCGGTCAGGTGAGGAAAAGTCGGGTGCCTGAAACCAAAGACTAGCTTTTGCTATATCTGGATAAGATCGGTGGTGCATCTGATGCACTTCGGTACCGAATACCATGGGTTGGTTTGGGTAACAAGCACTCAGTACGAATCGTATTTATTAGTTTACAATAGCCCAGTAATTCCCAAACACTTAATTGCGAGAAAATATAATTGCTATCTCTTGGAAACCAGTGTCACCGTTTAGTTTATCGTTAAAGAAATTAAGAAAATTTTATTAGGAAAAGAAAAATAAATATAAAATATGCCTCTCGAACATAGTCCACATGCTTCTCTAGAAGATGCTCGTGATCAAGCCTCAGGCCAGGCAGCCTCTGCCAATGCTTGTGCCATTTGCAGCACTCCCATGGCTGATACTCAGTCCTGCTTGATAACGCCCTGTAAGCACGTTTTTCACAAAAATTGCTTGGAATCTTGGTTAGAAGCCCGGCAAGAATGTCCCAACTGCACCCAGCCTATATCATTTAAAACTATAAAAGTAGTTGTAGGAAATTGCTCTCCTGGCGACCCAATTGCCGAAAACGCTCCATCCACCAGTCGTGCCATAACTCGAAATTTAGCTAAAGTTCTAAATGAACCCCCGCTGTCTATCCAGAATGACAATATCAGAAGTCCCAACCCGATCAGGCGTGGTTCGGGTAACAGAAGTCGGGGACGAGGAAATCTTCAGAACACTCGTCAGAATAGAAGTAGTGCAGACTATGATATTCTCCAAAATATGGTGGAGCTAGCTCTGTCACGCCGCCTGGCCAACTTAAATGTGAGTCAGCAATCTAGCGCTAGCATACAGCTTCATCAACCCGGTCCGGCACGAGGATCTCAAGCCCACTCGGGGATCAGCTCGAACCTGCAGCTCGGAAAGGTGGCCGACATTATTCAGAAGTGGAATGTACAGTTTGATGGGTCCGAAAATGGGCTAGGAGTAGAAGAGTTCATATATAGGGTAAAGTCGTTGACTGACGAAACAATAGATAGCGACTTTGCAGCCTTATGTAAGCACTTGCACGTCCTTTTTACCGGGAAAGCAAGAGATTGGTTTTGGAGATACCATAAGCAGGTGTCTCAAATAATTTGGTCTGATTTTTGTACGTCTCTCCGAACGCAGTACCGAGATTATCGGTCCGACTTTCGTTGTAACGAACAGATCCGTTCTCGGAAGCAAAAGCGTCGAGAGTCATTTTCTGCTTTTTATGCCGATGTCGCGACCTTAATGTATCGATTTTCTGTGCGCATGGAAGAAGAGGAAGTTCTTGAGATTCTCAAGAATAACCTTCTACCAGATATCCGGCAGCAACTACTGTATCAACCTATTCATACTGTGAGTCCTCTGCGCTTGGTGCAGCTGCAGGAGTCGTTGGTATGGGAGCTGACTGATCGCCCTGAGTCCTCAGCTAAGCTGAAACCAATAGGTCATCGCCGCCAAGTGTTAGCAGTAGAAAATTCGACTTCTGAAGTAGAAACAGAGGAAGAGACGGAACTGGAAATCGAAGTTGCTTGCATACGTAGATCACACTCAAATTTGCTGGAATTGCGAAAACCTAGGTCACGTTTGGGAAAACTGTTTGGCGGAGCGACGTATCTTTTGTTATGGATGTGGAGCACCTCAAGTTTATAAACCACAATGTAAAACATGTCTCAGTCGTCAGTCGGAAAACCGGCTCAAGAGGACACCCATCAACATCAGGATGCCCCCGAAAGTTTGAAAACTCAGAAGAACCTTGCTCGTCATTTTGTCCCATATCATGAGCGGTTACAGAACTATCAGGAAGTCAGAAAGAGGATTTTTAATACACCGCAAGTGGGGTCGATCCGGAAACGTAGCAGTTCAAGAGTTAGAGAGTATTTCAGTAGGTGTAAGAAAAATCATAGAATGTTAATATCAGCTATTTTTAGTAATACAAGCGATATGCGTAGCTATGCGGAAGTTTCTTTTCTCGGACGCGATGAACTTGGCCTCTTGGATACTGGAGCCAATGTTAGCTGCGTTGGAGCTGCGCTTGCTACAGAAAAATTAGATAATTGTCGAGAGTTTAGGCCTATAAAGTCTCAGGTGAAAACCGCAGATGGTAAGGGCCATGAAGTTTTAGGAGTTTTGAATGTACTAGTTAAGTACAGAAATGATCAAAAGCTTATGAAGCTATATGTCATCCCCTCTATTAAACAAAGATTGATTCTTGGCATTGACTTCTGGAAGCTGTTTGAACTTGCTCCGAACATAATAAGTTCGATACAGGATGATCCAAGTGGGGAAGAAGAAACAGACTCGTCATCGTACCCTTTAAATACGACCCAGCTACAGCAGCTTGACCTTGTCAAACAACTCTTTCCTAACTTTTCCCAAGGATTGGGTCGAACAAAATTAGTTCAGCACCACATTGACATTGACGACGCGCAGCCGGTCAAGCAGCGTTTTTACCCAGTGAGTCCAGCTGTAGAGAAGTTGGTTTTTGCAGAGATCGATAAAATGTTATCACTTGATGTAATAGAGCCTTCGACAAGCTCGTGGAGCTCCCCGATGAGATTGGTAGTGAAGCCAAATAAAGTGAGATTATGCTTGGATGCTAGGAAGTTAAATGCAGTAACGAAAAAGGATGCTTATCCACTTCCAAGCATTGACGGTATTTTCGCTCGGTTGCCGAAGGCCAACATCATTTCCAAAATAGACTTAAAGGATGCTTTCTGGCAAATCGAATTAAGTAACGAGGCCAAACCATTAACGGCGTTTACAGTTCCCGGACGACCACTTTACCAGTTTAAGGTCATGCCCTTTGGTCTATGTAACAATGTGTCGGTTAATGGATAGCATCATCCCTCCAGATTTGAGATATTGTGTTTTTGGATATCTTGACGATCTGTGTGTCATCTCAGAAGATTTTATATCACATCTAGCCATACTCGTCCGACTAGCTGAAGAATTTAGAAAAGCCAACTTAACAATTAACGTGGAGAAGAGTCACTTTTGTGTAACGAGCGTAAACTATCTGGGATACGTTATAGGAAGTGGAGGAATTTGTACAGATCCTGAAAAGATCTCATGTATTTTGAACTGGCCCCCACCAAAGAACATTAAGCAGGTCCGCGGGTTTCTTGGAGTTTGCGGATGGTACCGGCGCTTTATTCAGAACTTCTCTGATCTAACTTGTCCCATCACCGAGGTTTTGTCTACGAAAAAGAAATTTTTCTTGACCCCGGATGCGCAAAGTGCAATGGAGGCCTTGAAGCATACCTTAACGTCTGCCCCGGTCCTGCAGAATCCAGATATTTCTAAAAAGTTTTACCTCCATTGTGATGCCAGTGCCTTTGGTATTGGGGCAGTGTTGGTTCAACTGTCAGAAGACGAAGTGGAAAAGCCGATAGCATTCATGTCAAAAAAACTGAGCAAGGCTCAGAAAAACTACAGCGTTACCGAACGCGAATGTTTGTCTGTGATTCTAGCAGTCGAGAAGTTCCGATGCTATCTGGAGCTGCAAGAATTCGAGGTAATAACCGATCATTCTAGCTTAGTTTGGCTAATGCGTCAACATTTCGCATCGGAAAGGGAAAGAACATATTGTACCAGACGCACTCTCACGTTTGAATGATGAGGAAATAGCCAAGCTAGAAGTAGACCCTGTCGTTGATTTGACGTCCACGGCCTTTGCCGATGAGGAGTACGAAACACTGAAAGCCCAATTCTTGAAAAATCAGTCCAAATTTCCCAACGTTAAGATAGTAAAACCATATATCTATATACGGACTGAACAAGTAAATGGTAACGTACCACAGAATGAACATTCTTGGAAACTGTGGATTCCCGAACGTCTCCGAGGAGATGTTTTAAAACAAGCCCATGATAGTGTGATTTCGTCTCATGGGGGAATTCAAAAAACTTTACTACTAAATACTTTACTAAATACTTTACTACTACTAAATACCACTGGTTGCTTACAAAGTTTACTTCAGCTGCTATACAGGAATTTTTACTTAAAACCATTTTTCATAGCTATGGAGTACCAGAGACTATCATAAGCGATAATGGTGTCCAGTTTAAAGCAACCGAGTTTCATAGGTTTTTAACCAAGTTGGGCATTCATCACGTTTATACAGCCTTATACTCGCCCCAAAGCAATGCGGCAGAGCGAGTTAATCGTTCTCTGCTAGCGGCCGTCAGAGCGTACCTTGAAAAGGATCAAGCCGAATGGGATAAAAACATCTCCAGCATTTCTTGCTCACTACGATCAGGCCTTCATCAGTCCCTCGGCTGTTCTCCCTACAAGGCCTTATTTGGAATCGATATGATAACCCATGGCACCGACTATAAGCTCCTTAAGGAGTTAAAGTTGTTGGAAGAGTCCGTCGTACCCATGTCCACAACCGACAACCTTGCGCTATTGCGAAAAGACATCCAAGAAAATATGAAAAAAAAGCTTACGAGCGCAACGTTAAACAATATAACTTACGTGCCAATACTACCTCAGTCAAGGTTGGTCAAGAAGTGTTTCGACAAAATTTCGCTCAGAGCAAGTTCACACAAAATTTTAATGCAAAACTGGCCCCGAAGTTTTTGAAAAGTCGAATTAAGAAAAAACTTGGGAATCACTATTATCTGATAGAGGATCTAAATGGTCGGGAAATCGGTACATTCCACTCAAAAGATATTAGGAGCTAATTCCCCCTAATCTGTCGTCTAACGGTGTCAGATTATCGGGTGGTGTAACGGGCGCCCTTCGGTCCGTTAAGATCAGCATGAATGAATTTAAATTTCCCTCGCAATTCAGCTGCGATATTTTATAGTCGCTGCGATGGAAATGCATATCGATTTTCTGAGATGTAGAGGGCGCTAGATGATCTAGTTCCACCAGCTGTAGTGCAGCTTAGAAAAGCTCGTTCAGGGCTTCTGCAATCACCGAACGTCATCTGTCACTCTCTCCCTCTCTCAGAAGGGTTGCAGAGAGAAAGCTCTGGAATGCCGGTCTATAAAAGATAGTTGCAGCTGTACCCACGCTCTCTTTCTCGAAAATTATGTTCATGGTGCGTCTGCAATTTTATACCGTGTATACCAGTGCGAAAAGTTAATCACGTGTGTGAAGGAAAATTTCATCTGGAGGCATCCAGCATTTAAACCGATCCGAGTGATCAAACAATTGTTTCACTGGATTCGACACAAGAAAAGGTATTGGTGCTACCAAATATTTCGGTAATTTTCGTTTATTCAACGGCATTTTCTTTTCGGCAGAGTGCACATCGAATTTCTTGGCTATCGCCCACGCCCCGCGATCTAAGCATTGCCAACTCTGCTGCACGCATCTTGCCAAGCGGCAACTACGGATTCTCGGGGGTGGGCTGATTTTTCGCCTGCGCTTCTTGTTTGTGTCTTTGGGTGGCCAGTGCAGCACCCACATGTATACATCGCTAGCGGAGCCCACCAATTCACACCAACCCACGCACTAGCACCCACAAATCGCTAAGCACCTCCACCCTTTGATTTAGTGGCAACCTGCAAGCCGCTAGTCCATCATTCTACACGGGTCTGGAACAGAAGGCAAAATTCAAAGCCAGAGCACTCTAGAGCACCTGTACTGCAGCCAGCACCGTGGCGCTCCACAAACAAAACGGGAAGTTTCCGCACTAAACGATTGTGCAGTGGCGCTCCACAAACAAAACGGCAAATTGATTCGCTGACCGATCGCCCTATGGTGCTCGATCACCGAAACGGATTTTCCCTTAATTTCTTCATTGTTTGATTTAATTTTTGTGATTAGTAGAAATTTCTTAAATTTTCCAGTAATCTGTAGGTTCTAATTCAATCTTTTGCCTGCGTGCAAGTTTTAAGATTTACATACAATATAGTTTGAGGAAAATTTGTCGGAAAAGGAAAGTGCTGAAATGGTTAAAATCAATCGTTGTAACCCTCTATAATCATTTTATTTTCCCAAAGCTTAGCCAGAACATCAACACCGTTGGAAGGCCTTTCACCGTTGGATAGTTTTGGTATGTGCGTTGCTCGAATTAAAATGTATTGCATTTGTCCTCACTAAAGAAAAAATTAGTCACCAGACATTTCGACCGATCTTATAAAAATGATCCGGGAAATGATTTGAACCGAACATTAACCTAAATCAACCAGTATTTTCCCACATTTTTGCCTTCATAACTTTCCTTAATTTTTGATATTACCTTTTTGCTTTTTGTATTTTTTTAAGCATCAATTTTGTAGCCATGTAATTTTTTTTCCTTGAATATCTTTACTTTAGCTTAGGAAACCAAAATGTTTACGAAGAAATACAGTGAATTTATATGAACTTACCATCTATTTATTTCGGAATGAGTAACTAGACAAGGGATTTTTTTAACGGTGACCTGATGAACTAAGAGATAGCCATTGTATTAGGGGATATTCGGAAAATCATATGTTGAATATCCAGGTAGGGAGGGTAAAGAACGCGTTGGTCGACTTACACCTTTAGACCACGCCAATACTTCGCAACTGTTTGGGAAATGCACCCTTAAATATCCGCCGTTTTGGTTGAACTTGCTTCACCGAATTTAATTGTTTTGTTTTGGGAGTTTAGCTCCCATTGTAGTATCAGCTGGGATCCTTAATTAAGATTATGTATGCGAGAGTCCAGGTCCTAGCAAAACCCACCCCACCCCGAAAGAGCTAAGGGAAACATAGGGTCCCGCCCCGCTCGGATACCTTCGACTCAGGAATATGGATGGGAGCCTGAGCGTAAATGCGCTAGCTACACGACTCGTCCCAATATTCTCCCTAGATGGTTACATATGGCCCATAATTACTTTTACTGATTTAGAGATGAAAATTTTTTTTTTAAGAATTATGGGTTTTTTAAGAATTTTTTTAAGTCTAGTTTTAATTTTAATATTTGTCATACTGCTTTTAGAGGTAGGGCTTCTTTTTTTTGACTTAACCACATTAGTTTCATATATCTGGTTGTATTGAATTTGGTCTTTTTAAAATAATAACGAATAAAACCACAAAGCACTTCCAAATATTTTGTAGGTGCTATTTACATTCTGGATGATATTAGGCTTTAAATTTGATAATTTTTTTTAGGTATTTTTTCTTGATTTTTTTACCTTAAAAACTCAGGAAAAGTAAAAAAAAAAAATATTTCTTGGTTTGAATCTGGGCATAAAGGACCCCCAAGCCATTCGTCTATGTATGAGATGATTATATTGAAGGGGGGTATCTCTTTATTCTCTAGAAACGCAGTAGTCCGTTTTCGTGGGGACGGTACTGCTTTTTAGTATGGATGAGTAAGTAACCTATGTGCTCTGATGCTCATTGGTCGGAGCCTCTCAGTCGTATAACTCCCAGTCCTCGAGATTCTGTCCATCCTGACAGTCTCGCGAGCTTTGCGGTCATTAAGTCGCAGAGTGTTTGTGTTTATTTTCCCGAGAAGATAATTGCAATGTCTTCCGCGCATGGCCGGAATGACCTGGTCCGGGCCAGGAGATTTGAACGGATCGAAACTGTTTATTACCCAGCTAATGTTTAACAATCCAGCACCGCGGAAACTAAAAATTACTGCCAAACTTGATATAAAAAAAACTGGGACGGTAATTTTTCGTTTGTGTTTTCCTGGCCTCAGTATCCAGCAACGTAAACGAAATCCACGAATTCTTATCGATAGTATCGATATCCATACGATTGTGGACTGGTAGAACAGCTGATAAGGGCGCCAGGACATTACATGTGCCTATTATTACTGAAGTCAAAGTGAAAGGTGGGGGCAAAATCTGTGCGCAAACCAAAAAGAGATATGCAAATGTTTAAAGTGAGGAGAAGATTGCTTTAATAAAAGCAGTTGAGGCAAGACCATGTCTTTGGCGGATCACGGAAAATGAGCACTTTGATAATTTTGACATTTTGGTGCCTCCAACTGTGCTGTTCTTACAACAATATGTGCCGCTACCAACACAATCACTTCATCGTCAGAATTACTTTTCTTCCTTTTTTTAATTTTAGTTTAATTTTTAAAATTGGCGCTGCTTACAAAACACAGCTGATTCATGAGAGTGGCAAATCACTTTTTAGGTTCTTGGTCACACTATTTTAGTTGAGTTCCACTCAACTTAAATAAATAACAGATACCCGTAAGTAATTTTTCGCGATGCTGGATACAGGCCTGTACAGTCTAAGTGTAAGGGTAAAATTACATGTCAACTAATTAAACGAAAGGGCTAATGCAAATACTCAGACCCGGTGGGGCTGATTATCGGCTCAGTAGCTGATAAGGTCCCACCAACAGCCAAATTTAGGTTAGAGAAAAGCCGGTAGCCGACAATTTCCAATTAAAGGCCTGTATCCAGCACCGCGAAATTTTACTGCACGGAAACTGTTCATTATTTCGGATGTGTGGAACTCGAATACAATAGTGTGACCAAGAGCCTAAAAAGTGATTTGCCACTCTCATGAATCAGCTGTGCTTTGTAAACAATTGTGATTGTTCAATTCAAATTAAAGAAGTAAAAAATGAACTCTGAGGTCGAAGTTATTGTGTTGGTGGCGGCGTTTATTGTTCTTGAAAAACAGAAAGAAGCACAGCGCAGACGGAGGTCTCACAAATGTTGGGTAAACCCTTATTTGCAGCAGAGGAAGGAAAAGGGGAGGTTCTATAATGATGTGAGTTTTTTGCGACTGGAGACTTACAATGTCACGTTGGCTCGACCTATAGGATTAGTAAGCAACACTTGGGCCGCACTATTGATCTTGTTTGTGACGCTATCTGCACTGCGTTGCACGGAGAGTTTCCAAAATGGAACTCAAATAACATGCTCAAGTGGGCAACGGATTTCATGGAGCAATGGAACTTTCCGAACTGCATTGGTGCTATCGATGGAAAGCACATAGCAATCAAGGCACCACTAAACAGCGGTAGCGCTTTCTACAATTATAAAGTAAGTACAATTACCTGAGGCAACGCATAAGAATAACCCTTACCTTCGCTCTATAGGGCTTTCACTCAATTGGGCTTATGGCTGTGTGTGACGCCTCATATAAGTTTACCTACATCGACGTTGGTGCCTACGGGAGTGAGGGCGATATGAATGCCTTTTCGTATTCGTCGCTTGAAAAAGCAATTTTATCTGGAAATATTACATTTCCAGACGATAGTATTCTGCAGGGAGTACATACTCCACACTATATTGTTGCGGATGATGCATTCCCGTTGCACAAACGTATTATGAAGCCATATGGATCTCGAAACCTTTCCGCAGCAGAGCGGATTTTTAACTACCGGCTAAGTCGAGCTCGTCGTTGCATTGAGAATGCATTCGGGATCCTGAGTAACAGGTGGCTAGCTGTTCAAGGCACGTTACGTTGTGGCCCAAACAGAGCGCAAAATATAACTGCGGCATGCTGTTATCTACACAATTTTATGATGAGAGTATGCCCAAGAGAATATGGTGACACGAATGAAAGCGTTTTAATTGAAAGCACAGCAGAAACCTTCCGTGGTCGGGTACAGGATTACCCACTCCTGTCGGTGGTGGAGATTTATTTGAAGGAGTCTCAGAGACATCTTCGAGAATCGACTCGGCTATTGATGCTGATCCAAATATATATATTTTTTATGGGATCGGAAACAATACCTCTGGGTGTTACACACATCCGCTAGTACCACAAATCGAATATACCCCTATACTCTTCGAACACCGGGCATAAAAACCATCATTCTATCAATCTATCTATCTGTCTGTCTATCTATCAGAAAAAGTAATTTTGGGCATCTATATATCTATCTATCTTTCTATTTATCTATAAAAAAAAGTAATTTTGGGCCACAGCGGAAATATTGTGTTGACTAGCGTAATCAGCCCCAACTGGTCAAAGTAGTTTCATTACTCTCTCGAATTATTAGTTGTCATGTCATTTCCCCTTACAGTTTAACTAAACAATGTTAAACTTTAACCAACAATAAACAACTAATAAATATACGTTGGGAAATGACAGGCGTATAGAAATACAAGAAAAAACTAATGCATCTCAATTTAAAATTGGAACTCATATAGCACATTTTAAATCATACAACCATACATCTACGCTTTCACATTAGTTGTTAGTTTGGTTGCACTAAAAGGCAACAGATATGAACAGTGTAGCGTGTAAGATTTGCGAAAAGAGTTAAAATAGCAAAACGACGGTCTGGTGTCACTTTTAGTGGGTTGAGGCAGATTCTTTATTTAGAAAATAAAACTTGGAGTTGCAATCAGTTCCTCCTATAATGGTGTCACCCAGCAACGTTGCCAACACTAAGCTAAAAAAAGTACAGAACCACTCCAAAACTATTTCTACACTTAACCAAAATCAGCTTTCGAGCAAACCACTTCAGTGGCCGGGTGCTCACACGTTGAAAATATGTTACGGCTTTAGTTATAAAAATGAAGAGTGTAAAGTAAGTAAAGAATGTCATAAGCACACTTAAGATGTTCTTTGGTAGACCCGAACATATTCTGGAGAGAATTATTAAGAAGATAAGGAAGCCGCCACCAGTAAAGAAAAAATTGAAGTTAATTATTTAGCTGGTTTGGCAGTACGGAAAATGTGTGCTACCATGGAGACATGCAATCTGTAGGCTCATTTAAATAATACAATGCTGGTCTAAGATGCTATTAGATTCGAATCAGTACCCGCAATCAAAGCGTTTAGCGATAAAGGTGGAGACTGCAGGGCAGGTGGACAAACAGTACCACTCATAAAATATTAAAATGTCAACGTATCGAGGCGATACCGACGGTAAACAACTATCTCGCAGCCATTTTTCACGAACTTGACGTTAAGGGAATGCCAGCACCAATGTGCCTGCAATGAACCAACGAAACCAATCGATTAAAGAGAGAGCTCATCGCTGTGAACATCAATACAGATTTCGGACACTAATGCAAGCAAACACTATTAGATCAATGATGTACAAGCTATTCAAAACATTACGCTGCCAGAACAATCGGTCCTTGTAGAAGGCTTGAATAATAAGTTCTGACAACTACAGGATTTACCAATGCAACCATGCTGTAACGCACAGCCGATGAAAATATTTGGAAGAAAAAACTGGATGGTCACAGTACCTCGCAAAATTGGCAATGGTAAATGGAACGAACTAATTGCTTCGAAATTCTTTCTAGGCTGGGACCATTAAGGTTCCAAAACTTCTAAGAATTTCATATCATGAATATTGCGATTGCTAAACGTAAAAAAAGCATTGAAAATTGTAAAAGAGCCAGAAATGAAGAAGCCATCGAGGTAGCGACCCAGGTCCGAGAAGTTCATTCAAAGGGCGGATTTGGAATCTTTACATGGGCTTCAAATTCAGCACAAGTCCGCATGCTTCTAAAAAAATACGTAGAAGTTGAACATCAGAGCCTTGATGTTCTGATGAATCCCACTCACTAAGATTCTTTCGGACAACACCCAATTTTAAAGCACGGAAAGAGTCGTCCGAATTACACCCGTTGGTTTCCTAAGCCGACCTCTGGTGTTCTTGAGGCCCAATGTGCCCACCCTTCCATTGGCTCTTCTGCCCCCTGGTAACCATTCGAAGGGAGCCCATGATAGAGTATTTCGCTTATATCATGGGGTCAGGAAATGTGAAATTAATCGCAAATTAGCACATTATAAATGTATTAACTTACTTATAGAAACATTACTATTACCCACCATATTAAACAAATAAATAATTCGACTAAATACAGTTGCAATCCAAAGCTCAATGAGCAAAGACGTATAACTACTGCAGCGCTTAACAAACACCCACAGACAAACAAACAAGTGCACAAAGAATTTATACAAACAAAAATACAAATCCCGTACAACGGCAACCAGGAGCTCGCGTTCCGTGAGTTAAAATAATCCCACCCGACAAAAACAAACTTTTTACAAAAAAACGCTACCTCCCTTAATGATAAAAATTTATGATAATTAACAGAAGTGACAAAAAATTAACATAAAAGTTGTAGAAGTATACAAATGGAAAAGGTTTGCAAACAATGTAGCAACAATAACCGCATCCGCATAACAACCTCAAATTCACAGGCCGTATATGCCCAGCTTACAAAAAACAGTTCGAACTAACGACTATTAAAATCTTGGAAAAGGTCGAACATAAAACAGCAATCACAATATATAACAACCGCAACACCAACCCACAAAATAACAATCTTACAACCCACAAGGAAACAAACAAACCAAAAAATCACCCATCATCATCAAGATAACCGAAAAAACACTACAACAACCTATCAACGCTGAACAAAATACTTCCCTAAACAACCATACAATATACCCATAGCATAGCCTACGACATAGACGACATATTAATGGACACACAAACCAGCAACGAACCCTGTCAACACAGCTCAACTGGATCGGACCGAGTACTTCGAAGCCATAGCAAAGAAAAAACCAACACACTAATCAAACTACTGAAATCAAAGGACAACATTCAAAACAACTCCAGCCCAACTCTTACAAAATCAATTAAGCAAAATTAAATAACATAAATCTATAATCTATTAAGCCACCCCTTACCACAACCTCTAATATATATTACATATGACAACAATTGTAATACAATGGAACATAAAAGTTTATGTAAATAACTACAACCAACTACTTATCATTATTAAAAAACATTCCCCACACATCATATCCCTCCAAGAAAATCACATACAATACACAAACCACCTACCCATACACCTACACCTAGGTTCGGTGGACTAGCACTTCTAATCCACACATCAAAACAACATACACAGAGAAATATAAAAGAGGACTTTGAAGTAATAGCTGCCGAAGTCAAATCTAAACAAAATTTTACAATCTACTCAATATACATACATATGTATATACCACCCAACAAAACCATCTCACGAAACAACCTCAACAACATTATAAAAAACAACTACACAATATTAGTAACAGTAACAATAGGAGTAGTAACAATAACAGATCACGATCTAAGTGATCTAAGTGATAGGGTTGCAAGTTGGCCGATTAGTTTTCAGGGTTACGGTTTTAATAGTCACAATGTTTGTGCAGATGCCCTATATCGTTCCTTTGAGTCCGACGGAAGTGCTATGTAGCTTACATTTTATGATGTTTTCAGAGATAGATCATCATTTGGATGCATTTCAGTCGATGGAATATTGTATCCTGCAAGTCAATATTAATGCACTGAATTTTCCCGATTGATGAATATATATATATATATAGTCGAGAATGCATATGCATAGTCGAGATTATATATATACGGCCTTTAACCAGCAGAGTATCGTTGAACTATCGATATGGGCAGTACAGGATAAGCTAAGAAGGTATATTTTTGTTTATTTTTTTGTTTATTTTGTTTATTTTGTTTAATAGGGGAAGAAAGAGTTTGACTTCGGAAGCGAAAAGACGTATGTGAACAAGTATGTGAACGACTACATTCGTTTTTGTGAAAGGTGTAAAAAGAAGGAAAAGAGCAAGACAAACAAAAAGTTGAAAGAAGGCTACGACGAAAATAAAGTGCAAAGAGGACTGAAACGACACCATTCGTTTTCGTCCAGATTGCGAACAAAGCGGAAAAGAGGAAACGACGAATACACAAAGCAAGAAAGACTTGAAAGATGTTTTCGTTCACATTGCGAACCTAGCAGAAAGCAGCAAATGACGAAGCAACGACACTGATTCTTCGCATGGCCACGTGGCTGGAAGTGGAACTAAACGACAAAAAAACAAAACTAGCATTTTTCAAGAACACGGCCACGTGCGGATCGTATACCCTGCGAACGAAGACATAGCAAAGAACACCAAGAAGAAAAACGCGCGAATGGAAGTCAGTTTTAATACGCAAATATTGAATTTATGGAATAGTTGCATGGTGTTGCAAATTAAGCCGGCAGAAGTAATATGCAGGGCAGCGAAATTTTAATATTTACAGTAGCAGAGTTGAAAGAAAAATTGAAAGAGCTAGATATGCAGATTTACAGAAAAGACTTTTAATCTATTTTGGAAACCAAGGAGATAATACTTTATACGAGGATACGCTTGATATAACAGATTACACTACTCGACAAAAATCAACTTTTTTTCCGCTGTCGCCAAGAATTACTTTTTCTCATAGATTTGGAGTTTTGAAATTTTTTTAAAGAAATATGGTTTTTTTCATAGTGTAGTTTTTGCAAAAAGAATTTTTAAAAAATGTGGTATTTTTTCTCATAGGTTGTGCTTCTTTTTTTCACATAACTTAAGTTTCCTACAACTGGTTGTATTGAACATTTCAGTTAACAAAAGCAGCTATAAATCCGACTCAGACACTTTGTAGCTGCAACTTAACGACTGGAAGATATTAAGCTTCCACATTGAAATTTCATACATTTTTTCGGTATTTTTCCCCGAAATTTTGACTTTAAAAGCTCAAGATAAGTCGAAAAAAAATATTTGAATGCCTCGGTTTTTGGTTTTAGATAGACACATTAATTAGGCGTCGTTTCAGGTATCGTTTATAAGAATATAAAAATAAACGGCTAAGCTATAACCGTTTGACCAAACTTTCATATGCCGAATTTCGCCGATTTTAACAATGTTCAATACAACCAGTTGTACGAAACTTAAGTTATGTGAAAAATAGAAACACTACCTATGACAAATAATACCAAATTTTTTAAAAATTCTTAAAGAAAACAACATGAAATAAAAAACATTCTTTAAAAATGTTTAAACATCCAAATCTATCAGAAAAAGTCATTTTTGGCGACAGCGGAAAAGTTATGTCGACTAGTGTTACCAATGTTCTTGATTTTGTCAGTGCAAAAAAAAGGGAAAAAGGGAGTGTTCTTTCATTCAATAAATGAAGTGGATGGAGTAGTGGATGGAGTCGTATCATCAAAAAAGGATTGTGTTAGCGCTGATTATTCATCATAGTGATACTCAAGTGACCGGGATTTCAGATTTAGGGAGTGCAAAAGATGAATTGGAAACGACGTTCGGTCAGATACTGTCGACCAATATCATGTCACGAATTTTCACGAGGAATAGAGCTGTCGTAATTGAACTGTGCGGTAAGGTCAATAGCAGTATTCAACAATTTTTAAATTTTTTTTCCTGCTGTGTCCCAAAATTACTTTTTCTGATAGATTTGGAGGTTTACATTTTTTTATAGAATTATGGTTTTTTTAAGGTTTAGTTTTTTAAAACAAATTTTTTAAAAAACTGGTATTTTTTTCACAACTCTATTCTGCCTCTACTTTTCAAATAACTTAAGTTTCGGTAACTGGTTATAATTCGTTAAAGAATGATCAAGATGGACTTGAAAAGTTACAGAAAGTGTTCTGTATAGCAGAGAAGTCCGGATTGGGTATTAAATGGGAGAGGTTAATTTATTGAGATATATAAAAACTTGAAAACTTTCCAATTCCGAGAGACAGGAAAAAAGTTCAACGCTATTTGGGAATAACTTCGTATTCCGAAAATTTGTTAGGGATTTTGCTGTAATTGCCAGACCGCTGACGAATTTGATGAAGAAGGATGTTCCTTTCAGAATGCGTGAAGAAGAGTTGGCAGCATTTAATCAAGTGAAAGTTTATTTATCCTTTTCTCTTGTTTTGAAGTTGTTCGATCAGAAGGGCAATACAGAGGCTCATTGCGATGCAAGTATGTATGGGTATGGAGCCATCCTTTTACAAAAGGACTCAAAAGATCAATATTTCTACCCAGTAGAATATATGAGTAGTAAGATAACCCTAGCGAAGAAAAGTCTACTTTATATACTCGCTATAGCGCAGGCTCTTAAGAAGTGAAAAGTGTATTTGCTTGGGAGATAGAACAAGATAATTACTGACTGTATGATGCAAATCCAATGCTTTACTAAACACAGTTTGTTAATGAGCGGGCGCTGCCAACATGAGCTTCGTTCGTATTAGAGACAACATAAAATTTCAGATCTCACTTGATATTTGCCTTAACATCGGCCGCGTTGACTATAGGCTTCAATTCATTGGAATCGGCGAACCGATGGATGGATCGCTTATATAAGCCGGCCTTAGTCCTCACTACGGTCACGCGAACCATTTCGTCTGCTCCTCGGATTGCCTCCTCCACTATTGTTATTAGCCACATTTGTGGTGGCACGTTGTTTTCGTGAATTTCCACCACTTTGCCTGGCTCCAGATTGGCGACTTCTTCGAACCTCTTCCCTCGCTGTTGAAGGCTGAGAAGATAGTCTCTGGACCAGTCTCTCCAAAATCTTGGCTTGCTGGCAGACACGAGCTGCCATCGTTGCAGATACGACAGGCTGCTGGCTGGTCTGGGCAGCTGTGATTCGGGCGGCAGCGAAGCCAGTATTCTGCCAACGAGTAGATGTGCAAGAGTCAGCACCTCCCCTTCGTTGATACTGCCGCTGTCGACAACCAGTGTAAGTACAGTAATAGATGCGAGGCAGACGAGCACTGCTATGTACATTTTGAGAGGCTGCTTGCCTCGAATGCCAAGCGATACACGAACCGGTCCGAACAAATTAAATTCGCTAAATTCAAAAAGTCGATTCCCCCGCAATCGATCAGCAAGAAGATTTCCATGATTTGTCAGGGAAGGCATTTCCGGACAATGGCACTGCACTCTCTTCGTGCATTTATTAGCCAAATGGATTGCCTTAGGAATCACACTAGTGCACGGGGTTCAGCGTGACAATTGGCTCGACCTTAGATAGCTAAGGTAGAAACAAATCTACAATTTTTTCTCATTAATATTAGAAATTTAGCAATATGGGCTAGGGTTGCATTTAATAGACGACCGCCCACTCGAAGCAACGAAAATGATCATGAGCCCACTTGTTCTTCCGACATGAAGGGATTTCGTTTTTGAAGTGATGCCTGCAACTTTGATGACTTGTTGATTTTGTCGACTTCCAGCAAAAATCGTCTCTTTGAACCACTTCAACTGCTGTGAGAAACGTTGCGCCGAGCTCGTCAGATGACGGACAAATGTAAAGGCCAATAAAATGGCCACTGTTTGGATTCTTGTCGCAAGAACGACGGGCCATTGAACCATAACAGCCAATTTAAGTCGGCCACCGATGATCCTCGAAATACTAGGTCTGCAGGATTTTCTTTGGTGGGCACATGTCTATGGGCTGTCGAAGTGATGTCCTGTATCTCAGCAGCTTGATTCGACACAAATGCAGTTAGTTGGGAGGGATGAGTTTGTAGCCAATTTATAACTACTTTCGAATCTGACCACAATACGTCCTTTTCTATGGGACAGTCTATTATGGACCGAACTTCCTGCCACAAATTTGCAAAAAGTTTTGGTCTTTAAGGATACCACCCTAGATTTTACCGTTAGTAATTTAACGGACATGGAAAAGCAGCATGAAAAAGCCGAACGTACACACAACAGCCATATGCTCGCGGGGATGCATCTGCAAACGCATCGCGTGTTTGCGCTGGCTCCTTTGCATATCTAAAGCCATCGATTCCAATTTTTTATGTACGTTCGAGGGAATGGGATCGTCCCAACCAAGGCTTAATAGCAAAATTTCCTGCAAAAATATCTTTGCATTTGTAATTACCGCACATAGCAGGCCTAAGGGATCGAAAAGACTGGCTATGACAGATAATATTGCTCTCGTGGTTGTGGTTTCGGACGAGATTATTGGTTTCAGACTATATTTGAAAATGTCTGTCTGAGGGTTCCATATCAGACCAAGAGTTTTACAATCTTGCTGATCTCCATTCGAAATGACCATATTTTCTTGCTGACTATCGACTAGTTGACAGTTAGCAGCCCATTAAGTCAACACAAATCCTGATGGCTCTAGGATTTCAACCAATTGTTGACGCAATATACTTAGCTCGGATTTTGTGTCTGCTCCTGTAAGGAGATCATCCACATAAAAATCCGACGCAAGACACTTCGCGCCAATTGGATGCGAATTTGCATGAGTGTCGCTCAGATACTTCAAACACCTTACAGCAAGAAATGGTGCGCTGGCAGTACCATACGTCACTGTATTGAGTCGGAACACTTGCAACGGGTCCGAACTTGTCCGTCTCCAAATAATTAATTGGAATTGGCACTGCGCCTCGTCAACTTGGACTTTACGGTACATCTTTGTCATGTCTGCTGTAAGAGCGTATTTGCGACAGCGAAATTTCAGCAACGTGGCATATAGGCACGGCTGGATGGTTGGTCCAACCATGAGCAAATCATTGAGCGCCACTTGGCTCGTAGTTTTGCACGACGCATCAAAGACCACTCTGAGCTTAGTGGTTGTACTTTGAGGTCGTTCCACGCACTGATACGGTATGAAACAATGCGGCTCTACCGGAATAGAGTTTTCTACTGCCGTCATATGGCCTAACGACACATATTCCTCCATGAATTTAATAAACATGGATTTCATGGCAGGTTTTTGGCATAATCGCCTTTCTAAAGACAAAAATCGTCTTCTGGCTGTCTCAAATGACGAACCGAGAGATGTCGGGCTTGACTTGAATGGCAAAGAAACTTGCAAGCGACCGGAGGGTAATCGTGTGATGGAGTCAACGAACGATTTTTCACACATAGTTTCTTCGGGGGTATTCAGTCTCTCTATAGACGCATTTGGAACATTTTCCAACTCCCAGAAACGTTTGACGAGGTTTTGTAGAGGGAAAAACTCCTGCAACGTGCTCACCATAGAGCATGCTTCGTTGCTTCGGGGTCCGTTGGATCTGCAACGACCAGACACCACCCACCCAAAGACCGTATTTTGCAACGTCAGCGTGTTTTGTTGTTTGAATTGGCCATCTTTCAATATCTCAAAGAATGCGTCAGCTCCTAGCAGCAGATCCACTCTATGGGGTTTATGGAAACCTGGATCGGCCAGTGGGAAATCGTTAGGAATTGTCAGCAAATCTAACGGAACCGCTGTTTCAGGATGGTACGACGTAATCGACTTTAAAACAACGAAGTCAGTGGCTATTTCGAATTGTTGAACTCGAGAGCACACTGTTGTTTGCACCACTTGGTGTGCAGATATGCTCGCCTTTCCGATTCCCAATCAGCTTATGTCTTTGCGAATTCGTTTAAGTTGTAATTTCCGAGCGAGCTCCTCCGTAATGAAATATACTTGTGAGCCAGAATCCAGCAGTACCCTGGCTGGCTGTCGCTGACTTGAGCCACCTTTAATGTCCACAATTGCTGTGGCCAGAACTAACTGATCAGAGTAAGCTGCCATGGCATGATTTGACGACAACTGATTCGACCTTTCAGCTGCCACGGCTTCCTGAGACCCAAGCGCATCACGGGCGTTGTCGCCGAGTCAACATTGTAGCGATGCAACAATGTGTGGTGGGGCTTTGAGCATACTCTGCAGACGCTGCTGAGAAAGACGAACAATTCGAGATGCCATGATCAGCTGATTTGCAGAACGCACAATTCGTGTCCTGGCCTTTGCTTGCTTGGGATACAACCAACGCTGTTTTCCCAGAATGCTTATTTTTTGTCTCTTGCGAGCCCTTACGATCCCTTAACCGCCCGGACGTGGATTCTTCAGCCGACAAATGCTGATAGCGCTTGTTTAATGCGGCTACAAATTCGGACCACGACGGAACCTTTTGGTAATCCAAATTTTCCTTCCATCTTGAATGGGTTTTTGTGTCAACTTTCGACAGAACGAGGTGTATTAGCAGGGCGTGAGCAATAACCTTGTCATCCCCAACTGACAGTAATGATTCGTATATGGCAGATGCCGTGTCAATAAGTGACCGTAATGCACTTGCCGACGGCGCCTGCATCGCCTGTAACTCAAACAGTTTAGCTACGCCATCAAGGAACATGAGACACTCGTTGTCATAAACCTGCTTTAGAGCCTCAAGAGCCTGGCAATAGTTTTGATCTGTCACCGGGAATGCCTTAACAGTGCCTAATGCTTCGTTCTCTAAATAATTCAAGAATCGGTTGAACTTTTCGAAATTACTTAAAGACATGTCACTATCAATGATGCTTGAAAACAAACCAATGAAATTTTTGAATTCAGAATAATTTCCACCAAACTTGAGCAATTTCATCTTGGGCAGGTTCCTTGTATGTGACATGGTGGTATTTAGAACTGATTCGTTCAAACAAGTAGGCGGATTTGGTCTTTTAATAGCCATTAACATCGCTTTAGATGACACGCACAATTCTTCGAGATCGGAACGCGATGCTAAATCTGGATCGATATCATCGATTTGCAACTGCAAAGAGAATGCGCGATCTATGTAGCCATCTAATATATTTAAGCGACATTCCAGCTCGAATTGATTGGCCGAGATATTGTTGTTTTGTACTGCTTTCGCAGTTCTGTCAATATCCCGTTTGACTGCGTTTAACTTCCTCAGAAGCACACCTGAATCGTCTTCTTCGACGATAGAAGTATTGCTACCGGAACCACCACGACGTTTTCCAGTCATTGTGAAGCTGCTTTATAATTGTTTTTATTAAACAGTAGATTCCACTCAAGAATCACTCAACATTTATTAGGCTCTGTTAAACGATTAGAACAGCTGATGCGATGGGACAAGCTGCTGGATTGAGTGAGATGAGCGAATGCAAAAAATCACTCAATGCGCAGCGGTCAGAGCTTGCGCGCGAAACTATTGCCGTTTCTTCTTTGCTTGTCGGCTCCTCTTTGAGGTGTCGTTGACCACAAGTACAGTGATCTCTCAAATTAAACAATATATGTAAATTGAATATATATATGAAGGTATACATACATACATATAACGGGCCTTTCTCTTTGTTAAATACTTTATTAACAGGCCGTTTTATTGTTGGTAATTCTATTGGGCACTTTAATTTACCTGTGGCATTTGTTGGGGGTAATTTGAACAACGATGCATGTCCATACCAACTAGGAATACCAAAGATCAGCACCAAGAGTTTGCGACGATGCGACGGTGCAGCGGTCCAATGACGAGCAGGAACAGCAACAACAACGAGCGAGGGATGATATCCAATGGAGATATCCAACAAAGCGCCAAGTATGATCCAGTCCAACTTCTATCCAGTACGAGATCCAGAGTCCATCCGGGGGCGCCAAAATGTTTGGTGCAAATCCAAATGTTGCACTTAAACACTGTTTGTGCCGTTAAGCACAGATGATTTCAATATTTCGGGACACGGGAACCGGACAGACCGACAGAAAAACTTGTGCGCTGTTTCGACTTCAGAATCAGAGTGTTTTATTCTAGTAGCGTCGCCCTCTTCATGAGCGGCCGCTGCCAGCATGAGCTCCGTTGGTATAAGAGACAATAACATTTCAGCATAACATTTCTATTCTGTTTCTATTACTACAATTAACACTATAGGCAACGTAATTGCCTCATGACCTTGTCCGTCTCTGTTCTGTCTGTTCCAGCCAGAGCTCGCAAATAACCGTCAACCATTTTAAAGTGTCCGAAAAAAACCGATCTTCTACGAACACTTTGAGAACGTGGAGCGAAAGAACACATCAAAAGTGTTTTCGCTCAACAACTGTTCTTCTCAGACCAAAACACTTTTTTTTGTGTTCTCTTTGGTTCGCTCTCTCAGGGACTATTTTGATCAGACACTTTCGGAAAAAAGTCTTTTTGTATGTATGCGTGCGTCTGTGTTTTCCTTCATAACATTTATGCACATGAATTGCTCAGACATATTGTTTTCTCTTTCTCGCACACAGCAAGAAACAACCCTTTTTGAAGACACTTCTTGCGCAGTGGTCTTTCAAAGACCGTTTTGCGGTGACCGCTCCCTCAAAAGTGTCCCTATCTGTCAAACAGTCGGACCGAAACACACAAGCGAAACGAAAAAAGTGTTTCGCTCAGAGAGAGATCGTGTGTACCAAATTTTTTATGTTTTGTCTGCGTGAAGACTGCGTTGGAAAAATCGGTTGACGGTTATTTGCATGCTCTGGTTCCAGCTGTTGTGTAGTATTGTGCTATGTGTTGTATATAGAGTTTAATCTACCGACTTTGGAGGCCGGATCCATCACGTGCCTTTCGTGCCGAATACCCCCACCACCTGCTCATCCGTATAGGATGATACAGTGCACAGACAGTGAAGAGGGCGATTGTAGATGCCGGGTACAAGTCACGCACACCTCAGCGAAAGCCGTTGGTAAGTCTCATAAATAGAAAGAAACGTTTGGACCTCGCCAGGCAGTACCAAAATGCTACTCCAGAGTTTGGAAAAAATTATATTTTGTTACGAGTCTAAATATAACATATTTGGGTCTGATGGAATACTACGTGTATGGAGAAAGCCTGGCGAGGCCTATAACCAAAATAACACAATAAAGACGGTCAAGCAAGAAAGTGGTGGCATTATGGTATGGGGTTGTATGGCGGCCAGCGGCGTTGGAAAATTAGAAATAACACTACTCCACTACTATTTTTTTCCGCTGTCGGCCAAAATAATTTTTTCTGATAGATTTAGAGATTCAAAATTGTTTAAAGAACTTTGTTTTTTTCCAGGTTTAGTTTTTTTTACGAAATTTTAAAAAATTTGGTATTTTTCTTCAGAGATATTCTTCTATTTTTCACATAACTTAAGTTTCCTATAACAAGTTGTATTTAACTTTACAGTTTTAACGAGAGGGAACGTTGTGAGCCGCGGCAAAGGCCGCGGCTCTACTTTATACCCGGTACTCAGTCAGTATATACATGCATACATACACTTATGATCCTACGATTTATGAAATTTATTATATGTTATCAAAAGCGACAATAATAATATTTAAATTAAAAAAATGAATTTTTTGGAATTTTTATACATGTTTCCATTTTTGTTTACATATGCTTTGTATATCTGCGCCTACATTTCTACATGACATGTATAACTACATATTTGAGACGTATAAGTTTTTGCGACAGAGAGAGAGGTTTTTGAGAAGCGCTTGGCAGGCGTTGCGTAGCCACTGAAATTTAATTTGTTCCTTCTGTCCATAATAATGATCCGACCTAATCCAGATTTGGCAGTCTGATAGATACGGCTATTTTCCATGACAATGCGGTTTTGGTTTTCTTTTATCTTAAAAATTGTGGATTCCACAGAAGTTCGTCTTTTGTGGGGACGGAAAGGGGCGTGGCAAAGTTTTAAAATAAACGTGTGCTGAATTGATATCACAGGAGCTTGGATAGAAAGTTTGGTTGCTTTAGCAAGATTCAAGAATCAACACCCTGATAGAATTGTTTATCCGCTATGCTTTTGCGTTTTTAGTTTTCTCGAATCTTTAAAATTGTGTATGCCATAGACTTTCGACCTTTGAGTGAGCGGAAGGGGGCGGGGCGAAATTTTAAAATACACTTGGAGTAGTGTGATAACACAGGAGACTGGATACAACATTTGGTTACTCTAGCTTTAATAGTCTCTGAGGTATAGGCGCTAATAATGACGGACAGATGGACAGACGGACGGACGGACGGACAGACAGACATGGCTAAATCGACTCGGCTATTGATGCTGATCAAGAATATATATACTTTATGGGGTCGGAAACGCTTCCTTCTGGGCGTTACACACAACCGTTATCCCCACAAATCTAATACACCCCTATACTCTTCGAGTACAGGGTATAAGAACAGTTATACGCCGGCTAACGGAATTTATCGCCGGCATATGAAAGTTTGGTCAAACGGTTATTACTTAGCCGTCTATTCATTACAAACGTTACATTACATTACAAGCGATACCTTAAACGACGCCTAGTTAATGTGTCTTTCTAAAAATAAAAATATTAGATATAAAATTGTGCTTACATATGACATATGACATATAACTGAAAAACAACATATTTGCAATTACAGCCATGCAATTTCCATGCGGACATTTTCCTTAAAATAGGATTCCAAGTTTATTCGCAACGTCCTCCTCCCAAAAAGATACATATCGCGGCTAGAAGCACTAGAAATTGAAATTCCAATTCTTTACCAGGACCCAAATGCGTTTCTTGGAAATTTTGTCCAAATACTCCACAGTTGCTGCAGACATCGTCACCAACTCCATACACTGCAGCGTCGTTATTTTCTCTTGATCTACCACATAGAGCATCATTAGTTCTTGGGTATTCATATTAATAAAATTAAATAAAACAAATTTTCGTAGACAAGCACGTGCCAGCAGCTGAAACTCAATAACTCAACTTTGGCATAGTGTAAATGCTAGTTCTGTGTTCGGAGCAGCAGCTGGCAGTAGCTGTTAAGAATAACAATCAGCTCAGTTATATTTCTCTTAAATTATCTAAGATCATCTGTTCGCATGCTCTCGGTGCATACGCACCAACATGATGCTCATGTTCGCCGCGCGTACTGCTTATATGGCAGTGCGTCGGTCACTTGGGTTCACATTCGGTCAAATTCGTCGTTGAACGCCCATCATTACCTAGCGGCCGTCAAAATTGTATAATCGCGGTACAGCGGGTTCTTGATTTGCTTATCTTGATTTGTACACTAAAAACCACAAAGCTTACGGCCACGGCCCTTAAAATTGAATATAAACATTGAAATTAAATACAAACCCTAAAACCCAACAGCGGAGTATAAATTTGTAAATGTGGAGTCAGAGTTACCGAAAAAGCTCGGCAGCTTCCAACATTCTGAGTTATTGAGTTACCTATCAATAAATGAGGTAACTCACTGTAGTGTAAATAGGCTATAAGTTATTATAATAAATACGAATTTTTTTCTTTCAATTTTCCCTACTTTATGTCAAAATGTTAGTTATCTCAGTTATCACAGCCTGCAGCTCTTATAAATATTGCTATCTTTCTGGGACATATGGTAGACATTACCGAAATGTCTGATGATAAAATGAAGGGCGAGCCCAAGTGCTGCCTTCTTCTGCTGAGAGCTAGGCATGAGAAGAACAAGTGTTCCACCGTTTCCTCCTCTTCCTCGTCTCTACAGCTTCGGCAAAAGTCGTTGTATGGGGCACCCAGTCTATTTGCGTGGGTACCTATTAGCCAGTGTCCCGTTAGGGAGCGTATGACTACGCTGCACCTTCGTCTGCCGAACTTGCATAGCTCAGAGGTGCGCTTCCTATCTATGGTTGGCCATGTTTGCCTAGTTATTCGACAACGTGGTACTGATTGCCACTTGTTGTTTATTAGTCGCTTATATTACTCCTTTATTATGAGCCTACATGTGGCCATCGACACATCCTCCTTGTCTTGGAATTCTTTTGGAATTGTCAGCAAGTCTGACGGAGCGGCTTTCTCAGGATGGTACGACGAAACCGATTTTAAAATAACGAAGTTAGTGGCTATTTCAAATTGTTGAACGCGAGAGCAGACTGTTGTTTGCACCAATTGGTTTGAAGATATGCTAGCCTTTCCGATTCCCAATAAGTTCATATCTTTGCGAATTCGTTTTAATTGTAAATTTCGAGCTAGCTTCTCGGCAATAAAGTTTACTTGCGAGCCAGAACTCAGCAGTACCTTGGCTGGCTGTCGCTGACTGGAGCTACCTTTAATATCCACAATTGCTGTGGCCAGAACTACCTGATCCGAATAAGCTGCCATGGCATGATTTGACGACACCTGATTTGACCTTTCAGCTACCACGGCTCCCTGAGACCCAAACGCATCTAGAGCGGTTGGCGTTGCCCCCGAGTCAAAATTGTAGCGATGCAACAATGTGTGTTGGGGCTTTTGAGCATACTCTGCATAGACTTGCAGGCTGAGACACTATGCCCCTTTCGCAAGCAATTAATGCAAAGGGGAAATTCCTTGGCAAATCTGAATCGAGTCATGCCAGACGCAGCTGATAAAGACGAACAATTCGTAATGCCGTGATCAGCTGATTTGCAGAACGCACAATTCGTGTCCTGGCCTTTGCTTGCTTGGGATACAACCAACGCTGTTTTCCCAGAATGCTTATTTTTTGTCTCTTGCGCGCCCTTACGACCCCTTAACCGCCCGAACGTGGATTCTTCAGCCGACAAATGCTGATAGCGCTTGTTTAATGCGGCTACAAATTCGGACCACGACGGAACCTTTTGGTAATCCAAATTTTCCTTCCATCTTGAATGGGTTTTTGTGTCAACTTTCGACAGAACGAGGTGTATTAGCAGGGCGTGAGCAATAACCTTGTCATCCCCAACTGACAGTAATGATTCGTATACGGCAGATGCCGTGTCAATAAGTGACCGTAATGCACTTGCCGACGGCGCCTGCATCGCCTGTAACTCAAACAGTTTAGCTACGCCATCAAGGAACATGAGACACTCGTTGTCATAAACCTGCTTTAGAGCCTCAAGAGCCTGGCAATAGTTTTGATCTGTCACCGGGAATGCCTTAACAGTGCCTAATGCTTCGTTCTCTAAATAATTCAAGAATCGGTTGAACTTTTCGAAATTACTTAAAGACATGTCACTATCAATGATGCTTGAAAACAAACCAATGAAATTTTTGAATTCAGAATAATTCCCACCAAACTTGGGTAATTTCATCTTGGGCTGGTTCCTTGTATGTGACAAGGTGGTATTTAGAACTGATTCATTCCAAAAAGTAGGCGGATTTGGTCTTTTAATAGCCATTAACAACGCTTTAGTTGACACGCACAATTCTTCGAGCTCGGAACGCGATGCTAAATCTGGATCGATATCATCGATTTGCAACTGCAAAGAGAATGCGCGATCTATGCAGCCATCTAATATATTTAAGCGACATTCCAGCTCGAATTGATTGGACGAGATATTGTTGTTTTGTACTGCTTTCGCAGTTCTGTCAATATCCCGTTTGACTGCGTTAAACTTCCTCAGAAGAACACCTGAATCGTCTTCTTCTACAATATAAGTACTTCTACAATTCAAGTAGCAAGAACCATCACGACGTTTTCCAGTCATTGTGAAGTTACTATATAATTTTTTTTATCAAGCACTAGATCTCACTCAAAAATCACTCTGCCTTTATTAGGCTCTGTTGAAATCAACGATGAGAACAGCTGATGCGATTGGACAAGATGCTGGATTGAGTAGACGAGCCTTTGTCAAAATGACAAGAAGTAGCAGTAGCAAGAATTAATGAAAGCAAAGGACGACTTTGCTAACAATAATAATAATTTTGATGTCTAACCACTTAATGGAGAGATGTTTTAGCAACACTTAACCCTCTCATGCCCGAATTAAAATGGGCGGGGCTAAAATTGTTTTGAGTAGATTTATAAGATAGGGTTGACATCAATATTAACTGTTAAAAATTTCAAGGTCCTAGGTATCCTGGTTCAAGAGCTACAGGTTGTTGCGTATATGCAACATTGGGCAATGGTGGTATATATTTAAAAACAAGTTTACTTCTTTTACAAATGCCGTTTATTTATATTTGATGTATGATAAGACACGAAACAGTTTTTTTGGGGATTGGAACATAAGTGCACATTACATTTGCTGCATTTACAGCTTGGAAACCCAGTGGTGCATACTCTACATCTGCCTCTTGTTCCCCATTCTGGCCAATGATTATAACCATCAAGTCGTAGTGATTTTGGTGGGTCTTCACCATAAGCTCTATTATAGGAATTTGATTTGATAGAGCCCGTAGAAGCAGCTGGTGATGATGGAGCTGGTGATGATAGAGCTGGTGATGATGGAGCTGGAGCTTTTTCACCGCATTGCTGCATAATTTACTTTTCCAGGTGGTCTCACATTCCATAAACTCAGCATTACTCCACTTCAAACTATTAAAATCAATTTTTCCCATTATCTCCTGTGCAATGATTTCATTTTCATTCAAATCTTTAACATCTTCAACATCTTTGCTTCCAATAATTTGGTCAATCAAACCAACTTCCACATTTTCAGCTCTATTATCTAAATTTTTCAATGTTTCCTCTATAATTTCCTTCATATTTTGACCTTCTTCTTCTTCATTTTCATCGTCATTTTCACCGAATCATCCCAATCAAAGTTGGCAATTCTTTCAATCTCAGCTTGAGTCAGACCTTTTGGGCGCATCATAGAACACCGTTAATTTGCAAAATCAATTTTTCAACTTCTCGCTCGCAAATATAGCTACCGATTGAAAGCGTGTCCAGCTGACTGCCAAACTACTTGCTGTTTGCTTTCTCAACACAATAGGCGATAATTTAAAAGAGAATTCAAAACAATAACTTGAAAATAACGGGAGTTAGAGGGTCGGAAACACAATGTTGCGTATATGCAACATCGGGCATGAGAGGGTTAAATATGGAAATGAAATAAATAAGGTAAATACTCGAATCTACACAGACAAATTTTGGAATTTTGAATCTCTTAACTTAGCCTCAAGCCTATACCACAGGCTCTAGAGGGCCTATTTTGAAGACGGAATTACAGAAGTAGTAGCCACAATATGTTCAACCTGTATCTGTTAGAACTATTACAAAGAATTTCTTCATCGAAAAAGTAAAAATTATCTTGCAAGCGGACATTTCATACAATTTTGGTTCCTGAAGAGGTTTGTAATAAATTGCTAATACCTAGCATATGCAGAAATATATATAGGTAGGGGAGTGTAAGGTATAGTCGCAGACACTTTGATTTTTCCATCTCCCTCTCTCAAAAATCAATATTTTTCAAAATTTCAAAAGCAGGCAGTTGCTGATATCTATTGAGCATATTTTTGTCAGAGGTGGTTGCTTAAATTTAAGTCGAATGCAATTTTGCAGCTCTTCGCGCAAACCATTAATTTTTTCCATTTTTGAAAATTGTAAGGTATGGTGGCGGATCAACTAAAACATTATGTAGATCTAAAAATCATTTATTTAAACTATTGGAAATAATGAAAAATAACAGAACAAGAAAGAACGTATATTGAAAATCTCGATCAGCATCTTCTTCTTCTCTTTCGAGCTTCACTCTTTTGCCTGTGGATTGCTCCGATGTTGTTCTTCTTTTAGACGCTCTTTTTTCCTTTCTTGTCTAAAGACAAAATCCCGGTGCCCAAATTGCAAGTATCCGCTACTGAGTATTTACTTATACACTTCTGTACATAAAAAGGCAAAGACAATTGAAACTCGTGCTAAAAAATGATCCACCACTATACCTTACAAAAAGTCCGCCATCATACCTTACAAGCTATTGGTGGAAATATTACGTTGTCACTGTCATACTTCGCAAATAAAAAAAAATTTGAAATATCAAAAACTGTTGGCAAAGGCCTAAATATACGTTCCGAATACTTCCCTGACTCAAATTTAAAAAAATCTTCACTCTGTCACTGTCAAAAAACATATCCAAAAAAAAGTTATGTATTTCTTTTCACTACTTTTTTTATTAAAAATCACTTAGAGTTCACTTAGAGCATATAAAATGTCAGCACGATAAAAGACATCGCACACAGTGATTAAAAGTTTTAGATGTGACGTGACATGCCAGATATGACAAGTCCGCCACCATACCTTACACGCCACGATACCTTACACTCCCCTATATATTATATATATTTATTTTCGATTAGCCCCATTTTGGGTGTATTTTTTTTATTGATTTTTATTACGTTGCGCATTGTCATTTGTTAGATCTTATCTAGATCATTTGCATGGCTTAAGGCCCTTTTCGTTATGCACTTATTGGTCAGCAGATATGCTTTATAGAAGACATATGCGTTCAAAATTATTACAAATTTTAACAATAGTATGTTCGTTAAGTGTGAATCAACATTTGTTGATTCTATCTTGTTTCTGACGTTTGCAGTGGAGTCCACTGTTTTGGTATCTATTATACCCATTATGTCTATATTGAATACGTCATCAAATGTTTTGAATTTACTTATATGATTATTTTCCATATATTTTGAATACAAAATTTTTTTTTTTGTTTCCTGTCTATTTGTTAGCGTAGCTTTACAGGCTACACTGCTATCGGACAAAAAGGGTTCCGCTCAATTTTACAATGGGTTACAACATTTATCTTATTTATAAAAAAAAATGTTGTCAATGTAGTCCGCATCAGCTGGTGGTCGCCGTTTGGCTCGCTGATGCTCCCTCATAGGCGTCTATCAGCTCAGGCGGTACCGGTGCCGGTCTGCACAGGTGTTACACAGTTTTAGCAGGTGCACATTGTGCAAGTGTTTACGCAGAATGCGCTTTCCAATGGTCCTGGGCAGTCGTGCGGGCAGATTTTTGTTGTTAATACTTGTTTTGGTACCTGTTTTGGAGGAGGAGTTGTTGTTTTAGAGTTTATTGGTGTCATTATGTTAGTGGCTGAGTGAGCTGGAGTTATTGGCTGTTGAATCTTTTGGGCTGTTGCTCAGGCGGTGGTTTTTTTTTTTTTTTTAATAATAGCCACTTTAATTGCGCTATTCTTGTATTAAAAAAAATGTTCACCCGCCCGCGGTCCGCCATAACTCCATCTCTACTCACTCAGCTATTTTTCTCGATGTTCCTTCAATGTGCGTCTAGTCCTTCCTCCCGTTCCAGGTTGAAGGACCACGTTCTGCAATCAAAGGACGTGGTCCTGTCGCGGTCGCCATGTAGTGTTGTCTAAGTGAATGATTTAGTAAGGCACAATTGTGGTGTAGCAATCACGACACGACTGGTCGGATTGAAGTATTGTAACACTTCTCCTTATGGATTAGCTTAGCTTAACGCTGCCCATTGCTACGCTGGCAAAGCCAGCAGCGGAGCAGCGACATACATAAGTATATGTATATGTGTTTATATGCTAAGCAACGGAAACGTTGCTGAAGAACGGAGAGGCGCATGCACATAGTATATTATGTATATACGGTCAGAACCCTGTATTTATGCTGACTAGGGTCTGGCCGTTGCCAGCTACATTCAAGTGCGATCGTATTACGTTGCGCTGGGAATGTGTTGGGATCTTCTGGTTTGTTTATGTCAGCGACAAAGTGTCGCTGATGGGTTTGTATTTATGCAATAAAGTATGATGTTAATATGGTACTGGGTACAGTGTACTACACTACCGTATATGAAGCTTTCAATATATGGCAATGAGATGTTTCAATTTTGGGTGCAACATATATTAGAAAATATTTCGTTTAATAATATTTCAGTTCTAATAATTTCGTGGCACGCTCAACCCCTACAAGTCCCTTGAACAGAGAATGCCTAATATCATAGTGCCTCTCAATAAAAAAAAGTGCGCATCGACTTGCAACATATTTGCAAATCAAACATTGCGCCCCGCCATCCATATTTTCTAAAAAGAAAAAATCATCTTCTCACATTACATTGAACATTTTTGTTAGTGTAAAATTTAATTTGCGCCGAAAAATCAAAAAGTTACGCAGCGTGGTCTTCACCATTTGACTTCTGAACGCAAACTGATTCATCTCTGTTCTCACAACGCTGACAGCAGAAACCGAAGTAGCATGTGTATAGGCCCGAAGACACACGATTCATTTTCTCTGCCGCCGCGGGACCCAAGCAGTAAGGCCGACGGTACTCGAAGCTTTTACGCTATGCGTGTGCCGACTGCGCTACCCCGTGGCATGTTTGCTATGCACATGGGATAGGACGCTGCCGGCTTTGGATATGCAAAGGAGCCAGCGCAAACACGCGATGCGTTTGCAGATGCATCCCCGCGAGCATATGGCTGTTGTGTGTACGTTCGGCTTTTATATGCTGATTTTCCATGTCCGTTAAATTACTAACTGTAAAATCTAGGGTGGTATCCTTAAAGACCAAAACTTTTAGCAAAGTTGTGGGAGGAAGTTCGGTCCATAATAGACTATCCCATAGAAAAGGACGTATTGTGGTCAGATTCGAAAGTAGTTCTACATTGGCTACAAACTCATCCCTCCCAACTAACTACATTTGTGTCGAATCAAGCTGCTGAGATACAGGACATCAGTTCGACAGCCCATAGACATGTGTCCACCAAAGAAAATCCTGCAGACCTAGTATTTCGAGGATCATCGGTGGCCGACTTAAATTGGCTGTTATGGTTCAATGGCCCGTCGTTCTTGCAACAAGAATCCAAACATTGGCCTCAACATTTTATTGGCCTTTACATTTGTCCGTCATCTGACGAGCTCGAGCTTTCCAGTTGTCTTACTCCTCTCATATTTACAACGCATCCACTCCGAATCCCTACCATTTGCCTCACTCTAATAGCATTTTTTAACCATTTTCGTTCGATTCTCTTTGTAGCAATCTGACGTGTTTTTGTTTTGCGCTCCGCTTATCTGCCTTTTATCTTTTATAAACATCCGCTGTTTTTTGAATATACCAATATAAATAATCTTTAAATTACCTGCTTGCTTTGAGCTTTTCCTTAAACGCGAGTGCATGCCCTTCAATTGTGTTTTTAGACATAATTTAATTATTTTTCTGTGTCGGTAGTCAATGTGTTTTGTTGTTTTTTTTTCGTAAGTACACACAGAATCAAAATCTGCCCTCTCACCTAGTTGATTTGCTTTATTGCTTTATCACTCTGTCCCTATTACCTAAACTAACATAACTGTTCTTCCTCTCTCGCTCTCAATACGTTCTGTGTACTAGCGCTCTCTCTCTCTTTCTCAACTCAAGCTGCAGTAACCGCTCTCCTCTCTTTCTTATTGCGCTTTTATCGTTTATATGGCACACTGGTCTGATATATATTTGTTTTGAAATTTTATTTTTTTTTTATTTCTCATAATGGAATGCACAGTTGTCTGTGCCAAGAAAACCTGCAAGAAGCAGATCACCCATGACCAGCCGAGTATCCCCTGCTGGCTATGCGATAGCGTAGTGCACGCTAAATGCGCCGGGTTCTCCGGTCTCGTGGGTGATGCCATCTCTAAAAGAAATGGCTTGCATTACAGCTGTGAGGTATTCCGTCCGGTTGAAGGGGAGATGGCAGCATTTATGAGGCAGACCCGGAAGTGCTTTAGGGAGCTGACCGTGGGCTTCAAAGAGCAGTACGATCGGCTCCTAGCCATGGAGTCTCAGTTTAGTGGTCTCAAACTATTGACTGAGTCTCCTAGGCGCAAAAAGGTCACTCCGCGGGATCTGCATGTACCGACTGCCCCTCGACCGGCCGATGCTGACAAGCTGACTCCGACCACCCGAATAGTGCAGCAGTTGATTTCGTTCGCCACTCCAAAGGCAACGACAACTGCTGGTGATGAAAATTCGGTAGCCGAATTTATCGCGTCGGAGAGCATACAGCCAAGACCGTTTGTGGCGTCCGTGTCCGTAATGTCAAAATTAGCTGTCCCCGCAATTCCGACCCCACCAGTGAATATAAATTAAGTCTTCTGTCGTAACTTCGTTGTCTGGCGACGATGAGTGGTTGATCGGACGGTGGTGACTTCTTCTCTTTGTGAGGTGACTATTGGAACAATGTGATTAGGTTGTGGGAACTTTCCCAGTTGCCCGTCTTGGACGTGGTCAACTATGATTGATAACACAAATAATGTTTATTGACGGCAATGCCGGAGTTTAATCATTCACTCGTCTTATAATGTTGCGATCTAGATTAAGACTGAAGGCTACAGAAATGTTCAAGCTTAAGTTTGCCCTGTGAAGCCAATGCAACACGCCATACGCTAGAGTCGGCATGCCGACTCAGCATTCTTGCGCAAGCAGCACGGGTGTCCGTTTTCAGTTGCTGTGCGCAGAACTCTTGGCAGCGGATCAGCATTATTTACAAGAATACTACTTTGTTGCTGAGGGCAACCAAAATGCTTAAGGCTGTGTGTTGTTGTATTTGTTGCTGAGGGCAACCAAATACTTATGATCGTGTGTTGCGTACTTAGAAATAACAATGTATGACTGTGAGGGTGTATCTTATATGTTTAGTTGTTAACTTGTACGGTGATAGGTGATAGGCCTGTGGTGCCAAGATTGGTGGGGATCCCACCAAAGCGACAAGTTTTTGTCTCGCGGCTAGCCCCTGATTCCACAATTAATGATGTGACGGCTTATATCCAAAACCAAATAAAAACCGCTGATTTCAAGGTGGAAAAGTTTAACTTTTCTTATGCCAGGGAGAAGCTGTTCTGCCAAATTTTAGCCGGAGCATTTGGTGGTGAAAGAGTTTAAGGCAAAGAAGAAGACTAGGCCCCCAATAATTTTTCCAACTAATCAGACCAGTGCTCCTTCGTCATCTTCCCGCTCTACCTCCACCCGTCCAAAAAGCTAACAAACTCTCTTTTAGTGACCTATCAGAATGTTCGAGGGGTGCGTAGTAAGCTCAGCATTCTTTTCCAGGATAGTGTCGCATTTGCATCCCACGTTATTGTGTTTACCGAAACCTGGTTAAAGCCGGACATTCTTAGTTCCGAAGTTTTGGCAGGTCGGTACACAACTTATAGAAAGGATCGTTCGTCTCGACGTGCAGGAGGGGTTCTGATTGCTGTGGACTCAAACTTCACGTCGGAACTTTTCACAGTCCAGATCCAGCAGGAACTGGAATTTCTGTGTGTAAGACTGATTCTTCCCGCTTTCTCAGTTTTTATAACTTGTTCGTATATTCCACCTTCTTCGGATGTCGCAATTTACGATCAGCATTTGTCCGCCTTAACCGCTATTTCTTCCTCGCTATCTGACAAAGATCACATGATAGTTCTTGGTGACTTCAACTTGCCAGGAACTGTTTGGTCTTCGGCAAATGAGTCTAATAGCCTGGTACCCATGGCACGTCATGACTTTGTTGACGGCTTGATTGACCTGTCTCTGTCTCAAGTTAACCATGTTAAAAACTCCTTGGGTCGATTTCTTGATCTGTGCTTTGTAACGGATCCGACCTTAGCGTTGCTAACTCGAGTCCCCCCGCTCTCTATACCTGAAGATGCCTACCATCCTACTTTCGAAGTGTCGCTTGACCTAGGACGAACTGTACTGGATCGGTCGGGTAGACTACCCCAATGTGTCCGCTGCTTCGACAGGCACAAACATTTTCTATGATGTACTGGACTCACTTTTTGTCTCTTGTGTCCCACTTTCCTGTCCGATTAGATCAAGAAAACCCCTTGGTTTACCAAGGAGCTATCTCAACTAAAAAACTTAAAATCAAGACTTTATAAAAATTTCAAGAAGTTGGCTCTCCTTCTTCTCTCTCTCATTATGTAATAGCTCGGTCAAACTTTTCAGTTCTTAACGCTCAATGCTACAAGAGTTACCTATCTCGATGCAGGATAAGTTTTTCTAAGGACCCCAAACAGTTCTACAGCTTTGTAAACAGTAAGCGTAGAACGTCCGCACACCCATCCTCGCTATCTTCCGTAATACGTCGGCAGATAATGATCAGGCAATTGCCGATCTTTTTGCCCGTTTTTTCCAAACTACCTATTCGCAGAACGTTTACTCTGGTCAGCCGTATCCATACGGTTTACCGAAGTCGAACGGCATTTTCAGTCCTTTGCTAATGGAAGCTCATTGCTTCATGATCTATGAACAGTAAAGCCGGTGTTCTCACCGGGTCCGGACGGAGTTTCCGGCTGTGTACTCAGGTACTGTGCCGAGTCTCTGTGTGGGCCGTTGCTTTAACTATTCAACCTATCCATAAATTCTTCATGCGTTCCCCCGATATGGAGGGAGTCCTTTATAATTCCTCTCCATAAGAAAGGTAGCAAATCTGACGCAACGAACTATAGATATATATCTGAGTTATCTGCTATTCCTAAAGTGTTTGAGAAAATTTTAACTCCGCACCTGCAGCACCTATGCAGATCACTTATATCTCCATCACAACATGGATTTATGAGGCGGAGATCAACCACTACAAATTTATTGGAGTTTACCTCCTTTATAATAAAAGGCTTTCAAGGTAATTTACAGACGGATGTTGTTTATACCGCCTTTAGTAAAGCGTTCGATTCTGTAAACCATTCCCTCCTAGCACAAAAGTTCGACCTTCTAGGGTTACCGCCCAATCTCCTGAGATGGATCTCTAGCTACCTTTGTTCTAGGTCTCAAAGAGTCCTTTTCAAAAACTCCCTGTCCTCTCCAGTTATGGTGACTTCGGGTGTACCTCAGGGCAGCCATCTAAGCCCCTTACTCTCTACACTCTTTATAAATGACCTACCTTCTGTATTAACATACTCTCGAGTACTTATGAATGCGGATGATGTTAAGCTCTGTGTCTAGTATAAGGACATTTCTTTCCAATCCTGGTTGCAATCCGATCTCGATAGATTTCAGTCTTGGTGTTGCACAAATTTATTAAACCTAAAAGATCAAAATGTAAATGAATGACTTTTCATCGCTCCAGCGCCTTTCTGGTTCCTTACACCCTTTGTGGTGGTTCTCTTGAGAGAATTACCCGGGTTGATGATGTTGGTGTTCTATTAGATCCCAACTTAAAGTTTTCAGAACACATTTCTACCATGATGAATAAGGCCATGGGCGTGCTTGGGTTTATAAAGAGGTGGTCAAAGGAATTTGGCGACCCCTATATAACAAAGACTCTCTACACCTCTCTGGTTCGTCCGATTTTAGAATACGGCTCTTGTGTATGGTGCCCTCAGTACAACGTACATCGGGACCGTATAGAATCAGTTCAGAAAAACTTTTTACGTTTTTCTCTTCGCGGCCTCAACTGGGATGCAAGTGTGAGACTGCCGTCTTACTCTAATAGATTGCTTTTAATAAACCTTCCAACCTTAGCTAATCTTAAGAAAATGCTTGGTGTGATTTTTGTGCACATCTTGATCAAGGGTGACGTAGATAGCCCTGACCTGTTGAGCCGCATAAACTTCACGATTCCTATAAGAAGCACTAGGAATTATACACCCTTGTTTTTTCCGCTTTGTAGATCGAATTACTCCTTGCATGAACCATTTAGGGTCCTATGCTCGGATTATAATTCCCTCTACCATATTATATCTACCACTAACTCCTTTCCTAGTCTTAAATTACTGATACTCCTACATCTTTCCCGTAATTAGTAATTACTTTTCTTCTTTAGTTAGATTAGTTCTACTTTTCCTCGAACACCAGTCTAACACCTATCATTCATGCATGTCCGCGATCGGTTCGGTTAACGAGTCGCGCGTTAAGCAGCTGCGCCCCTCGGTCGGTTGGGCGGGAGGTGGGCTGCTTTCTTGGCTGGGATCCGCGCGTAACAGCCATCGGCTGGTGTCGCCTGGGCCACTTGATGGTGCAGTCATTGCACATCACAGTCCTAAAGAAAACAAATATATATTTTGAGGAAATCGTTGTGCTTGATGGTTTTAAGTCTTTGAAAATTTCGTTTTCTGCGGGTCCTGATAACGTGCCTAGTTGCATTTTAAAATATTGTATCCAGTCCCAATGCCAACCCTTAACCTTTCTTTTCAATCTGTTTTTGGATTTTTTTTTTTCTCCCCATAATTTGGAATGAGTCCTATATAATGCCGCTTCACAAGAAAGGCTCCAGATCCAACATAGAAAATTACCGAGGCATTTCAAAGCTCTTTGCTCTAAGCTGCTGGAGTTCCTGGTTACCCGGCAATTGCAACATCTTTATTTTAGCTTGATATCTCCTTCACAACATGGTTTTTTAAACATCGGTCAACAACTACCAATCTGATCGAGTTTTCCTCCATAATCAACCGTGGATTTCAGAGCGGTATGCAAGCTGACGTTATTTTTACGGATTTTAGTAAGGTATTTGATTCGGTTAACCATACTTTATTAATTCAAAAGCTGTCCTTATTAGGTTTCCCTAGTAATCTTCTAAGTTGGATTTCGTCGTATCTTTCCAATCGTACACAACTGGTGTTATTTACTAATGTTTTATCAGAGATCGTTAATGTTACATCTGGTGTGCCACAAGGCAGTCATTTGGGTCCACTCCTCTTCATTTTATTTGTGAACGAACTACCCCAAGTTATAACATTCTCTCATACATTATGTATGCGGATGACGTTAAAATCTGTCTGCCCTACTCCGACTGGTACTTGCACACACACCTTCAGCTAACCAAACAATTGTACATTTCGTTTATGCGCCCGATATTGGAGTATTGTTCCTGTGTGTGGAGCCCACAGTATAGGAGGAAACAAGCCATTCTCGAATCAGTTCAGAAACAATTTTTAATTTTCGTTCTTCTTAATTTACACTGGGACGCTGGTTGGAACCTGCCACCTTACCGATCTAGGCTAAAACTTTTTGACCTACCTTCGTAACATCATCGCAGAATATGCAATGGGTTAATGTTCGTGCACAAGCTCCTTCTCGGGATGGTGGACTCCCAAACTACCTTGAGTCAGATTAACTTTACGGTTCCCTCTCGTTCTACTCGTTCTTTTAGACCTTGATAGGTCTAAAGATGATTACCCTTATTTAGGTCAAACTATGACCAGCATGAACCTTTCAGGGTTTTATGCTATATCCACTGAACTAACCCTTAAATAGCATTTAGTATTTACAACCACCTTAACTCTGCTAACCTGTAATTTTAATTTTTTAATTTTATTATAGTTTATATAATAATTGTTAATTAAACAAAAAAATAATAAATACAAATTAATTAAATTTCTGGAGCAGATTTTTACTCACTTGCGGGAAACTCATTAAAGATTCCTTAATAGTATATATACAAATATCATTTTGGAGATTTCATTAAAAGGAGCAATGGTCAAATTGTATCAGCTGGAAATTAATTGTTCCAGAAGCCTGGCGCAAAATGCGTTCTATCGCATTGTGAAACTACGAAATGCCTGGAACGAATTCGACGTTATTCGTACAGGCCTGGGATTGTGTTAGATGTACGCAACTACATTGTCGGTTGTGAGATATGTACATTTTTTAAACCAGATAAAATTTGGTGAGGATGTTATAAGGGTATGTAACCTTATGAATTATGTTATTAATTATATGTTTGAATTGGTAATAAGTTTAAATTTTAGCAAACAACATTTTTTTTTTTGTATTAAGTCGAATCCTTTCCAATATTTTTATATATTACATTTAATGTAATGTACATCTACATCTTTGAATATGTATACTCGTCTCGTGGAAATGTGTGCTAAAGAGACAGAGGGAATGCGTAAGAGCTTAGAAGGCGTTGTGAAGCCACTAAAGTGTAATTGTTCCTTCTGGTTATCATAATGATCCGTCCTCTTGTCAATCTGGTAGATAAGCCATTCTCCATGATTATTACTATTACTTTTTTTGTATCTTCATGCGACAGGCTGAGTTTAGCAATTAGAGCAGTAGGAGTAGTCTCTTCGCAAACCAATACGGCTTCAGGAGGGGCAGGTAAACGCCAGATAAACGCCATTTCTAGAATAGTGAAAACGGCAGAGGAGGCCATCGCAGGCACCCGAGAGAGAGGAGGGGCGAAGTCCTATATCCTGGTGGTGAAACTTGATATTAAAAAGCTTTCAACTCCGGCTGAACTCCGGCACAGCTATGTTGCCGGAAATTGCTCGAGACCGCCACCGTACACGATAAAGTACCTCTGATTCCCAATAGAGCACATGGAGTCCGGACTAACTCAGGCGAAGCAGCGCTGGTCATCGCAGGGTTAGCTCTGCCCAGGGAGCTCTTTCGGGAGAGGAAATAGGCTTACGCCGTTACGCAGGACAAAGTAGCGGACCCACGCACCATTGCCGAGCTTAAGAAGGCTCCCACAAAGGTCAACAAAAGGGCTGGACCCACAGGCTCGTTCCGAGCAGGAAGGAAGTATGAACAGGTAGATTTCCACCTTACTCAGGAGCCGAGCGGCCTGGCTGCTTCCGCAGCTACCTCAAACGAGAGAGAGGTACGTGGCTACGTTTTCGTAGCCATTGATGTCTAATTTGTTCCTTCTGGCTATAAGAATAATTCGACCTGGTCCAGAATCGTTTATCCAGTAGAAACAATCATTCTCTATGATTCAGCGGTTTCTCGCAACTTCTAAATAGTTCATGCCACAGATTTTCGTCCTTAGTGAGGGCAAAAAGGGGCAAGGCGAAATTTAAAAATACACTGTTACAATGTGATATTACAGGAGTCTGGATAAGAGATTTGGTGGCTAGCTTTTTTAGTTTCTGAGATCTTGGCGCTAGTGAATAAGGACGCCCAGATGAACAGATAGACAGGGCTATATCTACTCGGCTATTGATGCTGATCAAGAATATATATATTTTATGGGGTCGGAATTGCTTAATTATGGGAGTTACAGACATCCACTATCACAAATCTAATATAACCCAATACTCTTCGCGTAACGGGTATAAAAGTCATAGCTCTTACAATCCCTGGTATCAACGTAAAAACGAAAATACAAAATTTTCAATCAGTTGATATCACTACTCGACAAAATCAACTTTTTTTCCGCTGTCGCCCAAAATGACTTTTTCTGATAGATTTGAAGATTTTAATTTTTTGTAAAGAATTATGGTTTTTTTGAGCGACAGCGGTAAAGTCGTGTCGATTAGTGTATGGTAAAAATATAGATCATCAAAAACTATTAAGACACATTAAAATTAAGTTTATAAGGCTTAGACTTGGCCATACTAAGGAAACTCATGAACATTACCTCAAGCAAAACAATACAAATATTTGCCGACAATGTCAAAACATATCTATGACATTAGTACATATATTAATGGACTGCCCGTCTCCTATCCTAACCAATCTAGGTTTCAAACTTTTAAAAACTCATCCTCAATCAATTTTGTCCCATCCCAAAAAATTCCAATATCCTAAGTATCATGAACTGCTGTAAAAAAGCCATAACTGATGAACTGTCATAGAACAAAAATAAATATAATTTGCATTAATTAAATGTTATGTACTCAGCCAGAATGACTAGTAGCAAATGATGTATTTTTATTAACATTTATTTACATTTTCATTTTTTTATTAGACATTTCGCGGGAGATATAAATATGTATCCGACAACCACTGATTTTGTGAAAAATAATTGTATATTCTATATGAACGAGTACTTATAAAAAAAAAATTGAATGCGAGGTTTCATATAATATTTTGGAAAATAAATCATAGCCAGATTTTTAGTTATATTAACTGATTTTCAAAACACTGACAGCCGAAGTTAGCTTGAATTTGTTGTTTTTAAAATATTAATTTTTTATTTTTCTTTTTTTTCTTTTCTTTTCTATCAGTGCACTACTCTGAGGGAGTCAATTCGAGCCCTTCAGAGCGATGGAGAGCCGAATATTCAAAATATACAATTAAGTAATTTTCATGAACTCAAAAATTTATTTTTGGAAATTTGGGACCAAACAAAAACTCTATACAATCATCCTTATTTGAAGAACACTCTTATAACATGTGCTATTCAATTCTGTCTTACCACGAGGTGAGTCAAGTTAATGTCATACTAATATACATTTTTTAACAATTATTTTAATCAATGATAGCTATTATACACTGATGGTTTGGTTCCCAGAAATATTTCAAAGATATGATGATTATGAGAAGACCCACCCTGGAATACCCGCATCTGTTTGTGATATATCATCGATCATTACATCAAATACGTAAGCCAATGTCAGAGAGGCATATGTAGCAAAACTATTTGCCTTTATGTGGAATAAGGATAGAATTAAATAAGAATTAAATAGAATCAAGAAAAAAGAATTAACTTTAAAATATAACCAGCTCTTGCGCCCTCTCTATCTTTTCCCTGTCTCTCATGAACGCCTAAAAATGTTTCAAACACGGTTCAAAACGAACAAACATAAAATATAACATTTTTGTAAATTTATTAATACTGATTTTACATATTTATATACAATTTGCTTAAATACTTTTATTTAAAAATGAGGAGCAACATTGCAAGCCGCGGCTCTTCGCTTAAACCCGGTACTCAGTTAGTATATACATATGTGAACAAATTTTTAAATTTATATTTACAATATATATTATATTTTGCTTGCTATCGTTGGGACCAATTGATTTATAGCAACCTGAGCTAATAACTTCTTAACAAAGAAATATATTTTTATAAAATAAACCACATTTGATTATATGTATATTTTTCATAATTTGGCATGCATAAACACACGATGCTCCAATGTATAAAAGCTTAACAACACTGTTTGAGATGCCACGCTTTTTTGTCCGAAATAATGAAATGAATTGAAATCAACTTTAAAAATGTTTATTTACACCGGCGTCTAGCGGAAGCCGACTTCTTACTCAGATAAATGTACGCATCAGAGAAAGATTTGCGTCCTTGACCAGAACGAGGTTGTTCAAGGCGACCAAAAGCAAAGGACAAGAATTAACAATTGCCGTGATCTGGCAGATCAGAGTGTGCAGCTCGTCGAAGTCAAGCACCGAGGGTGCATCTGAGCGGTACAGGTGATGCTTTGCAGTCTTTACGGCCGCATCCCACACTCCGTCAAAGTGTGGAGAACGTTGTGGGCTGAAGCACCAGTCGATCGAGTCAGCCAAGCAGGATTCATGGACCTCCTTCATATGCGAATTGCTCATAAAAAGCTTTATTAGCTCCAAAAGCTTGTTCTTGGCGCCAACGAAATTTCTCGCATTGTCAGACCAAACTTAAATTGGATTGGCCTTCATCGCCTGGACCTTTACGAGCTTCATGTCTATTGCCTTGAAATTAACGCAAGTGAAGATACTAATGTAGCACTTGATAGGAGGCCTCGTACGGATTTCTGATCAGGACAAAAAGGACCAACAATAATCTACTCCAGCTACTTCAAAGAATCGAGATCCTTCCAAACGTTATTAGGCAGGTCACTCATGATGTGATGAACCATGCGCAGCCTAGTCCTGAAGCATCTCAAAAACTTGCTGACTAACTTTGACACTGACTTGATTCCTCCAATTGGCCAATATTCCAGCCGAATTTCTGCAAGCAGTGCACGAGGTCCAGCATGAAGGTTCATTTCGTAATAATATCTTATGAGAGCACAAGTTATGATATGCCCCTGTATAGACCTTAAAAGAAAAGTCTAGACAGTCTGACTTGACAATTTTCTTTTTTAATCTTATCGCTAGACGGCTGCAACGATTTAAAAATGTTTGTATGTAGGAGATATGTGCTGCATGCCAAAGAAATAGTTTTCAAATTTGCATCCTGACGTGAGATCGGCATGTGGAGACGAGATCAGCAACACTCGCTTGCGAAGCTCTACAGTTGCTGCTTCAGGAACAGGAGGTATAGGCCACTCTTCTTAGGAGCCTACAAAAAACGATTGACCCTGAAATCACAGCTCTGAATTTATAAGGTGGTTGGGGAGTGAACCTCTAGAGAGAATATCAGCAGGATTTAAAGATGTGGGGACGTATCGCCATTCTGTGGTTGCTGTCAACTCTAGAAATTTTGCTGGCTCATCCCGAATTTAAGATGATGCTGCTGACGCATCCGATCAGCAGTAAAACTGACCTGTAAAGATTCCAATCTCCTTCAAATTATACATGCAAGAAAATGGGCTCCACCTAATTTCAGCTTTGGAATCGATAAGGTTTTAAGAGACTTTGAGCACAAAACATAGCTCGACAACTGCCCTTCTCTGGGCACGATATAAATAAATGCAAGCGTCAATGCTTCTTTGCTGGCATCACAAAATCCATGAATCCATGAAACCACTTGAGGAAATGATATCCAAGAGGTAATTGGTAATTGAATGCAACGTTGGGGTAGCCATCCCAATCCAAATTTTCTCTTCAAAGCTGCTGAAGGATTCTCTTAGAAACGAGAAATCGTAGACAAAACCGATCACTTGGACGTCTTTGACTTTTCTGTCCAGCGCAGATAAGGCAAAAAGCAGCTGATCTGATGTAATATGCTAAGCCAAGAGTTTTAGTCTTTTCCATCAAGTTTAAAAGACAAGAAAAAGGCAAGACAGAATAGCGGAGATTCGATGCAAATGACCTCAGCGACAGAGCTGCCGCTAGAAATAAGATCATGCACGTAAAACTCCTTCTGCAGAGCAGCTCAGCCAGCTGGTACATTGCGCGAACTGCTAAAAATTATGCATCCCTAGTATCGTATGTGATAGTGTTTAATGTGTAGACCTGAACCTCAGACTGGATAGAATCTCGCCATAGAATGCACTGATAGTAATTGTCAGGTGAGGACACTCGTACGCAGCGGTACATTTTACAAATGTCCCCAGTGAGAGCGACTGGATATGTGCAAAACCGAATTAGTATGCTGAACAATGCAGGCTGAATAACAGGGCCTGCCATCATCGCATCATTTACGGAAACTAGTTGATGTAGTTACCGAACCATCGAAAATGACACGAAGCTTTGTCGTCGTACTATCCTCCTTCAAAACACAGTGATAAGGCAAGAAATATTTGCAGAGACTAGGAGAATCAGTGTTGACTGGGGACATATGCTTCAACTCAACATACTCCCTCATAAAAGCAGAGTACCGCTCCTTGAGTGTAGTATCACGATCCAACTTGCGCTCCAAACGAATCGACGATGCGCCTGAGTGTAAAATACCCCTAACCGATCACCATTATCCTTTAATGGGAGACGAACTGAATTCTCCCCTGATAGCAAACGTATGAAGTGGTCTACAAAATGCGCTTCAAAATTTAATTCTTCCTTGGTATTCAAATGAAATCCAAGGAGATCATAAACAATGCTCGCAACAATGAGGAGATCCACTCGCTGAGGATTAAAAAATGCAGGATCAGCAAGCTGAATATTTGATGGAATATTCTAATCGGCTACATTGACTGCCAGACTTGGTTGAACATCGGTGATCGTAGGAGTTATAAGAGCAGTAAGCGGAGTTGTGTAGTCAGCTGTGCGAGAATGCATACATATGTTCACGGAGGTTCACTCAGTTGCCACGCTCGTCACCGAGCCCAGAGTCAAGTGCAGAAGCAGATGGGCGAACCTGGATGTAATGAGATGAAGCTGAGATCCTGAATCTAATATGGCACGACAAGGAACTAAAACGCCAGACCGATTATTTACGAGAACCACAGCGGTAGCCAGAAGCACAACATCGGAGTGAAGACCTTGAGCAGCAAGATAGGTAGAAGCAGAGGAAGGTGAACTGCTTACAGAATCCTGAGTGGCAAAAATAGCGTCTGGTTGGAGCGTTAGATCTAGAGAAGAAAGATCTTGAGAGCCTGGAATTGTGGATTGCAGATTCTCGAAATGCAACAAACTATAATGCCTCCCACCGCATACTCGACATTTTCCACTGTTGCGTGCACGAGTCCGATGCCCCACCCTCAGGCATTTGAAACAGAGGGAAAGCTTCTTCACTTCTTTGTGGCGCAGCAACGGAGACAATCCCGAATATCTTGCAGGAATATATTCCATGTCCCGCTGAATGGTAAAAACTGCATCCAGACGAGTCGGTGGAAGAATTGGAGGCAACAAAAGATTTTTTCAAATGCGAATTATGGTTTTTTTTCCCACCTGAGCGCTACTAGCGGGTGCCGCTGTAGCGTATTCCAAATTCTCCATTTTCTGGCACCGCTTCTCCAAGTATTCGTATAATCGGGGCTGCAGTTGTGCAGAGAATGAGAGACTTGACGATTATGCGACGGTGCACAGAAACTGGAGCGAGAATGACAGACACGAGAAGTCAATAACCGTGTCCGCGGCTGAACATAGAATGAGAGTTTCGACGATTAAACTAGCGGAATCTCAGACGACCGCACTCTCACTGAATTTGCACATCAACCGTTTTTATTCTGCACCAACTATATCTATCCAAGTTAATAATGTAAATGTTTCACATTCGGTTTTAAATTATTTCCCGCATCATTTTTATAAGATCGCTCGAAATGTCTGGTTATTAATGATTATAGATTTTATTTTTCCAAAGTGAAGCCACAACATCAACACCGTTGAAAGTCCTTTCACCATTGGAGAGTTTTGGTATGTGAGCTGATCAAATTGATATCATTGCATTTGCGCTAGCTAAAGAAAAAAAATAATAACCATACATTTCTACCGATCTTATAAAAATTATCCGGGAAATATTTAAAATCCGAACATTAACCAAAATCAATTAAGTATTTTCCCACATTTTTTTTGTCTACCTCTTTTATGCACTTTTTAAGCACACATTTTGTAGCCATGTAATTTTTACCCCTTGAATATTTTTACTTTGGCATATGACACCAACATTTTTACGATGAAATATAGTGAATTTATATTAAGTTGCCGTCTAATATTTCGGAATGAGTAACTAGACAGTTTTGACTGAACGGTGACCTGGGGAGCTAGGAGATAGTCCCGGTACTCAAGGATATTTGGAAAATCGTATATTGAATCCAGGTAGGAAGGATAAAGAACGCGTTGGTCGAACTACACCTTTAGACCACGCCAATACTGCGCAACTCATGTTTGGGAAAACGCATCCTTGAATATCAGCAGTTTAGTTGAACTTGGTTCACCGAATCGAATTGTTTTGTTTTGGGAGTCTAGGTCCTATTGTAGCATTCAGCATTCAACAGGGATCCTTAATTAAGATCAAGTAGGTGAGAGTCAAGGTTCTTGTAAAACCCACTTCACCCCGAAAGAGCTAACGGAAACATAATGTCCCGCCCCGCTCGGATACCTTCGACACAGTTTATGAATATGGATGGAGGCCTGAGCGCTTATGCGCTAGCTACACAACTCGTCCCAATATTCTCCCTAGATGGTTACATAATTTTTGGCGCCCAACGTGGGGCTGTTTTTCCACTTAAATTTAGTGCATCTACGCAGTTGAACGCGGGTATGTAGCATGGCTATATAATTTTTGGCGTTCAGCTGAGGTCTGTAGTAAAATTACATCAAAGCAATAAGTTGGATATAGCGGTCGCACACAACCGGATTAGGGCGAGCGGAATTTTTCAATATAATAATCTATATTCGCTCTGTAAAGAACGATAGGCACATAGGTACTATAAGCCAAAGTGGATAAAGATAGGTTAGAGACCTCCGGAGTAGGAATTGCCATAGCTAGCAATGAATAATGCCGTCGTCGACCCATTCCTAAGGTTAGTCATCTTCGACGTTTGGTGCAGATGCCTGAAGTCTTGGTACGGGAGCTGACTTGAGTCCTTAGCTAAGCTGAAACCAATAGGTCACCACCTCCAATTGAGAGCTATGGAAAAGTCGACTGCCGAATTGGAAAGAGAAGAAGAGACGAAACCGGAAATCGAAGTTGCTGGAATCCGTAGATCACAGTCGAATTTGACCTGCTTGAATTGCGAAACCCTAGGTCAAGTTTATAAACCACAATGTAAAAGATGTCAGTCGGAAAACTGGCTCAAGGGGACACCCAACAACATCAGGATGACCTCGAAAGGTTGAAAACTCAAACGAACCTTGCTGGTTATTTTGTCCCATATCATGAGCGGTTGCAGAACTATCAGGAAGCCAGAGAAAGGATTTTTAATAAGCCGCAAGTAGTGTCAATCCGGAAACGGAGCTGTTCAAGATGAACTTATATAATATCATTTTAATAATATAATTTTTAGTTTAGTTTTAATTTAGTTTCTAAATTTTGTTCTAATTTAGTTTTAATTTAGTTTCTAAGCTACAAGTTATATTATATTATTAAAATGATAGTATATAAGTTCGAATGTATGTAATTGTAATTGTAATCACTTCTTAATGTTAGTAATTTAAACGTCAAAAGTTAATATTACACTTGTTGTGACTAGCGCCCTAATTTATAAGTATAAAATGCTTGTCGCGCTAGGGTGAAATAAATAAATAAAATAAAAAAAAAGATTGAACGAGTTTAGAGTTTAGGTGTAAGACAAATTGTAGAATGTTAGTATCAGCTATTTTTAGTAATAAAAGCGTCATGCGCAGCTTTGCGGACGTGTCTTCTAAAGGACGCGATAAAATTGGCCTGTTGGATACTGGAGTTAATGTTAGCTGCTTTGGATATACGCTTGTTACAGATAAATTAGATAATTATCGAGGTTTTAATCCTATAAAGTCTCAGGTAAATATCGCAGATGGTAAGGGCCATGAAGTTTTAGGAGTTTTGAATGTCTTAGTTAAGTACAGAATCGATCAAAAGCTTATGAGTTATATGTCATAATCTTTATTATTTCATTTATTTATTTAATTAAAAATTATCTGCTAATAATGCTATTCAAATTAAGAAGAGATCTAAGCCTATAATATATAAACTTTAATAAAATTAAGAATAATAAATTACAGATTAGCTGAGTTCAGGTGGTTGTAAATACTGTGCTATATGCTTAAGGTTAGATTAATTATAGCATAACCCTGAAAAATTCATGCTGGGCATAGTTCGACCTAAATAAGGTAATCGGATAGGCCTAAAAGAACGGGTAGATCGAGAGGAATCCGTAAAGACAATCTGACGAAAGGGAGGTTGGGAGTCCACCATCCCAAGAAGGAACTTGTGCACGAAAATTACCCCATTGCATATTCTGCGATGGTGTAACGAAGGTTGGTCAATAAGTTGTTGTTTAGATCGGTGAGACGGCATTATTCTACCAGTGTTCCTGTGTAAACTACGAAGAGAAAAATTAAAAATTGTTTCTGAACTGATTCGAGAATGGCTTGTTTCCTCCTATACTGTGGGCTCCACACACAGGAACAATACTCCAATATCGGGCGCATTAACGAAATGTACAATTGTTTGGTCACATACGGGTCAAACTCCTTGGATTAACGCTGTGTGAATGCTAGAACACCCTTAGCTTTATTAGCTGTGGCAGCTATATGACTATTAAAGCACAGTTTATGATCAAATAATACTTCAAAATCATTTGAACTCGAAATTCGATCCAAGATATGATTACCAAGTGAAAAAGATACAAAATGTGGAGCACGACGGTAGAATGTCATAAGCTTGCATTTCGAGAGGTTTAAAAACAGAAGATTATTTGAACACCACAAGAGCAGTTCATTTAGGTCCAGCTGAAGGTGTTTGTGAAAGTATCAGTCGAAGTAGGGCAGACAGACACGGCCAGGCAGTGACCTGTCAATATTCCCACTAACTGTCTGCAGTCTTTCCGTGGAAGATGCAGCAGATAGTGGCTGAGTTTTTCGCTACGTTTTTTGCACATGATTTTCGATACTCTGCAGTTGGTCGTGCTCCTCCACCTGCTCTCGTTTTCTAGTAAGGCCAGCTTTTCTAGGCCGCCTTGTAGCGTTCTGAGGGAGACTGGCACATTTTCTACTCTTTCAGTCGCCAGCCCGACGGCTTCCTTTGCCAGAACGTCCGCCGCTTCATTTCCTTTCATGTCCTGGTGGCTGGGAACCCAATAGATCCGCACTGACTTGGTCGTGCAAAGTAAGTCCAATGCTTCCCTGCTTGCCAGAACACTTCTAGAACTGACCGCGGACGACTGCATGGATTTTATCGCCGCTTGGCTGTCTATAAACAGATTGACCACATTGTGTGATCGCTCTGTATGTTGTGCAACCTCCGCTGCTTTCCTGATGGCAAAGACTTCCGCCTGGAATATGCTGCAGTGGTCCGGTAGCTTATATGACAGCCTTATTTCGGGGTCTGTGCAGTATAGGCCAGCTCCTACTCCTCCTTCCATCTTGGAACCGCGTATATGTTGAGGTGTTTGGTCTGGCCCCGTCCTTTTTTCCATTCTTCAGGTCCCAGAAATGCATTTGTTTTGATGTCGAGGCAAGTTCGGAGGATCATGTAGTCAGTATAACTAATCATGTCCCTGCCAATTGAACTGTGCCCGTATACTTGTGGCCGCATGTTTTCCGACGTAATCGGGCGCTGTGCGGCCTTTCCAGCCGTCAAATGAGCGTGGATGTTCCGGGGGTCAATTCCAAGTATGGTCTCGAGTGCTTTTGTTGGGGTAGATCTCAGTGCCCCCGTGATACAGAGTAGAGCCTGTCGCTGAGTCTTTTGCATAAGCTGGTTGTACGTCTTCTTTTCGGTAGCTTGCCACCACACTAAGATTCCATACAGCAGATTTGGTCGCACCACCGATATGTAGATCCAATGCATTAGAGCAGGTGACAGGCCCCATGTGCTGCTGAGTATCTTCTTTGATGCGTATAGCGCAATGGTGGCCTTCTTCACCCTTTCCACTACATTGGCTCTCCATGTCAGCTGGCTATTCAATACGGGGCCGAGGTATTTGACTTGTGTTTTTGGGGTTAGCCATGTTTGATTGATTTTGTTTCTGAGTCCAACTTCGTCCGCCCACTCACATATCTAGCTGAGTGTACTTTCCATTATGGAGCTGAGAGTCGATGGACATACACCCGTAATAAGTATGCTTATGTCATCAGCATAGGTTGTTATTTTTGAAGCTTTCCTTTCGAATCTCTTGATTGAGTCGTCGACCAACAGATTCCATAGGAGGGGCGACAGTTCTCCACTTTGCGGTGTGCCTCTGGGTGCCCCCTTGGCTTTGGAGGCGTTGCCCCATTTTTATTGAACACATATACAACTGAGGACATTTTTATCCAGTGGTTGATTTCTGGGTGTGTGTTGGTTGTTTCTAAGCGACTCATTATTGCGCTTGTGGCCACGTTGTTGAATGCTCAGGATATATCTACAAATACTCCTAGTGCATATTTCTTGGTATTGAGGGCTTTTTCCACGGTAGCTACTAGCGAGTGTACTGCTGTTTCCACCGATTTTGCGTGCTGGTTGCTTGACATCAGCCCCCACACTTTCTTCCTGATGTGTAGCTCCATCAGCTTTTCCATTGTTTTTAATAGAGAGGAGGTGAAGCCTATCGGTCTATAATCCTTGGGACTAACATGGCTGCACTTTCGTGCCTTCGGGAGAAAGACATCTCTGGAAGTTCTCCATTGGATAGGGATATAGCCCGCCTTAAGTATGCCGTATATATAGCAAAAAACCATGTGGTGATCACCTCTTTGGTCACCTGTAACATGGCTGGGAAAATTCCATCCAGACCAGGTGCTTTAATGCCCGTAAAGGAGTCTATGGTCCATTGGATTTTCTTGTGGGTTATTAGACCCGTGGGAAGGGTTTGTTCCTCTGTTGCTAGGTCTTGTTGTGTTGTGGCATAAGTGTCCTCGGTGCGGTGTCAGGGCTTACTTGAGGTGGGCATGTTGCGCGGTAGCCATCTAGTATCTCCTTGGATAGAGACTCAAGAGAATTCCCTATGTTTTCAGCCGATTGCACCGACCCCGGATTCACGAGCTTCGAGGTAACCGTCTCTTTGAACTTTTCCCAGTTTGCGTTCCGGGTATTCCTATAGACTGTTACCTTCGAGGTGTTTTTAAATTCGTATTTGAAATGGATATAACTGTGATCTGAGAAGGATGGTCTTTCGAGGACTCTCCACTCAGGCGCTTCTCCTCGCTTTCTAGCATCACCACTGTTAGGTCCTCTGAGCTGTAATGAGACATAAGGTAAGCGTGGATTCTTTTTCGTAGAAGTACGATGGTTCTGTTCCTGTTTACCGGTGCTGTGTAGAAGAGTTGTGGTTCGGGGATTTTAGTCCGGCCACTGAGTTGCCTGACGCAATCCATGGCACCTGGACTAGAGCTATGTCGACGGGCCCTTGCTCCATGACTAAGAGGAGCTCCTTCTCCACCTCTCCTGCCTGCAGGGTGTGCGCGTCTGTGTCCCCAGGGCGTTTTTTCAGGCGCAGCTAAACGGTGCCCATGCCCCTCGCGACCTTCCCGAATCTAGGGTACAGGAGGTCCTCCGCCTCCTTGTTAATTTGGAGATTCACACACTCGCCCCCCTCATTGGGTAATGGGTTCCCATTGTGTAGCACCTTCAAATTCTCCGCGGGAATCTCGGGATTCTGACGCTGTAGGAGCCTCAGCGCCCTGTCTCCTTGAATCGCGATGGGAAGAGTTCCTTCCTTCCTTCCTTAGACGGGACTAGCTCCCTGTCTACCACGTCGAGCTTAGCCCCCCCCCCCCCCCCCCCCCACATCGTGTTCAGTTGGCAGACAGTTTGCGTCAGCCACTTACGCGTTGGCAGCGCTGTTAGCCTTGCTTTCTCCTCCTGAAAGGATGTCGGCTTTGCTCTGGAGCCAGCTCAGGATTTTCAGGGCTGCCTTGCATTGCGAGAGGGCCTTCATCCCCTCCCTGGAACGCTATGTCCCTTACCTACGAGGGGAGCTGGTGCCTGGTTCCGGTGAGCGGAAAAGGCTCTCTTCGAAGTCACGCTCTCCAGATCTGTGTCTGTTTCGACAGCGGCATCCTTGAGGTTCAGCTTGGAGTGAGGGGGTTTCTTGGCAGTCGTTGTAGAGCTGACGTGGCCTGCTCCCGCCACGTCAGAGGTGTGACCGCTGGCGACACGCAGAGAGGATTGCTCCTCCCCGTGCCCGCTGGTGGTAGCAGTCACGCATTCCACCAACGTTTGGGCTTACATCCCAGCCCCTGCTTCATCTTTCTTGCCCTCCATAGTTGGCCCTAAAGTCCATATTGGTTGTTATTTTTCGGGGGGACCACCCCCTGTCGTTTTATGCCTGGCCGCCAGGCACCTCTAGCTATGGCTCTAGCCCAGTTCTCCCGACTCGAGGTCGAGAAGACGCTAGGTCATTGCCTTAACTAGACACTGCATTGCCTCGGACGGAGCAAGCGACAATTCATTACCCTCGTCTGAGATATTGCAGTGTCCATTGCCCATCCGGCACCCTCGTGTAGGGTTCAGCTAGAGGATTTTTTGCCAACCATTATTGAGGAAAACTCGAGCAGATTGGTAGTTGGTGATCAATGTTTAAAAAAGCCATGTTGTGAAGGAGATATCAAGCTAGAACAAAGATGTTGCAATTGCCGGGTAACCAGGAACTCAAGAAGCTTAGGAACGGCAAAGAGCTTTGCAATGTCTCGGTAATTTTCTTTGTTGGATCTGGAGACTTTCTTGTGAAGCGGAATAATGTAGGACTCATTCCAAATTACGGGGAGACAAGACTGTTCCAAGGATAGATTGAAAAGAAAGGTTAAGGGTTGGCATAGGGACTTGGCACAATGTTTTAATATGCAACTAGGCACGCTATCAGGACCCGCAGAAAATAAAATCTTCAAAGAATTCAAGCCATCAAGCACAACGATTTCCTCAAAATATGGCTCAAAAATGCTATTAGAGTGAGGCAAATGGTAGAGATTCGGAGTGGATGCGTTATAGATATGAGAGGAGTAAGATGCTGGGAAAAAGGTTGCAAAAAAGATTGCAATGCCAGCAGCAGAAGTTTCTGAATTGTTTAGATAATGAAGGGATGGAGGAAGTGCATTGGACTTACGTTTAGAGTTGACAAAAGAAAATAATTTGTTAGCATCATTGCGGAAGTTTCTACAACAAAAAGACAGGTTAAGATTGTAGCACAGACTATTAGTCGTTAGGAATTGAGAGCGAGCGGAAGAATATTGTACAAATACAAGCAAGGAGCTAGTTTTCTGGTACTTTTTAAAGAGTCTGGATTTCCTTATCGTTAAGTAGGATAAATTCTTGGAGAACCAGCTAGTCTTATACGATAATGTTACAATATGCTCCGGAACATAGGTATTAAGGGCAGAGCTTATAATTTTATAGAACGTGTTGACTATTACGTGTCTACTGTAAATTAGAAAGTAAGGAGATAGTAGGAATGCGCAATTTGGATTAGAATTGAAAATAAGTATACAAATAACACCGAGAAAAACACAATTCGGCAGGCACTATATGTATGTATGCTAATATGTATGAAAATAAACAGAAGATCGACAAAATTGATGTATAAAATCCAACAGCGGCTCTGAGAAAGTGCAGCATACAATGCATATAGCACCAACAAATCAGCTGAGCATAAGAACGAGTGGCCTAGTAAGAATGCACAAAAATTGGATCAACTGCAATTGCAATTGGAATTAACTGAACAAAAACACGATTAAAGAAGGTTAGGTTAGGTTGCAGCGGCTGCCCGACTCACTGGGAGCCCAGCACACTTAGGCCGTTTCCGGCCCGTTGTGATACCGCGGGGGAATCTGCCCCTACTCGCATTGTGAGACCCGAGGTCAACAGTTGTCCCAGCCTGCAGCTTTTATGAAGTTAGCTATCTTTCTGGGACATATGGTGGACATTACCGAAATGTCTGAAATGAAGGGCGAGCCCAAGTGCTGTAGCCTTCTTCTGCTGAGAGCTGGGCAAGAGCAGAACAGGTGTTCCACCGTTTCATCCTCTTCTTCATCTCTACAGCTACGGCAAAAATCATTGTTTGGGGCGCCCAGTCTATTAGCATGGGTACCTACTAACCAGTGCCCCGTTAGGGAGCGTATGACTGCGCTGCACCTTCGTCTGCCGAGCTTGCATAGCTCAGAGGTGCGCTTCCTATCTATGGTCGGCCATGTTTGCCGAGATATACGACAACGTGGTGCTGATTGCCACTTGTTATCTGTTAGTTGCTTATATTGCTCCTTTATTATGAGCCTACATGTGGCCATCGGCATACGAGTATCCTCCTTGTCTTGGAGAAGGGGGATTGTAGTGCCAAGTCTGGCCAGCTCGTCTGCAATACAGTTGCCTTCGATGTCCCGGTGTCCCGGGACCCATATAAGGCTAATAACAAATTGCTGAGCCATCTCGTGAAGAGATTTGCGGCAATCTGCAACGGTGGCCGAGTTTGCGGAGATCGCATAAAGCGATTTGATTGCAGCTTGGCTATAAATATAGATGTTTACGCGGGTTACCATGGCGGTAGTTTCCTGAAGGCAGTTTAGGGCCTCCTTGATTGCAATGACCTCCGCTTTGAAGACACTGCAGTGATCAGGGAGTCTAAAGGAGTGCCTAATGTTTAGCTGTTCGGAGTATATGCCTCCTCCGACCCTATTGTTCAGCATTGATCCATCTGTGAAGATTTTTAGGGCCCCTTTTGGGCCTGGGGGTCCCTCACTCCACTCGTCTCTGTGGGGGATAATTGCATCGAAGGGGGTATCTGTGTACTCCCTTGGAACACAGTAGTCCGTTTTAGTAGGGACGGAACTGCCGTTTAGTATAGAGGAGTGACCTATGTGCTGTGGTGCCCATTGGTCAGAGTCTTTCAGTCGTATTGCTGCCATTTGTGCCCTTTCTTTTCCTGCGAGGGCAAGGCTTTGGAGGCACAGAATAGCATCTAGCGCATCATTTGGAGTGGTACGAAGAGCTCCACTGATGCAAAGGGCGGCTGTTCGCTGAACCTTGTCGAGCTGTTTGGTGATCGTCCTTTTTGATAAGGCCGGCCACCAAACAGTAACTCCGTAAAGAATTATCGGTCTTACTATGGCTTGGTATATCCATGGACTATACTTGGGTTCATGCCCCATTTTAAGCCGATAGCTTTTTTGCAAGTGTAGAGGGCTATCGTGGCCTTCTTCACTCTATCTTTGATATTCAGGTTCCAGCTTAGCTTTTTGTCGATTATTAACCCTAAGTAATTGGCACTGTCGCTAAAGGAGAGCCTGCATCCGTTTAATGTGGGGGGGTTTAGAGACGGAATCTTGTATTTGCTTGTAAATAGCACAAGTTCTGTCTTTGAGGGATTAACTCCAAGATCCCGCGATTCTGTCCAACTTGACAGTCTCGCGAGCTTTGCGGTCATTAAGTCGCAGAGTGTTTGAGGGTATTTGCCCGAACAGATAATTGCTACGTCGTCCGCGTATGCCACGACTTTGCAGCCCCCCCCCTTCCAGGTCACATAGAATCTTGTTGACTGCTATGTTCCATAGAAGGGGGGAAAGGACACCACCTTGCGGTGTGCCTCTACTGACATACCTTGACTGAGTGGACGATCCCATCGATGATGTCACCGTCCTGCATGTGAGCAATTGATCAATGAGCATCACCAAGGGACGATCCACCCCAAGGTCAGTCAGCGCTTCCGTAATGGCACCGGGTATGACGTTGTTGAAAGCTCCCTCGATATCTAGAAAAGCGATTAGACAGTATTCTTTGAGGTATAGTGATTTCTCTATCCCCGAGATTACTTCGTGAAGTGCCGTTTCCGTGGATTTTCCTCTCCGGTAGGCATGCTGTGCTCCTGACAACAATTGAGGATTTATAGTAGTTCTCAGTTGTAGCCCGACGAGTCTCTCAAAGGTTTTGAGAAGGAAGGACGATAGACTAATTGGTCTAAAGTCCTTTGGTATAGAGTGTGAGGCTTTACCTGCTTTAGGGATGAAGACTATTTTTGCCTTAAGCCAAGCGTGTGGTATTCTCCCCACTACCAGTATCTTCTTAAAGATACATCGCAGCCAGTTGATGGCCGTGTCTCCGGCTTTTTGTAGTTGGGCCGGAATGATCTGGTCCGGACCAGGGGATTTGAACGGATGGAAACTGTTTATTGCCCAGCCTATGTTCCGTTTTGAGAGAATGTGCTCCATCGAGGTGATCGAACCCTCACTAGGGAGGTGGGTCGGTCCATTGATGGAGCACCCTGGAAAATAAGTATCGAGAAGAATGTGTAGGGACTCCTCACTGGAGTTGGTCCACGTACCATCGCTTCTCTTAAGGTATCCCACCGAGGGGGTCGTTTTGGAGAGGATCTTGCGCAGTCTTGCAGCTTCCGACGTTACCTCGATTTCAGAACAAAAACTTTGCCAAGAGGCCCTTTTTGCCTGTCTGATTTCTTTCTTGTATAGGGCCAGACTATTTTTATAATCTGCCCAGTGTTGCTCCTCGTTAGCGCGTTTGGCCCTGTTGAAGAGGGACCTGCAGCTTTTTCGTAGGGTATCTATTTGTTTTGACCACCAAGGGGGTTTCTTTTTCCCCTTGTGTTGGTTTGATGGGCATGCTGCCGTGAAGGCCGTGTTGCATGCTTTAGTAAACCTGTAAACTAGATGATTTAGATCGTGCTCTGTGTTCAGGCAGATTGGTGCCTTGGAGGGAAGAAGTCCCTCTATAACTTTGACATATTTTTCCCAGTTTGCTTTCCTAGGGTTAGGATGAAGCTGAATAATGACTCACCCCTTACATTCGTGTCCGAACTCCCCCATTGGGTGTGGTGGGCGTTGGCGTCGCAGCCTATTACAAGGCCTATATCCGACCTTTCGCTATCTCTGGTGAGCTTGCGAACTAGGTCACCGGGAGGATCGCTTTCCTCATGCGCCATGTAGGACGACATCAGCCTTATTTGGGAACCTTGTAGTTCAAGGCTTGCCGCTGTGTTGTCACCATTGCTAAAGTTGTGGAGCAGAAAGATATTTAAGTACTTCCTTGCAAGAATGCAGGTACGTATTTTACCTTCTTTCTGAGCTACAATAAGCTTGTGCTCCTTCGTCGCTAATCCACAGGCCTTGTCTCCTACTACCCAAGGCTCTTGGATCAGGACTACGTCTGCTCCGCTCGCTTCCAAGTGGAGTATGAGGGCAGCGGATGCTGCTTTACAGTGGTGGAGATTTATCTGAAGGAGTCTTAGAGACATCGACAGAGTTCTCCACCACTGTATTATCGGCGTCCGAGTCGTCCTCGATGGTGTCATCGCGACACATCGCCTCGAACTCTCGCATAAGAGCCGTGTCGGAAGAGTAGCCGTCGTGGGCAGGCTCTGGGTCGTCATCGGGTGCTTCGATCTCCGAGGCAACGTCCTGCTCGACTGGGTTGTCGACAGGACGCGCCTCGGCCGCTGCATCCGACTTGTACACCCTGATGCTCACCGCACTAAAGCCAAAGTTGAGCTCTCCTTTTTTGGCCTCAATCGGAGCAAGGGATTCCTTGTTCAAGACTAGTACTGCCTGGTGCATCGGGCCTTGACTCGCCTCCACCTTGACTACCCTCCAGTCGGAGGTTGGTAGCTCCGGGTTGCACCGCTGCAGCATCTTCAGGATGCGCTCAGGCTCCTTTATGGAGGCGGGCACCCAGACTCTTGCTCTGGGCCTACTGGGCACCTCGTTCCAGTTGACCGCGACAAGCTTCGCCCTGGGTACACCTCCCCGACTTGCGCTACCGCTGCTTTATACAGCTGGACGGAGCGCTCGTCTTCGCAGGCTATAATTTTTATGCAGCCCTGGTACCACCCCATGTCTTTACAGACTGGAGGGGGCCGGGCTGTTTCTCCAGCAGCTCGAAGCAGCGGTCGGCCAGTGCCGCTTCATGCTACATTCGGCAGCACTCTGGAGCGCTTCGGAGCCGGTCCGGAAGTCTCCTGTGAGCGCTGCCTTTTAGTTTGCGGGGCCGTCAACTTCGGCGGGGCAACCCTCTTCGGTGCCTCTTTGCCAAAGTTGGGCAGCACCTTTGATGCCCATTCGACCTTTTTCCGCCACTGGTCGGTCGGGCTGGACATCGTACTTGCATTTTGCCGACGGAGCATGTTGCCAGCACTCCTTCTCTCGGCATAGGTGTAAGTTTTGGCTTGGGCGCTAGTCGATGGCAACTCGCTCTCCGCAGCCTTACCAGCAGGCAGGGCAGCCGCAGGGTTGCAGAGCCACTCCACCAAGGTATCGGCTTTGGTCGGCGATTTGCCACCCACCCCGGAACTAGGAGGGGACCCCTTCGGGTTCGCCCTAGCGTCTTCCGCCGCGCTGGTTTTACCAGCTATTTCGCGGGACAGGCCAGGCCTTTGGGCCGATGCCTTTCCCTGTATGGGATTGCTCCCAGTTGGCAGTTGGGGAGCGCCAGACTCGTTTTTGTTTTTATTTAATTTGTTATTCATATCTAATCCCACGATTTGCAAAGAAGGGGCGGTCCATCCGGGCAGAGATTCACGTTGCCCGGATAAGGCATCATTAGAACAGGGGGCTGCCAAGTCCCTGAGCCCTCCGTTAACGACTGGGCTAGTTTTTATACCGGGCCCCCAGCCAGGCTGACTCTCGGCACGGGTCGAATAACACACTTAGTCCGGCCCGGTGTGAGATGATTGTAGGGGTTGGGATGTGGGTAGGTAATGTGTAGGGATGGGGTGTGTGTGAGCTACTTAAATGAGGCGGCACCACAAGCGCATCGTCAGTGTTGCTACTTCGCGAACACCCGCTGGCTGTCCAGGACTGCTTATTTCGGTGCCTTCCCTAGGGCTGACCGTTTATTCGCAGCTGGCCTACCTCAAGAGGTAGGTCATTCGCTATCCGCAACCTGCGACCCGTCCGGTGGCCTCAGCTAGGCCCCCTCCGAGCCATCTCACATGCTCGTCAGACCAGACGATTAAAGAATAAACACAGATAATTTAGTTGCACGATCAGTTCAAAACACAAAACACAACACAATTACTTGCCTTTGAGCACAAAAATAAAATTTTTAGGCGGAGCAAAGTGAAAAACGAATGATTGTTAGCATTGGCATCTTCAAAGTTATTCTTGGCATTGACTTCTGCAAGCTGTTTAAACTTGCCCCGAACAGAGAATTTTGATAGAATGTTATCACTTGATGTAATAGAGTCTTCGACAAGCTCGTAGAGCCCCCGATGAGATTGTTAATGAAGCCAAATAAAGTGAGATTATGCTGAAATGCTTGGAAGTTAAATGGAGTAACAAACAAGGATGCTTATCCACTTTCAAGTATTGACGGTATTTTCGCACGATTGCCGAAAGCCATCATTTCCAAAATTGACCTGTAGAATGCTTTCTGGCAAATCGAACTAAGTAACGAAGCTAAACCATTAACGGTGTTTGCAGTTCCCGGGAGATCACTTAATCGGTTTACCCTGAAAAGATCTCATGTATTTGGAACTGGCTTCCGCCAAAGAACATTGAGCAAATCCGCGGGTTTCTTGGAGTTTGCGGATAATACCGGCGCTTTATTCAGAACTTCTCTGATCTAACTTGTCCCATCACCGAGGTTTTGTCTACGAAAAAGAAATTTTTCTGCTCCCCAAATGCGCAAAGTGCAATGGAGGCCTTGAAGCGCACCTTAACGTCTGCCCCGGTCCTGCAGAATCCAGAGTTTTCTAAAAAGTCTTACATTCATTGTGATGCCAGTGCCCTTGGTATTGGGGCAGTGTTGGTTCAACGGCCAGAAAGCGAATTGGAAAAGCCGATTGGATTCATGTCCAAAAAACTGAGTAAGGCTCAGAAAAACTACAGCGTTACTGAACGCAAATGCTTTTCTGTGATCCTAGCAGTTGAAAGGTTCCGATGCTATCTTGAGCTGCAAGAAATAACCGATCATTCTAGCTTAGTTTGGCTAATGCGTCAACAGAATGTGTCTGGCAGACTTGCTCGATGAATTTTCCGCCTGCAACAGTTTTCCATTTCGCATCGGAAAGGGAAAAAACATATTGTACCAGACGCTCCCTCACGTTTGAATGATGAGGAAATAGCCGAGCTAGAAGTAGACCCAGTCGTTGATTGGACGTCCACGTCCTTCGCCGATGAACAAGTAAATGGTAACGCACCACAGGATGAACATTCTTGGAAACTGTGGGTTCCCGAACGTCTCCGAGGAGATGTTTCAAAACAAGTCCATGATAGTGTGATTTCGTCTCATGGGGCATTCAAAAAACTTTAGCGACCGCCTATGGGTTTTCAAAGCCCATCGTGTCGACCGTTTCAACGACTTTATATAGACCTTCTCGATCCATACCCTCGTAGTAAAAGCGGTTATATTGGGCTACTAATCGTATTGGATCATTTTAGTAAATACCACTGGTTGCATCTGCTTAAAAAGTTTACTTCAGCTCCTATACAAGAATTTTTACTTAAAACCATTTTCCATAGCTTTGGAGTACCAAAGACTATCATAAGCGATAATGGTGTCCAGTTTAAAGCAAACGAGTTTAATAGGTTTTTAACCAAGTTGGGCATTCATCACGTTTATACAGCCTTATACTATACTACTATACTAATCGTTATCTGCTAGCGGCCGTCAGAGCGTACCTTGAAAGGGATCAAAACGAATGGGATAAGAACATCTCCAGCATTTCTTGCTCACTACGATCAGGCCTTCATCAGTCCCTCGGATGTTCTCCCTACAAGGCCTTATTTGGAATCGATATGATAACCCATGGCACCGACTAAAAGCTCCTTAAGGAGTTCAAGTTATTAGAAGAGTCCGTCGTACCCATGTCCACAACCGACAACCTTGCGCTATTGCGAAAAGACATCCAAGAAAATATGAAAAAAAAGCTTACGAGCGCAACGTTAAACAATATAACTTACGTTCCAATCCTACCTCATTCAAGGTTGGTTAAGAAGTGTTTCGAAGAAATTTCGCTCAGAGCAAGTTCACACAAAATTTGAATGCAAAACTGGCCCCAAAGTTTTTGAATAGTCGAATTAAGAAAAAACTTGGGAATCAGTATTATATTTTAGAGGATCTAAATGGACAGGAAATCAGTACATCGCACTCAAAAGATATTAGGAGCTAATTCACCCTAATCTGTCGTCTAGTGGTGTCAGGTCCATTGAGATCGTCAAAAATAAATTTATATTCCCCTCGCAATTCAGCTGCGATATTGTAGTCGCTGCGATGGAAATGCATATCGGTTTTCGCCTGCGATATTGTATTGTAGTCGCTGCGATGGAAATGCATATCGGTTTTCTGAGATATAGAGGGCGCTAGATGATCTAGTTCCACCAGCTGTAGTTAAGAGTGCATCTTAGAAAAGCTCTTTCAGGGCTTCTGTACGCATCGAACGTCACCTGTCACTCGCTCCCTCTCTCAGGGGGGCTGCAGAGAGAAAGCTCTGGAATGCCGGTCTGTAAAAGATAACTACAGCTGTACAGCTGTCAAACAAAATTATGTTCTTGCTGCGTCTGCAATTTTATACCGTGTGTACAAGTGCGTAAATAAACTAATCACGTGTATGAAAGAAAATACCGAGATTTTATCTTGGAGCATCCAGTATTTAAGCCGATCCGAGTGATCAAACAATTCTTTCACTGGATTCGACACGAGAAAAGGTATGTGTGATACCACATATTTCGACACTTTTCGTTCATTCAACGGCATTATCTCTTCGGAAGCGTGCACAACGACTTTCTTGGCTATCGCCCACCTGCTGCGATCTACACGCTACACGCATCTTGCCACGCGGCAATTAAGGATTCTCGGGGGTGGGCTGATTTTTCGTCTGTGCTTTTTATTTGAGTCTTTGTGTGGCCAGTGCAGCACCCACACGCATACACCGCTAGCTGAGTCCACTAATTCACACCAACTCACGCGCTTGCATATCAACCCTTTGTTGAAGTAGCAACCTGCAAGCCGCTGGTATGTATATCATTCCGCACAGGTCTGGGACAGAAGGCACTAGAACTCTCACTCTAGAACACCTTCATGGCAGCCCGCACAGTAGCGCTCCACAAACAAAACGGCCAATTGCATCACTGAACGATCGCCCAGTGGTGCTCGATCACCAAAATGGATCTTCCCTTAATGGCTTCATTGTTTCGATTTAATTTTTTTGATTAAATTTTCAAGTAATCTTTTGGTTCTAATTCGATCTTTTGCCTGCGTGCAAGTTTTAAGGTTTATATTATAGCTTGAGATAAATTTTGTTGTACCCCTCTAAAATCATTTTATTTTCCCAAAGTTAAGCCACAACATCAACACCGTTGAAAGTCCCTTCACCATTGGAGAGTTTGGTATGTGAGTTGCTCGAATTGATATTATTGCATTTGACCTAACTAAACAAAAAAAAAAAACGAATACTTAGTCAGTATATACATACATACATACGTACATATATGAGCTTACGATTTATTTATTATTATATGTTCGCAAAAGGGACGAAGTAAATTTTGGGCAAAAAATAATATTTTGTAACAAAATGAAGTCGAACCACTTTTGGAATGTTTATACATGTTTCCATTTTTCTTTGCGTATACTTTTTACATCTGCTTCTTAATTTCTACATGTTCATGTATAGCTACATATTCGAGACGTACAAGTGTTTGCGAGAGAGAGAATGAGTAAGCGCTTGGCAGGTGTTGCGTAGCCACTGAAATTTAATTTAGGTTAGGTTAGGTTATCCCGGACGGCCCTCAACGGGGCCTCTCATAGGCCAAAAAGGCCCTTAGTAATCCGGATCTTTGTATGGACCTTACGAGGTGCTTCTGAAGTTCCGAAGTCCCCCAGAATCGAGGTGTTTTTAGCAAAAGCAAGCAGTTTCCCTGGCGGCCTCTTGGAGGCATCCTCCAGTGATACCAGCATCGGTGCGCCCAGGTACATTCTCCTTGCCCTTAAGAGAGCCGGACACCAGCAGATGAGATGCTCCAGGGTTTCGACAGCCCCGGGCTCATTGCATTTCCTGCAGATGTCACTGTTAGTGATGTTCAGCCTGGTTGCATGCGACGCAGCCAGGCAGTGGCCTGTTAGTATGCCCACTAATATGCCTTCTTGATGGCGAAGACTTCCGCCTGGAATATGCTGCATCGGTCGGGTAGCTTATACGACGCCCTTATTTCAGGGTTTGTAGAGTATAGGCCTGATCATACTCCTTCATTCATCTTGGAGCCGTCGGTGTATATGTTGAGGTGTTCAGTCTGGTCCGTCCCGCTTTTCAGTCTTCGGGTCCCATGAGGAGGTTTGTTTTTACTTCAAGGCACGTTTGGGGGATCATGTAGTCGGTTGAACTGATCATGTCCATTCCAATTGAACTATGCCCGAATCTTTGAGGAGACATGTTCCCCGACGCAATCAAGCGCTGTGCTGCCTTGCTTGCAGTCAGCCTAGCGTAGATGTCGAGGGGGACAATTCCGAGTATTGTTTCGAGTGCTTTGGTTGGCGTTAACTTCAGCGCTCCCGTTATACAGAGCAAAGCCTGCCGCTGGGTTCGTTCCATGAGCTTGTAGATCCAATGCATCAGAGCGGGCGACAGGCCCCATGTGCTACTAAGCATCTTCTTGGATGCATTTAGTGCATTGGTGGTCTTTTTCACCCGCTCGACTACATTGGGTCTCCAGTACTGTGCCGAGGTATTTGACCTGTGCTTTAGGGGTTAGCCTTGTTTGGTTGACTTTCGGGGGGACCCATGTTGGTACCTTGTATCTCTTGGTGAAGAGGATGAGGTCCGTTTTGTCCGCGTTGATACTGAGTCCTACTCCATCTGCCCACTCACATATCTCCCTGAGTGTTCGTTCCATTATGGAGCTGAGAGTCGATGGACATACACCCGTAATAAGTACGCTTATGTCGTCTGCATCAGCTGTTATTTTTGGTGCTTTCCTTTCGAATCTCTTGATGAGGTTGTCGACCACCAGGTTCCATAGCAGGGGTGACAGGACTCCACCCTGGGGTGTGCCCCTGTGTGCACCTCTGACCACTCTGATTGCACCCGTCTACAACTTAGAAGGTTTTTTATACAGAGGTTGATTGACGCGTGGGTGCTGGTAGCTTCTAGGCAGTCCATTATTGCTTCTGTAGCGACGTTATTGAATGCTCCGGATATGTCTACGAATACTCCAAGTGCATATTTCTTAGTGTTGAGGGCTTTCTCGACGGTAGCTACTAGCGAGTGCAGTGCTGTTTCCGCCGATTTTCCCTTGGTGTAGTTGTTGGTTGGTTGACATTAGTCCGCTTACTTTGGTTCTAATATGTAGATCCAGCAGCTTTTCTAATGTTTTCAGTAAGAAAGAGAGTAGGCTTATCGGTCTGTAATCCTTGGAACTCACATGGCTGCACTTTCCTGCTTTTGGGAAAACGACAACTCTAGAGGTTCTCCATTGGATCGGGATATAGCCTGTTCTTAGGCATGCTGCGTATATCGCGAGAAGCCATGGGGTGATCACCTCTTTGGTCACTTGCAGCATGGCTGGGAATATTCCGTCCAGTCCAGGTGCCTTTATGCCCGTGAAGGAATCTGTAGCCCATTCGATTTTCTTTGGGGTTATCAGATCTGTTGGGGGTGTTTGTTCCTCAGTTGCTATGTCCTGATGCGTTTCGGCATCGGTGACCTCGGTGCATCCTGGGAAGTGGGCCTCCATTAGTGCCGTTAGGGCTTCTTTGCTGCCCCCCGACCACTGTCCGTTGTCTAGTTTGAGTTGACTTTGTACTGTGGGTTGCTTTGACAGCAGCTTCCTCAGCCTAGCCGTTTCAGACACTTTCTCAATGCTGCAGCAGAAGTTTCTCCATGAGCTACGCCGTGCCTTACGTATCTCCTTCTTGTATTCTCTTAATAGGGTCTTGTATTCCTCATTGATGTTCTCGTCGTTCGCTAGTTTAGAGAGCTTGAAAAATTCTATGAGGTTGTTTCTTTGCAAAGAGAGGTCTCGATTCCACCAGAGTGGTTTGGACTTCTTCCTTGTTCTAGATGGTGGGCATGCTGTGTGGTATGCCTCTAGCAGTTCCGTAGATAGGGACTCTAAGGACTTCTCTATATCCTTCGCGGATTTCACTGAGCCCGGGCTCGCGAGTTTCAAGGTGAGTGTCTTTCTAAACTTCGCCCAGTTTGTGTTCCGGGGGTTTAAATAGACTATCACTTTCGGAGTGTATTCAAATTCGCACTTGAATTGAATGTACCTGTGGTCTGAGAAGGAAGGTCTTTCGAGGACCTTCCATCCAGATATGTTGGTACTCTTTCCCGTTGCGAGAGTTAGATCTAGCACGTTTGACGAGGTGGGACCCACGTAGGTGTATCCTCCCCCACGTTTGCTACATCTATGTTATTTGTTAGTATAAAGTCTAGGAGTGACTCACCTCGGTCGTTAATATCAGGGTGGGCATTAGCATCTGTGCCAACGATCAGTTGGTAGTCTTTAGAGTCGGCTTCTTCCACCAGACTCCTTAGTTCTTCTGGCGGTGCGGACCTGTCGTGCGCCATGTAGCAGGAGGCTACCAGAAAGCGCTTCTCCTCACTTTCCAGCATAACTACTGTTAGGTCGTCTGTGCTGTAATGAGACATAAGGTAAGCGTGGATTCCTTTCCGTACTAGTACGGCAGTTCTATTCCTGCTTATCGGTGTTGAGTAGAGTGTGTTGTAATTTAAGAGCTTTAGGCCGGCCACCGAATTGCCTGATGCAATCCAGGGCTCCTGGACCAAAGCTATGTCAGCGGGCCCTTGCTCCATGGCAGTGTGGAGCTCCGCTGATGCTGTCTTGCTCTTATGCAAGTTGAGCTGCAGCACACTCAGTTTCATGAGCAGCTGGCTCCCCTGCATACGACGGGTTGACTACTACGGTCAGGTCACCGTCCTCTTCTTCGAGCGTGTCGTCCAACGCCATACCCTGGGCGGCCTCTACGATGGTATCCAGACCGAGGTCCTTCTCCACTTCGCCTGCCTGCAGGGTGTGTGCGTCCTTATCGCTGGGCTGACGCTTTTTGAGGCGCAAGTAAATGCTCCCCATACCCCACGCCATTTTCACGTACTTGGCGTAAAGTAGATCCTCCGCTGCTTTGTTGATCTGGAGGATCACATGCTGGCCCCCCTCGTTGGGTAATGGGCTACCAGCATGCAATACCTTTCAGTTAGCGGTCGGTACCTCAGGGTTTTCTCGCTGAAGAAGCTTCAGCGCACGGTCCCCTTGGATTGCGACGGGGAAGAGCACCTTCGCCTTTGGTATGGACGGGATTAGCTCCCTGTCCACCACCTCCAGCTTGGCCCCCTTCCACATCGCTTCCAGTTGGCAGACCGTTTGCGTCAGCCACTTCAGCGTCGGGTCGTCCTTACATTTTAGGATTTTGACCCCATTCAGCCACCCAGCACCATCGAAGGTGGGTGCTGTCGGTTTAGGTGGAGGTTCCGCTCTCTTGGGTCCACGCTGCCGCTTGCTCGCTGGAATGACGGCACTGTCGGTCGAGCGCTGCCTTTTGGTAGCCAGCAACTCTTCCACCTTGTTGGCGTGCTGGCTCGTCGATGCCTTCATCTGTGGCACCTGCGCGTAGTACTTACGGCCCTCCTCTACCTTCAGCTCGGCCCAAGCTAGCTTGGATTTCTCCTCCTGGGAAATATCCGCCTTGCCTTGGAGCCTGCCTACTATCTTGAGGGCCGCCTTGTATTGGGCTTTGGCCTTCATCCCCTCCCTCGAACGCTTCGGCCCTTCCCTGCGCAGAGAGCTGGTACCTGGTTCAGGCGACCGAAGAAGGCTGTCCTCTTCTGTTTTGCTGATGCTTCTGACAGCACGCTCTCCAGGTCCGAGTCTGCCTCGACAACGGCACCTGTGCGGCTCATCTTACAGCGGGGGGTTGTGGCAGTAGTGTTGCAACTGACGTGACCTGCTCCCGTCACGTCCGAGGTGTGTTTAATTTGTTTCAAAATAAAATATTGAAATAGACTCGTAGTAGTGTGATAACACAGGAGACTGGATACAAAACTTGGTTGCTCTAGCTTTTATAGTCTCATAGATATAGGCGCTAATGAAGACGGACAGACGGACAGACAGGCATCGCTATATCGACTCGGCTATTGATGCTGATCAAGAATATATATACTTAATGGGACAATAAACAACAACAATAAACAATAAACAATAATAATTACCAGAAATTTTGACCGATCTTATAAAAATGATCCGGGATATATTTAAAATATGAATATTAACCAAAATCAACGAAGTATTTTCATACAATTTTTTGTCTTTATAACTTTTTCGTTATTTTTTTATTACATTTTTTTTGTACTTTTTAAGCATACATTTTTTAGCCATGTACTTTTTATCCCTTGAATATTTTTACTTTGGCATATAAGACCAACATTTTTACGATGAAATACAGTGAATTTATATTAAGTTGCCGTCTAATTATTTCGGAATGAGTAACTAGACAATTTTGACTGAACGGTGACCTGGAAGCTAGGATATAGTCCCGGTACTCAAGGATATTTGGAAAATCGTATATTGAATCCAGGTAGGAAAGATAAAGAACGCGTTGGTCAAACTATACCTTTAGACCATAACAATACTGCGCAAATCATGTTTGGGAAAACGCATCCTTGAATATCCGCAGTTTAGATGAACTTGCTTCACCGAATCGAATTGTTTTGTTTTGGGAGTCTAGCTCCGATTGTAGCATCCAGAATTCAGCAGGGATCCTTAATTAAGATTATGTAGGTGAGAGTCAAGGTCCTAGTAAAACCAACCCCACCCAGAAAAAGCTAACGAAAAGATAATGTTTATGAATATGGATGGAGGCCTGAGCGCATATGCGCTAGCTACAGGACTCGTCCCAATATTCTCCCAAGATGGTTACAAAGTATAGTTGCTCAATTACACTACTCGACAAAATTCAACTTTTTTTCCGCTGTGGTCAAAAACGACCTTTTCTGATAGATTTAGAGATTTAAAATTTTTTAAAGAATTATGGTTTTATTTTCATGGAGTAGTTTTTTTTTAAATTTTTAAAAAATTTGGTAATTTTTGTCATAGGCAGTGGTTCTATTTTTGACATAGCTGAAGTTTTCTACAACTGGTTGTATTGAACTTTGCAGTTATAAAAAGTTGTTTCGATTTTTGTTCACATATCGATTTTATTAGTGTTCTACATTTCTACAACTACATATGTACATATATCGTGAAAGTGTGTGTGAGAGAAAGAGGGCATGAGTAAGCGCTTGAAAGGCGTAGTCAATGAAATTTAATTAGTCCCTTGTGGATATAATAAGGATCCGAACTGAGCCAGATTCAACAACCTGGTAGATACGGTAATTTACCAAGATTATGCATTTTTGGTTTTTTCTTATCTCAAAAATTGTAGATACCACAGATTTCTGTTCATTGTGGGGCGGAAAGGAAAAATCCGATCTCATCCATATTTAACACTCTGATATAAATGGTTATTCTCTATGATTTCGCGTTTTTAGTTTTCTTGTGCTATCAAATTTGTTCATGCCACAGGTTTTCGTCTTTTGTGTGGGTGGAGAGGGACGATGCGAAATTTTGAAATAGATTCGTAGTAGTGTGATAATAAAGGAGACTGGATACAAAACTTGGTTACTCTAGCTTTTATAGTCTCTTATATATAGGCACTTAAGAAGAAGGACAGACGGACGGACAGACAGCCATGGCTATATCGACTCGGCTATTGATGCAGATCAAGAATATGTATACTTTATGAGGTCGGAAACGCTTCCTTCTGGACTTTACACACATCCATTATCACAACAAATCTAATACGCCCCTATACTCTTCAAGTACCGGGTATAAAAAGAAAGGCAATATGGAAAAGAATTATTACAAATCGACTCGCTGTATGTAGAATTTCGTAGTATTCGAAGTACAGTACATCCGTTAAGCTCAAGAGCGACGTGGTAGTATGTGCTGAGGAAAGGAAAAAAATATATGAATATACAGGTTGTTCTTCTACATCGAATTGAATACATTTTTTCTTCTTTTCTTACCAGTTCGACGGCGATTTGTAACTTACAAATGGATTTTTTTTCGGTATGTCTAACGTCTAATTAAGAATAATTATATATGTGAACATTCGTATGTCTTACAGTTTGAGAAGCGCTGGGGCTGTGTCGAAGAAAACTACATATATATAGTCGAAAGCTTTCGCTACGTGCTTAGCTCGAACTTGAGAAGGGTGACGAGTGCGGCATATGAGTTTCTTGCAAAAATGCCTAGTCGGGCGGAAAGGAACAGCAATACTGATAAGGCTGATGAGGGCAGTCGAATCGACCTCACCAGAGAGAAGCTTATGGAGAAAGAGAACTCCTTGGCAGATTCTACGGGATTTAAAAGAGTGGAGGTTAATTAAGTGCAACCTACTTTCATAAGAAGGAAGATGGATTGAAGGGTCTATATTGAGTCCCCATAGAGCAACGATGAGGAACTGTTTTTGAACTGTTTTGAGCATATCCTGAAGTTTTTGGTAGTGAGGAGACCAGACACAAGAACCATATACCAAGATAAGCCGGACCAGAGGAACATATAAAAGTTTTGTAGTATACAGGTCTGTAAATTCCTTAGACCATCTTTTGACAAATCCAAGGACTCCTTTGACTTTGTTAGAGATAGTTGAGATATGAGAGTTGAAACATAGATTAGGTACAAAGGTAATGCCCAAGTCGTTAACATTGAAAAGGCGTTGTAGGATAATGTTATTGATAGAGTAATCGAAAAGGTATGGCTTATTGCGGTGAAAAGTCATTATACAGAATTTAGAAATGTTAAGAGGTAGAATGTTGATTAGGCACCAGTTGTTAAGGGCATCAAGATCTGATTGCAAAGATAGTGGGGACAACGGGTCACTGTAGGCACAACATAGCTTAACGTCATCAGCATACATTAGGACACGGGAGTGAGATATCATTTGTGGAAGATCGTTGATAAATAGGTTAAATAGCATGGGACCCAGATGGCTACCTTGAGGAACCCCCGATGAGACAATAACAGGTTTAGAGAGAGAGAGGAGTTAAAGCAGACACGTTGAGAACGGTTACAAAGGTAAAAGTTACAAAGGTTACAAAGGTAAGGTTCATAGCTACCTTTAGCTAAGGAAATCGCTCTTTGTGAGCCATGATGATGGTATTATGTCCAGAATGGTTTGGTAGGGTGGTCGATTTGGCATCTGCGGGCGAGTGGCCTACTTCGAGAGTAGCCAGGAGCTCAGTCTTCAATAATATGAACAAATATATGAACAGCGTATCAAAGTTGTTGCGCATCTCACTCCCAATCTCGTCTTGATTGAGAGCTGCCAGCTCATTAATAAATTCTTCTCGAATTTGTACCAGCTCGTCGATGCGAACGTTGATTTCCGCAGTGATTCGAAAACGCTTGTTGATCTTTATACAATTACAATTGTTTGGTCACATTCCTCGGAAAAGCGCGTGATGAACGCTAAAACACTCTTGGCTTTATTAGCTGTAGCGGCTCTATGGCTATTAAAACACAATTTATGATCAAACAAGACTCCAAGATCATTTGAACTCGAATTTCGATCCAGGAAATGATTTCCCAGAGAATATGACAACAGATATTGAAAGGTTTAGAAAAAGAACTCTACATTAGCAGTTCATTTATGTCTAGCAGAAGGTGTGCGTGCATGTACCAGTCGGAGTAGGGCAGCAGATTTTAACGTCAGCCGTATACATTCATGTAAGAGAGAAAGATAAAGCTTGGGGTAGGTCACTCATAAATAAAATGAAGAGAATCGGACCCAAATGACTTTCTCGGGGCACTCCAGATGTAACGTTTACGATATCTGACAAGACGTTATTAAAAAGAATCCCGTTGTGTGCGATTTGAAAGAACGAACTCAGGCAACTTGAGGATGGTGGAAAGCTTGCAATACCGCTATAATTTTCAATGTTGGATCTAGAACCTTTCTGTGAAGCGGAATGATGTAGGACTTGTTCCAAATCACTTAGAGACAAGACTGTTCCAAAGATAGTTTAAAATGAAAAGCTAATGTTCGCATGGAGACTGAGCCCATAATTTTGAAATGCAACTTGGTACTTTGTCACGACCCGCAGAATATGAAATGTCCAACGATTTCAAGTCTTCTAGCATAATGTTTTACTCAAAATAAGGTAGAAAAATGCTGTTATCATGAAGTAAATGGTAGGGATACAAATATGAGAGGAGTTGGCAGGGCCGACAACAAAGGTACTCTGATTGGAATATTTAAGTAGGAGCTCATGCATATTTATATTCTCTGGCCAAATGGATGGTTCAGGAGATCTAGATAGGTAAGAACCAGGGAAGAGAATCTTGAAGGAGGAAATATAACGTTAACGTCGAAATCAAAATTTGGTCATATTATGGCATCAGATCCAGATGGTGGGGACACAGAAGAAATAGATAGGTAAGAACCAGGGAAGAGAATCATGAAGGAGGAAATATTACGTTAACGTCGATATCAAAATTTGGTCATATTATGGCATCAAATCCACCCAGAATAGATCTCCCCCACCCAGAATAGATCTCGATACGGGGGAAATGTTCATTAAATATTCCTTTACCTATTCTCGAAAACAAGGCGTTTGGTTTTTTAATCGATTTAAATGATGCTACCTTGCACAAAAAAGGTTTAAATATATTTATTTTATTATTTTGTATGGGATTTAGCACCTGCGACTGCTCTTTTTCACGGATTGGAATCGTTTACAATGACGAATTTAGGCAAAGAAATCGCTTAAGTGAATTGCTAGATTATTTATTTATTTATCTTAAAGTTAGGACTAATTAAAATTTGTCGGAACTTAATTTCTAATGAAAGCGCTAGCTGCTTGGGCCTTCGGCTTGGCTTTTGTATATTTACATATTTACATAATTTTTTAACATTTTTAATTGTATTTTCTAAATTTAAACCTATAGGATATGGTAGTAGTTTGTTTTTTTGAGGTAGTTTATTATCATGGAGAGGTTGGAGTGTTGTGTATTAATGTTTACCTTTGTAATCATTCTCAACATGTCTGCTTTCTTTATCTAAACCTCGTATAGTCCCATCTGGGTTGCCTAAAGGCAGCCATATGGGTCCCTTGTTATTTAACCTGTTTATTAACGATCTTAACAGAGTGTCATCTCATTCCCCTGTCCTAGTGTATGCTGATGATGTAAAGCTATGTTTTTCCTATAGTGACCCTTTGTCTCCGCTATCTCTGAAGTCGGATCTTAACTATTAACAATTGCTTAATTAACTTTCTTCCTCTTAATATTTCAAAATGCAATATTATGACTATTCATCGCAATAAGACATACCTTTTTGATTACTCTATCAATAACATTATCCTACAACGCCTTTTCAATGTTAACGACTTGGGCATTACCTTTGTACCTAATCTATGTTTCAACTCTTATATCTCTAATATCTCTAACAAAGTCAAAGGAGTCCTTGGATTAGTCAAAAGATGGTCTAAGGAATTTACAGACCCGTATACTACAAAACTTCTGTATGTTTCTCTGGACCGGTTTACCTTGGAATATGTTTCTTGTGTCTGGTCTCCTCACTCCCAAAAATTGTATGATATGCTCGAATCAGTTCAACAACAATTCCTCATCTTTGCTTTCCTTAGACTCAATATAGACCGTTCGATCCATCTCCCCTCTTATGAAAGTGGGCTAAGTTTCATTAATCTCCATTTTCTCAAACTCCGTAGAATCTGCCTTGAAGTTCTATTCCTCCACAAGCTTCTCTCTCACAAGTTCAATGACCTGTTGAAAAAATACCAAATTTGACACTCTTACACAGCCGCGTAGCCGAGTGCGTGAATCGCTCCGTACCAGCCGCTATTAAGACGTACATTAAGCCCGACCAATCCAATTGGGATGAACAGCTTAGCTTCATCGCTTGTGCATTGCGATCTAGTGTTCATGCAGCTGTCAAAACTAGCCCATACCGTGTTGCTTTTGGCCAAAACATGATAACTAGCGGTTTCACGTATCAACTGTTAAGAAACCTTAGCATGTTGGAAGATCGATCTGTCGTTTTTGATCGGGACGACTCCTTCGACTTAAAAGCTGCGAAAGCAAGGCAAAAGCAACATATTCGAAATGAAACGAAGTCGAGAAGTTAATTTTGAAGTGGGTCCAGAGGTCTATAGACGGAATTTTGAACAGAGTAGTTTTACTAAAGGGTTTAATGCGAAATTGGCCCCTACTTTTCGGACAGCACGAATTAAGCGAAGATTTGGAAACAGCTACTACGAGTTAGAAGACTGTCAGGGTCGTTTTATTGGAAAATACGACGCTAAGGATATAAAACAGAAAATAGAGCATGATACCACTGCGTATGTCAATAGCACTACAAACGCGGATTACGCTTTGGTATGTTGAACACCCAAAGTGTGATTTCAGTGGAGGGTGTAATGTTCGACGCCTGTCGTGCATTTTTTCACTGTGATTTATTTTGAAAGTCAACGGAGATACTTCTTCTCGTGGCCGTCAAGGTGTCCAGTTGTGTACAGCCAGCGGTGTACAGCCAAACATGTGTTATATGTTAGTGGTTTATTAGCTAAAGATCCCCGTGAGTATGTTTTCGAAACAGCGAGGTTGATTTGTCTGAAAAAGTACATTTTCACATCATTCTCCATACCGCGAGGTGTACATAACTAACAAGCCCACGGCAGCACCTGTGTGGCTGGGCCTACACTTCAATCCTACGCTGGAGAAAAAAATCCAAAGTTAAACAATTTCATTGATTGCAGTGGTGCAATTCCCATTGGGGTAAATATCCCACGAGCTGATTCAAATTATAAAAGCATAAACTGATTCCTTCTATATATAGGATTAGCTCCACTAGTACTGTCTCAAAAAGAAAAACTGTACAAGTACTTGTATAGCCGGCCCAAATCTTCCGGTAGCGGTTCATACCCTCATCGCGAATATTCTAGAACCCCTTGGTTTTATATTCGTGTGCGAGTCGAGTGATCTCGAGGACGACCTGATCCGACCTGATCCAGATTCGGCGATCTGGTAGATACGGTAATTTTACATGATTCTACATCTTTGGTTGTCTTTGATCTTAAAAATTGTGGATTCCATAAATTTTTGTGTCCTTTTGTGGGGGCGGAAGGTGGCGTGTCAACGTTTTGAAATACACTTGTACTAAAGTGATATCACAAGAGTTTGGATAGAAATTTTGGTTGCTCTAGCTCTTATAGTCTCTGAGATCTAGACGCGCATTTGGACGAATAGGTAAAGCAGACAGGGTCGCGAGTGAGAGAGAGCGAGAGGGAACGATGACTTTCGAAATGGTTTTCTTCATTGTAGCTATAATAATGTTACAATCTGAGCCAGATTCAACACTCTGATAGGAATGGTTATTCTCTATGATTCTGCGTTTTTAGTTTTCTCGTATCTTCAAAATTGTGTACGCAACAGATTTTCCTCCATTGTGCGGGCGGAAAAGGTCGGGGCAAATTTTGGAATACACTTGTTGTAGTGTGTTAACATAGAAGACTGCAGTCAAAATTTGGTTGCTCTAGCTTTTATAGTCTGAGATATAGGCGCTAATAATGACGGACAGATGGACAGACGGACAGACAAAGAGACAGGCGCCCCCTATCGGCGAAAATGTGAACTAACTTTAATCCCAGTCATCTTTCTCTCGTGGAATCACGCATAAATCTTGACTCTCTGCCAGACTCCGTGGACCATTCCTTGATTTTTGGGATTAAAACTCAAAACGCTCTGGAGAGAGATCGCGAGAATTTGAATGCTATGTATGAGATTCAATGGGATGATGATGATTCCATAATTGCAATGTCGAATCCTTTTTCATCATACGTTTTTCATGATGACGACATTTTTGATGTGGTTGATGAAAGGCATCACCTCCAGGAACTACTTCGGGATGAAGATGACGCTGAATTAATAGCTGCGGTGGAAAGAGCTGAGGCTGAATTTTAATATTACGATTATAGTTATAATATATAAAAATTTTATGTATTTGTCTAAAAATAAAAAATATTTATTTTCAATGGTTTCTTTTTTCTTTTTGATTGGTTGAATTTCGCTTCATCTTGTTACACGTTACATCCCCCAAAGAGAATCAGGGGATTCGTTTGAAACTGGTTTTCCAAGTTAGGATTGCATGTTACATCCCCCAAAGAGAATCAGAGGATTCGTTTGAAACTGGTTTCCAAGTTAGGATTACACAAAAACAATAAGTGGATTTCAGGTAGAATACAGGTACAGGTGTATTTATTGGTTCAATTTCATATTCTATTAATACATAGTCTTCGTAGGAATCGATGAAACAGGTTTTTGTATACAAAATACTAGGTAGGAGTTTTGTTGATAAATAGAGTGTCATTTAGCAAAAAACCCTTAGTACTATTCCAATAGTGACAGTGAGTATAGATTTAAAACAACCTTTAAAACTAAAAATAGCATCAAACGTGTTGTGTGACCTGTGTAACAAATTCGTTAATGTTAAGGAGTTTGAATTCCATTATGGGAGATGCTCGGGCTCTCCAAATACTGTACTGTGTGACCTGTGCTCTAAGTCCGTCGACTTCGTACAATTTGATTCTCATTATGAGAAATGCTTGGGACCTCGAAATGCATTTGAGGTTCTTATGAGCAGAGCATCAATCTGAAGTGATTACCAAGGACCATCAACGTCAGCAGCCTCAAAACGTCCGAGAATGGAACCTTCGATTGGATTTGGAAATATTGATTGTGCAATTTGCGGTGAAAGTTATCCTCCGTCTAGAGAATTGCGTCACATAATCTCAGAAAAGCATAAGAATGCAATAGCAGCGCAACTAGAGGAAAATGAAAACGTCATTTTAATTTCAACTGAGTCGAAGTTTCCCTTAAAATCATATCGTATTCACTCTAATAAAAGTAATAAGATTAATTTGAAAGATTTTTACATGGATTGTACAAATGATATAGTAAACCTATTGCGTCACTGCATGAGTGAGTACAAATCAGTGAAGTACAATTTAAAAATATATGGATTGTATGTAAAGAAAACTGAGGACGAAACCTTGATGGAAACAATGAAGCATTTCATAACGTCATACAGGGCTATATATGAAATTGATTCAATTGATGAACACTTAAATGATGCCCTTGAAAACTTGATTAATTTGAGTACCTAGTGAATTCCAGGAGATCGATTCAGGTTGGGCTATAAAAAAATTTAAATATTTTGAGCTAACTATAATTAAATTGAAACATATTGCTGCAAATAGGTTTATACCAGCACCCAAAACAATTAAATTGCGAAATGCAATCATTAATGTAAAAAATGAATATGATTTTTGTTTTAAGTGGTGTGTTTTATCTTCATTAGATTATAAAAAGCACATAAACACTACATTTCCAACGGCATCAATGAAAAAATTGGCCCGAGAAAGATTGACAACGCCATCATACTATCAGTGTAACATTAGGAAGGACGTCATATATTATGAAGGCGTTAGATTAGATTTCTCTGGAATAGAATTTCCAATAACAAACAAAGGAGTTAAACGATTCGAGCAAGCTAATATTGATATCAGCATTAATATTTATGAAATCGATAACAATGGAAAAAACGTTGTAGGACCCACAGTGAGGAGTCAACAAATTCGGACTCACCACATAAACATACTAGGCATTAATAGTGACAATATGTCAATGATGCATTATGCATTTAGATTATAACGTGCATGAGAAAGTTCTGCTATTCACAACACAGCAAATCACATAGTGCTGCATACTTTTGGGAAAATTGTTTACAATTCTATTTAACTACAAATACTATTCATGACACTAAGGAGTGTGGAAAAGTTTCTGCTTTGTATCCAGAACCTAAAAGCAAAACTGTTTTTAAAAGTTTTCCAAAAAAACTATCACCACCAGTGGGAATTTATGTAGACATCGAGGCTGTTCTGGAAAATTTTAGTAGAAATCTTAATGATCCAACAAAATCATCGACAACTATAGCACAGAGGCATATACCATGTGCAGCATCATTTTATGTTGTACATAAATACGAACCTCTTCTAAATGAGATGTGGACATATGAAGGTAAATATTATCGTACTCTAAAGGTAATAAACTCTTAAACATAACGATTTTGGTATTTCAGGAGAAAAATGCATCGAAAAATTTTACCAAGAGCTTCGGACTAAGACAGAAAAACTTTATGAGAAGTACTGGAAATCTTGTAAAAAATCCATTTACAAGTTCATTTTTACATTTGGGATGAGGACTCTCAGGAACACGACAATTGCTATGCCTGCGAGGAACCAATTGTGGATGATGTTCGTGAAAAATATTTCAACCAATTCTCAGGAAAGTATGTTGGACCTATTCATTAGGTGTGTAAGGAAACATTTAGATTAAGCGATCCCTTTTTCCCGGTAGTGTTTCAAAACTTGTCTCGTTATGATATACATTTATTTGTAACATCCATAAAAGATGATATGCCTATTCCTTGCAATAAAGAGTTATATATTGCGTTAACTCAAACATCTAAAGTAGGACCACTTTATCAAAATCAATACAAAATTAGATATCTGGATTCAAATAGATTTTTAAACTCAAGCTTAGAAAAACTAGCTAGTTATATGGATAGATCCAATTTTAAAAATTTTAAAAATATCAAGATGAAAAATTTGATATTTATTTATTTATTAATTAACAATTATCTGCTAATAATGCCATATAAATTAGGAAGAGAACAAAAGATAAAGTATAATAAATTTGAAACAAAAAATTAAAATTAAAATTAAAATTACAGGTTAGCAGAGTTCAGGTGGTTGTAAATGCTAAATGCTATATGTTTAAGGGTTAGTTCAGGGGATATGATATGGTAAAGGGTATTATAATTATAGCATAAAACCCAGAAAGGTTCATGCTGGGCATAGTTTGACCTAAATAAGGGTAATCTGATAGGTCTAAAAGAACGAGTAGAACGAGAGGGAACCGTAAAGTCAATCTGACTAAAGAGAGTTTGGGAGTCCACCATCCCGAGAAGAAGCTTGTGCACGAACATTACCCCATTGCATATTCTGCGATGGTGTAACGAAGGTAGGTCAATAAGTTTAAGCCTAAATCTGTAAGGTGGCAGGATTCTACTAGTTTCTGAACTGATTCGAAAATAGCTTGCTGCTCCCTATACTGTGGACTCCACACACAGGAACAATACTCCAATATCGGGCGCACTAACGAAATGTACAATTGTTTGGTCACATACGGGTCGTCAAACTCCTTGGACCAACGCTTGATGAATGCTAGAACACCCTTAGCTTTATTAGCTGTCGCAGCTATGTGGCTATTAAAACACAGTTTACGATCAAATAATACACCAAGATCATTTGAACTCGAAATTCGATCCAATACATGATTACCAAGAGAAAAAGATACAAAATGTGGAGCACGACGGTAGAATGTCATAAGCTTGCATTTCGAGAGGTTCAAAAATAGAAGATTTCTTGAGCACCACAATAACAATTCGTTTAGGTCCAGCTGAAGGTGTGTGTGCAAGTACCAGTCGGAGTAGGGCAGACAGATTTTAACGTCATCCGCATACATTAATGTATGTGAGAATGTTATAACTTGGGGTAGGTCGTTCACAAATAAAATGAAGAGGAGCGGACCCAAATGACTACGTTGTGGCACACTAGATGTAACATTAACGATCTCTGATAAAACATTAGTAAATAACACCCGTTGTGTACGATTAGAAAGATACGACGAAATCCAACTTAGAAGATTACTAGGGAAACCTAATAAGGACAGCTTCTGAATTAATAGAGTATGGTTAACCGAATCAAATACCTTACTAAAATCCGTAAAAATAACATCAGTTTGCAAACCGCTCTGAAATCCACGGTTGATTATGGAGGAAAACTCGAGCAGATTGGTGGTTGTTGACCGATGTTTAAAAAAACCATGTTGTGAAGGAGATATCAAGCTAGAACAAAGATGTTGCAATTGCCGGGTATCCAGGAACTCAAGGAGCTTGGGAATGCCAGAGAGCTTTGCAATGCCTCGGTAATTTTCTATGTTGGATCTGGAGCCCTTCTTGTGAAGCGGAATTATGTACGACTCATTCCAAATTACGGGGAGACAAGACTGTTCCAAGGATAGATTGAAAAGAAAGGTTAAGGGTTGGCATAAGGACTGAGTACAATGTCTTAAAATGCAACTAGGCACTTTATCAGGCCCCGCAGAAAATGAAATCTTCAAAGACATTAAGCCATCAAGCACAACGCTTTCCTCAAAATATGGTTGAAAAATGCTATTAGAGTGAGGCAAATGGTAGGGATACGGAGTGGATGCGTTATAAATATGAAAGGAGTAAGACGACTGGAAAAAGGTTGCAAATAAGTTTGCAATGCCAGCAGCAGAAGATTCAGAATTGTTTAGATAATGAAGGGGCGGAGGAAATGCATTGGACTTACGTTTAGAATTGACAAAAGAAAAGAATTTTTTAGGGTCATTGCGGAAGTTTCTACTACAAGAAGAGAGGTAAAGATTGTAGCACAGACTATTAGTTGTTAGGAATTGAGAGCGGGCGGAAGAATATTGTACGAAGACAAGCAAGGAGCCAGTTTTCTGGTACTTTTTGAAAAGTCTGGATTTCCTATTCTTTAAGTATGACAAATTCCTGGAGAACCAGGGAGGCTTGGATGACAATGGTACAGTAATCTCCGGAACATAAGTATTAAGGGCAGAGTTAAAAATGTTATAGAATGAGTTGACTGTTACATCAATATTCGGTAAGGAAAGAAGAGTGGACCAATCGACATTCGAGAGGTGAATGTTTAAATTGTCGAAATCAGTTTTGCGAAAACACTTGATCCGGTGAGGAGTCGAGGTAATGTTAACACAACTAGAACTGGTACACTCTAAAGTTATAGATAGCGTAGGATGGTATAGGTCTTCAGGAAGTGATAGTGGGGAGACTCTGGCAACTGTACCTAAAAAAGCATCCATAACGAAAATAAGGTCGAGGAGTCTGTTCCTATCGTTTTTAATAGAATTAATTTGGGCAAGGGAAACATCCGTTAGCTCATTGATAAATTCGTTATGAGTACTAGGAAGCAATTGGTTAGCGTCGTCGCAGGACAGCCAAGAAAGAAGAGGTAAATTGAAGTCACCCATGACCACAACCTGATCAGCACAACCTAACGAAGACACAACAGAATGGATAGCAGAAAGGTGCTTTGAGTAGACTTCAGCATCAGAATTAGGAGGAATAAATGAGCAGGTTAGATAGATAAAAGCTATGCCAAAACGAACTTTGACTGCAATGAACTCAATCCCATGGATATTGTTGATAACTCCGATGAGAAGTCAGTTTTAACTGCAATCAGAACTCCACCGCATATGATTCACGATCCATTCGATAAATGATGAAATTGTGACCAAACATTTCATGATCATGAACAGTGGAGTTGAGCCATGTTTCGGAAAAACCGATAGCATCGAAATCGTAAGAGGCACTATTCGAATGTAGTTGGCGCAATTTGCCTAAAAGACTACGTACATTCTGATAGTGAACGGAAAAATAGTTAATTAGTTTTTTGAAATGACAGGGCAGGTAACATAAGGACTCTGATTAGAATTAGAATTGGCAGGGCCGGTAACATTAAGACTTTGATTAACATTAAGACTTTGATTCGAAGCTTTACGCACGAACTCATGCATAATTGTATGCTCTGGCCAAATAGAAGGGTCAAGCGATCTATCACGGTAAGAGTCAGGGACAAAAATTTTAAATGAGGAAATATTACGCTTATGATTAAAAGAAAACTTGGTCACAATAATATCCTCAAGGGGAGCGCTAAGTTTTGAACACAGATGATGCTTAACATCCTCCGTAGTGGCCTCAGGATTGAGTCGGGAAACAAAGATTGCTTTCCGAGGAACCACTCCCCTAATTTCAAGACCCGAGCGAGAGCCAGAAGGTGTAGCCATACCCCGAATAGGTCTCGGTGTGGGGGCAGTAGCGGTGCTGATAAGGTTAGGCGGCACGATTGGCATAGTGCTGGTTGAGGCGATAGCGATGGATGCCAAGTTTGAAGGGGCATCAACAGCCATCATGATAGCCGCGTCAGCATCAACAGGTGGGGGCCTAGAGGCGACAGGCATGGGTGCAGGAGTGGCAGATGCAACGGCACCATTGGCTACAGGCACCATAGCACCAGTTACAGGTTCCATACCAGGAACAGGCGGTGACCGAGCACGAGGTGCGGGTGGTACGACCGGCCTGGGCGCAGTGGCAGATGCAATGGCACCATTGGCTCCAGGTTCCATACCAGGAACAGGCGGTGACCGAGCACGAGGTGCGGGTGGTACGACCGGCCTGGGCGCAGTGGCAGATGCAATGGCACTATTGGCTCCAGGTTCCATACCAGGAACAGGCGGTGACCGAGCAAGAGGTACAGGTGGTTCAGGGGCTGCAAGAGAAAAATCATTATTAGTATTGGGTAAATAATTATTACCCTTCTTCCTCTTCGGAGACTCAGTCAAAATTTTAAGTGTTTTAAAGTGAGACTCCGTCAAACGAAACTTATCTTGCAGCATTCGGAATCCAGCGTTTAGGGCAGCGAATTCTAGATGCGTCTGTCTCATAAAGACACGCATGTCGCTTTCGATAGCCCTGCAGTCCCAACAGGTCCAGTTGAGGCCGCAGCGAGTCTTAATCAGATCGACAACGTGACCACCGATATGACTAAAACCCGCGCAGCTAACGTGAGCCGTGTTGTCACACAACCAGCCGTAGACATACGTTTGCCGTGTAGAGACCGAACGGCCACAGTTCTTAGCACAGCAAGAACTCATACTTTTTTGAGTTGAAAAGAAAATGGAAAGGTAAAATATAAAGTCGGTGTGGGGCAGAGATAGTGACTTTAGCTTGTGTTAACAATTGCGCGCGCAAGCACGAATAAAAACAAAAACAGTCACAACAACGGCAAGTGAACGGAGAGACACAGAGAGACGATAGAAACACAGAGAGACAAGCACAAAGCGGCGGGTAACGCAGTGCGTGTGTGTTGGAACTGAAAACAGATAAGCTGAGGGTAGATAAAAAAGAGAGCGGTACAGAGAGAGCAAGCGCACCACACTAGAATAGGCAACAACAAAACTGTTGCGATTAAGAAAGTGCAGAGAAGTTAAGAATGCACAGTAGGAATTGAAAATTGAAAATAAATACACAAAAGTAACAAAATTTGAGAAAAGTATACAAATAACACCGAGAAACACAGAATTCGGCAGGCCCGGTATATGTATGTATGTTAATATGTATGAAAATAAGCTGAAGATAGACGAAATAGACGTATAAAATTAGACAGCGGCTCAGAGAGAGTGTACAATGCATATAGCAACAACAAATCAGCTGAGCATAAGAACGAGTGGGGCTAGATGGAATGCACAAAAGTTGGACCCACTGCACCTGCAATTGCAATTGGAAATTAACCGCACAAAAACACGATAAAAGAATGAACACAGATAGTAATTTAGTTGCACGATCAGTTTAAAACATAGTAGGCAATAATACAACACATTTACTTTCCTTAGAGCACAAAAATAAAATTTTTTAGGCGGAGCGAAGTAAAGAAACGACTGTCTGCTACGATAGTTTATATCGATGATGATGCTACGACGAAAAGGAGTATTTCCTTATGATTATTTAGATAGTTTTGAAAAATTTAAGGAACCTCAGCTTCCTTCGAGAGAACATTTTTTTAATTCTCTAAATGAGGAGGAATGCAGTGTTGAGAATTATAACTTTGCTCAGAAGGTTTGGAGAACGTTTAATTGTAACAGTATTAAAGATTACCTAAAATTATATTTGGAAAGCGATGTTCTAATTCTTGCTGATGTATTTGAAAATTTTAGGGATCTTTGCTCAGGTGTATATAGATTAGACCCTATAAATTACGTAACTGCTTCTTCAGTTTCATAGGATACAATGCTTAAATACACGAAGGTAGAATTGGAACTTATAAGTGATCCTACCTAGCGTATATTGACGCCAACAATTTATATGGTTGGGCTATGAGTCAGCCACTACCATATTCTAATTTTACATTTTTAACTAACGAGGAAATTTTTTCATTCAACGCTACGAATATATCGGCGTGCGTTGATGTAGGATACATCTTAGAAGTCGATCAAAAATATCCTAATAAAATTCATAATAAACATAATAGTTTACCATTCTGCCCCGAAAATAAAATTCCACCTGGAGGAAAGCAGGCAAAACTAATAGCTGATTTATCGGATAAAAAAATTATATAATACATCTAAAACAACTGCAGTTATGTATAGATCAGGGTATGATTTTAGAAAGAATATCTCGAATATTATCTTTTAAGCAGTCCAGTTGGCTAGAGCCTTATATTGACCTAAATACATCACGTAGAAAAAAAGCAAAGAATGAGTTCGAAATAAACTTTTTTAAATTAATGGTTAATGCGGTATATGGAAAAACGATGGAAAATGTAGAAAAGCGTCGGGAGGTTGCTTTAGTAAAACATTATCAGTCAAGACAGAACTCAGCAGGGTTTAGACAACGAATAGCTAGACATAATTTCCACAGTGTTGAAATCTTTGCAGGTAATTTAGCTTCCATTGAGGAAACAAAAACTCAAATTTTTTATGATAAGCCCATATACATAGGAGTTAGTGTATTAGAACTGTCAAAATGGTTAATGTATAACTATTTCTATCATTTTCATTCTATAAAATGTCCATCATCAAAAATACTCTATATGGATACAGATTCATTTATTATCTTATCAGAAGAAGATTTTTATAATTTCATTAAAAACAATCATAGTCGCTTTGATACATTAAATTATCAAGACTCAAACAGATTTGGTAAAAGTTGCGCAAATAACAAAGAACTAGGTTTAATGAAAGATGAGAATGCAGGTCGAATAATGACCTCGTTTGGTTTAAAAGCGAAAGCATACTTCTATTAAGTAGCAAAAGATGATAGTACTGACTATAACATAAGCGAGGGGGAACGTTGTGAGCCGCGGCAAAGGCTCACATTCATTTGTTTACTCATATGACAAAAAAACGTAACGGGTTCTATGCAACGGTAAATCAGAATTTTCCTTTCATCGTGAAATTCGCTAAATGTGTGGTCTATTTTTGGCTCATCTGATTAGGTTTGACAGCTTTGAGTTCACTTTTTGATTGACTGCGTGATTGAAATTATATAATTTCTTTGGTCTACTTAAATTTGAAGTAATTACTACCATTTTTTTTTAATATGGGTCGGGGAAAATTTTGAACCGATTTTGAAAAAAGTCAAGTTAAAGGCTATATTGAATCTGGCCTAAAACATAACGAAATAGCAAAGAAGATTGGTCGAAGCCAAAACGTGGTAAGCAATTATCTTCGTAATGAAGCCGATTACGGGAAAAAAATGAAAGGAGGAAAAAATATGCTACAACGGCATCAGAGAGGCGACTAATCCATATATCAAATCCATATATTTAGTTACAGGATATAGTAAATCTATTGATCTATTTTACTTAAATATTGCTATGATTATTTTAAAATAAACGAGGGGGAACGCTGTGTACCTTATACCCGGTACTCAGTCAGTATACACATACAGTGGCTGACAGCCAAAATGATGCAGTGGCAAATAAAAAGTTTAAGGTGCTACAGATTTTAAACTAGATGAAAAACAAAAAATGTTTAAACGCCAATTTGTTGTATGTTTTATCACATTTAAGGATAAAAAAAAGGAACTTTATTAGCTGATTAAATATTGCTCAGTCTTAAAAATAAAATAAAAACTTAAAATATATCTTAAATACAAGTCATAGCTTAAAAGATGCAGCCACAAACCAGTTTAATATTAGTCTAATTAAAGGTTAAACAGGTATTTTAATACTTAGTATGTAATCCCTTAACCTTTATTACGGTTTTTAACCTACTATTCATGGAAGAGACCAGCTTCCGAGTGGTTTCCGGGCTTATTTTGCTCCATTCCACCAGCAGAGCTTTTTTAAGGTAATTTTTGCTAGAAATCCTGCGATTCTGGGTGTTTTTCTCCAGCGCAGCCCACAAATTTTGAATAACATTTAAGTATGGAGACTGGGCCGGGGGAATCATCAAGTGGGGGCTGTTCCAGATAAGCCAGGACTGTACTACTCCGGACGAATGTTTCGGGTCATTATCCTGGTAGAACCGGAAATCACGCCGGATTCCTAGCTTCTGGAAGCTTTGGTGCTAGTTATTGGCCCCAAAACTTACCCAACAGGTGAAGAACAAAATGCGGAAGGAGTGCAGTGTGGGAACTGTGCGCCGGGTTCTGCGCAACCATGACTTCAATGCCCGAGTACCCCGAAAGAAACCCTTTATAAGCCTCAAAAACAAAGGGACAAGGTTGGCGATCGCAAAAACCAACTTTTACAAGGATTTGGTGTTCTGGAATACCGTAATTTGTGCACACGAGATCCAACTCAACCTTTTTGGGTCCGACGGAAGGAATTCTGTGTGGCGACAGCCCAATACTGAGCTGGATCCCAAACTTGTAAAAGCGACAGTCAAGCACGGCGAAGGAAGTGTCATGGTATGGGTATGTACAATCCGCAGCCGGCGTCTGAAACTTGGCGTTTATTGACTCTACGATGGATAAGCTCACGTACTTTAATGTTCTCAAAGAAAATTTGCACCAAAGCTCCGAGAAACTAGGAATCCGACTTGATTTCCGGTTCTGCCAGGATAATGACCCGAAACATTCGTCCGGAGTAGTACAGTCCTGGCTTATCTGGAACAGCCCCCACTTGATGATTCCCCCGGCCCAGTCTCCATACTTAAATGTTATTCAAAATTTGTGGGCTGCGCTGGAGAAAAACACCCAGAATCGCAGGATTTCTAGCAAAAATTACCTTAAAAAAGCTCTGCTGGTGGAATGGAGCAAAATAAGCCCGGAAACCACTCGGAAGCTGGTCTCTTCCATGAATAGTAGGTTAAAAACCGTAATAAAGGTTAAGGGATTACATACTAAGTATTAAAATACCTGTTTAACCTTTAATTAGACTAATATTAAACTGGTTTGTGGCTGCATCTTTTAAGCTATGACTTGTATTTAAGATATATTTGCCCATATACATAAGTTTTTATTTTATTTTTAAGACTGAGCAATATTTAATCAGCTAATAAAGTTCCTTTTTTTTATCCTTAAATGTGATAAAACATACAACAAATTGGCGTTTAAACATTTTTTGTTTTTCATCTAGTTTAAAATCTGTAGCACCTTAAACTTTTTATTTGCCACTGCATCATTTTGGCTGTGAGCCACTGTACATACATACATATATGAGCTTACGATTTATGCAATTTATTATATGTTCGCAAAAGGGACGAATTAAATTTTGGGCAAAAATTAATATTTCAAAAAATGAAGTCAAATCATTATATACATATATATACATGTTTCCAATTTTGTTTGCATATGCTTTTTATATCTGCTTCTAAATTTCTTCTAAATTTCATGTATAACTGAATATTTGAGACGTACAAGTGTTTGCGACAGAGAGAGGGAATGAGTCAGCGCTTGGCAGGCGTTGCGTAGCCACTGAAATTTAATTTGTTTCTTCTGGCCATAATCTTAATCCGACCTGATCCATATTCGGCAATCTGGTAGATATGGTAATTTTCCATGATTCTGCGTTTTTGGTTTTCATTTATCTTAAAAATTGTGTATTCCACAGAATTTCGTTCTTTGTTGGGGCGGAAAGGGGCGTGGCAAAATTTTTAAATACACTTGTGCTGGTTTGATATCACAGGAGCTTGGATAGAAAGTTTGGTTGTTCTAGCTCTTATAGTCTCTGAGATCTAGGCGCTCATTTAAACGAATAAGCAAAGCAGATGGGGTCGCGTGTGAGGGAGAGCGATAGGGAATGATGACTTTCGAAATGGTTTTCTTCATTTTAGCTATAATAATGATCCGATCTGATCCAGATTCAACACTCTGATAGAAATGGTCATTCTCTATGATTCTGCGTATTTAGTTTTCTTGTATCTTCAAAATTGTGTGTGCCACAGACTTTCGTCCTTTGTGGGGGCGGAAGGGGGCGGGGCGAAATTTTGAAAAGCATTTGGAGTAGTGTGATCATACAGGAGACTGGATACAAAACTTGGTTGCTCTAGCTTTAATAGCCTCGGAGATATAGGAGCAAATGAAGACGGACGGACGGACGGACGGACAGACGGACAGACGAGTGGACGGACGGACAGACAGACATGGCTATATCGACTCGACTATTGATGCTGATCAAGAATATATCTACTTTATGGGGTCGGAAACGCTTCGTTCTGGGCGTTACACACAACCGTTATCCCCACAAATCTAATATACCCCAGTAGCTGTTATATAGGCATCCAACTATAAGACAGTGTTAGGAATACAAAAAACAGACAAAGAAAAAGAAAGTGAAAAACGACTCTAGAACATTGAGGCCCTTACAGGAAATACATTAAAAAATCTACCTCTAAACTATTACCAGATTTATTTCAAAGGGATGAAACACCTGCTTGAGGGTTGTTTGAATCGCCACATGAAACCAATCGAGCAAACCGGTCCATCATAAATGTGAGGGAGGAGAGAGTATAAGTGAGAGGTAAAATAAATAAAAGGGAGGAGAGAGAGTGTAAGTGAGAGGATCGAGATCTATTTGGGAGTCTAATTAGACACGAGAGAAAGATGACTGGGATTAAAGTTAGTTCAAATTTTCGCCGATAGGGGGCGCCACCCAAGTAGTAATGAAATGGGGTGCCGGCGTCTTTTACTATTTGATTATCCTGTCTATATATGTTTCACTCTTAATGTGTACCCAAACCTCTTTACGGATATTTTTTCTTAAAAAATTTATTTTCATAGTACAATGTAAATAAAATATCCTATGTATTTTAACATGATCATACAGCCCCCTCTATGTTAGGGCATCGACGATCTCATCAACAGATGGCGCCCCCTATCGGCGAAAATGTGAACTAACTTTAATCCCAGTCATCTTTCTCTCGTGTCTAATTAGATTCCCAAATAGATCTCGATCCTCTCACTTACACTCTTACACACTTACACACTCTCCTCCCATTTATTTATTTTACCTCTCACTTATACTCTGTCCTCCCTCACATTTATGATGGACCGGTTTGCTCGATAAAATAAAAATAATCGATAAAAAATAAAATTATTTATTTTGTGTATTTTGTGTACGCCTTGAAAAAAGTGTTTGTACAAGTTTGTGTTTTAAAATCAACTTAACGATTTGTTGCTTCTGTTCTGATTCCCCATGAGCTGGGAATATAGAGATCCAAATATTGCCTGCGATAGTGACGATAGCGAAGAGTTAGGATATCACCCCCAAGTTCCGACGCATAATCAGATAGAGATGGATGCCAACCAAGTAAAAGAATTAGTAGGAGGCGTAGAGAACCGTTTAAAAAGAGCGTTTGATCAACAAATCCAAATTTTAAAAGATCAAGTTAGTGCTTCAAAGTTAGAGGCCCCTGAGGTAGAGGTTTATAAAAGAGCGACCATCGACCCCAATATAAAATGTGAAGTGAAATTAGATATCGTGAAATCCATGCCAATGTTTGATGGCAATCACGAGGATTATGTGTCTTGGCGACAAGCAGCCATAGATTCATACGAAGTTTTCAAGAAATACAAAGGTAGTCACGCACATTATGAAGCCGTAGCCATTTTAAAAAATAAAATCTGCGGAACAGCGCGAGCACTGCTTACGTCACACAACACGGTGCTCAATTTTGACGCAATCATAGCCAGGCTGGATTGCACGTACGCAGACAAAACATCCCTACGGGTGCTGCGACAGAACTTTGAACTGGGTAGGCAGGGTGAAACCGACCTGATGGAATATTATGACGAGGTCGAGAGGAGACTCACACTCGTCACCAACAAGGTGGTCATGACCCACAATGAACAGGCAGCAGTCATTTTCAATGAGGAAATAAGGAACGATGCCTTGCACGCCTTTATAGCGGGACTCAAGAGGCCACTGAAAATTTTGGTTCTCCCGGCACAGCCCAAGGATTTGCCATCTGCCTTAGCGCTAGCACGCGAGGCTGAGAATAGCATCGAAAGAAGCGCATTTGCGACAACGTACGCAAAAGTATTTGAAGACAAAAACCAATCAAGCGACGGTAACAGGTAGAGTAACCGCCCTCAGGCTAGACAGGGATGGAACCAAGAAAGAAATCCGTATTTCGTAGGAAGACAAAACCAGACCAGGCCGCAACACGGCAACGCGTGGCCCAAGTCCGACAAAGAATTCCCAATACAAAGCCAGGTGCAGCCTATGGACGTTGATCCATCGACGTCTAGGTTTAGGCAGCAGACCAATTGGGGGAAGCCTCAAGATGACGTCAAACAGTACGAAGCTCTGAAAAGGCGAAACACGTCAGAACGTGTATCTGGGCAAAGGCGTCAGCGAATAAATCACACTGCCCAACAAGCCTCTAACCGAGTGCAGCAGGAATATGCAAATGCAGCCGAAGCTGCAGTGGCCGAGATCGAAGAAGAAAGCGACTCGACCGGCGGCAACGATCTTTTGAATTTTTTAGGGAGCGCTCCCAATTGCCGTTCGTCGAGCGACAGTTGGCTGGCAGACCACTAAAGATACTAATCGACACCGGTGCGGCAAAAAATTACGTTAAGCCCGTAAAGGAGCTGAAAAACGTAACCCCTGTCGACACCCTCCAGTGAAATAAAAAGCAAATGCCTAATGCGCATCCTTGGGCTAAACGCCCCATTCTTTTTGTTAGACATACTAAGTACATTTGACGCCATTATAGGTTCCGATTTGCTAACGCAAGCGGGAGCGGCATTAAATCTGAGAAACAGCACAATCAAATACGGAAACGTAACTGAACAGCTTAGGTTCCACGACTGTGACAATGTAAATTTCACCAAAGTCGATGACCTGGTGGTTCCAAGTTCGGTCAAAGCCGAATTTAAAAAGATGATACTGAAGAAAATTAAAGCCTTTTCGACCTCTAACGAGGCCCTTCCATTTAACACCTCAGTCATCGCCACCATCCGAACGGAGAAGGACGAACCAGTCTACTCCAAATTATACCCCTATCCTATGGGAGCAGCTGACTTTGTGAACAAAGAAATCAAAGAACTGCTGAAGGACGGTATAATCAGGCCTTCGGGGTCGCCATACAACAGCCCAATATGGGTTGTAGACAAAAAGGAATCTGACGACGATGGAAACAGAAAAAAGCGGCTGGTAATCGACTTCAGTTAACTGAATGAGCGAACCATCGCCGATCGATACCCCATACCAAGCATACCCATGATCCTAGCGAATTTGGGAAAGGCGAAATTTTTTACTACCCTGGACTTAAAATCGGGGTACCACCAGATATACTTGACCGAAAAAGATCGCGAAAAAACCTCGTTCTCAATAAACGGAGGAAAATACGAGTTCTGCCGCCTACCTTTTGGACTTAAAAATGCGGGAAGCATTTTCCAAAGGGCAATTGACGATGCGCTACGAGAACAGATCGGGAAAACGTGTTACGTGTACGTGGACGATGTAATCATTTTTTCCGAAAACGAAAATGACCACATCGATACGGTGCTCAAATGCTTGTGCGAAGCAAACATGAGAGTGGCCAAAGAAAAGACCAAATTTTTTAAAGAAAGTGTAGAATTCTTAGGTTTCATAGTCACCAGGGGCGGAGCAAAGACCGACCCAGAAAAAGTAAAAGCAATAAAAGAATACACCGAGCCAAAAACCCTCTTCAGCCTCAGGTCCTTCCTTGGCCTTGCAAGTTTTGTGAAAGACTTCGCGGCAATCGCACGACCACTAACCACCATACTCAAGGGAGAAAATGGTACGGTCAGTAAACACATGTCAAAGAAAGTTGTCATACTCACATACCCAGACTTTAAACTACCATTTGATTTAACCACCGATGCTTCGGCAAGCGGCATTGGGGCGGTCCTGTCACAAAATGGCAGACCAATCACCATGATATCGCGCACACTAAAAGATTGCGAACTTAATTACGCTACAAACGAGAGGGAGTTGTTAGCCATAGTTTGGGCTTTAGGGAAACTGCAGAACTACTTGTATGGCACTAAGGAAATAAGGATCTTTACCGACCACCAACCATTGTCCTTCACGGTGTCTGATAGAAACACCAATGCAAAAATCAAACGGTGGAAAGCCTTTATAGAAGAGCACAATGCAAAAGTGTTCTACAAACCAGGGAAAGAGAACTTCGTGGCCGATGCCTTGTCCCGACAGAATATAAATAACCTGATTGACGAACCTCAATCAGACGTTGCCACTGTGCACAGCGAACTCTCGCTGTCCTACACAGTGGAGACCACCGACAAACCCCTGAACTGCTTCAGAAATCAAATAATTCTGGAAGAAGCAGGTCAACCCCTACAGCGGAATTTTATTATTTTTGGCAGCAAAACTCGCCACATAATTCATTTCAACAAAAAAGATTCCCTATTCGAGTCCGTAAAGGAGGTGGTTAATTCCAACGTCGTGAACGCAATACACTGCGATCTTCCGACCTTAGCCACTCTTCAACACGCCCTAGTGATGGAGTTTCCGGCAACCAAATTCTGGCATTGCAAAAACTTCGTGAATGACATCACGGACTCAAGCGAACAAGTTGAAATAATTACAGCCGAACACAATCGCGCCCACAGGGCTGCCCAAGAGAACGTGAAACAGGTTCTTCGGGATTACTATTTCCCAAGAATGACCAAAATTGCAAATGAAGTGGTCATAAACTGCAAAGTTTATACCAGAGCGAAATATGACAGACATCCCAAAAGACAAGAATTGGGAGTTACACCAATTCCGTCATACGCGGGAGAAATGCTGCATATCGACATTTTCTCCACAGACAAGAAATTATTTTTGACTTGTATTGACAAGTTCTCAAAATTCGCAATCGTACAGCCCATATCTTCTAGGGTCATAGTAGAAGTATGAGCCCCAATCATACAGTTGGTAAGCTTTTACCCAAACACCAAAACCATATATTGCGACAACGAACCCTTTTTTCAATTCGGAGACAATTACCTCCTTGCTGAAAAATCAGTATGGCATCGATGTGGTCAACGCCCCACCTCTGCATAGTAGCTCCAACGGCCAGGTGGAAAGATTCCACAGCACCTTGGCAGAGATCGCAAGGTGTATCAGAATCAGCAAAAAAAAATCAATGACACCGTAGAGTTAATCATGCGGTCCACAGTAGAGTATAACAGAACACTCGGTCATAGACCAGAGGCCTATAGAGGCGATTTTCGCGAACAACGACGAACTTAAACTGGCGATTAAAGCAAACATCGACAAGGCACAGAACACCAGTCTAAGCCGGAATAACCCCTCAAGACAGAACAGAGTATTCGAAGTGGGCGAAAAAGTATTTCCAAAAAACAACAAGAGGTTAGGGAACAAACTAACTCCACTGTACGCAGAAGAACGCGTACAAGCAGACCTAGGAACGTCTGTTCTCATTAGGGGGAGGGTGGTCCACAAGGACAACTTAAGATAATCGAAAAACCATAACAGCAACCATTGCAGATCTAGCCGTCCTATACCCGAACGTTGCTCTGAATAATCCTCATACTCCTCCCCACGACAAATACGCGAGTCACCGATCTTCCCCACGCAAACTATATTCCCATACTGGATGGGAGCGTGATGGTATGGGAACAGCGTAATTACGTGAATCTGTCCGAATTCATAAACATTCTAGACGATACCACTAAAATGTCCGAGTTATTTCCCCATTCGCACATGCGAGAATTATTAAAAGTAGATATAGAACGCGCCCGAAACTTATGGTCAACTTTTACAATACAGGATGGCTAGAAGCCTAAACTTTTTAGGAACAATACTTCAGTAGTGGCAGGTACCCCGGACGCGTCGAACTTCGAAAGGAATTAAAATAACCGAAGCCCAGCTCATAGGATCAAAAAACAGACTTATTATTAATTAATTCAGAAACAAATTAATTTGCTAACGAGCACAGTCAACAAAATACTCAAAGAGAAAAAAGGTAACCTAGTAGACACAAAACTTCGGTATGAAACACTTCTGGCAAGAAACAGGATGCTAATCTCAGAAATTCAGAACCTCATTCTCACCATCACTCTCGCGAAGCCTAATATAATAAATCCTATAATTCTTGACCATAATGATTTGAAGTCCATTTTCATCGAACAGTTCACAGAGGTCCACATAGTTAGCTTAATGGAGGTATCCAACATTGAAGTTTTCCAATACAGTAACATTATCCATATTTTAATCGATTGTCCTAGAGTTAAGACTATTTGTAAGAAGGTCCTAATTTTTCCCGTGGCGCAAAACAACACCGTTCTACAAATGAATGACAGCATCGTAGCAGAATGCAACGACGGGGTACTGGTCATCACCGAATGCGCCACAACGAACTCCGCAACATTCTGCAAGAGGGCAGCGCACGATTCGTGTGTGCGCGTCCACCTGGACTCCATCACACGGGTGGATGAGGGAATAATCATCATCAACGGACAGCCGGCAATGATCAATATAGATGACGGGCCATGATGACAACAAAATAGGCCCTCCCTGTCACCTACTTGAACCTCAAGAAAACTGTGAACAAGGTTCCCCTGCTAAACATAACGGCTACTACAACGAATGAATGAGCGTAACCTACAACCCATACAAGAGCTCAGAAACGACATGGCATCCGGTGGGTCCCCTAAGTCCTGGTTCGCTGCAGGAGTGGCGGTCAGCCTTATGTAGTAAACACAAAAGGTCATCGGGGAGATGCGTACCGCCGAGGACGGCGATAAATTAAGGGGGGAATAGTTAACAAGTAACATTCTCGGGCCACCCTAATATGTTTGGCACCACCCTAACAATCTCGGGTGACTCTATTATGTTTGTATCCGGTCTAACATTCTTGGGTCAACTTCTGCACTCAGAGCGCTGATGCAGCAAATGTCGCTTAAGTGGACTGCGCCCCAACACCATTGGCTACCAGCGATCGCCTGACTTTTGGATCTGTTGCATGGTCAGCACTTTTCGAATATGTGTGGCCGGCTATGTTTCTAGATATTAGTTTTTAGTTTTGTATGAACATTGATTCCGAGCACTTGGCTCCAATAAATACTACTCCGGCTTAAGCCGTTAAAATATCATTGATTTACTGTGCCGAGCCACAAGGCCAGTAAAAAGGAAGGTAGTGTAGTATACCTACCCTGCCAGTAATATAAATCAAAGGGTATAACAGTAAATACATACATTGTGACACTCTGTCATAATAATCACAAATATACAAATACCTAAAAGACCAGCGCATATGTCATACGATCCTATATACATTCCGATCGTAGCACGTGGGAAACGCTGAGCATGCATTTTGACCAAAAGACCACACTTAAACATATGAACACACCAGCGCATATGTCATACGATCCACCACTTATATACATTCCGATCGTAGCGCGTGGGAACGCTGAGCATGCACTTTGCAGCTCAAGTGGTCAAGATATATATGTACACTAATATACTTACACATAAATATAAGACATAGATATAAGCATTGCATGTTTTCGGGTTAGCTGAACCCAGAACGAATATGTAAGATTCATTCCTAATAAAGTAACATAACGGAGCAGACGCTCAAAAGCAATTCATCCACCTTTAATTAATCTTATTTCATGGCGACCGTGACAAGTTCACGAAGCTATAATGCTATAATTGCATTATAAAAAAAAAAAAAACACAAATCAAGTTTAAATAATTAATAAAACAACAAAAGTGCTGTGATTCCACTGCAAAACAACAAAAACAAACAAATAACAATAAACCACAAAATGTAACAGAAGTTAAAAAAAAAAAATATTAAACAAAAAACAACCAAATACAACACGCATATACACAACAAACGCCCACAAACACATGTGTAGCCTGTGCGATGACCAGCGCCGGCACTGCTTAACGCACTCCAGCCCTTATGAGTGACGACAAAATAGATTCTGCTCCTATTTAGCAAAGGGAAGCACTTTCCCTTCAAGAGTACATGAAAGTGTATCCAAACGATGGACCACGCCCACTCACAATAGCTGAGTACCGGGCACGGCAGGAAAACAAATCCCAAGAAACTCCGAAGACAAAACGTGGAGGACAAGTGAGGAAGCTGCTTCAACAAAAACGCCTGCAACAAGATTTGCTGGCGGCAGCGACTACACCAGAAGACCGACAGCGCTACATAGAGCGCATCAACGAGTTAAAAGCAGAATTAAAACTTCGCAGCCGAGCGAAGCCACGCAAGGGGGCCGCAAATATGCGTAAGCCTTAACTTGCCATAGTTTTAATTTCTACATGCGAATTGAAGCACGTCAGTGCAAGTCGCAAAATACTAAAACCTGTTAGGCTTTCTTTACTAACATATGTGGTTGGAGAATTTTTTTTTTTATATAAACATGAAATGTAATTTGAATTGTGAGCCAACCACATAAACTAAATAACTAACTTTTCCACGTCTCTGGCGCTGAGTATTTATATTCAGCTGCGTTTAGAATCTTTGAGTAATTGATAAATCTTGCAATAAGTTCATTGCAATGAAATAGAGGAATATATATTTTTTTTATTAAATGACTTAAATATATTAAATGACAGCTAAAACCAAGATTTTAAAAATAAAATTCAATATTCTTTCATGCAGGATTAGATCAAAAAAAATTTTCTTTTCATTGAATATATATAGACAATTAAAACTACATAATGGGGTGGTTTAGTGACTCCAGTGAGGCAAAAGATAACACTGCTAACGTTGTAAACAACGTCAAGATAATTGATCATACGGATGACATAAACGCATTGTGGCTCCTGTTATTAATTATCACGATAGTATTAGTTTTGCAATTTCTGCTTACACTCTATGTTAAGAAAAGATACATGAGTAGGGCAAGGCACCTCGCGAAACATATAGACGCATTCCGTTACAAATTCCATAAATCTTACAAATGCATTAATAAGGATGCAGTTATTATAGCAGAGACTCTGAAAAATCATATAGAAATTTTAGCAAAGGAATATAATAATATAGTTACCTTAGTAAATCGTTTCGAAAACAAATTCACATCTGAGCACAAAAGTGAATGTTTGAGGGTAATAAAATCCCTAAACACAAGATTAGATATCATCTAGAATGAATATCAACCCATATGCCAGGAAAAATTTAATAAAAGAAGAAAACCTATATTTAGTATTTAGTGCTTAGTACGCTTACAAAAAGTAAGATAATTCCATTAAAAGAATGGAATGGAACGAAATCGCGAAACATATAGACGCATTCCGTTACAAATTCCATAAATCTTACAAATGCATTAATAAGGATGCAGTTATTATAGCAGAGACTCTGAAAAATCATATAGAAATTTTAGCAAAGGAATATAATAATATAGTTACCTTAGTAAATCGTTTCGAAAACAAATTCACATCTGAGCACAAAAGTGAATGTTTGAGGGTAATAAAATCCCTAAACACAAGATTAATTACTGTCAGCAATAGGCGACACATTCAGATAAAAGTGCCAGAAAATCTAAATCAATTGGCGGAGTTTGATCCCGTCCAATTAAAAGAATTTGACGAATCAACTCAGTCAAACGACGATCAATCTGATAGTGACATCGAAGCACTGGAAGAAAGCGATCCAATCGAAACGAAACTAGAAACGATAGCAATCTCTGAAATGGCACAAACAGTTGCAGAATTAATCAAGCTAGCCACATCTCTATTACCAGAGTTTGATGGTAAGCCGGAAAATCTGCAAAGTTTTCTAGATTCTCTGAATCTATTGGATACCTTAAAAGGCACACATGAGCTAACAGCCATAAACCTTATAAAAACAAAACTAAAAGGCCATGCGAGAAATCTAATAAGTAATGAGCAGACAATTGCTGCAATCATTACGCAACTGTCAAATGCAGTAAAAGGAGAATCGGTAGAAGTTCTATCTGCCAAGCTTCGCAATGTGCAACATAAAAACAAAACGGCTAACCAATACACCCAAGAGGTGGAAAAACTGGCAAAGGCCCTTGAAGGAGCCTATATCAGTGAAGGTCTAAGCCAATCACTTGCAAGCAAGTACAGCACTACAACAGCTGTAAAAGCTATGACCCAAAATTGTTCGATTGATAAGGTAAAACTTATCAAGCTGGCAGGCACATTCACAAATATGAATGATGCCATCTCCAAATTTATCAATAGTTGCACGGAGGAAACAGGTCAAAGTAACACTGTCCTGTATTATCGACGAGGTACAAATCACAATAATAGAGGAGGCCGAGGTTATAATCATGGCAGAAATTACAACCACAACAATTACAACCAAGGCGGTAATAACAACAACTACAACAATAGTTACAATAACCGTGGAGGAAGACGAGGCCAAAATCGAGGAAGAGGTCGAGGTACCTTCAACCGTTTCAATAATAACAATGTGAGGGTGGTGCAAAATGCGTCGGAAAACTCTCAGAACCCTTTAGGAAACAATCATTAAATGCTAAAGTTCATTCCACCAATTACAGTCTTAATATTTTTGTCACTTTTTATAATCATTCAACTGAAAATGAACTCACATTCCTAATAGATACTGGTGCAGATATATCACTTTTAAAAATAAATTCAGATAATTTCAAAATTCAAGAAGACAAAATTATAAAAATCCAAGGCATAGGCCAGGGTGTATTAAAATCTCGAGAAATAACTTCAATAGAACTTCAATCAACAAAATATATTATTCCACACAAATTTCATTTAGTAGACTCAGATTTTTCAATACCGTGTAATGGAATAATAGGCATTGATTTTATTAAAAAATTTAATTGCCAATTAGACTTCAAGCCAAGTGAAGACTGGTTTATAATTAGACCTCAAAACTTAAATTATCCTATTTATGTTCCAATAACATATAGTGCTGGCAACAATACAGTTCTTCTGCCAGCCAGATCCCAAGTAATTCGAAAAATAGACATTAATTCAGTAAACGACTATATATTTGTTCCAAATCAAGAAATACATAATGGAATTTATGTTGCAAATACAATAGCATCATCCCAACATGTATACTTCGCCTTCTAAACACAACTAATTTCGACCAATTGGTCAAAGTAAACAAAATCGAATACGAAAATTTAACAGATTACGATATTCATAACAATAATCCAAAAAATAGAAGCGAACAAGTACTTTCAAAATTAAAGAAATCTTTTCCAGAACAATTCAGAAGTCAACTTACAGAATTATGCACCAAGTATAGTGATGTGTTCGGGCTGGAAACCGAACCAATAACGACAAATAATTTTTATAAACAAACATTAAGACTTAAAGATGATGAACCCAGTTATATCAAAAACTACAGAAGCCCGCATAGCCAAGTTGAGGAAATCCAAAAACAAGTAGGGAAATTAATAAACGACAAAATCGTTGAACCGTCTGTATCCGAGTATAACAGGCCACTCTTGTTAGTTCCAAAAAAATCATTACCAAATTCGGAAGAAAAAAAATGACGATTAGTAATTGACTATCGCCAAATCAACAAAAAATTACTTTCAGATAAATTCCCGCTCCCCAGAATTGATGATATTCTAGACCAACTGGGCAGAGCTAAATACTTTTCATGCCTTGACTTAATGTCAGGTTTTCACCAAATTGAACTTGAAGAAAATTCTAGAAATATAACATATTTTTCTACGAGCAATGGCTCATATCGCTTCACGCGGTTACCTTTTGGTCTTAAAATAGCACCAAATTCATTTCAGAGAATGATGACAATAGCATTCTCGGGTTTAGAACCCTCTCAGGCATTCCTTTATATGGATGATTTAATGGTGATAGGATGTTCCGAAAAACACATGATTAAAAACTTAACTGATGTTTTTAATGTATGTAGGAAATATAATATAACCTAAAGTTGCATCCAGAAAAATGTTCATTTTTCATGCATGAAGTGACATTCTTAGGTCACAAATGCACTGACAAAGGAGTATTGCCAGATGACAAGAAATTTGACGTCATAAAAAAATATCCTGTCCCTCATGATGCGGACAGCGCGAGACGATTTGTAGCATTCTGCAATTATTATCGTCGATTTATAAAAAACTTCGCCGATTATTCACGGCACATAGCTAGATTATGTAAAAAGAATGTTCCTTTTGAATGGTTGTCAAGTGAATGCCAAAACGCATTCCAATACCTTAAAGAAAAGCTTATGCAACCCACATTATTACAATATCCTGATTTTCGCAAAGAATTTTGCATTATAACAGATGCTAGTAAACAAGCTTGCGGAGCGGTTCTAACTCAGAACCGTGACGGAATTCAACTCCCAATAGCTTATGCATCTCGTTCATTTACAAAAGGGGAAAGCAATAAGAGCACAACAGAACAAGAGTTAGCGGCAATTCATTGAGCAATTACCCATTTCAGACCATATATTTATGGCAAACACTTTACTGTTAAAACAGATCACAGACCATTAACATATCTTTTTTCTATGACTAATCCCAGTTCGAAATTAACTCGCATGCGGCTAGAGCTTGAAGAATACGACTTCACAGTAGAATACCTAAAGGGAAAAGATAATTTTGTAGCAGACGCACTTTCACGTATAACTATACAAGAACTCAAAGACATGCAACACAAAGTCCTAAAAATCACTACCAGGCGACAAAGTAGACAAAATAAAAACTGTTCAGTAGAAAAATATGAACTTCTGCCAACGCAAAGTCATAAAAATGTATCCAAGCCCAACGTACATGAAGTCATTACAAATGATGAAGTACGAAAAGTAGTGACCTTGCGCATAACAGAATCTAAATGTTTATTTAAACATGGAAATAAAATTATCGCAAGAATTGAAGTTAGCGATTTATATACCAATGGAATTCTCGACCTAGGTCAGTTCTTCCAAAGGCTCGAAAAAGAGGCCGGTATATTAAAACTAAACCAACTCAAAATGGCACCGAGCGAAAGGATCTTTGAATCAGTTTCAATAGATTCATTTAAAAATATGGGCAGTAAAATATTAAAATCTTTAAGAGTAGCGCTACTCCAGCCGGTGACCCAAATAACAGATGAAAAAGAGATACAACAAATATTGTCTACATACCATGACGACCCAATTCAAGGAGGCCACAGTGGCATAACCAGAACGCTAGCAAAAATAAAAAGACACTACTACTGGAAAAATATGACACGTCGTATAAAAGAGTACGTACGTAGATGTCAAAAATGCCAAATGTCTAAAACAAAGACACACACGAAAACTCCTTTGACTCTCACAGAAACACCCGTGAATGCTTTCGATATAGTAATAGTTGATACAGTTGGTCCGCTACCTAAATCAGAAAATGGAAATGAATACATAGTCACATTAATTTGTGACCTTACAAAATATTTAGTAGCCAGGCTATATTCGAAAATTTCATACTCAAGTTAGGTACAATGAAGACGTTCATCTCGGACATGGGAACAGAGTATAAAAACCAGATTTTAACTGATTTATGCAATTATATGAAGATCGAGAATCTCACCTCTACTGCATATCATCACCAAACATTAGGGACAATAGAACGAAGTCATCGAACATTTAATGAATACATTCGTTCATACATCTCTGCAGACAAAACTGATTGGGATGTCTGGATTCAATATTTCACTTATTGCTTCAACACGACACCATCAGCAACGCATGAGTATTGTCCATACGAACTAGTATTTGGCAGACTACCAAAACAGTTCATAGATTTAAATAAAACTAATTACATAGATCCTATTTACAATCTAGATGACTACTCTAAGGAAATAAAGTTTAGATTAGAAATAGCATACAAAAGAGCTAGAATTATGTTAGAAAAAGCCAAGGCTTATAGAAAATTAGCATACGATGAAAAAATAAACAATTTTGAATTAAAAATAGGAGATAAAGTACTTATAAGAAATGAAGCAGGCCACAAATTAGACCAAGTATATTTAGGGCCATATATAGTAGAAGAAAATAGAAGATAATGATAACATTTACATTAAAGATAGTAAGAATAAGAAACAAAAAGTACATAAGGATAGGTTAAAAATATATATTCAATGAAACGTTTCACAAAAAAAAAAATATAGAGGTCTGATCAACCTAATAAAAAAAAAAAAATTTTTTAGTATAAAGAAATATATAATGATAAATGGTAATAAAATAAAGAAAATTTAAATTCCTCTGGGAAAGTCGAATGAAAATTTAGAGTTGAATGCAGTTAAAGTAAATCAAATATATTAAAATACAATATTACAAAGAGATAACACATTTTAATTTCACACATTTTTTATTACACTTAATATACACCTATAAAATAGGATACAAAAAAAAAAAAAACCACAAAAAAAAAAAAGTACTATTGCTATCAGTTTCAATATTTTTATACCGACTTTAACACCCTCTAAATGACTACATATGTATATTACGTCATTTCTTTAAAAAGGGAGGTGTAGTATACCTACCCTGCCAGTAATAGAAATCAAAGGGTATAACAGTAAATACATACATTGTGACACTCTGTCATAATAATCACAAATATACAAATACCTAAAAGACCAGCGCATATGTCATACGATCCTATATACATTCCGATCGTAGCACGTGGGAAACGCTGAGCATGCATTTTGACCAAAAGACCACACTTAAACATATGAACACACCAGCGCATATGTCATACGATCCACCACTTATATACATTTCGATCGTAGCGCGTGGGAACGCTGAGCATGCACTTTGCAGCTCAAGTGGTCAAGATATATATGTACACTAATATACTTACACATAAATATAAGACATAGATATAAGCATTGCATGTTTTCGGGTTAGCTGAACCCAGAACGAATATGTAAGATTCATTCCTAATAAAGTAACATAACGGAGCAGACGCTCAAAAGCAATTCATCCACCTTTAATTAATCTTATTTCAGTAGTTCCTTCCACCATAATCTCCTAATAAGAAGCAGCGGACTCGCCGACCGGCCGACACGCACCCCTCCTACAACGCAGCAACAACCGCACTGCCGCCGACACCCCTCTGCGTGCAGCAGACTGACGCCGGCCCATCGCAGCAGCCGTCGCCCCCCGCCAACGCAATCGGGAACGCAGTGCCCCTCAGCTTCAGCCGCCTGTCCCCGTCCAACACGAGGGACACCGCCGCGAAACACACCACTTAATCATAATTTGTATTTGTCTAAAAATAATAAATATTTATTTTCAATGGTTGATAGGAATGGTTATTCTCTATGATTCTGCGTTTTTAGTTTTCTCGTATCTTCAAAATTGTGTACGCAACAGATTTTCCTCCATTGTGCGGGCGGAAAAGGTCGGGGCAAATTTTGGAATACACTTGTTGTAGTGTGTTAACATAGAAGACTGCAGTCAAAATTTGGTTGCTCTAGCTTTTATAGTCTGAGATATAGGCGCTAATAATGACGGACAGATGGACAGACGGACAGACAAAGAGACAGGCGCCCCCTATCGGCGAAAATGTGAACTAACTTTAATCCCAGTCATCTTTCTCTCGTGGAATCACGCATAAATCTTGACTCTCTGCCAGACTCCGTGGACCATTCCTTGATTTTTGGGATTAAAACTCAAAACGCTCTGGAGAGAGATCGCGAGAATTTGAATGCTATGTATGAGATTCAATGGGATGATGATGATTCCATAATTGCAATGTCGAATCCTTTTTCATCATACGTTTTTCATGATGACGACATTTTGATGTGGTTGATGAAAGGCATCACCTCCAGGAACTACTTCGGGATGAAGATGACGCTGAATTAATAGCTGCGGTGGAAAGAGCTGAGGCTGAATTTTAATATTACGATTATAGTTATAATATATAAAAATTTTATGTATTTGTCTAAAAATAAAAAATATTTATTTTCAATGGTTTCTTTTTTCTTTTTGATTGGTTGAATTTCGCTTCATCTTGTTACACGTTACATCCCCCAAAGAGAATCAGGGGATTCGTTTGAAACTGGTTTTCCAAGTTAGGATTGCATGTTACATCCCCCAAAGAGAATCAGAGGATTCGTTTGAAACTGGTTTCCAAGTTAGGATTACACAAAAACAATAAGTGGATTTCAGGTAGAATACAGGTACAGGTGTATTTATTGGTTCAATTTCATATTCTATTAATACATAGTCTTCGTAGGAATCGATGAAACAGGTTTTTGTATACAAAATACTAGGTAGGAGTTTTGTTGATAAATAGAGTGTCATTTAGCAAAAAACCCTTAGTACTATTCCAATAGTGACAGTGAGTATAGATTTAAAACAACCTTTAAAACTAAAAATAGCATCAAACGTGTTGTGTGACCTGTGTAACAAATTCGTTAATGTTAAGGAGTTTGAATTCCATTATGGGAGATGCTCGGGCTCTCCAAATACTGTACTGTGTGACCTGTGCTCTAAGTCCGTCGACTTCGTAAAATTTGATTCTCATTATGAGAAATGCTTGGGACCTCGAAATGCTTTTGAGGTTCTTATGAGCAGAGCATCAACCTGAAGTGATTACCAAGGACCATCAACGTCAGCAGCCTCAAAACGTCCGAGAATGGAACCTTCGATTGGATTTGGAAATATTGATTGTGCAATTTGCGGTGAAAGTTATCCTCCGTCTAGAGAATTGCGTCACATAATCTCAGAAAAGCATAAGAATGCAATAGCAGCGCAACTAGAGGAAAATGAAAACGTCATTTTAATTTCAACTGAGTCGAAGTTTCCCTTAAAATCATATCGTATTCACTCCAATAAAAGTAATAAGATTAATTTGAAAGATTTTTACATGGATTGTACAAATGATATAGTAAACCTATTGCGTCACTGTATGAGTGAGTACAAATCAGTGAAGTACAATTTAAAAATATATGGATTGTATGTAAAGAAAACTGAGGACGAAACCTTGATGGAAACAATGAAGCATTTCATAACGTCATACAGGGCTATATATAAAATTGATTCAATTGATGAACACTTAAATGATGCCCTTGAAAACTTGATTAATTTGAGTACCTAGTGAATTCCAGGAGATCGATTCAGGTTGGGCTATAAAAAAATTTAAATATTTTGAGCTAACTATAATTAAATTGGAACATATTGCTGCAAATAGGTTTATACCAGCACCCAAAACAATTAAATTGCGAAATGCAATCATTAATGTAAAAAATGAATATGATTTTTGTTTTAAGTGGTGTGTTTTATCTTCATTAGATTATAAAAAGCACATAAACACTACATTTCCAACGGCATCAATGAAAAAATTGGCCCGAGAAAGATTGACAACGCCATCATACTATCAGTGTAACATTAGGAAGGACGTCATATATTATGAAGGCGTTAGATTAGATTTTTCTGGAATAGAATTTCCAATAACAAACAAAAGAGTTAAACGATTCGAGCAAGCTAATATTGATATCAGCATTAATATTTATGAAATCGATAACAATGGAAAAAACGTTGTAGGACCCACAGTGAGGAGTCAACAAATTCGGACTCACCACATAAACATACTAGGCATTAATAGTGACAGTATGTCAATGATGCATTATGCATTTAGATTATAACGTGCATGAGAAAGTTCTGCTATTCACAACACAGCAAATCACATAGTGCTGCATACTTTTGGGAAAATTGTTTACAATTCTATTTAACTACAAATACTGTTCATGACACTAAGGAGTGTGGAAAAGTTTCTGCTTTGTATCCAGAACCTAAAAGCAAAACTGTTTTTAAAAGTTTTCCAAAAAAACTATCACCACCAGTGGGAATTTATGTAGACATCGAGGCTGTTCTGGAAAATTTTAGTAGAAATCTTAATGATCCAACAAAATCATCGACAACTAAAGCACAGAGGCATATACCATGTGCAGCATCATTTATGTTGTACATAAATACGAACCTCTTCTAAATGAGATGTGGACATATGAAGGTAAATATTATCGTACTCTAAAGGTAATAAACTCTTAAACATAACGATTTTGGTATTTCAGGAGAAAAATGCATCGAAAAATTTTACCAAGAGCTTCGGACTAAGACAGAAAAACTTTATGAGAAGTACTGGAAATCTTGTAAAAAATCCATTTACAAGTTCATTTTTACATTTGGGATGAGGACTCTCAGGAACACGACAATTGCTATGCCTGCGAGGAAGCAATTGTGGATGATGTTCGTGAAAAATATTTCAACCAATTCTCAGGAAAGTATGTTGGACCTATTCATAAGGTGTGTAAGGAAACATTTAGATTAAGCGATCCCTTTTTCCCGGTAGTGTTTCATAACTTGTCTCGTTATGATATACATTTATTTGTAACATCCATAAAAGATGATATGCCTATTCCTTGCAATAAAGAGTTATATATTGCGTTAACTCAAACATGTAAAGTAGGACCACTTTGTCAAAATCAATACAAAATTAGATATATAGATTCAAATAGATTTTTAAACTCAAGCTTAGAAAAACTAGCTAGTTATATGGATAGATCCAATTTTAAAAATTTGAACACTAAATATCAAGGTGAAAAATTTGATATGCTACGATGAAAAGGAGTATTTCCTTATGATTATTTAGATAGTTTTGAAAAATTTAAGGAACCTCAACTTCCTTCGAGAGAACATTTTTTTAATTCTCTAAATGAGGAGGAATGCAGTGTTGAGAATTATAACTTTGCTCAGAAGGTTTGGAGAACGTTTAATTGTAATAGTATTAAATATTACTTAAAATTATATTTGGAAAGCGATGTTCTAATTCTTGCTGATGTATTTGAAAATTTTAGGGATCTTTGCTCAGGTGTATATAGATTAGACCCTATAAATTACGTAACTGCTCCTTCAGTTTCATGGGATGCAATGCTTAAATACACGAAGGTAGAATTGGAACTTATAAGTGATCCTGATATTTATAATTTTTTAAAAAGTGCAGTTCGTGGAGGGTTGACCCAATGTACTCAACGCATAGCTACAGCCAACAATAAATATTTAAATAGCAAATTTAGGTCTAGCGAGCCTACAAACTACCTAGCGTATATTGACGCCAACAATTTATATGGTTGGGCTATGAGTCAGCCACTACCATATTCTAATTCTAATTTGCAATTTATATGGTTGGGCTATGAGTCAGCCACTACCATATTCTAATTTTACATTTTTAACTAACGAGGAAATTTTTTCATTCAACGCTACGAATATATCGGCATGCGGTGATGTAGGATACATCTTAGAAGTCGATCAAAAATATCCTAATGAAATTCATAATAAACATAATAGTTTACCATTCTGCCCCGAAAATAAAATTCCACCTGGAGGAAAGCAGGCAAAACTAATAGCTGATTTATCGGATAAAAAAATTATATAATACATCTAAAACAACTGCAGTTATGTATAGATCAGGGTATGATTTTAGAAAGAATATCTCGAATATTATCTTTTAAGCAGTCCAGTTGGCTAGAGCCTTATATTGACCTAAATACATCACGTAGAAAAAAAGCAAAGAATGAGTTCGAAATAAACTTTTTTAAATTAATGGTTAATGCGGTATATGGAAAAACGATGGAAAATGTAGAAAAGCGTCGGGAGGTTGCTTTAGTAAAACATTATCAGTCAAGACAGAACTCAGCAGGGTTTAGACAACGAATAGCTAGACATAATTTCCACAGTGTTGAAATCTTTGCAGGTAATTTATCTTATTTTTTATGATAAGCCCATATACATAGGAGTTAGTGTATTAGAACTGTCAAAATGGTTAATGTATGACTATTTCTATAATTTTCATTCTATAAAATGTCCATCATCAAAAATACTCTATATGGATACAGATTCATTTATTATCTTATCAGAAGAAGATTTTTATGATTTCATTAAAAACAATCATAGTCGCTTTGATACATTAAATTATCAAGACTCAAAAAGATTTGGTAAAAGTTGCGCAAATAACAAAGAACTAGGTTTAATGAAAGATGAGAATGCAGGTCGAATAATGACCTCGTTTGGTTTAAAAGCGAAAGCATACTTCTATTTAGTAGCAAAAGATGATAGTACTGACTATAACATAAGCGAGGGGGAACGTTGTGAGCCGCGGCAAAGGCTCACATTCATTTGTTTACTCATAATATGACAAAAAAACGTAACGGGTTCTATGCAACGGTAAATCAGAATTTTCCTTTCATCGTGAAATTCGCTAAATGTGTGGTCTATTTTTGGCTCATCTGATTAGGTTTGACAGCTTTGAGTTCACTTTTTGATTGACTGCGTGATTGAAATTATATAATTTCTTTGGTCTACTTAAATTTGAAGTAATTACTACCATTTTTTTTTAATATGGGTCGGGGAAAATTTTGAACCGATTTTGAAAAAAGTCAAGTTAAAGGCTATATTGAATCTGGCCTAAAACATAATGAAATAGCAAAGAAGATTGGTCGAAGCCAAAACGTGGTAAGCAATTATCTTCGTAATGAAGCCGATTACGGGAAAAAAATGAAAGGAGGAAAAAATATGCTACAACGGCATCAGAGAGGCGACTAATCCATATATCAAATCCATATATTTAGTTACAGGATATAGTAAATCTATTGATCTATTTTACTTAAATATTGCTATGATTATTTTAAAATAAACGAGGGGGAACGCTGTGTACCTTATACCCGGTACTCAGTCAGTATACACATACAGTGGCTGACAGCCAAAATGATGCAGTGGCAAATAAAAAGTTTAAGGTGCTACAGATTTTAAACTAGATGAAAAACAAAAAATGTTTAAACGCCAATTTGTTGTATGTTTTATCACATTTAAGGATAAAAAAAAGGAACTTTATTAGCTGATTAAATATTGCTCAGTCTTAAAAATAAAATAAAAACTTAAAATATATCTTAAATACAAGTCATAGCTTAAAAGATGCAGCCACAAACCAGTTTAATATTAGTCTAATTAAAGGTTAAACAGGTATTTTAATACTTAGTATGTAATCCCTTAACCTTTATTACGGTTTTTAACCTACTATTCATGGAAGAGACCAGCTTCCGAGTGGTTTCCGGGCTTATTTTGCTCCATTCCACCAGCAGAGCTTTTTAAGGTAATTTTTGCTAGAAATCCTGCGATTCTGGGTGTTTTTCTCCAGCGCAGCCCACAAATTTTGAATAACATTTAAGTATGGAGACTGGGCCGGGGGAATCATCAAGTGGGGGCTGTTCCAGATAAGCCAGGACTGTACTACTCCGGACAAATGTTTCGGGTCATTATCCTGGTAGAACCGGAAATCACGCCGGATTCCTAGCTTCTGGAAGCTTTGGTGCTAGTTATTGGCCCCAAAACTTACCCAACAGGTGAAGAACAAAATGCGGAAGGAGTGCAGTGTGGGAACTGTGCGCCGGGTTCTGCGCAACCATGACTTCAATGCCCGAGTACCCCGAAAGAAACCCTTTATAAGCCTCAAAAACAAAGGGACAAGGTTGGCGATCGCAAAAACCAACTTTTACAAGGATTTGGTGTTCTGGAATACCGTAATTTGTGCACACGAGATCCAACTCAACCTTTTTGGGTCCGACGGAAGGAATTCTGTGTGGCGACAGCCCAATACTGAGCTGGATCCCAAACTTGTAAAAGCGACAGTCAAGCACGGCGAAGGAAGTGTCATGGTATGGGTATGTACAATCCGCAGCCGGCGTCTGAAACTTGGCGTTTATTGACTCTACGATGGATAAGCTCACGTACTTTAATGTTCTCAAAGAAAATTTGCACCAAAGCTCCGAGAAACTAGGAATCCGACTTGATTTCCGGTTCTGCCAGGATAATGACCCGAAACATTCGTCCGGAGTAGTACAGTCCTGGCTTATCTGGAACAGCCCCCACTTGATGATTCCCACGGCCCAGTCTCCTTACTTAAATGTTATTCAAAATTTGTGGGCTGCGCTGGAAAAAAACACCCAGAATCGCAGGATTTCTAGCAAAAATTACCCTAAAAAAGCTCTGCTGGTGGAATGGAGCAAAATAAGCCCGGAAACCACTCGGAAGCTGGTCTCTTCCATGAATAGTAGGTTAAAAACCGTAATAAAGCTTAAGGGATTACATACTAAGTATTAAAATACCTGTTTAACCTTTAATTAGACTAATATTAAACTGGTTTGTGGCTGCATCTTTTAAGCTATGACTTGTATTTAAGATATATTTTAAGTTTTTATTTTATTTTTAAGACTGAGCAATATTTAATCAGCTAATAAAGTTCCTTTTTTTTATCCTTAAATGTGATAAAACATACAACAAATTGGCGTTTAAACATTTTTTGTTTTTCATCTAGTTTAAAATCTGTAGCACCTTAAACTTTTTATTTGCCACTGCATCATTTTGGCTGTGAGCCACTGTACATACATACATATATGAGCTTACGATTTATGCAATTTATTATATGTTCGCAAAAGGGACGAATTAAATTTTGGGCAAAAATTAATATTTCAAAAAATGAAGTCAAATCATTATATACATATATATACATGTTTCCAATTTTGTTTGCATATGCTTTTTATATCTGCTTCTAAATTTCTTCTAAATTTCATGTATAACTGAATATTTGAGACGTACAAGTGTTTGCGACAGAGAGAGGGAATGAGTCAGCGCTTGGCAGGGGTTGCGTAGCCACTGAAATTTAATTTGTTTCTTCTGGCCATAATCTTAATCCGACCTGATCCATATTCGGCAATCTGGTAGATATGGTAATTTTCCATGATTCTGCGTTTTTGGTTTTCATTTATCTTAAAAATTGTGTATTCCACAGAATTTCGTTCTTTGTTGGGGCGGAAAGGGGCGTGGCAAAATTTTTAAATACACTTGTGCTGGTTTGATATCACAGGAGCTTGGATAGAAAGTTTGGTTGTTCTAGCTCTTATAGTCTCTGAGATCTAGGCGCTCATTTAAACGAATAAGCAAAGCAGATGGGGTCGCGTGTGAGGGAGAGCGATAGGGAATGATGACTTTCGAAATGGTTTTCTTCATTTTAGCTATAATAATGATCCGATCTGATCCAGATTCAACACTCTGATAGCCTTTTTACACTACAGTGAGTTAGCACATTTATCGATAGGTAACTCAATAACTCAGAATTTGGATTTACACTATGCCAAAGTTGAGCTATTGAGTTTCGGCTGCTGGGACGTGCTTGTCTACGAAAATTTGTTTTATTTAATTTTTTTAATATGAATACCCAAGAACTAATGATGCTCTATGTGGCAGAGCAAGAGACAATAACGACGCTGCAGTTTATATTATTTTATTTTTAATTTCGGCATGCGAGGGACTGAAATCTTTAATTTTTTTTAGCTAGTTCCTTATAAGTATGAGAATTTTTGCGTACGCCACGGAACCCGTCGTTATTCTCGTGCCATAACTCTAATAGCACCTCCAAGGCCTCAGGCGACCAAACGCATCTAGTTTCTAGTAATAAAATTGGATATTAAGTAATTTTTATAAATATTTGTTGGCTTACCTTTTTTCTCATATATTTTTTGTTGTTTTTCTAGTGGTGATAATTACACAATAGGCAGATCAGGGTTGAAATATTCGAAAAATCGGACAAACTCAACTAAACGCAACCAAAACTCAACTTTTTTGCCACCTCTAGGCCCCCTATGCTTTCCCATGTAAACGAAACTCGAGTTTTGCCCAAAACTCAATAACTCAATAACTCAACCGTAGTGTAAATAGGCTATAATAGAAATGGTCTTTCTCTGTGTTTCTGCGTATTTAGTTTTCTTGTATCTTCAAAATTGTATACGCCACAGACTTTCGTCCTTTGTGGGGGCGGAAGGGGGCGGGGCGAAATTTTGAAAAGCATTTGGAGTAGTGTGATCATACAGGAGACTGGATACAAAACTTGGTTGCTCTAGCTTTAATAGCCTCGGAGATATAGGAGCAAATGAAGACGGACGGACGGACGGACGGACAGACGGACAGACGAGTGGACGGACGGACAGACAGACATGGCTATATCGACTCGACTATTGATGCTGATCAAGAATATATATACTTTATGGGGTCGAAAACGCTTTGTTCTGGGCGTTACACACAACCGTTATCCCCACAAATCTAATACACCCCTATACTCTTTGAGTACCAGGTATAAAAAGGTTAAAGGAGTAAAAAAGTCAGTATTAAAGAGATTATCGCATGATCATTATATTGAATTTATTAAACATAAAAAAACTTATTATGGAGAACAGGGAGTTATTAGAAGTAGAGGACATAAAATTTATACTGAAATTGTAAATAAAATAGGTTTAATTTATAAGGATGATAAAAGATGTATATTACCTAATAATATTTCAACATTAGCTCATAATCACTATGAAATTAAAAACATTTTAGATACAATTAATCTTACACAAAATATTGTATAAATAAGCATAATATTATATATTTGGAAATTGTATATAATTTAAACTATATTGTAAATGCTAAAAAAAATAAATAAAATTAAATGCGATACAACTATTTTTTGTTTAAATACACTACTCGACAAATTTCAACTTTTTTTTTCGCTGTCTCCAAAAATGACTTATTCTAATAGATTGGGAGATTTAAAATTTTTTAAGAATTATGGTTTTTTTTTCATGGAGTAGTTTTTTTTTAAGAATTTTAAAAAATCTGGTATTTTTTGTCATAGGTAGTGCTTCTATTTTTCACATAACTCTCGTTTCATACAACTGGTTGTATTGAACTTTGCAGTTGAAAAATGCTGATAAATGCAGCTATAAGTCCGACTCAGACACTTTGTAGCAGCAACTTAGCGTCTGGCAGATATTAAGCTTCCAAATTGAAATTTCATCATTTTTTTTCGGTATTTTTTACCCGAAATTTTGACTTTGAAACTTCAGGAAAAATCGAAAAAAAAAAAATAAATGAATGCCTTGATTTTTGGTTTTAGATAGACACATTAATTACGCGTCGTTTAAGGTATCGCTTATAAAAATATAAAATCAAACGGATAAGTTATAACCGTTTGACCAAAACGACCCAAATCTCATTTTATCTGACAAAAGTACCGAAAAATACTTGAATTTATTTAAGTGTTATGATACTTAAATATTTTTATTGTTATTGCTTGTTACTATTTTTAAAATGGTTTGCCTGTCTTCTTTTGTCATTTAAGTAAGATTCTTTTATGAGGGTCCACACATAGTCGCCCAACATATTGTCATTCCAAACGCCTTGATACCGTCGTTCCATAGCATAGCAGCCCCAAGGTTTGGCGGAAAAAAGTCTAAGTGGGAGTGCAGGAAATGGATTTTGAGTGACATGTTGGCTTCAATTTGTTCATAATTCTTAAGTAGGTCTTGAACGATATTAACGTAATCATCATTCTTTCTGTTACCAAGAAAATTTGTTGTAACCAGTCGGAATGAGTTCCAGGCTGCTTTTTCATTCGTAGATAAAATATTTTCAAATCCATCATCTTTTAGTAGTTTTCGAATTTGGGGGCCATCAAATACGCCTTCTTTAACTTTTACCAGCGACAGACGTGGAAAAACAGTTTTGAGGTAATTCATCGATTCACCTTCGTAATCCAGTGCTTTAACAAAATTTTTTATCAGTCCTAGCTTAATGTGCAATGGTGGTAATATAATGTCTTGGACTTTCACAAGAGCTGCATTTTGTACGTTGTGATGTCCCAAAGTATTTTCATTCCGTTTTTCCCAGTTCTTTCTTGTGTAATGCTCTTTTCTATCTCGGCTATTCCATAGGCACAGGAAGCAACAGTATTTTGTATAACCGCTTTGCAATCCAGTTAACATGGGTACAACTTTTAAGTCACACGCGACCTTCCTTACTGGTGTTCTTTATATTTAATATTTTCAAACAATTTAGTCATTGTTTGATAGGACTCTTTCATATTAACAGCATGGGCGATGGGAATAGACGGCTTTTGATTTCCATTGTGTAGCAAAACAGCCTTTAAACTTTCTTTACTGCTGTCAACAAATAACCTCCAATCGTTTGGGTCGTAATCTTCACCCAGTTCCCTGAAAGGTGAAAGGTGGGGGCAAAATTTGTGCGCAAAACCAAAAAGAGATATGCAAATATTTAAAGTGAGGAGTGGATTGCTTTAATAAAAGCAGTTGAGGCAGTACCATGTCTTTAGCGGATCACGGAAAATGAGCATTTTGACATTTTGGCGCCTCCAACTGTGCTGTACTTCTTCTTACAACAATATGTGCCGCTACCAACACAATCACCTCATCATCAGAATTACTTTTCTTCCTTTTTTAATTTTAGTTTAATTTTCAAAATTGGCGCTGTTTACAAAACACAGCTGATTCATGAGAGTGGCAAATCACTTTTTAGGCTCTTGGTCATACTATTGTATTCGAGTTCCACACATCCGAAATAATGAACAGTTTCCGTGCAGTAAAATTTCGCGGTGCTGGATACAGGCCTTAAGTCTAAGTGACTTGTGGTTTATAAAAGAACCGACAATGTTCTAGGCTTAGTATTGATAATGTTGTGATTGATTTCGTAAATAAGGTAGAAAATCTTGGCATAACCTTTAACAAGACCCTGTGGTGGAATGAACAGGCTATCAAAGGGGTGGGTAAAATTTATGGAACACTTAGGCAATTGTCAAGAACCAAACACTTTGTTCCTGTGTAAACAAAAATTCTTTAATAGTTTCTTATGGTATTGAAATTTTTGGAAGCTGCGATGCTGTTAGTCAGCGTATGCTTAAAGTGGCTTTCAATAGTGTGGCTGTGTGTGGCTGCGTGTATGACCTGAAAAGGACAGACCACGTTACGGGCTATGCCAATAAACTGTTCGGCTTAAATTTATCGTCGTTTGTTAATATACAAATTTTTATTTTTTTTACAAAAAATAATAGTTACACAAAAGCCTGATAACATTAAATTTAGTTCCTCACCAAGAGTAAACATTTACTTTGCTTGAGCACCTGGTTAGCATGTGCAGACAAAAAATGTTACGTGGATGATCTCATCTCGGGCGGCAGGTCTGTCGCTGAGGTCATGGAAAGGATGCACCGAACCTCCGCTATACTGTCTTGCGGTAATTTTAAACATAGGAAATGGTGATCTAGTCATCAGGAAGTACTTGAAGGAACGCCTGAAGATGACAGTGAGAAATTCTTAAGGTTTCATGATGGAAGTGATGTAACCAAAACTCTTGGCTTAGCATGACTCTGCATCAGCCCTCCAAGCGATCGGTTTTTTCTACGATTGCTCGTTTCTACGACTCTCTTGGGTTGATAAATCCTGTTATTGTCAGGTGCAAAATCTTCCTTCAGCAGCTTTGAAGAAAAAATTTGGATTGGGATGAAGGCCTACTGTCAGCGTTGCATTCATCTTGAATGGACTTGAGAAACAGTTTGTCAAGTATCATGCGGATGTTATTTCCTTGCGTGATTCATACTTCTGCTACGGTCATCGAACTTCACGGATTTTTTGACGCCAGCATACTTAGAAGCACATGGCGCTTGCATATATGTGGTTTCCAGGGTAGGGCAGTTGTCGAGCAATATTTTGTGCTCATTGGGGATAAAAAGGAAGGGAAGATAAAGGAAATACATAAAGGTAGGGACGATAGAGTCAGAGTAGTCAAAACGGGTCAATTAAACGACCTATCACTAAAATTTGTCCATTAGCTGGGATTGAGTGTGAAGAAAAGGAGTCAGAAAAGCCTCCAATGGAAACCACATGTACTCGCGGCGCACCTAGAATACCCAAGCTGGGTCTCATGGCAGTAATGTTAATGCTTATGTTATATTGCCAAGCATCAAATGCAAACATAGCGGCCAGAAGCAAAGAGAAGTGGTCATTTGAGAAAATGAAAGTTACAAGTCAATATATTTGGACCCGATGGGAGACGTAGAAATAATAGCCTCATCTTGGGATCTAATTGTCTATTATAGTATGGACCCATAGTTTTAAATGATAAAATAAAAATGGGGAAAGAATTAGTTGGGAAAATGGGAGTTGTGTGCGGTAAACTTTACACCTTTGAAGAACAATGCAATAATGTTTTAGATAACACTGACAGACAAATCTAGAGATCTACAGATCTAGAGGAAAATAATAAATTGTGTATGGATCAGGATAACAAAAGAAATAGACTAGCACAATTTGATTTTATGGGGTCACTTTATCATATATTGTTCGGAATAATGGACGCCGAAGATAGGGAAACTTTGGAAGGAAATATGAAAAATGAATTAGAAAACCAACAACTTTAGAAGTATGAGCACCAGAGTAGAGAACATAAAGGAAGCTTTAAAAGAAAGTTACTATGTATACAAAGAATCTATTAACTTCTTTGTGGTAACAAAGAAACTAAGTTCAGTGATTGATGAGTGCGATAAAATCCAAGCAGAAGTAAAAAGCCTGCTGATTATATTAGATATTTTAAAACCGATGCAGTTAAAAGCAGAAATAACAAAAATAAAGGAAAGTATATTAGAAACACTAATTCTTCCAGGAAAAAGAACAGGGACGGAATTGAAGGAAATTTACAGCCTATTAACGACTGTTCGGGCCAGCCGCTAATCAACAGGCCTAACTTAAAACTATACATACACTACAATACAATACAATATTCAATGCACTGTAAACGCCCACGTTCGGCAGCGCTGCTGCGCTCTCCCTCTGTAAAGGGCGCTCTGCAGCCGCCGCCTCGGCTCTAGCTTTGATTAGCCGACGGTGCTAATTTTAGTAATCCGCTAACCTCTCTGCGCATTGGTTGAATTTGGATCTCGTGTACACATATGTACATTTATCTGGTTGTGCTAAGAGCAAGCAATCGGCTTCCGCTAGCAGCCGCCGGTATAAATAAACAGTTATTGCATTTGAACAATTTGCGTTATTATTTTGGATCGAAATAGGTGCCAAAAAAGCTTGGCGTCTCAAACATTGGTGACCCCGACGTGATTATAGACATTGGCTAATCGCGTTTCGTGTAAAAACATTTAAATTGAACAATATATTCGGTTCTGTGCAGTTTAACCACGAACAAATACATTTGTGCAGCATATAAAACGGTTTATGTGCAAATTCAGTTAGAGTGCGGTCGTCTGAGATTCCGTTAGCTTAATCGTCGAATCTCTCATTCTATGCTCGGCCGCAGACACGGTTCTTGACTTTTCGTGTCTCTCATTCTCGCTCCAGCTTCTGTGCACCGTCGCATAATCGTCGTCTTTCATTCTCTGCACAACTGCAGCCACGGTATCGACTTTTCGTGTCTTCAGTCCCTCTTTCTCGATTCTGTACGCCGTCGCTAAACGGTTATCTATTCTCCGTTGTTTCATTGCATTTCGCACCGTTAGACATGGGAAGCGATCCCAATACAGGCGCGGGCGGAAATATTGTGACGGCTAATAACAGGCTGAGTCTTTATAAACGTAAAGTTCAGTCTTTATATGATCGAATGAGCGGGCTCGGCGAATCATTCGCTGGCAATAAGATCGATAATTTTAACGCCACGGATATCGACGTTCGTATCGACATGCTGTCAGAAATTCGAGAGGAATTTAATTAGGCCCATAATGAACTGGAAGCGCTCAATCAAGATGAGATTGGGAGTGAGATGCGCAACAACTTTGATATGCTCTTCATATCGTTGATGGCTGAGCTACTGGCTGCTCTCGAACTAGGCCACTCGCGCGCTACTGCCAATTCGACTACCCTACCAAACCATTCTGGACACAGTAACATCATCATGGCTCACAAGCAGCGACTTCCTGAGCTGAAAATACCCAAGTTTTCCGGTGGATACGTCGAATATTCGGACTTTATGGCTATGTTCAATTCGATAATCGACGCGGATGCGGATCTCAGCGACATCGAGAAGTTCCAGCACCTTCGCTCTAGCCTCGCTGATGTGGCTTTGGATTCGGTTCGATATTTGGAACTCTCCAGTGCCAATTATCGTGTGGCGCTGGATATACTTAATAAGCGATTTAGTAACAAGCGACTTGTTTTTCAGGCACACATTTTCATCACACACACGCCATCTCCCAAAAGGCTTCGGGAGTTTTCGGATGCAGTCAATTTGCATATGCGTGCTTTGCAAACATTAGGAACGGATTTGGAGATATCCCACTGCATTATAATTAACCTGCTGCTGCAGAAGTTGGACGCTAAGACGCAAATTAAATGGGAAGAAGACCTGTCGTCGGATGCCATACCTACAGCAAAGGATTTTTATGAATACTTGGAGAAGCGGTGCCAGAAAATGGAGACCTTGGAGTACGCTACAGTGTTTGCGACAAGTGTTTGCGACAGAGAGAGGGAATGAGTCAGCGCTTGGCAGGCGTTGCGTAGCCACTGAAATTTAATTTGTTTCTTCTGGCCATAATCTTAATCCGACCTGATCCATATTCGGCAATCTGGTAGATATGGTAATTTTCCATGATTCTGCGTTTTTGGTTTTCATTTATCTTAAAAATTGTGTATTCCACAGAATTTCGTTCTTTGTTGGGGCGGAAAGGGGCGTAGCAAAATTTTTAAATACACTTGTGCTGGTTTGATATCACAGGAGCTTGGATAGAAAGTTTGGTTGTTCTAGCTCTTATAGTCTCTGAGATCTAGGCGCTCATTTAAACGAATAAGCAAAGCAGATGGGGTCGCGTGTGAGGGAGAGCGATAGGGAATGATGACTTTCGAAATGGTTTTCTTCATTTTAGCTATAATAATGATCCGATCTGATCCAGATTCAACACTCTGATAGCCTTTTTACACTACAGTGAGTTAGCACATTTATCGATAGGTAACTCAATAACTCAGAATTTGGATTTACACTATGCCAAAGTTGAGCTATTGAGTTTCGGCTGCTGGGACGTGCTTGTCTACGAAAATTTGTTTTATTTAATTTTTTTAATATGAATACCCAAGAACTAATGATGCTCTATGTGGCAGAGCAAGAGACAATAACGACGCTGCAGTTTATATTATTTTATTTTTAATTTCGGCATGCGAGGGACTGAAATCTTTAATTTTTTTTAGCTAGTTCCTTATAAGTATGAGAATTTTTGCGTACGCCACGGAACCCGTCGTTATTCTCGTGCCATAACTCTAATAGCACCTCCAAGGCCTCAGGCGACCAAACGCATCTAGTTTCTAGTAATAAAATTGGATATTAAGTAATTTTTATAAATATTTGTTGGCTTACCTTTTTTCTCATATATTTTTTGTTGTTTTTCTAGTGGTGATAATTACACAATAGGCAGATCAGGGTTGAAATATTCGAAAAATCGGACAAACTCAACTAAACGCAACCAAAACTCAACTTTTTTGCCACCTCTAGGCCCCCTATGCTTTCCCATGTAAACGAAACTCGAGTTTTGCCCAAAACTCAATAACTCAATAACTCAACCGTAGTGTAAATAGGCTATAATAGAAATGGTCTTTCTCTGTGTTTCTGCGTATTTAGTTTTCTTGTATCTTCAAAATTGTATACGCCACAGACTTTCGTCCTTTGTGGGGGCGGAAGGGGGCGGGGCGAAATTTTGAAAAGCATTTGGAGTAGTGTGATCATACAGGAGACTGGATACAAAACTTGGTTGCTCTAGCTTTAATAGCCTCGGAGATATAGGAGCAAATGAAGACGGACGGACGGACGGACGGACAGACGGACAGACGAGTGGACGGACGGACAGACAGACATGGCTATATCGACTCGACTATTGATGCTGATCAAGAATATATATACTTTATGGGGTCGAAAACGCTTTGTTCTGGGCGTTACACACAACCGTTATCCCCACAAATCTAATACACCCCTATACTCTTTGAGTACCAGGTATAAAAAGGTTAAAGGAGTAAAAAAGTCAGTATTAAAGAGATTATCGCATGATCATTATATTGAATTTATTAAACATAAAAAAACTTATTATGGAGAACAGGGAGTTATTAGAAGTAGAGGACATAAAATTTATACTGAAATTGTAAATAAAATAGGTTTAATTTATAAGGATGATAAAAGATGTATATTACCTAATAATATTTCAACATTAGCTCATAATCACTATGAAATTAAAAACATTTTAGATACAATTAATCTTACACAAAATATTGTATAAATAAGCATAATATTATATATTTGGAAATTGTATATAATTTAAACTATATTGTAAATGCTAAAAAAAATAAATAAAATTAAATGCGATACAACTATTTTTTGTTTAAATACACTACTCGACAAATTTCAACTTTTTTTTTCGCTGTCTCCAAAAATGACTTATTCTAATAGATTGGGAGATTTAAAATTTTTTTAAGAATTATGGTTTTTTTTTCATGGAGTAGTTTTTTTTTAAGAATTTTTAAAAAATCTGGTATTTTTTGTCATAGGTAGTGCTTCTATTTTTCACATAACTCTCGTTTCATACAACTGGTTGTATTGAACTTTGCAGTTGAAAAATGCTGATAAATGCAGCTATAAGTCCGACTCAGACACTTTGTAGCAGCAACTTAGCGTCTGGCAGATATTAAGCTTCCAAATTGAAATTTCATCATTTTTTTCGGTATTTTTTACCCGAAATTTTGACTTTGAAACTTCAGGAAAAATCGAAAAAAAAATAAATTAATGCCTTGATTGGCCTTGGTTTTAGATAGACACATTAATTACGCGTCGTTTAAGGTATCGCTTATAAAAATATAAAATCAAACGGATAAGTTATAACCGTTTGACCAAAACGACCCAAATCTCATTTTATCTGACAAAAGTACCGAAAAATACTTGAATTTATTTAAGTGTTATGATACTTAAATATTTTTATTGTTATTGCTTGTTACTATTTTTAAAATGGTTTGCCTGTCTTCTTTTGTCATTTAAGTAAGATTCTTTTATGAGAGTCCACACATAGTCGCCCAACATATTGTCATTCCAAACGCCTTGATACCGTCGTTCCATAGCATAGCAGCCCCAAGGTTTGGCGGAAAAAAGTCTAAGTGGGAGTGCAGGAAATGGATTTTGAGTGACATGTTGGCTTCAATTTGTTCATAATTCTTAAGTAGGTCTTGAACGATATTAACGTAATCATCATTCTTTCTGTTACCAAGAAAATTTGTTGTAACCAGTCGGAATGAGTTCCAGGCTGCTTTTTCATTCGTAGATAAAATATTTTCAAATCCATCATCTTTTAGTAGTTTTCGAATTTGGGGGCCATCAAATACGCCTTCTTTAACTTTTACCAGCGACAGACGTGGAAAAACAGTTTTGAGGTAATTCATCGATTCACCTTCGTAATCCAGTGCTTTAACAAAATTTTTTATCAGTCCTAGCTTAATGTGCAATGGTGGTAATATAATGTCTTGGACTTTCACAAGAGCTGCATTTTGTACGTTGTGATGTCCCAAAGTATTTTCATTCCGTTTTTCCCAGTTCTTTCTTGTGTAATGCTCTTTTCTATCTCGGCTATTCCATAGGCACAGGAAGCAACAGTATTTTGTATAACCGCTTTGCAATCCAGTTAACATGGGTACAACTTTTAAGTCACACGCGACCTTCCTTACTGGTGTTCTTTATATTTAATATTTTCAAACAATTTAGTCATTGTTTGATAGGACTCTTTCATATTAACAGCATGGGCGATGGGAATAGACGGCTTTTGATTTCCATTGTGTAGCAAAACAGCCTTTAAACTTTCTTTACTGCTGTCAACAAATAACCTCCAATCGTTTGGGTCGTAATCTTCACCCAGTTCCCTGAAAGGTGAAAGGTGGGGGCAAAATTTGTGCGCAAAACCAAAAAGAGATATGCAAATATTTAAAGTGAGGAGTGGATTGCTTTAATAAAAGCAGTTGAGGCAGTACCATGTCTTTAGCGGATCACGGAAAATGAGCATTTTGACATTTTGGCGCCTCCAACTGTGCTGTACTTCTTCTTACAACAATATGTGCCGCTACCAACACAATCACCTCATCATCAGAATTACTTTTCTTCCTTTTTTAATTTTAGTTTAATTTTCAAAATTGGCGCTGTTTACAAAACACAGCTGATTCATGAGAGTGGCAAATCACTTTTTAGGCTCTTGGTCATACTATTGTATTCGAGTTCCACACATCCGAAATAATGAACAGTTTCCGTGCAGTAAAATTTCGCGGTGCTGGATACAGGCCTTAAGTCTAAGTGACTTGTGGTTTATAATGGAACCGACAATGTTCTAGGCTTAGTATTGATAATGTTGTGATTGATTTCGTAAATAAGGTAGAAAATCTTGGCATAACCTTTAACAAGACCCTGTGGTGGAATGAACAGGTTATCAAAGGGGTGGGTAAAATTTATGGAACACTTAGGCAATTGTCAAGAACCAAACACTTTGTTCCTGTGTAAACAAAAATTCTTTAATAGTTTCTTATGGTATTGAAATTTTTGGAAGCTGCGATGCTGTTAGTCAGCGTATGCTTAAAGTGGCTTTCAATAGTGTGGCTGTGTGTGGCTGCGTGTATGACCTGAAAAGGACAGACCACGTTACGGGCTATGCCAATAAACTGTTCGGCTTAAATTTATCGTCGTTTGTTAATATACAAATTTTTATTTTTTTACAAAAAATAATAGTTACACAAAAGCCTGATAACATTAAATTTAGTTCCTCACCAAGAGTAAACATTTACTTTGCTTGAGCACCTGGTTAGCATGTGCAGACAAAAAATGTTACGTGGATGATCTCATCTCGGGCGGCAGGTCTGTCGCTGAGGTCATGGAAAGGATGCACCGAACCTCCGCTATACTGTCTTGCGGTAATTTTAAACATAGGAAATGGTGATCTAGTCATCAGGAAGTACTTGAAGGAACGCCTGAAGATGACAGTGAGAAATTCTTAAGGTTTCATGATGGAAGTGATGTAACCAAAACTCTTGGCTTAGCATGACTCTGCATCAGCCCTCCAAGCGATCGGTTTTTTCTACGATTGCTCGTTTCTACGACTCTCTTGGGTTGATAAATCCTGTTATTGTCAGGTGCAAAATCTTCCTTCAGCAGCTTTGAAGAAAAAATTTGGATTGGGATGAAGGCCTACTGTCAGCGTTGCATTCATCTTGAATGGACTTGAGAAACAGTTTGTCAAGTATCATGCGGATGTTATTTCCTTGCGTGATTCATACTTCTGCTACGGTCATCGAACTTCACGGATTTTTTGACGCCAGCATACTTAGAAGCACATGGCGCTTGCATATATGTGGTTTCCAGGGTAGGGCAGTTGTCGAGCAATATTTTGTGCTCATTGGGGATAAAAAGGAAGGGAAGATAAAGGAAATACATAAAGGTAGGGACGATAGAGTCAGAGTAGTCAAAACGGGTCAATTAAACGACCTATCACTAAAATTTGTCCATTAGCTGGGATTGAGTGTGAAGAAAAGGAGTCAGAAAAGCCTCCAATGGAAACCACATGTACTCGCGGCGCACCTAGAATACCCAAGCTGGGTCTCATGGCAGTAATGTTAATGCTTATGTTATATTGCCAAGCATCAAATGCAAACATAGCGGCCAGAAGCAAAGAGAAGTGGTCATTTGAGAAAATGAAAGTTACAAGTCAATATATTTGGACCCGATGGGAGACGTAGAAATAATAGCCTCATCTTGGGATCTAATTGTCTATTATAGTATGGACCCATAGTTTTAAATGATAAAATAAAAATGGGGAAAGAATTAGTTGGGAAAATGGGAGTTGTGTGCGGTAAACTTTACACCTTTGAAGAACAATGCAATAATGTTTTAGATAACACTGACAGACAAATCTAGAGATCTACAGATCTAGAGGAAAATAATAAATTGTGTATGGATCAGGATAACAAAAGAAATAGACTAGCACAATTTGATTTTATGGGGTCACTTTATCATATATTGTTCGGAATAATGGACGCCGAAGATAGGGAAACTTTGGAAGGAAATATGAAAAATGAATTAGAAAACCAACAACTTTAGAAGTATGAGCACCAGAGTAGAGAACATAAAGGAAGCTTTAAAAGAAAGTTACTATGTATACAAAGAATCTATTAACTTCTTTGTGGTAACAAAGAAACTAAGTTCAGTGATTGATGAGTGCGATAAAATCCAAGCAGAAGTAAAAAGCCTGCTGATTATATTAGATATTTTAAAACCGATGCAGTTAAAAGCAGAAATAACAAAAATAAAGGAAAGTATATTAGAAACACTAATTCTTCCAGGAAAAAGAACAGGGACGGAATTGAAGGAAATTTACAGCCTATTAACGACTGTTCGGGCCAGCCGCTAATCAACAGGCCTAACTTAAAACTATACATACACTACAATACAATACAATATTCAATGCACTGTAAACGCCCACGTTCGGCAGCGCTGCTGCGCTCTCCCTCTGTAAAGGGCGCTCTGCAGCCGCCGCCTCGGCTCTAGCTTTGATTAGCCGACGGTGCTAATTTTAGTAATCCGCTAACCTCTCTGCGCATTGGTTGAATTTGGATCTCGTGTACACATATGTACATTTATCTGGTTGTGCTAAGAGCAAGCAATCGGCTTCCGCTAGCAGCCGCCGGTATAAATAAACAGTTATTGCATTTGAACAATTTGCGTTATTATTTTGGATCGAAATAGGTGCCAAAAAAGCTTGGCGTCTCAAACATTGGTGACCCCGACGTGATTATAGACATTGGCTAATCGCGTTTCGTGTAAAAACATTTAAATTGAACAATATATTCGGTTCTGTGCAGTTTAACCACGAACAAATACATTTGTGCAGCATATAAAACGGTTTATGTGCAAATTCAGTTAGAGTGCGGTCGTCTGAGATTCCGTTAGCTTAATCGTCGAATCTCTCATTCTATGCTCGGCCGCAGACACGGTTCTTGACTTTTCGTGTCTCTCATTCTCGCTCCAGCTTCTGTGCACCGTCGCATAATCGTCGTCTTTCATTCTCTGCACAACTGCAGCCACGGTATCGACTTTTCGTGTCTTCAGTCCCTCTTTCTCGATTCTGTACGCCGTCGCTAAACGGTTATCTATTCTCCGTTGTTTCATTGCATTTCGCACCGTTAGACATGGGAAGCGATCCCAATACAGGCGCGGGCGGAAATATTGTGACGGCTAATAACAGGCTGAGTCTTTATAAACGTAAAGTTCAGTCTTTATATGATCGAATGAGCGGGCTCGGCGAATCATTCGCTGGCAATAAGATCGATAATTTTAACGCCACGGATATCGACGTTCGTATCGACATGCTGTCAGAAATTCGAGAGGAATTTAATAAGGCCCATAATGAACTGGAAGCGCTCAATCAAGATGAGATTGGGAGTGAGATGCGCAACAACTTTGATATGCTCTTCATATCGTTGATGGCTGAGCTACTGGCTGCTCTCGAACTAGGCCACTCGCGCGCTACTGCCAATTCGACTACCCTACCAAACCATTCTGGACACAGTAACATCATCATGGCTCACAAGCAGCGACTTCCTGAGCTGAAAATACCCAAGTTTTCCGGTGGATACGTCGAATATTCGGACTTTATGGCTATGTTCAATTCGATAATCGACGCGGATGCGGATCTCAGCGACATCGAGAAGTTCCAGCACCTTCGCTCTAGCCTCGCTGATGTGGCTTTGGATTCGGTTCGATCTTTGGAACTCTCCAGTGCCAATTATCGTGTGGCGCTGGATATACTTAATAAGCGATTTAGTAACAAGCGACTTGTTTTTCAGGCACACATCAAGAAGATTCTTGGGCTCAAGAGAGTGGATTCGCCATCTCCCAAAAGGCTTCGGGAGTTTTCGGATGCAGTCAATTTGCATATGCGTGCTTTGCAAACATTAGGAACGGATTTGGAGATATCCCACTGCATTATAATTAACCTGCTGCTGCAGAAGTTGGACGCTAAGACGCAAATTAAATGGGAAGAAGACCTGTCGTCGGATGCCATACCTACAGCAAAGGATTTTTATGAATACTTGGAGAAGCGGTGCCAGAAAATGGAGACCTTGGAGTACGCTACAGCGGCACCCGCTAGTAGCGCTCAGGTGGGAAAAACCCATAATTCTCATTTTAAAAAAACTTTTGTTGCCTCCAATTCTTCCACCGACTCGTCTGGATGCAGTTTTTGCCATTCAGCGGGACATGGTATATATTCCTGCAAGATATTCGGGAATTTGTCTCCGTTGCTGCGCCACAAAGAAGTGAAGAAGCTTTCCCTCTGTTTCAATTGCCTGAAAGCGGGGCATCGGACTCGTGCATGCAACAGTGGAAAATGTCGAGTATGCGGTGGGAGGCATCATAGTTTGTTGCATTTCGAGAATCTGCAGTCCACAACTCAAGGCTCCCCAGATCTTTCTCCTCCAGATCTAACGCTCCAACCAGGCGTTATTTCAGCCACTCAGGATTCCGTTAGCAGTTCACCTTCCCCTGCTTCTACCTCTCTTGCTGCCCAAGGTCTTCAATCCGATGTTGTGGTTCTGGCTACCGCTGTGGTTCTCGTAAAGAATCGGTCTGGCGTTTTAGTTCCTTGTCATGCCATACTAGATTCAGGATCTCAGCTTCATCTCATCACATCCAGGTTCGCCCATCAGCTTCAGCTCAGGAGAACTCAATCGTCTGCACTTGTCTCTGGGCTCGGCGATACCAACGTGGCTACTGAGGGATCCACCGTGAACATTTGTATGCATTCTCGCACAACTGACTATACAACTACGCTTACTGCTCTGATAGCTCCTACGATCACCGATTGTCAACCAAGTCTGGCAGTCAATGTAGCCGATTGGAATATTCCGTCAAATATTGAGCTTGCTGATCCTGCATTTTTCAACCCTCAGCGAGTGGATCTTCTCATTGGTGCCAGCATTTTCTATGATCTCCTCTGCGTAGGGCAAATCAAACTCATCGATGGCCTGCCCCTTCTGCAGAAGACCCGGCTTGGGTGGATCGTATCTGGTGGTGGACAAAGGGTAGCACGCTCGGCGCTCTTGGCAACGCAAAATTCTCCAGATTCGGAAGCTAGCATGGATGCAAGGTTGGACAAAACTCTTCGTATGTTTTGGGAGGTCGAGACTTGTGCGGACGCCGTTCTGAATACGAAGGAAGAATTAGATTGTGAAGCGCATTTCGTAGACCACTTCGCACGTTTGCCATCAGGGGAGTATTCAGTTCGTCTCCCGTTAAAGGATAATGGCGATCGCTTAGGGGAATCTTACACTCAGGCGCATCGTCGATTCATCAATTTGGAGCGAAAGTTGGATCGTGATACTACACTCAAGGAGCGGTACTCTGACTTTATGAGGGAGTATATTGAGTTGAAGCATATGTCCCCAGTCAACCCTGATTCTCGTAGTCTCTGCAGATATTTCTTGCCTTATCACTGTGTTTTAAAGGAGGATAGTACGACGACAAAGCTTCGTGTCGTTTTCGATGGTTCGGCAGCTACATCAACTGGATGTTCCCTAAATGATGCTATGATGGCAGGCCCTGTTATTCAGCCTGCATTGTCCAGCATACTAATTCGGTTTCGCACATATCCAGTCGCTCTCACTGGGGACATTTGTAAAATGTACCGCTGCGTACGAGTGCCTTCACCTGACAATTACTTTCAATGCATTCTATGGCGAGATTCTGTTCAGTCCGAAGTTCAGGTCTACACATTAGACACCGTCACATATGGCACTAGAGCTGCATCGTTTTTAGCAGTTCGCGCAATGCACCAGCTGGCTATTGACGAGGGCGAGTCTTACCCTCTTGGCTCAGCTGCTCTGCAGCAGGATTTTTACGTGGATGATCTCATCTCGGGCGGCAGCTCTGTCGCTGAGGTCATGGAAAAGATGCATCAAACCTCCGCCATACTGTCTTGTGGCAATTTTAAGCTTAGGAAATGGTGCTCTAGCCATCAGGAAGTACTTGAAGGAACGCCTGAAGAGGACAGAGAGAAATACTTAAGGTTTCATGATGGAAGTGACATAACAAAAACTCTTGGCTTAGCATGGGACCCTGCATCAGATCAGCTGCTTTTTGCCTTGTCCGCGCTGGACACAAATTCGAAGCCCTCCAAGCGATCGGTTTTGTCTACGATTGCTCGTTTCTACGACCCTCTTGGATTGATAAATCCCGTTATTGTCAGGTGCAAAATCTTCCTTCAGCAGCTTTGGAGAGAAAATTTGGATTGGGATGAAAGCCTACCCTCAGCGTTGTATTCATCTTGGATGGACTTGAGAAACAGTTTGTCAAGTATCACGCGGATATCATTTCCTCGCGTTGTTCATCCTTCTAATACGGTAATCGAACTTCACGGATTTTGTGACGCCAGCACAGAAGCATATGGCGCTTGCATATATGTGGTGTCCAGGGAAGGGCAGTTGTCGAGCAATATCTTGTGCTCAAAGTCTCGAGTGGCGCCACTAAAAACCTTATCGATTTCCAAGCTTGAATTAAGTGGAGCCCATTTGCTTGCGAAACTAATGAATAATTTGAAGGATATTGGAAGTTTTACAGGTCGATTTTATTGCTGGTCAGATTCATCGACAGCATTATCTTGGATACGGGATGAGCCAGCCAAATTTCAAGTCTTCGTGGCAAATCGAGTGGCAGCAATTCAGGAATTGACGGCGGGCATGGAATGGCGCTATGTTCCCACATCATTAAATCCTGCTGACGTTCTCTCTAGAGGCTCGCTTCCCCACCAACTTATCCATTCAGAGCTGTGGTTTCATGGTCCATCATTTTGGTAGGCTCCAAGGAAGAGTGGCCTGTACCTCCTGTTCCTGAAGCAGCAACGGCAGAGCTTCACAGGCGTGTATTGTTGATCGCGTCTCCACATGCCGATCTCACGTCAGAATGCAAATTTGCAAATTCATTCTTCGGCATGCAGCGCACATTCGCCTACATGCATAAATTTGTACATCGGCTTCGGCATTCTGGACTCACCGTTTCGGATATTCGGCAAGGAACGCATCTTCTGATCCGGCATATTCAACTGGCTGTTTTGTATATGGATATAAGAGAGATTCAACGCAATGGTCAAGTCAGGAAATTCAGTTCCATCAGCTCGCTCTCTCCGTTCATCGATCAGTATGGATTACTAAGAGTTGGAGGTCGTCTTGGAAACTCATCTCTGGGATTTGATGCTCAGCACTCTCTTATTCTGCCAAAGGGACATCCCATAACTTGTGCGCTGATAAGGTATTATCACGAAAGGAACCTTCATGCTGGACCTCGCGCACTACTTGCCAAAATTCGACTGGAATATTGGCCCATTGGCGGAATTAAGGCAGTATCAAAGGTAGTCAGCAAGTGTGTGAGATGTTTCAGGACTAGGCCGCGCATGGTTCAGCACATCATGGCAGATCTGCCTAAGGAGCGTTTGGAGGGAACTCGACTTTTTGAAGTCACTGGAGTGGATTACTGCGGGCCCTTTTTCTACAGATCAGAAATCCGCACGAGGCCACCCATCAAGTGCTACATCAGTGTATTCATTTGTTTTACTTCTAAGGCTATACACATGGAGCTCGTAAAGGACCTGACTACCGCTTCATTTCTAGGCGCCCTGAAGCGTTTCACTTCCACGCGAGGAAGGCCAAGTCAAATTTGGTCCGACAATGCGACAAACTTCGTTGGCGCCAAGAACGAGCTTTTGGAGCTCAAGAAACTTGTTATGAGCGGCTCGCATATGAAGGAGGTCCATGAATCCTGCTTGGCGGACTCGATCGACTGGTGCTTCATCCCACCACGCTCTCCGCACTTTGGCGGTTTGTGGGAAGCGGCCGTGAAGACAGCAAAGCATCACCTGTACCGCTCAGTTGGGCCCTCTGTGCTTGACTTCGACGAGCTGCGCACTCTGATCTGCCAGATCACGGCAATTGTTAATTCTCGCCCTTTGCTCTCGTTTTCAGAAAATCCTGCTGATTTAGATGTCCTGACTCCTGCTCATCTGCTTTTAGGCGGTCCACACGAAGCAATCCTCGAGCCCGATCTGACGAAGCTGAACTATAATCATCTGGATGGCTGGCAACGGGTCACTCAACTGCAGCAGATATTCTGGAGCCGCTGGCGCGAAGAGTATCTAACTCTGTTGCAAGAGCGGTCGAAATGGCGGACTCCCACGCAAAATCTTTGCGTAAACGATCTCGTTCTGATTAAGGACGAGAATCTTCCTCCAATGCGTTGGCCACTAGCTAGAGTGGTCGAGGTCGTCAAGGGCAAGGATGGAGTGTGCCGCGTAGCTGATTTGAAGACTGCCACAGGAACCATCAGAAGGGCCGTTACCCGGCTATGTGTGCTGCCCCTCAAGGATTCTGTTGAAAGACTGGCTTCCAACGGGGGGAGTATGTTCGGGCCAGCCGCTAATCAACAGGCCTAACTTAAAACTATACATACACTACAATACAATACAATATTCAATGCACTGTAAACGCCCACGTTCGGCAGCGCTGCTACGCTCTCCCTCTGTAAAGGGCGCTCTGCAGCCGCCGCCTCGGCTCTAGCTTTGATTAGCCGACGGTGCTAATTTTAGTAATCCGCTAACCTCTCTGCGCATTGGTTGAATTTGGATCTCGTGTACACATATGTACATTTATCTGGTTGTGCTAAGAGCAAGCAATCGGCTTCCGCTAGCAGCCGCCGGTATAAATAAACAGTTATTGCATTTGAACAATTTGCGTTATTATTTTGGATCGAAATAGGTGCCAAAAAAGCTTGGCGTCTCAAACAACGACAAAAGGAAATTTCGTAGATAAGTTAATTTTAAATGTAAAGATCCCACCGTTTGGTAGACACCCATCCCATTTGTTTAGGATTATTCCTATGCCAGTGGAGTGTGAAAGGGTGTTGATCAGGGTAGATTTGAGCTCCAGGTACTTAGTATATAATTTCAAAATTGATTCCTATCATTCGATGACTGAAGCTACTTTGAACAAATGCCAAAACTGGTAAACGAATAAAAGAGTATGTAAAGGTAATTGGCCTTGGAGTAGCGCCAATGATAATGCTTGTCAGATAACTCCGTTCAAACCCAGTAGTCATTCAACACAATGCCAACTTCGTATTGGTTTTAGGTACTGTTGGCCGTTCAGCTGTTGGCCGTTCCACAGTTGGCCTATCGGACTCAGACATAATTGAAATGAGAAAAAGGAACTAACTTCAATACCGTACCCAAAGTTCGCCAAACTTTTCAAGCTACCCTCGCACAAGCACTGCAGCTATGTACCGAGAAACGCCAAGCTTGCTTACCCAAACACTCACACGCCCTGGCGAAATATGTGAACAAACAAACGAAAGTGGTCCAAGCAACCGAAAGTAAGCAAGCCATATGCTCGCTGTTGCCACTTTGTGGGCAACAGAGATAGAATGCGGGGTGCAGGTGATCAAAGAGTAAGTGAGAGAATTTGGCGCGAGCGAACGCACAAGACGAAAGTAATACAGGCGCTCGAACCAAGCCTGACCTGTATGGTATGCCAAAACGGGGGAGAAGAGAGCAAGCGGTAAATTTGGCGCGAGCGCACGCACAAAAACTAATATATAACCGATGCAAGCACAGAGCGACACCTCGCCAGGTTCGGGCCGAGGGCGTGAGGAGTTGGTCTGGGAATGGTCTACCAAGAAGCCGAACCCAGGCGAAGGGTTGAAGAACCTATTGATCGCGGGCGGCTTCGAGACAGATGGCTCGTGTCAAAGGCAGAGGGCGAGCTGGAAACAGGGAAATGAGCAGAGAGTCAGACCGATCAAGCGTACTCACAGCACAGTGGTCGGACTTGTAAGGAGACATGCGACAAAAATAGTTATACGTGTCGTACAGATTCATAATTTAAGCTGTGAGCTAATAATATTATAAAAATATTATAAAACGAGGGGTAACGTTGTGAGCCGCGGCAAAGGCCGCGGCTCTACTTTATACCCGGTACTCAGTCAGTATATATGCACATACATATATGAGCTTAAGATTTATGCAATTTATTAAATGTTCGTAAAAGGGACGAATAAATTTTGGTCAAAAAATAATATTTAAAAAAACGAAGTCAATACATTTTTTTAATTTTTGTACATGTTTCCATTTTGGTTAAGATATGCTTTTTACATCTGCTTCTAAATTTCTACATGACATGTATAACTACATATTTGAGACGTACAAGTGTTTGCGACAGAGAGAGAGAGAGGGAATGAGTCAGCGCTTGGCAGGCGTTGCGTAGCCACTGAAATTTAATTTGTTCCTTCTGTCCATAGTATTGATCCGACCTGATCCATATTCGGCAGTCTGGTAGATATGGTAATTTTCCATGATTCTGCGTTTTTGGTATTCATTTATCTTAAAAATTGTGGATTCCACTGATTTTCGTTCTTTGTGGTGCCGGAAGGGGGCGTGTCAAAATTTTGAAATACACTTGTACTGAAGTGATATCACAGGAGGTTGGATAGAAAGTTTGGTTGCTCTAGCTCTTATAATCTTTGAGAACTCGGCGCTCATTTGGACGACTAGGTAAAGCAGACAGGTTCGCGTGTGAGAGAGAGCGAGAGGGAATGATGACTTTCGAAATGGTTGAGGAATGAATGAAAAATGAAGAATCATTGTAGCTATAATAATGATCCGATCTGATCCAGATTCAACACTCTGATAGAAATGGTCTTTCTCTATGGTTCTGCGTATTTAGTTTTCTTGTATCTTCAAAATTGTGTACGCCACAGACTTTCGCGCTTTGTGCGAGCGGAAATGGTCTTTCTCTATGGTTCTGCGTATTTAGTTTTCTTGTATCTTCAAAATTGTGTACGCCACAGACTTTCGCGCTTTGTGCGAGCGGAAAGGGGCCGGGCAAAATTTTGAAACGCTTTGTTCTGGGCGTTACACACAACCGTTATCCCCACAAATCTAATATACCCCTATACTCTTCGAGTACCGCCCATAAGCCCATAAGCCCACAAGTCTTCCAAAATTTTGAGAACAGACTTTTTTAACAAATTCAAATAATTCCTCTTGGTCTGGAACATATCCTCTGCTTTCCAACTCCAGCTGTATTGACTCAACAACAAGAAAGGCCTGTACCAATTTAAATGAACCAAAAGTAACGTTATTTAAAAAGAAAAATACAAAAATTACATTTAAAACACAAATAAACAATAACAAACACTGTTTGTAGGGGCGGACAAAATTTTGAAATACATTTGGAGTAGTGTGATCACACAGGAGATGTAGTAATTCAGTTTATTTGACGGAATTCGTAATAGCTAATGTTCACAAAGTGTAAAGATGTATGCGAAGGCGTAGGTATATGTTCCGAAGAAGACTGCGAATGATTGTAACGGGGGTGGGCGCGTAACTGCCAAACTCCCGCTCAAGCTAGTGGCCGCCTGAGCGCCGGTTGGCTCTCCCGAGTGCCGTGTGCAAGAACGCGAGAGAGCGAGCGATCCACAGTGCGCTGCAGAAGTTAGCGGCTGCTCTCAACATCCTCCCCCCCCTTGCAAGATTGCAAAAAACATCTGGTCGGGCTATGGCTGCGTGCACGCCCCGGAGACTATCCATCCAAACACGGTGCTCTGGAAGGCCGTTTTCCCGTGCCAGAGCCTGGGTTGGATCACCTTCGGGTACACGTCTGCTCCCAGGATGAGCGAGATGGTGGCAGGCCTATGAAACTGCTCATCGGCGAGCTGGAGATCGGCAAATCGGGACCGCACGGCAGCGCTCAGCTCTCGGATCGGCGTGCGGATGCGCAAACGCGGCTCGACCTTGAGCACCAGTTCCAATCGGAACTTACTCGTCTTGGCCCGGATGACAGCGTGGAAGGCGTTGGCCAACGATTCGGCGACGCAGCTCACGGGGGTGCACGGGTCGATGAGTGCCGCTGTCTCAAAGGTTTTGGAGCCCGTATCCAGGACCACCAGCGCCATTGGAAGAAGGTTGAGGCTCCGAAGCTGTAGAAGCGACTCTACGGATGGCGCCGGGGCCCCTACCATGGGTAGGCTCATGGGAAGTCGAGGGCGGAGCTCAGCTCGGGATGCTGGAACTGAAGGCGACGGTGCTGGGGTCCGTTCAGCGGGGCGGCTGGCGGTGCGCCGAGAGCGGCGCTCCGTCCGAGCTGCTAGCCCTGAAAGCGACGGAGATGTAGTCCCTGCAGCAGGGCGGCTGGCGGGGCGCCGAAGGCGGCGTTCCGCTAGGGATGCTGCAGATGGCGACGAAGCCGCCGAGGCCGAGCGGGCTGAACGCCGAGACGGAAGGATATGAAGTAGCGTGTGGTGGTTTTTCCCACACACCCTGCACAGCCCGCCACTGCGATAATCCTTTCCGGAGTGCTGATGAGCCAGGCAGTTTGGGCAGTACTTATTTATAAGTACTGCTCGAAGTCTCTTCTCTGGGCTCAAGCGGAGGAAATGATGGCAGGTTCGAAGAGGATGCACTCCTGGGCAGACTCGGCACCGGTAGGAGTTTAGACCGCGAGCGCGCCGGCTCTCCATGATGCTGTCGGCGTGGGAACGTGGAGCCATGTCTGGATGGATGAAAACTAGGAGAGGATACAAAAAAAGAAGAGTATTAGCATGGAGTCGGTAACGGATAAGAAAAAAAACAATCACAACACACAGTCATGTTATGGTTGGACGGAACTACGGGGTTCTATTGGCAGAAGAACGACCTTAACAAGAGGTCTTTTGACGACTCCGCGAGCAGTAAGGATGTCCACCACACCACCTTATCTTCGGCGCTGGGATATACGGACTGGATTCTCCCGAGCCGCCATTCATTAGACGGCACGTTGTCCTCTCTGACAACGACCATATCGCCCAACTGAAGATTTGGCGTAGGCATCTGCGACTTGGTGCGTTTGTGGAGCTCTTTGAGGTAATCCTCTTTCCACCTTTGGCAAAACTACTGATTGAGGGCCTTCAAATGCTGCCATCGACTAATTATCGATTTGATGTCTCCTTTCATTTCGTAGCCATCAAGGGTCCCCCAATAAGAAAATGTCCGGGGGTGAGGGCTAACAGTTCGGACATAGGCGAGAGCGGCCTGGAATTGAGGCATGCCTCTATCTTCGCGAGCAGTGTGAACAACTCTTCAAACGTGTACTTTCGAATGGACGTGGCCTTATAGAAGAGGGTTTTGAACCTCTCACCCCGGCCTCCCACAGACCTCCCATATGTGGAGCTCATGGAGGGATGAAACGCCATGAAACCCGTTGATGGCTATACGCATCCGTTTCCGCGTCCTTGAATGCATTTAGAAAGTCACGGGAAAGGGTGGTCGCCGCACCCACGAAAGTTTTCCCGTTGTCGGAATGGATGCTCTGTGGACACCCGCGTCTTGCGACAAATCGAGCGAAAGCCGCGAGAAACTTCTCGGTTGTGAGGTCGGACGTTGCCTCCAAATGGATTGCTTTAGTGGAAAAGCACACGAACACGCACACATACCCCTTGGTAATGAGACACGCTCTCCCGGTAAAATTCCGTATTTCGAACGGGCCCGCGTAGTCTATCCCTGTATGTGTGAGCGGTCGGGAAAAAGAAGTCCGCTCCGTTGGAAGGTCTCGCATCATTTGAGTCTGCAACCTCTTTTTATAAATGGTACATACCTTGCAGGAGTTCACGACCCCCTCCATCAAATTTTGAAGCCTTGGGATCCAATACTTGGATCGAATAAGACGCAGCATTAATCGGTTGCCGCCATGGAGCGTTATCCGGTGTGTAAATTAAGCGAGAAGGCGATACAGCCGACAACTGTAGGGAAGGATAATCGGATGCCTTTCGTCATATTGCAACTGATTCGGCAAATGCGACACGGCCGCACGCTCTGATAAGTCCGTATCGGTCTAGGAACGGATTTAAGTTCAGGATAGAACTGGACCTTGGTAACGGATGCTTGTCACTGAGGCAGTGATACTCCCCGGGGTATTCTCGACGGTGAGTCTCTAGGATAAGAGATCGCTCCGCTTCGGTAAGGTCTCTGCTGGTAAGATGGCCCTCTCGTGCGGTATCTAACTTCCGACAGCGTCTTACAAAGCAAAGGACATATGCGCGGACTCGCATAGCCCGGTCAAGCTGAGAGAACCGTTCAAGGAACTCTTCGGATGGGCTCGGCGCAAAATGGACCCTTACCGCACGGACCTCCAGAGGCGTTACTGGAGATTCCTCAGATTGTGCTGGCCACTGAGGTCGGGGCTGTCGCAGCCACGCTGGTCCTTGCCACCAGAGTTGGTTAGCAACCAGATCTTCCAACGGTACCACTCCTCGATCTTTGTAGCTTGCGCTATCTGTGTCACCCGGTTTGCTACGAAGGTAGCCCGGTGGCACGCGGGCTTCCTCAGCCAGGCGAGGACTATGGTGGAATCGGTCCAATAACGGCAGGCCGTACGTGCCGCAGGCATATTCGGCAGGACAGCTGTCACCATTTCGGACAGGAGCACGGCACCGCACAGCTCTAATCGGGGGAGCGATACGGTCTTCACAGGGGCGACTCGCGTCTTAGCGGTGAGAAGTTGGACCTCGACGCGATGTCTCACCTCGACGCGCACGTAAATTACGGCCCCATACGCCTTTTCGGATGCATCGCAGAATCCATGATGCTCGATTTTTACCGATGGTTGCGTACCAATCCATCTTTGAATTTGGATCTGGTTGAGCACGGAGTAGCTGTCCAAGAAACGTTGCAAGCGCAGACACATCTCATTGGGGAGTCTCATCTCGTCCCAACTCTTGCAACCATATCTCCTGCATGAAGATTTTGGACCGAACAATGAACGGGGCAAGCCACCTCGCCGGATCGAACAATTTCGCGATTTGGGAAAGTACTGTCCGCTTGGTATAGGGTAGCTCTTGCGCTAATTCAGGAGAGACAAAGAAGAATTCGTCTGAGGTCACCGTCTAGCAAACCCCGAGGATCTTGGCCGTACTCTCGGCCTCAATCTCAAGGAAATCGCTCTGGAGAAGGTGGTCACTCGGCAAACCAGTTAAAAGTTCCTTGTGATTGGAAGTCCACTTTCTCAGCGGAAAACCTGCAGAACTCAGCGCGGCTTGCAGCTCGCGGATAGCCAACGGAGTGATTCCACTCCGTTGTGGAATCCGCCCCGGCAAGGATGTCGTCGACATACATAGAAGACCAAATGATCTTACTTGCTTTAGGGAAACGGGAAGGGAGCACAGTTGACCCCAAAGGTGACGGTCTTGAGCTTGTAATCGCGAATTTCTCCATCCTTGTTTCAGAAAAACATACGCTGGAAATATTATTGCCGATACATTTTGGTGATGTCGGCATTGAACACGAGCCGGAAATACCGACACCTCAGGATCTGCAGGGTTAAGTCCGATTGTAGGACCGGACCAGCATGCAGGAGATCATTGAGGCTAACCCCGTTAGTCGAGGGGCTGGATGCATTGAATACCACCCGGACTTTTGTGGTCGTGCTCTCGGGCTTAAGTACGGCGTGGTGCGGGAGGTAATAATCGGGGGAACCATAATCCGGAGGAACCTTGGTCATGTGGTCGAGCGCTAAGTAGTCCCGGATCACGGCGTCATACTGCTGCTTTAACCGAAAGTCTCGCGACAAATGGGTTTCGTTTCTCAGAAACTGAGCCAGTGCAATCGATCTGGAATACCCCAGACTTGACCCGTGATGGTCCGGGTCGCGGAACGGTAAAGTGACTACGTACTTCCCGGAGGAAGTGTGTGTGCCACTTTGGAGGATGAATGGAAGGAGATCAGCTCCGATCAGGACGTCTACCTGCGAGCTTTCGTAGAATTTCGGATCAGCCCACGGCAGATCCGGCAAGTCTCTCAACGAATCCTGCGGGATCGGATAGGACGGAAGGTTGCCCGCCAGTTCCGGAAGAATATAGGCGGAGGCATCGAGCTGCAAGTTCGGCTTTGTCGGGGAGCGGATAAGGAAGTGACAGAGCTTCTTGGACTGAGAGGACACGGTCTGATTAAGGCCCGACATTTGTGCGTGGATTCTGCGGAAAGGCAACTTCAGGATAGTGGACAGTCGTTCTGTAATGAACGTCGCCTCGGAGCCCGGGTCAATTAGAGCGCGGGCGCGAACATTTGTGCCGAGGTGAAACGCTTATGATGGCCGTGCCCAGAAGGACGGCCCGGTGTGCGGAGGCGAAGAAGTATTGCACGTTGGGGTGCGCTTCGGACGAACTAGGGATTTGGTGCGGATGTGGAAGATGGTTCGCTGGGCACTGAAGTGCCCCGGTGCAGCAACGTGTAGTGTCGTTCTCCACAAGTGATGCAGCTGAGCGCGCTTTGGCATTCACGAATTTTATGTTCTCCTACGAAGCAGTTCAGACAGAGCTGTTTTTGGCGAATATAATTGGACCGAGCATCAACGGTCATATGGAGGAAATGAGGACACATACGGATTGAATGATTCTCTTTTGAACAGAGATCACACGTCCTCCTCTTCGGGTTCACTGTTGTCTCGAACGAGTGAACCCTCCTAGGAACAGGACTCCCTTGGGACCGGAACGGATTAGTTCTAGAGGGTAGCGGGTTCGGGTCGCTTTTCGAATTGGGTGCATGGGAAGGGTTGCCCTCGATGGCCTCCAAAGTCAGATACCCCTGACTCAGGAAGGAGTCCATCTCCTTCCATGGGGGCATCTTCTTCTTCGTGGTGACGGAGTCTTCCCACGAGGCCCGGGTCAACTTGGGAAATTTGGAGACGCAAATCGTTACCAACAAACTGTCTCAGTTTTCGGTAGAGACCTTGGAATGCGCCAGTGCGGTTAGCACCCCGTGGATCGTCTTTTGGAGCTCCTTCAGAGCACGACTCGATTCGGAAACCACTGGGGACAGCGAGAGGGGAATATTAATCTGGTTGGTCACCAGGAGCCGGTTGTTCTCATAGCGGTCACGGAGGAAATTCCATGCCACCTCGAAGCCGTCGTTGGTCAACGGGGATTTTTCCACGATGGCTTTTGGATCGCCACTGGTCTTCGTGGTTAAGTGGTACAGTTTTTTTACTGGTGAGAACCTAGGATTATGAATGTAAATGGCTGTGAAGACGTCCCGAAAAGTGGGCCAGCGAACGGAATCCCCTGTGAACACTTCGATGTCACAGGGTGGCATTCGACAGCCGCCATTGGAGTCCGGCTGTGAAGGAGGACGGACTACTAGGCTGGTCGATTGGACCGTAAGGTCGTCTAGGCACCGTTCGTAGTCGTCATAGCAAGTGTCGTACATGGCTTGGATCTCTAGTTGGGTGTCAGGATCCTCGTCCACCGACGACATGGACCAGGCCTCGAATTCAGCATCCAACTTTGCCCATATTCTCTGTAAGCGGTCTCTACGGACCTGAGCGATAGCAGGGGATGGCGTGCTGGTACCGGAAGCGGTAAAACGCTCTTTTAAACTGGTCAGCCTGCCGATGGCTGCTACCAATTTCGCACGTGCGGAGAGGAATGCTGTTTGGGCCATTGGAGAAGTTCGTCGAGAGCTGATGGGACTGGTAGGTGGAAGAGCTGGCACCTTTAACGTGACTGGCGAAGGGAACAGGACCGATTTGCTCTTTGAGGCGGTACTCGTACTCGGCTTAGGCGCACCGGGTAACCTTATCGGTCTTGTCACCGAGGTAGGTGTTCCTGGGGCGGAACCACTTCTATTTCGACGCACTGTCGTCGTCAATTCTTCAAATGTGAATCGGGTGCTAGCCAACGTACGATTTAACAGTCCTTTGGCACTCTTCACTGCCGCTTCCCAAAGTCGTCCGAAATGAGGTGCTCTGGGCGGAATAAAATGGAAATTAATAAAGTCGGATGCGCAATATTTGTAAATTTCATCCTGTGTCTCCTTCAAGAACAAAAACTTTTTTAACTCCTGAATTTGATTCGATGATCCTACAAAATTAGTGGCATTGTCGCAGAATATGTCTGCCGGCAGCTTGCGACGACCTCACATCCGTTTTAATGCGTTTAGGAACGCCCGCGTTGACAAGTCCGAGACTACTTCGATGTGAACAGCCTTGGTGATGAGGCACAGGAACACGGCAATGTACGATTTAGTAGGTCCCTTTCCTCGAATGCGTAGATACGTATTGATGGGTCCACAAAAGTCAATTCCACAGCGTTCAAAAGGTCGAGCAGGAGAAAGTCGAGTAGGTGGTAATGAGCCCATGAGTTGTTGCCGCAACTTTGGTCTGTAGCGAACGCAATGTACACAGGAGCTGACAATTCGACGTGACAGGTCTCTGGCGTTAACAGTCCAATACTCCAAGCGAATGAGTGCGACTAAAGTTTTAGGTTCAGCGTGATAATTCCGAAGATGCAAATGGCGAACATAACTCCAAGCAAATTGAGACTGGCTAGGCAGAAGCCACGAATGTTTTTGGCCGTCTGGTAGGGTTGAGTATTCCAATCGTTCACCTACTTTGATGATTATAAATCCGTTCACATTATCTAGAAAGGGAGTAAGAAACTGTAATCTACTCTTTAAATATTTTTGCTTCTGAAGTAAGCGAATATCCTCTGCAAAATGGATTTGTTGAATGTTCCAAATGAGGCAATGCGAAACAAAATGAAGTTCGATTTCCATATGCGAATGTGAAGCAGCTTGATAGGAATGAATATCAGCTGTTTGCCAGGAGGGCTGCGACGGTTGCCTTATCGGTTCCGTATTTGAGGATTGAGATGAGATGATGAACATTGCGCCACTCTATGGCCATTCCCGAGACAGTTAATGCAAAGTCCGAGGCGTTTCACATGATCGAACCGTTGGTTGCTGTTCATTGCCTTGAACTGCGCACAGTTAGTGATTTTATGGCCAGAAATAGAATAAAGTGGACAAGACGGATTAGAAATGGCAAACGACGAGTTTATCTGCTGATTAGAGTGACGATTGGACTTATTGCTTTCAGACTTTCGTTGCGACGGACTAAAAGATGAGGCTCCAGACGAATGCAGGAATTGACAGCATGGATTGAACGATGTCCTCCGGTTTGTCGATGGACTCCAACGAGCTAAATATCTTAAACGCCTTATCAAACAGACTGCGAAGCTGCTGACAGTTGGCCTTCTCGATCGGTTGCAGTACGAACAATGCATCAATGCCTTCCAAAAAGATAAGAGTTGGATTATCGTACCGGTTCCTAAGTTTCTCTAAGGCCTTCGGATAGTTCTCGCTTGTGACCTGGAATGGCTGAATGGTCCCTAACGCCGACCCTTTGAGGCAGCCAGCAAATAATTAAACTTTTCAATGTTTGACAATCCAGACTCACGCACGACAAGTTGTTCAAACGAATTGATAAAGTTCTTGTGATTCGCATAAGTTCCGTCAAAGGTGGGCAACGATAACCTTGGCAATGATGATCTCACTGGCGGTTGGCGGTAGTATGGCGCAACCATACTGGTGTTCCATTCACCTCCCAATTTGTCCTTTATGGATAGCTTGATTGCTATGCACGTATCCTCCAAGTCTGCCCGTCCTTCATTATTTTGGTTAAGGTCTTCAATGTCAGCCTGTACATTTAGAACCATCTTGAAATAGGTTTCCAAGATGCTTAAACTATGCCGAAGCTCGTCATAGCAAATCGGCCACCACAGATTTGATTCGAGAAATATTTCGTTTTATGTTGTTCCATTGGCGTTTTAAATCTTCAAGAGTCGTCATTTTGTTGTGTAGTGTAATTGCACGCACACAGAACTAGAGGTTCCAATAATAACGAATGCAGGTAACAATAGCCGAACGCATCCAGGCAGCAGTAGCCAAAGCACAAATCCAACGGTGGAAGCGAAGGCGGCAGCAAAAGGTTTAGTGCAGTTGTTCCAAGGGAGAGAGAGTCAGCGACAATTCCGACGGCGGCAACGAAAGCAAAAGGAAAAGAAGCGGTGGAATTCCAATAGATAACTGCGTTGATCTCTGGACCAGAGCAGGTAGCAGCAAAGGAGTGCAAGCGCCGTTGCTTGAGTTGTGGGTGACAAGCGAATGATAGAATTAACCGAGAGCCGCGAGAGCAAAGCGAGGGTGATGACCCCGCAATCGAAACAATAGATAATGGGTTTTCGGCAATTTCGACGGCAGCTTCAAAACTAAACGAATACTGCTATTGTTGTATTTACAAATTATGCACCGACGAAAAGTGTTAGTAGAGATTGTACATAAATGCGAGTATTTTAATTGTTCACCAAGAATTAACGCACGAGCCCCACGTTGGGCGCAAAAATGTTTAAACAAGAAGCGTTTTTCTTGTAGGTATTTATTTGTTTAATTGTGGGGGTGTGTCAAAACCAAGCAAGCGAATTAAAACCTAATTGCAAGATAAAATAACGACGACAAGACGATGAGATGCTATTGAGTATCAGTCGACGACTACTTTATTGGGCTCTTAGTGCATGAGCACCGAGCATAAGCAAGAATAGTGAGACCGTGTAAATGTGAGCTTACGCTTTGACTACGAGAGGTGTTTAACTACTTCTAAATTAGTTGGGTGGACGGAGTTTGACCGAACAGATAAAAATTTGTGGCATCCGCAATTTTTAAGCTACGATAAAACCAAAAACAAAAAATCATGGGGAATGACCTATCTACCAGATTTCTGAATCTGGATCAGGTCAATTCATTTTTATAGCGAGAATGAGCAAATGAAATATCTGATGCTACGAAACGCTTTCCACGCGATTATTCATTCTATTTATATTTTGTTCTATTCTATTCTATATTCTATTACTCATTTCTATTTTGCACGACCTACATATGTATGTAGATGTAGTAAAAGCTAATGTGAAAAGCAGATGTAAAAATTTGCGAGCAGCGATGCAAAACAACAAATAAAATATATTTTATAATAACATAAATTGTAAGCTCACATATAGTTATCATGACTGAGTACCGGATATAAAGTAGAGACGCGGCCCTTGCCGCCGCTGACAACGTTCCACCTAGTTATACCCGGTACTCGAAGAGTATAGGGGTATATTAGATTTGTGGGGATAACGGTTGTGTGTAACGCACAGAAGGAAGCGTTTCCGACCCCATAAAGTATATTCTTGATCAGCATCAATAGCCGAGTCGATATAGCCATGTCTGTTTGTCCGTCCGTCCGTCCGTCCGTCTGTCCGTCCGTCTTCATTTGCGCCTATATCTCAGAGACTATTAAAGCTAGAGCAACCAAGTTTTGTATCCAGTCTTCTGTGTGATCACACTACTCCAAATGTAATTCAAAATTTCGTCCCGCCCCTTTCCGCCCACACAAAGGACGAAAGTCTGTGGCGTACACAATGTTAAAGATACGAGAAAACTAAAAACGCAGAGTCATAGAGAATGCCCATTTCTATCAGAGTCTTGAATCTGGATCAGATCGGATCATTATTATAGCTACAATGAAGAAAACCATTTCGAAAGTCATCATTCCCTCTCGCTCTCTCTCACACGCGACCCCATCTGCTTTTCTTATTCGTATAAATGAGCGCCTTGTTCTCAGAGACTATAAAAGCTAGAGCAACCAAACTTTCTATCCAAGCTCCTGTGATACCGAACCAGCACAAGTTTGTTTTAAAATTTTGCCACGCCCCCTTCCGCCCCCACAAAAGACGAAAATCTGTGGAATCCACAATTTTTAAGATAAATGAAAACCAAAAACGCAGAATCATGAAAAATTACCATATCTACCAGATTACCGAATCTGGATCAGATCGGATCAATATTATGGCCAGAAGAAACAAATTAAATGTCAGTGGCTACGCAACGCCTGCCCAGCGCTGACTCATTCCCTCTCTCTCTCTGTCGTAAACACTTGTACGTCTCAAATATGTAGTTATACATGTCATGTAGAGATGTAGGCGCAGATATACAAAGCATATGTAAACAAAAATGGAAACATGTATAAAAATTCCAAAAAATTCATTATTTTAATTTAAATATTATTTTCGTCCTATTTGAGAACATATAATAAATTTCATAAATCGTAGGCTCATATATGTACATATGTATGTATGTATATACAGACTGAGTACCGGGTATAAGGTAGAGCCGCGGCCTTTGCCGCGGCTCACAACGTTTCCTCTCGTTTTTATTGTGTTTTTAAGAGAAACTATTTTTGTAGTTTTATATCATTATATATTATTTATAAAAGCATGTTTAAAGTATCGTTTATATAAATCTAAAAATAAACGCATATGCTACAGTCGTTTGGCCGAGCTCACAAAATATATTTTTACCATTACATAATTGTGACTATGTGTTGCCGTATTATAGCTCGTTGGTTAAGAAAGAATTGAGAAATATTAAAAACACGTTGTTATATGAACAGTCATAATATTTATTATTAAGTAAAAAGAGAATTCCAAATCAGGAAATGTATTGCCCGAGTATAGATAACTCACAAAAATAATAAGATTGCATATATCTACTTATACAAAATGAGTCCAAATAGAATAGCGTTGCGGAACAAGTGAAGGGACTTACACGGTCTTACGTAGCGTGAATCTAAAAATATGTAAATGAACTTTAAAGCTAAGTACTGATGAAACTAATCATTGATAATAATGTTTTTCAGACTGTGATTATCAATAATATAATTCAATTTATCTTTAGAACCTTTATAAACTGCGAGTCGGAAATCGATCATACCGTGTTCTTTCACACATTTATAATTGGCTTGGCTTGCATACCAACAAGTTTTTGGCTACCACTATGTGTGCACAAATTGGGAATCAAGTTCTTTTTGGGTATGTTACAAAAATGCTAGGAGTCTATTGTTGTGAATATAATCTAAACAAAGAAAATATTTCATTCTGTAGTTTTCAGCTTGACGGCAGCAGGATTTGTAACCTTAGGATTTTATTTCGTTCGAAGCTCTTTTGAAAACTTAATTTTGTCATGTATTTTTGAAGCACTAACATCGCTTAGTATCAGTACTTTATATTGTGTCTTGGTGGATTTATTCCCGACAAATTTAAGGTAAGTACTTGCTTATCACTATATTAAGAAATTAACTATATTTTGCCGTCAGGGTGGATTTTTTTGTTTGTTGTTTATTGTTTATTTTTGTTTAAAGTTTAACAATGTACAGTTAAACTGTAAGGGTAAAATTACATATCAACTGATTAAACTAAAGGTCCATTGCCAATACTCAGACCCGGTGGGTCTGATTATCGGCTCTGTAGCCGATAAGGTACCACCAACAGCCAAATTTAGGTAAGAGAAGAGCCGGTAGCCGAACAATTCCCAATTAAAGCTAAATTAAATTAAGTTATTGATTAAGATAATTTTGTCCATATTAGAACTTGTATCAAAGGAAAACAGATGGGGAAATAGGTTATAGTTACGGTAAAGGCTACGTAAAGATTCATAGTCCGAGTAGTTAGAAAGACAGAGTTGGAGATGAAGAGGAAAGTAATGCCTAGTCGGGCGGAAAGGAACAGCAATACTAATAAGGTTGATGAGGGCAGTCGATTCGACCTCACCAGAGAGAAGCTTATGGAGGAAGAGAACTTCTTGGCAGGTTCTACGGGATTTAAGAGAGTGGAGGTTAATTAAGCGCAACCTACTCTCATAAGAAGGAAGATGGATCGAAGGGTCCCAATCGAGTCCCCGGAGGGCAAAGATGAGAAACTGTTTTTGTACTGATTCGAGCATATCCTGAAATTTTTGGTAGTGAGGAGACCACACACAAGAACCATATTTCAAGATAGGCCGGACCAGAAAAACATACAGACAGCCGGAGTTATGAAGTTCTCTTGGAACGATGACGATGATGAGAGCAGCGATCGTTTTTCTTTTATTTTATATTCTTTTAGATGCAAAAATCGAGAAAAAAGAAAACTCTCTGATCAGCAATTTGGTATTTAAGGCACTTTCACGGCGGCTCGCCTGCCACACAAGACAAGGGGTAAAAAGAAACCCCCTTGGTGGTCGAAACAAATCGACATCCTACGTAAGAGCTGTAGGACTCTCTTCAACAGAGCCAATAGCGCTAACGAGGAGAATCATTGGGCAGACTACAAAGTCAGTGTCGCCCAATACAAAAAAGAAACACGAAGAGCAAAAAGGGCCACTTGGCAAAAATTCTGCTCAGAAATAGAGGAGACATCGGAAGCCGCAAGGCTGCGCAAGCTCCTCTCAAAAACCACCCCCTCGGTAGGGTACCTTAAAAGGAACAACGGTACGTGGACCAACTCCAGTGAGGAGTCGCTCCACGTACTGCTTGATACCCACTTCCCTGGGTGCACAACCATCAAGCCGGCGCTAACCCAAAGGGGAGGCCAAACAGCCACGATGGACCATATTTTTACCAAACGGAACATAAGCTGGGCGGTAAACAGCTTTGACCCGTTCAAATCGCCAGGTCCGGACCAGGTCATTCCGGCCCAACTGCAAAAGGCCGGAGACCCAGCCATTAACTGGCTGCAATGTATCTTCAGGAAGACACTAGCTGTGGGGACCATACCACAAGAATGGCTCAAGGCGAAAATAGTCTTTATCGCCAAAGCGGGAAAGGCCTCGCACTCGACTCCAAAGGACTTTAGACCAATCAGCCTATCGTCCTTTCTTCTCAAAACTTTCGAGAGACTTGTCGGACTACATCTGAGGACAATTATTAGTCCTCAAATGTTGTCAGGAGCACGACATGCCTACCGGAAAGGAAGATCCACGGAAACGGCACTGTAAAATAGTGGCATACGCGGATGACGTTGCAATCAGTTTCTCGGGGAAATACCCTCAAACACTGTGTGACCTTATGAGCACTAAGCTCGCGAGACTGTCAGAATGGACAAAATCGCGAGGATTGGGAGTAAATCCCACAAAAACGGAACTCGTGATATTCTCACGCAAGTACAAGGTTCCGCCCCTCAACCCTCCTATACTAAATGGATGCAGGCTCTCTTTCAGCGACAGCGCAGGTTGGTAATTGATAAGAAGCTGAACTGGAACCTGAACGTAAAAGACAGAGTAAAGAAGGCTACGATAGCCCTATACTCCTGCAAAAAAGCTATTGGCTTGAAGTGGGGCATGAACCCAAGCGTAGTCCAATGGATATACCAATCAATAGTAAGACCAATCTTACTCTATGGAGTTACAGTTTGGTGGCCGGCCTTATCAAAAGGATCGACAACCAAACAACTTGGCAAGGTTCAGCGAACCGCAACTTTATGCATTAGTGGAGCATTACGCACCACCCCGAACGATACACTAAACGCCATCCTAAATCTCCAAAGCCTCGAACTTGAGGGAAAAGAAATTGCAGCGATACGTCTGAGAGACTCCGAACAATGGACGTCACATATCAGGGGTCACTCATCTATACTTATCAGCAGTACCGTCCCTATGAAGACGGACTACTGCGTTCCAAGGGAACACACTGGAATCCCCTTCAATGTAATCATCCCTAGCAGAGACAAGTTGCTTAAGGGACCACCAGGCCAGGACACGGCCATAAGCATCTTTACATATGGCTCGAAGCTGGATAACAGAGTTGGAGGAGGGATTTACTCCGAACAACTCGAAATCAAGCACTCCTTTAGGCTCCCAGATCACTGCAGTGTGTTCCAAGCGGAAGTCATTGCGATCATGGAAGCACTGAAGCTCCTTCAAACAGCCACAACGGCAAAAACAACTGTAAACATTTACAGCGACAGCCAAGCTGCGATCAAATCACTTCATGCGATTTCCTCGAACTCGGCCAAAGTGGCAAATTGCCGCAAATCTCTTCACGAGATGGCCCAACAATTTGCCATCAGCCTTATTTGGGTCCCGGGTCACCGGGACATTGAGGGCAACTGCAAGGCAGACGAGCTGGCCAGATCTGGTACCACAATACCCCTTCTCCAAGAGAAGGAGGATATTTGCATGCTAATTTCCACCTGTAGGCTTATCATAAACGAGCTATATAAGCGACGAGCAGACAATGCGTGGCGGTCAGCACCACTATGTCGCATATCCAGGCAAACATGGCCTACCATTGACAGGAAACGCACACTAGAGCTTCGTAAGCTCGGCAGGAAAAGGTGCAGCGTTGTCATCCGCTCCCTCACGGGGCACTGGCTGATAGGCTCCCACGCCAACAGGTTGGGAGCCCCATACAATGATTTCCGCCGAAGCTGTAGAGATGAGGAGGAGGAGGAAACGGTGGAACACCTGTTCTGCTCCTGTACAGCTCTCAGCAGGAGAAGGCTACAATACCTGGGCATGCCCTATGTCTCAGACATTTCAGAAATGTCCAAAATCTGTCCCAGAAAGATTGCAAACTTCGTAAGAGCATCAGGATGGGATAACTGCTGATATGTTCGGGTCTCATGAGATGGATAAGGGGAACACCTCCCGCGGTATTACAACGGGCCGAAACCGGCCCAAGTGTGACTGGCTCCTGTGGAGCTTGACAGCCGCCTTAACCTAACCTAACCTAACCATGCACTGCACCGGCACAGAGAAGTTAAAGCGAAGACCGATAATGTGACGAGGCGACGACCGAGACCAACAGTTATGAACAAGCGAACGATCGAGAATTTACTCTGATTTCGAGTTCGAAATTCCAGAGAGAGGTCAATGCAGCCGCTCGCAAGCGTTGGCTAAAGCAAACGGTGAAAGAGAATGCAAAACGAACAGCGGGCTGTTAGAACTGTCACGGTCGGCCACAAAGACTTTTGATTTGCTACTTTATTGACAAATGTTTAGTTAAACCTTCGACACAAGTTTAACTATATGTTTGATCACTCTTTTTACACCATAAGCTCACGGAGATCACGTCGGGGTCATCAAAATGTTGGAAGCTGCCGAGCTTTTTCGGCAACTCAGACTCCACATTTACAAAAATTATATTCCGTTGTTAGGGTTTAGGGTTTGTGTTTATTTTCAATGTTTAGATTCAATTTTTAAAGGCCGTGGCCGTAAGCTTTGTGTTTTTTAGTGTACAAATGAGTATTTAGCAAATCAAGAAACCGCTGTAGCGCGATTATACAATTTTGACGGCCGCTTGGTAATGATGGCGCTGCTGCGTTCGACGACGAATTTGACCGAAAGTGAACCCAAGCCAACCGACGCACTGCCATATAAGCAGTACGCGCGGCGAACATGAGTGTGATGGTGTGTGCGTATGCACCGAGAGCATGCGAACAGATGATCTCAAATAATTTAAGAGAAATATAACTGAGCTAATTTTTATTCTTAAGAGCTACTGCCAGCTGCTGCTCCGAACAAAATCAGTTTCAAAAAATTTATAAAAATATAGACGACATAGAGAAAAGTTATGTCAAAGCAAATTCTGCAAAACCGGCAAAAATACAGGGTGACTCTGGAACCTTGAAGAGAGACTTAGAGCCAAAAGTTGACCAAAGTCTTCAAGAAGTAGTTGAGGATTTTGGCAGATTAGAAGAAGATCTAAAAATTAATTTAAAACAATCTCAAAAGGAGTAAGATCAGGCTGTCTGGTGCGAGTGCCAAATAAGAAAAGAGAGATTAGAATACCTTAGGAAAAAACTCTATAAAAATGTTGAGGAGTATTATAAAAGGTATGAATTAAATCTCAAATTCGACTCGATTCGATTTTGAGTTTCAGTGCTTATTAAGAGCCATTAGCACGAGGATGCAGGAGATTACTGATGAAAAAAGTAGCGTCAGTAAAGTGGCAGTAGTAAAGAAGGAAAACTAAGATTTTCCAGTTCTTCCAATGGCAGAAGTACCCACATTTTCAGGATTATATCAGGAGTGGGACGCGTTTTTACAATTATTTAATGATATAATGATTATAATTATAATGCCGCTTGGGAATTGCTGACCAAGCGGTATGAAAATAAACGAAAAATATTTTCGGATCAGCTGAATCGTTTGCTAGATTTACCAATGCTAGGCAACAATTCAGAAAAACAAATTAAGATGTTTTCGGACTGAATTAATGAGGCGATTCATCTTACCGAATTAAAGTCACAATTAACAGAAGAAGTGGATGTGATATTTGCCCACATTATATTGAAAAAATGCAATAAAATATCCTTACAATTATATGAAAGTCATATAAAAAAGACGAAAGAAATTCAAAGGTTGCCCGATGTAATGGAATTAAAAGAACAACGGTAAACTTCTCTTTACTCATCGCAGGAGGAAGAGAAGAAGCGGTTGAAAAAAGGAGTGTAATATAGTAACAGCATTAAAGAAAATTGTCCGCTATGTAAAATGGCAGGCCATACAATAATGCAATGCTATAGGTTTAAGAGAATGAGTCCGATAGAAAGAGGCCAGGCTATACAAAAACAGTGCCCATGCAATAGATGCTGTAGGCATGATATGTATAAGAAATGCTCATCGGAAATGTTTTGTGGGATTTGTAAAAATCCCCATCATACGATGCTCCATATTCCCTACGAAAAAAGGGAACATTTTAACACTTGTTTGACAAAAAAACAAGCGTTCTTAGCCACGGCTATTATACAAGCAAGAGCGGTAAATGGTGGCTATGAAAATCTTAGAGCATTGATTGATTGTGGTTCGCAATGTACCATAATTTTAGGGGAAGCCGCGCAAGAATTCAAATTAGCGCGAAACAGAGTCAACACCGAGTTTAGTGGAGTGTCATCTACAGATTCTTGCACTTCTAAATACAAGGTTACTTTAACTGTAACAACTCGGGATGTTGGTAAAAAGGCTCTTAATATTGAAGCAATCATTCTCCCAAAACTGATGAAAGCTTTACCTATAAAGTATTTCAATATTGACAAAACAAAATGGCAAAATTATGTGTTGTCTGACCCTAACTATAATAAACCAAGTAGGGTAGATATAGAATTTGGGGTAGATCTTTGCGCCCATGTTCTAAAAAACGGAGTAGTTAAAATAAATGGACTACTTGGTCAGAATACAGAATTCGGATGGATTATATCCGGTTGCACCAAATTAAAGGGTGATAAATTGATTGTGGCGACAACAATTGAAGTCGGGGACTTAGAGCGTTTCTGGGAAATGGAAAGCGAAAGTTCTGATGAGGAAGAACAGGAAAGCACTTCTTGGAAACCACAAAAAGAGATGAGAATGGAAGGTATGTGGTAAAAATACTATTTAAAAAAGATAAGGATCTCGGAGATTCAAAAGCACAAGCTATGGCGCGATTTTATAATTTGGAAAAACAAACTCAGCAAAAATGAAAAATTAAAAGAAAATTATATAAAATTCATGAATGAATATATCAGTTTAGGACATATGGTAGAGTCAAAAAAAGAGGGAAAATATTATTTGCCTTATCAAGGAGTCATAAGAGATTCCAGTCTAGCGACAAAACTCAGTGTGGTTTTTGATGCGTCAGCAAAAACCACAAATAACAAAAGTCTTAATGATGTCATGTGGGTTGGACCAAGAGTCCAAAAAGACATCTTCGATGTCCATATGTAGTATCTGTGGACATTGAAAAAATTAAATTTGATGAAATTAAAGTTGATGAAGAAGATCAACATTATTTACATATAATCTGGAGAGAGGCTCCAAACGAAAAATTATAAGAATATAAACTTACAACCGTTACGTACGGTACAGCTTCAGCACCCTTCTTAGCTACTAGAGTGCTTGTTGCAATAGCTGATAATTGCGAAACTAAAGCAATTAAAGAAATTATAAAAAAATAATTTTTATATGCACGACCTGATGAGAGGTCCCGAATCCATATTAGTCAAAACATTAGGACTTCAATGGGAGCCAGTTAGAGATGAGCTTAGGTTCAATTTCCAGTATGGATTTATTAAGAAAACTAACAAGAGAATAGTTTTATCAACCTTAGCTAAAATGTACGACCCCTTAGGCTGGTTGTCTCCAGTTACAATTGTCGGGAAATTGTTTATGCAAAAACTTTGGCTATCAGACAAAAATTGGGATGAAGAACTATCAGATCTGGATACTCGTGAATGGAATGCATTTAAAGAAACTTTAACGGCGCTAGAGAGCATTCGGATAACAAGATGGCTTAATTCTCAGCATAGTAATCCGATGCAAATTCATGGCTTAAGGTTAATCCGAAGAAGAATCGAAAAACCATTCCCAAATTAGAACTTTGTGCTGCTCATCTTCTAACGAAATTGATGCAACGAATAAAAATATCGGCTGGAAGTGATGCAGAAAGTTACGCTTGGAGTGATTCTACGATCACTCTAGCCTGGATAAAAACACGGAGACAACAAAAAAAAGTAGAGGTCGAACGGATGAAATTAAGAAAGTTAAAAAAATTAAATTAAATTAAATAAATAAGCTGAAAGATTGGTAAATTGGTTGATTGAATTGATTGGTTGGTAAAATCTATGGAAGATTGGCCAAAAGAGGAAATTTTAGAAAAAAGAGTTGTTGGCACAACGTTTATAATCGATAAAGCTAACATAGTCAAAGAGTTATCGCACAAATACTCGTGTATGCATAAGCTAGAAAGAGTCATTGCATATGTATTAAGGTTTATTCAAATCAAAACCAAAAATAAAAAATGTTCACCACATTTGACGGTCAATGAGATTAAGATCGCCAAAATACTAGTATTGAAAAAACAACAAACTATTCAATTCTGTGCGGAGATAGCTAGCCTAATTAATAAATAAGAAATTGAAACATAAAGTAAGATATTAGGCTTAAATCCATTTTTAGATAAAGACGGATTACTGCGAGTTGGAGGTAAATTACAAAACTCCAACGCAGAATTTGAGGTTAAACATCCCTTGATTTTAAATAAGTGTCACTTGACGTCCTTAATTATCAATAATGCACATAAAGAAACATTGCACGGTGGAATTAATCTGATGCGTAATTATATCCAGCGAAAGTATTGGATATTTGGGCTTAAAAACTGTTTGAAGCAAAAGCTTAAAGAGTGTGTTACCTGTGCTAGGTATAGGCAGAATAAAGCAGAACAAATTATGGGAAGCCTGCCGAAACATAGAGCAATGTCGCACCCCTTTACAAATACAGGGGTAGACTTCGCCGGACCTTAACATATCCGGTTCTCTAGAAGCCGTGAGCAAAAATCTTATAAGGGATATATTGCCATGTTCGTATGCATGGCGACAAAGGCTATTCATTTGGAAGTCGTCAGTGATCTAACTTCAGACGCCTTTCTGGCTGCACTCAGAAGATTTTTTTCAAAAAGAGGATGTGCAAAAATCTTTTCCGATAATGGAATTAATTTTGTAGGAGATTCGCGCAAATTAAGCAAAGAATATCAGAGAGCCCTTAAGGATAATATTAAAGCGGTTCCAATATTAGAAAGAGAACAATTCGAGTGGCACTTTATCCCCCCGGCAGGACCTCACTTTGGAGGTATTTGGGAAGCTACAACTACAAATGATATTGACGATGTATTAACACCAGGTCATTTTATTATTGGAAGGTCAATATATGGCACCATAGAAACAATATCAGATGAAAGAATTGAAAATTTGGATAGATGGAAATTAATTCAAAAAATTAAGAGAGAATTTTGGACTAAATGGAAAAATGATTATTTACACACTCTGCAACAAGGAAATAAATGGAAAAAAGGAATGCAGAATATTAAAACAGGACAGAAAGAATTAATTAAAGATGAAAAATGTCATCCAGCTAGATGGCCTTTGGGGAAGATAGAAGAAATACATAAAGATAGGGACGATAGAGTCAGAGTAGTCACTATTAAACATCAAGACGGGTCAATTAAACGACCTATCACTAAAATTTGTCCATTAGATGGAAACCAGAAGTAATGTTCATGGCAGTAATGTTAATGCTAATGTTATTTTGCCAAGCATCAAATGCAAACATAGCGGCCAGAAGCAAAGAGAAGTGGTCAATTGAAAAACTGAACAGTTCCGCCTCAATATATTTGGACCTGATGGGAGACGTAGAAATAATAGCCTTATCTTGGAATCTGATTGTCTTTTATAATATGGACCCATATTTTTAAATGATAAGAATGGGGAAAGAATTAGTTGGGAAAATGGGAGTTGTGTGCGGTAAACTTTACACCTTTGAAGAACAATGCAATAATGTTTTAGATAACACTGACAGACAAATCTAGAGATCTACAGATCTAGAGGAAAATATGGATCAGGGTAACAAAAGAAATAGACTAGCACAATTTGATTTTATGGGGTCACTTTATCATATATTGTTCGGAATAATAGACGCCGAAGATAGGGAAACTTTGGAAGGAAATATGAAAAATGAATTAGAAAACCAACAACTTTAGAAGTATGAGCACCAGAGTAGAGAACATAAAGGAAGCTTTAAAAGAAAGTTACTATGTATACAAAGAATCTATTAACTTCTTTGTGGTAACAAAGAAACTAAGTTCAGTGATTGATGAGTGCGATAAAATCCAAGCAGAAGTAAAAAGGCTGCTGATTATATTAGATATTTTAAAACCGATGCAGTTAAAAGCAGAAATAACAAAAATAAAGGAAAGTATATTAGAAACACTAATTCTTCCAGGAAAAAGAACAGGGACGGAATTGAAGGAAATTTACAGCCTATTAACGACAAAAGGAAATTTCGTAGATAACAAGTTAATTTTAAGTGTGAAGATCCCACCGTTTGGTAGACACCCATCCCATTTGTTTAGGATTATTCCTATGCCAGTGGAGCATGAAAGGGAGTTGATTAGGGTAGATTTGAGCTCCAGGTACTTAGTATACAATTTCGAAATTGATTCCTATCATTCGATGACTGAAGCTACTTTGAACAAATGCCAAAAATGGCAAACGAATAAAAGAGTATGTGAAGGTAATTTGCCTTGGAGTAGCGCCAATGATAATGCTTGTCAGATAACTCCGTTCAAACCCAGTAGTCATTCAACTTGTGTCTATAAAAGAACGCCAGAGACAGGGTCATTTTGGGTCGAATTAGAAAAGAAAGGTAGTTGGCTCTTCAAAGTTCCAGTAAACACTAATGCCAGAATTCAATGCATTAATTCAAATCAAGAAATAATTGATCTACCTCAACAAGGAATTTTAACTATAATGAATGGTTGCACTGTGCGAACAGATGATAAAATATTAATACCTCAGCCAGAGGATGAAATTGTCTCATTGTCTTCTGAATGAATACTATGAGACAATTTCATCCTCTTATATAAGTATACATATATTACTTACCGAATTTTTTGAATCCAATATCTGTACCGATATTTAACCTTCCGAATGAAATTAATAAATTACAAAACGAATTAACATTGTTAAAAGAAGGTCATCATGAATTGAAAGGACTTAAGTTCCACTAAGTGTCTGGAAATTCAGATTTGATTATCTAAATAATTAATATTAATAATATATACCATAAGAAGAATTAAGGTAGCGCGAATAATGCAGGCAATTGCACTTTCCTATTCATTGTAATATACTTTAAGATAGTCATCGACAAGAAAACAAAAAAAATGTACATGCCACTTCTGGCCCCTTACAGAATGTTCACACATGAACACATTATCGAACTTAAAGAACAAGAGTCTTTACACATTCACGGAGATAAACACAATACCAATATATTCTTAGTAAAAAACATACATAAAGTATAGAGTTTATGACTGTTAGGGGTGCGATCAACTCATGTCAACACATTAACATACACGACATCCCAAAGTCAAGTGCAGTAAGCAATTAAAACCCTTATTTTAGTCCAAAAATACTGATGCTTGCATGCAATCAGTTGGTCACCCACATCAGAGTTGCAGCCGATCCGTGGGTCTAGCGATAAGAATATAATACAAAATTGTCCCCATCCCACATTGTAAAATTACATATAAGGCCCGACGTTGATGAAATAAAACTAGATTGAATTTACAACTCAACTCAGTGTCTAGATTTTTCTTATAAAGTCTAAACATATTGACTCTTTGATATACTTTTTAGTAATATATTACGAAAGTTCCAAAAATACTGTCGGGTTTTACAGTCCAGTATTAGGCGTAGACAGAGAATATAGCAAGCAGTAAAGTAAGTCTCTATTATAATTGTTCATTGTTTTCACTGCCCACTGTACCACATTTTTATTTACACGGCCTATGCAGCCATTCTCTCGCGTCTTCTTTCTTTCACTCTTTCTTCCGCCTTCTCTATCACTCTCTCGATCTTTCGTCTTCGCTATTTCTCTTTCCTCTGGACCTCTTGATCGCACTCTCGTTTGTAGTAGGGCACGGGCATTTTGATCCGTCTTCACTCAAACAGACTGGATATCGTCGCGCTAGTTACCATCTCAGCACCTACCGTCGCCCTTCTTCCTCCGAAACCCCTACAAGCTAAGTAGCGGCTACAATGTAGAGACCACCAACAACCAACTCACACCACTAACTTACATCCGCTCCAATTGCAACAGTGTAGGCAACCCCCAACGTCAGTAGATTCTCGGCCACTCGGCAATATAGAATTAGATTATTGTAACCATATCTTACCCAAAAGCTAGAATAAAGAACTAGAATACATTTTTAAACCAAACCAGATTCTCGGCCACTCGGAAATATAGACTCAGAATATTGTAAACCATATCTTACCTAAAAGTTAGAATACAGAATTAGAATACATTTTAAAACAAAACCATACCGAAGTTTACTTATTCCGTACTAAGATCGGACTCTTAAAGATATTTACCAAGATACACCACTTAATCATAACTCGCTCGCATTAGGGCACGGGCGATTCGGCCCGTCTACGGTATGGACTTTTGAACCGGCACCGACCTAATTTTACGTCGCAATCTTGCTTTCTTGCTTTCAAAATCCTACCTGCACAACTTTCGCTTTTGCCTATAAACCGTATCAAACTAAACTCTCGTCTTTTAATATATCGCAAACTACGCTGCCGAAAAGGCTCGGTAGTTCAAGAAATACCAAAATTTAGCTAATTTTTTAAACGTTTATAATTTAATAAGTATTTTAGTTATATTTAATGTATACAACAAAGCACAAGATGGGACAAACCTTTCAGATAAAGTAAAATGATCGAAGATCGGTTGTTCACATCGCCCAATAATCTATTTGAAAGTGGCGAATTTTCGTAAAAATTGTCATTAATGCGTCCTCACGAATAATTTCTCAACTGTGAAAAGCTTAAGCACCCATAATTATTAACCGATTTAAAAAATCGTTTCGATAAATAATCTTTGAAGTATTCTCTATCGATTAAAAAATTAATTTGTTATTGTTCCCATCTACCGACACCGTGGCTTGGCCAACGGCAATGAAAGTCGCGGGTGTTGGTTTAAACGTTTATTACCAGCTCGACTGGCTCGGTTGAAAATGAGAATAAATCTAAAGATACAAAATACTTAAATCTGTCCACCATTGCTGCTTGAGTAGCGGGCTAAGGTTCTGCACCATCAGCTCCACAGCGGATGTGTATGCAGTAACAAAATATGATCCGCTAGCCACTCGAGTGCAGGGCAACGGCTTCTAGGCAGAAGCTCGTGCGATAATGTAGTCGCTGCCCCCACCCCTCGAGTGTGGCATCAGCATTCTTCCGTTTCGGAATTCTGCCAGTACCCTGCAGCTGGTGGGAAGTGTTAGATACCCCCTTTCTCAAAAAGCTTTCGTCCTCTTCGCTCGCTATTTCTCGATTATCGCGTTGATCTGGCTCTCGTTTCGCCTCTTTCTAAGATGAGCTTTGAGAAATACGTCGCCTCCAATAGCCCCTCATAGAGCTATGCCAAGCCTGAAAGCAAGGACTGGATTGAGCCGGCCCATGGTGACCTGGTCGATCTTTTTGATGTAGCTCAGATTCTCTTCACTGAGCTGATGCAAGAAAGGTAGGCTTAGAACCGTCTGGTACCCTGTGATGTTCAGGGCGGGCACCAATGAAATGCCAGGAAGTCACTGTTGGACGTTGTTGCGATTCCGGAATCGAGAGCAGTTGATGGTTGCGAAGTCGTTGAAGGTGACCACCTGCGTCCCGGAGGTTGTGATCAACGTGTCCGAGTCACAGCTGATCGTGGCTGGCCTGTTGTTGATGATGACCACCCCGTCGTCAACGAGGGTGATGGGCTCCAGGTCGCTCGGTTGAGAAAGGCAATGAGCGGTGCCGCTAGAGTGTAATCCCTGCGTGCAGGATCCCCTCATCTCCTTCTTGCAGAAGGTGGTCATGGTTGTGGAGACGCAGGCTGTGAGCGCCCAAACTTTGTAGCCGCATACAGCCACGATGATCTCTGTTAATTGTAGTATCGTTCCGCTGTGCTCAACCGGGAATATCGTGACATTTTTACATGTTAAACTAACTCTAGGATACTGAATGATAAAATGGATTATGTTAACTGATTGGAGAATTTTTATTCTGGATACTTCTAACAGATTTGATATCGTGACCCCTGTGAATTGATCAGCGAGAACAGATTCTATGTCAGCGTGGTCTAAAATGGATAGGCTCATTATATTGGCTTTTGCCAGGGTGATCGTGAGCATGAGGTTTCCTATTTCTTTCTTTACTGAGAATCTTATTGACCATGCTAGTAAGGGAATTTAACTGGTTCTAAACTTTTAAAATACGTGAAAAAATATAAAAGGAAAAAACTAAAAAATTCCGCCACCAAAGTGTCTTTCTTGTCCGTGTAGTTACCTAAGGTTGTTCTTATGGACCACCTTCCCTCTAATTAGGACTGTTGTCCCCAAGTCCACCTCTACTGTTTCCTCTGGAAATAAAGGTGTCAACTTATTCCCGAGGCGTCTGTTGGACTTAACTAACACCTTCTTGCCTACTCTGAAGCTTCTGTTTTGTCATACCTGGTTGACCCTATTGTCTTGCACGATCTGAGCCTTTTGCACTTTTTTCTGAATTTCTTTGTTTGTATCCGCCGCTACAGCGTGAATGTCAATGGGTCTTTTGTTGGTGACCGAATGCACTGATCTATTGTACTCCGCTGTCGCTTGAAGGAAGAGTTCGACCGTGTCGGTAACTCCCCTATCCATTTTGAGGCACCTTGCAATTTCTACAAGAGTGCTATGGAATCTCTCCACTTGTCCATTTGAGGTACTGTGGAGAGGCGGAGCATTGACAATGAGTACTCCGAAGTTGTTTCGGAGGAGTGACCTGATGGTTTCTGAACTCATCGATGGTTCATTGTCGCAATAAATTTGTTTAGTGCTTGGAAAGATATTCAAAAGCTGCAATAAAGGAGTCTTGAAGTCTACTATTGTGTGGCAAGCTATCGGTTGCACTATGGCAAATTGCGAGAATTTGTCCACGCAAGTTAGGAAATACTTTTTCTTTGTAGAGAATATATCTACATGAAGCATCACTCCTGTGAACGAGGGGACCGGTGTCGGCCCATCCTCCTGTTTCTTGGGATGCCTGTCGTATTTCGCCTTGGAGTATATTTTGCAATTCATAACAACCTCGTTTGCGAGCTTAGTCATTTTTGGGAAGTAGTAATGTCTCATGATCTGTTTAACGTTTTCCTGGGCGGCCCTGTGTGCCCGATTGCGTTCAATGGTGACTCTTTTCATTCGAAATTTATTTTTATCGAAAATGTTGGCGACAAGATTTATGCAATGCCAGAACGTAGTCGACGGAAAGGACTTTACTAGCTCATGCTGTATGCAGGCTAGGATTGGGAGCTCACAATGAATCGCGTTTACGACCTGGGGTTTTACTACGAATTTGACGGTTCCCACAATTTCGTCTTTGTCTGGGAAGTGTATTATATGGCGCGTCTTTTCCCCAGAGAGAACAAAAATCTGTTTTAGAGAAAACTACGCTTGCTCTAGGATGATCTGATTTCTAAAGCAATTGAAAGGCTTATCTGTCGTCTCTACCGTGTAGGTCATTGATAGTCCAGCATCTGACCGCTATGCGCTATTCTCTAGCGCAGAAATATTCTGTCGCGACAATGCGTCTGCGGCGAAGTTTTCTTTACCAGTTTTGTGGAAGAGTTTGGCCCCGATCTAGTCGATGCGTGCCTTCCGTTTGATTTTTGCATTGAGGTTTCCCTCAGAAACCGCGAATGTGAGTGGCTGGCGGTCAGTGAACACGTTTATGTCCCTGACGCCATAAATATGATGGCTCAGCTTTCCCAAGGCCCATACAATTGTCAAAAGCTTCTGCTCGTTAGTAGCGTAGTTTAGCTCATTGTCTTTGATGGTCCTAGAGATCATTTTTATTGGGCGTCCCTCTTTTGAAAGGACTGCTCCAATGCCGTGAAATCTTTCACGAAGCATCTGTAATAGCTTGCTAGGCTTAAGAAAAATCTTAGTCTAAACAGCGTCGTTGGATACAGCCTGGATATTTTTCACTTTCTAAGGGTCATTCCTTGTGCCTTCGCTAGTTACGATAAAGCCGAGGTAATCTACGCACGTCTTAAACAGCTGCGACTTCTCTTGAGCTACTTTCATGTTAGCTTCATAGAGGCTTTTCAGTACCCAGTCGACGTGCTTAACGTGGTCGTCCTGAGACTTCAAAAACATAATTACGTCATCAACATAGACGTAATATGTTTTACCGATTTGTTCGCGCAAAACATCATCGATTGCCCTCTGGAAAATACTACCAGTATTTCTTACCCCAAAGGGCAGTGCCCACAAAACGATAAAGCCGTACTTGGCGGTATCCAGGTTTGCCAAGATCATTGCGATACTAGGTGTTGAGCTAGTTCTCAGAGACTATAAGATCTAGAGCAACCAAACTTTCTATCCAAGCTCCTGTGATACCGAACCAGCACAATTTTGTTTTAAAATTTTGCCACGCCCCCTTCCGCCCCCACAAAAGACGAAAATCTGTGGAATCCACAATTTTTAAGATAAATGAAAACCAAAAACGCAGAATTATGGAAAATTACCATATCTACCAGATTACCGAATATGGATCAGGTCGGATCAATATTATGGACAGAAGAAACAAATTAAATTTCAGTGGCTACGCAACGCCTGCCAAGCGCTGACTCATGCCCTCTCTCTCTCTGTCGTAAACACTTGTATGTCTCAAATATGTAGTTATACATGTCATGTAGAAATGTAGGCGCAGATATACAAAGCATATGTAAACAAAAATGGAAACATGTATAAAAATTCCAAAAAATTCATTATTTTAATTTAAATATTATTTTTGTCCCTTTGAGAACATATAATAAATTTCATAAATCGTAGGCTCATAAATGTATGTACTTATGTATATACTGACTGAGTACCGGGTATAAGGAAGAGCCGCGGCCTTTGACGCGGCTCACAACGTTCCCTCTCGTTCTTTATGTATTTAGTGAGAGATTTAACAATAGAGACGAAACGAAAAGTTAACGATACGACGATACGAGCAAAAGCTAACGAAGACGATCAATTCTTGTTTGCTCTTGTTTGACGACGCACGACGAAGAAAGGGCGATGTTGCGATAGAGAGTGCAGGGCGACAGTAAACAACAAATGACTAAGAGAGACGCGCTCTTTATGCTGCCGTGGGCCGGCGCTAAGCCAAGCATACCCCCCCGTTGAAGAGTACGGGTCTTCGACATACTTCTTTGGCAGTATACACAGCTTCGCGACGGCCCTTGAGGCAATCCCATTAGCCGTTTTGAGCTCAGATACCCTGGGAACACCAACCTTCCCGACGATTAACATAGTCACCCTTCCCAATGGCCACTTGAGGGGGGGCAGGTTCTCGTTCTTTACAAGCACTACGTCGCTGACGCTGAGATTAGGCTACCCAGTTCTCTACTTAGCTCTCTCCTGAAAAAGGGTGAGGTACTCCTCTCGGCAGCGGGACCAAAACGTCTGCTGAAGAAAGTTGACCTGCTGCCAGCGATCAAGACGATTGAACTTTAGTCTGGCAATAATAGGGATCGGCGCCGTACTCAAGAAATGCGCAGGTGTTAGCACGTCCAAGTCGTCGGGATGCTCTGAAATGGGAAGTAATGGTCTTGAGTTGACTATAGCAGTTATATGGCACACGAGGGTTCTCAGGTCATCGAAGCAAAGTACGGAACTGGAGGCCGAACGGTAGAAGTGATGCTTGGCTGTCTTCACTGCTGCCTCCCAGAGCCCGCCAAAGTGGGGAGACTGTGAAGAAATGAAGCGCCAGTCGATGTGATCTGCGACGCAAAACTTCTGAACTGTCTTCTGGTGTTTTTCGGAGAGGAACAGCTTCTTCAGCTCCGCTAGCTTGTTCATAGCTTCAACGAAGTTATATGCGTTATCAGGGAGATTTCTTGGCTGACCACGAATACAAATGAACCGCTTGAGCGCGCTAATAATCGCTGGCGTTGACAAATCTTGCACAAGCTCAAAGTGTACTGCCTTGTTGGCAAAACAAATAAATACGCAAATAAAGCATTTGGTGGGTGGTCTGGTCCGCACCTCTCTCTTGTAAAGGAATGGACCACAAAAATCCACGCCTGTAACAGCAAAGGTGCAAGTTGCATTCACACGCTCCTTTGGCAGGTCAGCCATGATATGCTGAAGTAAACGCGGCTTGGCCTTAAACATCTTGTGCAGCGAGTTACGACACTTGGCACAGTTTTGCGCCCTCCAATTGGCCAATACTCATGACGAATTAGTGCGATTAATGATCGTGGTCCAGTGTGCAATGCAAAGTTATAGCCGAAGTGACAGGATGACGCCTTGGAAGAATAATGGATGTCGCGCGTTGAAATCAAGTGATGAGTTCGCCAACCGTCCACCGACGCGTAATAGTCCATGTTCATCCAGAAATGGTTCGAGCGACGAAATAGCTCGACGGCTGCACTCTCCATCCCGCAAAGCCTTGTAGTCAGTCCATAAGTGCACTCTCTGTATTGAAAGAATGGGTAACCGTGTGCCACCAACAATGTCATCCACTGTTAATCCCGATGACTTTTTACGCCTCACAAATTTGAAAACGTATGCAAACGTGCGCTGAAGCTTTCCGAAGGAATTGTTAAATTTCCGGCCATCAGAGAGGTCTACCAATGGGCTAACTGCAATGAGGACTCTCTTGCGAAGCTCCAGTATCGGCAGGTCTTGTGTAGATGATGATGGCCACATCGGTTTTTCATTTCGAAAAATGAGTGGGAGTCAGCAGTCAGCTCCTGAATGGCCGATACTCGATTTGCAACGAAGACGCTAAAACTTGATGGGTCATTGCTAGTCCAAGACAAGGCAGTTTTTATTTATTTATTTCTTTATTTCATCCTAGCGCGACAAGCATTTTATACTTATAAATTAGGGCGCTAGTCACAAAAAGTGTAACATCAACTTTTGGCATTTAAATTACTAACACTAAGAAGTGATTACATTTACATACATTCGAGCTTATATACTAACATTTTAATAATATAATATTTAGTTTAGTTGTGGAGTCGGACCAGCAATAGAAGCTTCCACTAAATAATTTAAGTTGATGTATCTCAGTGATCAATTAAGAAAGTAGGTCAGCGCCATATAACTCCAACTTGGGCACCGTGAATACCTTGACAGGGGCGACACGAGACTTCGCACAGAAAAGTTGCACGTATGCGCCATTTTTGGTCCCTGAGACGATATAAATACATGCGCCATACGCGTCTAGACTGGCATCGCAGAAACCATAAACCTCAACCTTTGACCTGGGACACAATGCGAGGCGAGGAAAACTAAAACGCTGAGGGGCAGACAAGTTATCGCAGAAAGTGGTCCACGCCGACGAAAGGGACTCGGGTAGACTCCCATCCCATTGGAGCCGCTCCTTCCACACCAGCTGAAGAAAAATCTTTGCCTTTGCAATGACAGGCCCAATTAATCCAAGGGGATCATAAAAACGAGCGATAGTTGACAACATAGAGCGCTTTGTCGGCTTTGAAGACAACTGTGCGGGTACTACGGAAAAGAGAAATTCATCGGATGCAGGCTCCCAAACCAATGCAAGGGCCTTTGTAAAATCGGTGCCATCGTCGAAACTCAGCAGCGTTTCTTTATCGTTGTCGGGAACTCCTTCAAGCACGGCAGGGACGTTTGAGCACCATTTCCGAATTGGAAAGTTTCCCCGAGCCAGCAACTGGGATGTCTGCTTCATCTTCTCACGCACTCCCTCTACAGATCCTCCACCAGTCATCAAATCATCGACATAAAAATTGGGCGCCAACACTTCCGAGCCAATAGGGAATGACGATTTCTCTTCTTCGGCCAATTAGAGCATCGCATGAATTGCAAGATAGGAAGCTGGCTTGTTCCCATACGTGACCGTGTCGAGTATAAACGTCTTTACATTTTCCTAAGGTGAATATCTCCATAAGATGCACTGAAGGTAATTATCCGGCTCAGTTACCCGGACACACCTGTACATCTTGCAGATGTTCCCAGTCAGCGCAATTGGGAACGTACGAAAACGAAATAATGTATGTAGGAGCTTTGGTTGGATAGTAGGACCAGCCATTAGAACCTCGCTTAGAAAAAACCCAGTTGAAGTTGTTGCAGATCCATCGAACACAACCCGCAGTTTGGTAGTTGTGCTGTCTTCCTTAATCACGCAATGATGTGGCAAAAAATATCGACAGCGACTGGACAGTTCTGATTCTACCAACGACATGTGATTAAGTTCTTGGTACTCCCGGATGAAAGAGGAGTACTGAGATTTTAGCTGCGACCGACGCTTAAGCTTCCGCTCCAAGTTGAGGAACCGGCGATATTCTTGCATGTATAAATCATCCAAGACATCCAAACTTCTTTTGATGGGCAACTTCACAGCGAACTCTCCAGATGACAAGCGCGAGAAATAAGCTTTGAAGTGCTTCTCACAATCAATATCCTCCTGTTTGACCGTCACCGTAACTTCAGTGGAACTTTTTATCTCCCAAAATCGCCTCAGCAGCATTTCCACTTGATCGAGGGATTCATAACCTGTGTCGGATGAGCACCGAGACCCCAACAAGGCTGTTTTTCGAGGTGGCTGGCCCCCTCCTGAAACCACCCATCCGAGGCGAGTCTTCTGAAGCGATGGCAAGCCTATTGCCAATTTGATTTAGCCAACGCACAGAAGATCGAAGAAGGTACTAGCCCCAATGAGGAGGTCAATACGCTTCGGCCTGAAGAACAGCGGATTCGCCAGTGGGATGTTCTGCGGAATTTTTCAGTTGGAAACGTCCACTGAAAAGCTGGGCTGCTGCTCTATGATTGTGGGTGCTACCAATGGGACGAAACGGTTACTGTAGTCAGAGGCTTGTGTTGCCCTCCAATGCGAAACTATAGTCCCCAAGACCCGATACTGCGGCCGATGACATGGTCTTTTTTAGCCTAAGTTGCTGAGCAAGACTAGATGCTATGAGGTGCATTTGTGACCCGGAATCTAAGAGTGCACGACATGGCACGAGAGATCCAGCGCGATCCTTCGACAAAACCACTGCAATGGCTAAGAGTACTACATCATTTCAAGTATTGTGAGCTATCAGGGCGGTGGCTGAAGCCTGTGAATGGGCTTCAGAGTGCGGAGACGACAAGACAGCAGACTCTGAAGATAGCTATCTTTCTTCATTTCATTTCATTTATTGGCCAACGGTTGAACCTTAACTGGCTAAACTAACTTACATCTATCTTAAATAATACAAAGAAATCAACAAAAAAACAATTAAAAAATCAGAGAGCAATCGTCTAAAGGCTGCTTTCCCTTGGCAGAAGTCGAAACGCATCCCAGCTGGCAGCGCATTATACTGGCGAAGAGCGCAACATATAAGTTCGTTACTTCCGTAATTGCTCCGGTGGAGATCAATAGCAAAGAGTGTGTGGTCCCTAAGGCTCCTGGCAGGCGTATTGAAGCCAATCCTATTAAGCAGGTCAGGGCAATCAATATTCCCCACTACCACGTAATAAATAAAAATTTGAGCCGCAATGGTCCTACGATCCTCGAGAGAGGAGAGATGCACAAGGCGACATCTGCATTCATATGATGGCAATGGGACTGCAAACTGCAAAGGCTGGAGTGCAAACTTCAAAAACTTCCTCTGCAATCTCTCGATGCGCGCAATCTGATCAACCCCAGTAGGGTTCCAAGCCACTGAAGCATATTCAAGGCGCGAGGGCACGAGGGAAGAATATAGACTAAGCCTCGTGTATGGATCGTTGAACTGGGATGAGTTGCGCTTAACAAAGGCAAACATGGCATAAGCTTTCGGCAAAATGTAATTCAGATGTTCCACAAACAAAAATTTGGAATCAAACAAGATGCCTAGATCGAATATCTCCGTCTGCTTTAAGAGCGGAAGGCCATCTATCGAGTACGAGGTCAGGTCTTAAAATGTACACTTGCCATACGAAACCAAATAACATTTTCTAATATAAAGTGGGAGCAATTTACGTGTGCACTAACGAGCAACTTCATCCAGGTCATGCTGAAGAAGGATACTGTCACCCAATGATTTGACAGAGCAAAAAATCTTGAGATCATCAGCGTAAAGCAAATACTCAGAGGCTCGAATGCTAGGACATATGTCATTGATAAAAATAGAGAACAGCAGCGGACCAAGAGCGCTGCCCTGTGGAAGGCCGGAAGTAGCCAAATATGGGTCCGACTGCTTTCCATTCACCAATACAACATACTCTCGCTGCTCAAGATATGATATGAACCACATGAGCAAGCTCGAATGAATACCCAGCCGATGTAGCTTGGCTACTAGAGCACAGTGGGAGACTTTATCAAAGGCCTTACCAATTCAGTGTACACAACATCGACCTGGGAGTACTTTTCAAAGGCACGTGTGCAGAAATTACTGAAGGCGATCAGGTTCGTAGTTGTTGATCTACCCGGCATAAAACCATGCTGCTTTGGGCTGATGTATGACCTCATGAGAAAAGTAATCTTTTTGGCAATGATACGCTCAAAAAGCTTTGAGATATTGCTGAGTTTGGCAATTGGTCTATAATCAGAGATACTATTCTTTGAGCCTTTCTTAGTGACTGTGGCCGCTTCTCAACTTCAACCGCTAACAAGGAATTTATGAAAAAAATTTCCGCCGTGCACAAAAAGCATCACCACAAGCAGGAAGGCAGAAATACCATCACAGTCGTGCTTATTAGAATTGTCGAAGTCAGCAGTAGCCTCCAAGATGTCCCCCTCCAATATGTCAAGCGTGCCAATATTGACCACCGAAGGGATGGAGTCAAGGACATCCGAATCTGAAAAAAGAAGCAAAAAGGTTTGCTATGCCACCATCAGTATAAGAGCTATGGAGACCAAGATACATAGCTGAGGGAAGACCACTCGTTGACCTTTTAGAGTTTATAAAATGCCAGAATGACCTAGGATTAAGTTTGAGCCCCCTCTCAACGTCGGCAATATATTGATTATATAAAAATTTGTTAAGAAACGAAAACTCCCGTTTATGTTGCACATACCTATCCCAATCACCAGGGTCCCGGGTCTTATTAAAACGTTTAAAAAACTTATTGCGCAGATTTTTGTAACTAAAGAGCCCCTTTGTATACCACGGTAACCTATAGGAGCCACGCACTCTTCTGAAAGAATTTTTATCAACAAAATGACGAACAGTTTCAATGAATACGCTATAACAAGTATCAACACTAGGATGCGATAGAACAGACGCCCAGTTTACATTTAACATGCCAACCCGAATAGCATTCAGACTTACATCCGTAAAATAATAATGAAAATCATGTTCCGCTCGAGGCGAGTAACAAATGAATTTAACTGCTAGTAGCAATGGCATATGATGCATATCGCATTCTGCAATCGGCTGTTCACAGCGCGTTACACGGCAGTCGACATCAGGTCCAACGAAAACTAAATCTAGAATCTTATTTAACCTATTAAATACATTATTGACTTGGGTTAAGCCCATACTAAAACAGTCATCCAAACAAAGAATTTCCTGCTGCAAGTGCACATTGCTCGGGATCATAGCCGACGACTGCGGATCGGCGGACCACAACAACGACCCCAAATTGAAGTCGCCAACAACGCAGAGATGCTGACGGTCTTTTAAATTAGCATGCATGCTGGTAATATTTCGCATATGCGCCTTGTAGACCTCATAGCTACTACACGGCGGAATGTACGGTGCGCTGACTACAAGAGCCTCCGACTGTCCGGCCACCAACACACCAATCTGATCGTACATAGTGTCTCCATCCAAGAGACAAATGGGATCACATTGAATCGTACGTCTAACGGCCAGCATGACCCCACCCCCTTTGCAGCGATTCGTTTTGGCACAATCTCTGTCCTTACGAAACACTTGGAAAAGGTTGGGGTCAAAATACTCGCTGTCGAAGAAGCTATCGTTGAGCCAGGTTTCAACCAAGACGATGACGTCGAAATCGCACATAGCAGTTGCCAAATATATAGCTTGAGCCTTAGTGCGCATGCCCGCTACATTCTGAAAGAAGATGCTAAAGGATTTGGTCCCTTCCATAGGCATGATCACGGAGGGTAGCAGTGCTGAACGGCCAGTGGGCACGGAAGCATAATCCTGAGAAGGGCTTGGCATATCACAAGCAGCAAGAGGGGCGCGGCTCGTGCGTAAGAAATGCTTAAACGCCGTGGTCCGAAACCGCAGCACACCTTCCTCGACCAGACGATTAAGCGGGGCAGCGGCGGGGAGATCCATACTGGGAACTGAGGGCGAAGAGAGTTCTCCACTTACGAGCGAACGACGGGCTACTGACTTTCCCCAAGTGTCGAGTGCAGCAACGGCGCACGCAAAGCACACGAAGACATGCGTTGTCGAATGTTATTGTAACGACGATGTCAGAGGCGCACTTCGTTGAAATAGAGCGCAAGCAAGAGCGTCGACGTCTATACTAGCAGCAGCCGCGCGAATATCGGACAAAGCGCAGAGCGAAGAAGCGGTACTGTGTTGTTGTTCCGCAGAAGTATGCCAGAAGTGATGCAGCGAGCCAATGCTGACTTCGTAGAGGCGAGAATTTGCATGCAGAATATGTCGTAAAGAGGCGGCAAACCAGAAACCATGGGCGCCGCTCACTGGGGGTTTTTTGAAGTGGAAGGAACTGGAGCATCCGTAGTCGGGGTGGACGTCCGCACTGGCACAGCTGTCAACAGATTAACTGTTGTAATATCTCCTTCCGGCCTCTGCCTATGCACAAAACGGGAAACCCTTACCGACACTGGCCAGAATTTCTCCTCAAAGACGTCAGGGAACAGCGGCTCAGGTACACCAAGTTTGAAATTAACAAACTTCAATGCAGATAGATCAGCGTCCCGCTTGACCAATTTCGCACAAAAAATTTCCGCCTCAGACACCTTGAGCTTATCGGCAACAAATTTCACCACCGCCTCTGGCTCCGTTGCAGTAGAAAATCGACCAATATGCAGGTATTTTCTGCTCTGCAATACATTCAACTGCTCACAGCTCGGCGCAATGCCTAGCAAACGCTTCGTCTTCTTTGTGCGGTTCTTTCTCTCTTTCCTCCGCACAGTGACAAAGCCATCTGAAGCAGCTGATCCAGGGTCAATAACCGCAGTCGATGTGGCGGCCACTAGCCGCGGAGACCGGAACTCATCCACAGATATGACATTGTCGGCTTTCTTCCTTGCAACAGCAGGCTTCACCTTCTTATTTAAAGTGACAGGCAGGGCAGCCATAAACTCCGACTTGAGCTCCCGATAAAGGCTCTCAAGCTTCAAGACCTTGTCGTTGAGTTCATCAATTTTCGAGTGCGAGTCATTCGCAATCACACAATTGTCGCACTGTAGACGCCCCCGTTCGACGGCGCTGCTGCGCTCTCCCTCTGTAAAGGGCGCTGTGCAGCCGCCGCTTCGGCTCTAGCATTGCTTAGCCGACGGTGCTAAGTTCAGTAATCTGCTAATCTCTCTGCGCATTGGTTGCAATTTCTCTCGTTTGTACATTTATCTGGCTGGGCTAAGAGCAAGTAATCGGCTTCCGCTAGCAGCCGCCTGTATAAATAAAGAGCATTAAATTTGGAAATATGAACATTATTATTTTGTATAGAAATAGATGCCAAAAAAGCTTAGCATATCAAACAATTTTCATAACTATATAGTGCGGTGTGAAAAAGGTTTCTCTTTATTATTATTTCATTATTTCACGTTAATTTGTTCTTTATTCCACTACAGCGCACTCCGAAGCTAGCTGTTATACTATGCAGTACAGTATTCACAGCCATGCGCGGACGGTGTGACTCTTCGTAGCATTTCTTATTTCGTCTCTCTTCTTCGCCACCATGCACTCTGCAGCTAGCTGTTATACTGTGCGTTACAGTATTAACAGTCATTGTATTGCCAAGTCTGGCCAGCTCGTCTGCAATACAGTTGCCTTCGTTGTCCCGGTAGTCCGGGACCCATATGAGGCTGATAGCAAATTGCTGAGCCATCTCGTGAAGAGATTTGCGGCAATCTGCAACGGTGGCCGAGTTTGCAGAGATCGCATTAAACGATTTGACTGCAGCTTAGCTATCACTATAAATATTTATGCGGGTTACCATGGCGGTAGTTTCCTGAAGGCAGTTTAGGGCTTCCTTGATTGCAATGACCTCCGCTTTGAAGACGCTGCAGTGATCAGGGAGCCTAAAGGAGTGCCCAATGTTTAGCTGTTCGAAGTATATTCCCTGTTATTCAGCTTTGCCCCATCTGTTAAGATGTTTTTAGGTCCCTTCTGGGCCTGGGGGTACCTCACTCCACTCGTCTATATGAGGGGATAATTGCATCGAAAGGGGTGTCTGTGTATTCCCTTGAAACACAGTAGTCCATTTTAATGGAGACGGAACTGCTGTTTAATATTGAGGTGTCACCTGTGTGCTGTGATGGCCATTGGTCGGAGTCTATCAGACGTATTGCTGCCATCTCTGCCTTTTCTTTCCCTGCAAAGGCAAGGCTTTGGAGGCATAGAATGGCATCAAGCGCATCATTTGGAGTGGTGTAGAGGGCTATCGTGGCCTTCTTTAATCTGTCTTTTATGTTCAGGTTAGTTCAGGTTCAGTGCAGTTAGTCTTTTAAAGACAGAACTTGTGCTATTCACAAGTAAATACAAGATTCCGTCTCAAAACCCTCCCATATTAAATGGATGCAGGCTCTCCTTTAGCGACAGTGCCAGCTACTTAGGGCTGGTAATGCTTCTTGTCAATTACCAACCCTAAGTAGCTCGTCTATGTGAGGGAAGTTAAATGCTTCTTGTCAACTACCTCGCTTCCAAGTGGAGTATAAGGGCAGCGGATGCTGCTTTACAATGGTGGAGATTTATCTTTAGGAGTCTTAGAGACATCGACAGAGTTCTCCACCACTGTGTCCGAGTCGACCTCGATGGTGTCGCCGCGACACATCGCATCGAACTCACGCATTAGGGCCGTGTCGGAGGAGTAGCCATCATGGGCTGGCTCCAAGTCGTCATCGGGTGCTTCGCTCTGCGAGGCACCGTCCTGTTCGACTGGGTTGTCGACAGGATGTGCCTCGGCCGCTGCATCCGACTTATACCTTGATGCTCACCGCACTGAAGCCAAAGTTCAGTTTGCCGTTTTTAGTCTCAATGGGGGCTAAAGACTCCTTGGTGAGGACGAGCACCGCCTGGTTCATCGGACCTTGTATCGCCGCAACCTTGACTAACCTGCAATCGGAGGCAATCTTTCCTTGGCAATTTGCGCGAATGACACATTCGGCAACACTCTGGAGCGCTTTGGAGCCGGTCCAGGAGTCTCCTGTGAGCGCTGCCTTCTCGGTTGCGAGGCTACTGCGGGGCAACCCTTTTTGGTGCCTGTTTGCCGAAGTTGGACAGCAACTTTCATGCCCACTCGACCTTTTTCCGCCCCTGTCGGTCGGGCTGGACATCATACTTGTGTTTTGCCGACGGAGTAGATTTATTTATATTTTTTGTATATTTGTTTATTTAATTATCAATCAACAATTATCTACTAAAAATGCAATATAAATTAGGGAGAGAACTAAAGATAAACTATAATAAAATTAAAAAATTAAAATTACAGGTTAGCAGAGTTGAGGTGGTTGTACATACTAAATGCTATATGCTCAAGGGTTAGTTCAGGGGATATGATATGGTAAAGGATATTATAATTATAGCATAAAACCCTGAAAGGTTCATGCTGGGCATAGTTTGACCTAAATAGGAGTCTAAAAAAGGTCTAAAAGAACGAGTAGAACGAGTGGGAACCGTAAAGTCAATTTGACTCAAGAGAGTTTGGGAGTCCACCATCCCGAGAAGGAGCTTGTGCACGAAAATTACCCCATTCCATATTCTGCGATGATGTAACGAAGGTAGGTCAATAAGTTTTAGCCTAGATCGGTAAGGTGGCAGGTTCCTACCAGAGTCCCAGTGTAAATAAGCGAAAATTAAAAATTGTTTCTGAACTGATTCGAGAATAGCTTGCTGCTCCTTATACTGTGGGCTCCACACACAGGAACAATACTCCAATATCGGGTGCACTAACGAAATGTACAATTGTTTGGTCACATACGGGTCGTCAAACTCCTTGGACCAACGCTTGATGAATGCTAGAACACCCTTAGCTTTATTAGCTGTTGCGGCTATATGACTATTAAAACACAGTTTATGATCAAATAATACTCCAAGATCATTTGAACTCGAAATTCGATCCAATACATGATTACCAAGAGAAAAAGATACAAAATGTGGAGCACGACGGTAGAATGTCATAAGCTTGCATTTCGAGAGGTTCAAAAATAAAAGATTACTTGAGCAACACAATAGCAATTTATTTAGGTCCAGCTGAAGGTGTGTGTGCAAGTACGAGTCGGAGTAGGGCAAACAGATTTTAAAGTCATCTGCATACATTAATGTATGAGAGAATGTTATAACTTGGGGTAGGTCGTTCACAAATAAAATGAAGAAGAGCGGACCCAAAAGACTACCTTGTGGCACACTAGATGTAACATTAACGATCTCTGATAAAACATTAGTAAATAAGACCCGTTGTGTACGATTAGAAAGATACGACGAAATCCAACTTAGAAGATTACTATGGAAACCTAATAAGGACAGCTTTTGAATTAATAGAGTACGGTTAACCGAATCAAATGTCTTGCTAAAATCCGTAAAAATAACGTCAGTTTGCAGTCCGCTCTGAAATCCACGGTTGATAATGGAGGAAAACTCGAGCAGATTGGTAGTTCTTGACCGATGTTTAAAAAAACCATGTTATGAAGGAGATATCAAGTTAGAACAAAGATGTTGCAATTGCCGGGTAACCAGGAATTCAAGGAGCGTGGGAATGCCAGAGAGCTTTGCAATGCCTCGGTAATTTTCTATGTTGGATCTGGAGCCCTTATTGTGAAGCGGAATTATGTACGACTCATTCCAAATTACGGGGAGACAAGACTGTTCCAAAAATAGATTGAAAAGAAAGGTTAAGGGTTGACATAGGGACTGGGTACAATGTTTTAAAATGCAACTAGGCACTTTATCAGGCCCCGCAGAAAATGAAATCTTCAAAGACTTCAAGCCATCAAGCACAACACTTTCCACAAAATATGGTTGAAAAATGCTTTAAGAGTGAGGCAAATGGTAGGGATACGGAGTGGACGCGTTATAAATATGAGAGAAGTAAGACGACTGGAATAAGGTCGCAAATAAGTTTGCAAGGCCAGCAGCAGAAGATTCAGAATTGTTTAGATAATGAAGGGACGGAGGAAATGCATTGGACTTACGTTTAGAATTGACAAAAGAAAAGAATTTTTTAGGGTCATTGCGGAAGTTTCTACTACAAGAAGAGAGGTAAAGATTGTAGCACAGACTATTAGTTGTTAGGAATTGAGAGCGGGCGGAAGAATATTGTACGAAGACAAGCAAGGATCCAGTTTTGTGGTCCTTTTTGAAAAGTATGTATTTCCTATTCTTTAAGTATGACAAATTCCTGGAGAACCAGGGAGGCTTGGACGATAAAGGTACAATAATCTCCGGAACATAAGTATTATGGGCAAAGTTTAAAATTTTGTAGAATGAGTTGACTGTTACGTCAATATTCGGTAAGGAAAGAAGAGTGGACCAATCGACATTCGAGAGGTGAATGTTTAAATTGTCGAAATCAGTTTTGCGAAAACACTTCATCCGGTGAGGAGTCGAGGTAATGTTAACAAAACTAGAACTGGTACACTCTAAAGTTATAGATAGCGTAGGATGGTAAAGGTCTTCAGGAAGTGATAGTGGGGAGACTCTGGCAACTGTACCTAAAGAAGCATCCATAACGAAAATAAGGTCGAGGAGTCTGTTCCTATCGTTTTTAATAGAATTAATTTGGGCAAGGGAAACATCCGTTAGCTCATTGATAAATTCGTTATGAGTACTAGGAAGCAATTGGTTAGCGTCGTCGCAGGACAGCCAAGAAAGAAGAGGTAAATTGAAGTCACCCATGACCACAACCTGATCAGCACAACCTAACGAAGACACAACAGAATGGATAGCAGAAAGGTGCTTTGAGTAGACTTCAGCATCAGAATTAGGAGGAATAAATGAGCAGGTTAGATAGATAAAAGCTATGCCAAAACGAACTTTGACTGCAATGAACTCAATCCCATGGATATTGTTGATAACTCCGATGAGAAGTCAGTTTTGACTGCAACCACCAGCGTAAGATTCACGATCCATTCGGTAAATGATGAAATTGTGACCAACAATTTCATGATCATGAACAGTGGAGTTGAGCCATGTTTCGGAAACACCGATAGCACCGCAATCGTAAGAGGCACTATCCATATGTAGCTGGCGCAATTTGCCTAAAAGACTGCGTAAATTCTGATAGTGAATGGAAAAATAAATAACTAGTTTTTTGAAAGGACATGGCAGGTAACATTAGGACTCTGATGAGAATTAGAATTGGCAGGGCCGGTAACATTAAGACTTTGATTCGAGACTTTACGCACGAACTCATGCATAATTGTATGCTCAGGCCAAATAGAAGGGTCAAGAAATCTATCAATGGAATCAGGGACAAAAATTTTAAATGAGGAAATATTACGCTTATGGTTAAAAGAAAACTTGGTAACAATAACATCCTCCAGGCGAGCGCTAAGTTTTGAACAAAGATGATGCTTAACATCCTCCGTAGTGGCCCAGGATTGAGTCGGGAAACAACATTTGCTTTCCGAGGAACCAAACCAGTAGTTTCAAGACCCGAGCGAGAGCCAAGCGACAAAAATTAAGCTTAAAAACAACAAGTAAACTAAAAACAAACAAGAAAAGAAAAATGAAAGGTACAATATAAGTCGGTGTGGGGCAGAGATAGTGTCTTTAGCTTCTGTTAACAATTGCGCGCGCAAGCACGAACAAAACAAAAACAGTCGCAACAACGGCAAGTGAACGGAGAGACACAGTGAGACACAGAGATCGCAGTGCGGCGGCTAACGCAGTGCGTGTGTGTTGGAAATGAAAACAGATAAGCTGAGGGTAGATAAGAATAGAGAGCGGTACAGAGAGAGCAAGTGCACCGCACTAGAGTTGGCAACAAAATTAAAGAAAGTATAAAAATAACACCGAGAAACACAGAATTCGGTGGGCGCGGTATATGTATGTATGAAAATGAGCAGAAGACAGACCAAATAGACGTATAAAATTATACAGTGACTCAGAGAGAGTGCAGCATACAATGCATATAGCAACAACAAATCAGCTGAGCATAAGAACGAGTGGGGCTAGAAAGAATGCACAAAAGGTTAGACCCATTGCAATTGCAATTAGAATTAACTACACAAAAACACGATAAAAGAATGAACACGGGTGGTAATTTAGTTGCACGATCAGTTTAAAACACAGTAAGCAATAATACAACACAATTACTTTCCTTTGAACACAAAAATAAAATTATTTGGGCGGAGCGAAGTCAAGAGTCGACCGTCAGCAACGATAGTTGCAATCGATATGTTACGGCAAATTGCCAATTGCTCATTGCCAATTGCGGTGTCTGTCAAGAACCGGAGCTGAGACACAGACGACTCCTCAACGCGCTGCACACCCAGAATGTCATTGACGTGTGCCTGAAAAATTAACCGTTTATTATTAAAACGTCAGTTCAGCAAATCTAAAGCGATGGGATAGCTGGCGTGGCAAAATTCCAACGACGAGATCGTGTCTAGAGCCGGTCCTTTTAGGCAGGATCATAGGTGCTGCAATTTCTCCACATTCGTCAAGTCAGGCTCCTTGTCGATTACCGAGGAAAACATGTTCCAAAAGGCGGAGTACTGTGAGTAGCAACCACTGAATTCTGAAAGCTTTAACTCCGGTGGGCGATGTCGATGCTGCATTATAACCATAGCCAGGGCTTCTGAAACATGGTCCGTCCGCATTGTTGATCAAGGGAGCATTGTGGGCTGCCGCTTCTTCAACTCATGCTTAATTCTGATCTGCAGCATAACCACGCACTCGTCAAACTCTTCTCTTAAGGGACTACCGATCTCATCAAGATCGATTCTTTCCAGAGAATCATGATGCTTATTGAGAGACACGACAAGATCCAATACAGACTTTAAGCGGACGTTCAATTCCTCCTCCTTGAGTTCACCAATCTTCTCTTCGATGACGGCATTTTTAATTCTCTGTGCTGCACTTAGCATAGCTTGTACCTTACGCTTGTAGTAAGAAAGGTCTGCATTGAAGGATACGGGGGAATTGAGAGCGTTAGGGGAGGGTGTGCAATCAGAAACCATTCCTTGTATTTGATATGTCAAATACAGTGGTCAATAACCGATAAATGACCTCGAACAGTTTTAACGTAACTTCAAATCGATTGTTGGAGTAGATTAAGAGAAAATAGTGGAGTCTCTCCAAAACATCTTCGGGTGACCCGCCAGCCGACCTCTACGATCGACGACGGCGAATTGGGTTGCGTTCGGCCGACGGTGGTTCGCGGGAATGGTGGTATGTGGACGCACTTCACTTGTCGAAGTACGCCCAAAGCTACTGCATTCGTTCAATAAAACCCATTAAATTACAGAAAACCGACGTCTTTCTTGAGTTGTTTGACTTGTTTGAAATTCTAAAAAATATTAGATTTTTCATCGATCGCAGCGCTCGAACACACGGGCACAGACCAGCAACGAGAGTTCGCAATTTGCCAAAAAACCAACAATGTCAAACACACTAAGAGCACCGAAAATGAAACGAAACAACAGCAAGCAGAAGGTAAAGCGGATGACGCGAGAACCGTTAATGTTTGTGCACAACCGCCGAACCGAAAAACTTTGTTTTGCGCAAATTAGGGAACGATATATTTGGCTTTTTGCTTATATGTTTATGTTAGTTTATATTGATGTAATTGTTTATTACGTCGGGACGTCACCTAAATGTTGAGCTACTAAGCATCTTCAGCAGCGTATTTTTGCTGCTTTTTAGACACAAATTTGTTTGAGTTCAATGTACATATATATGTATATATATTCGTGTATGTTAGATTTGCAACAATAGACACGAAACGAAAAGTTAACGATACGACGCAAACGCTAACGAAGACGATCAATTCTAAAGTAAGTGCTGAATCGAAGATGTGCCTCCCACGCAGCTCTTGCTGGACGACGAACGACGAAAAAATGGCGATGTTGTGATAGAGAGTGCAGGGCGACAGTAAACAACAAATTACTAAGGGAGATGCGCTCTTGATGCTGCCGTGGGCCGGCGCTAAGCCGAACACTAGGCATGGGATATTTATCGGGCACTGTCTTCTAATTTAGCTTCCGATAGTCCATTACGACACGTTTTTTTCGATTGCCTTTTTCGTCAGTGGCTTTGTAGTCGACTACCCATATAAGAGTGTTATATGGCGATCTCGATTTCGGCCACGACCGAAGTGTTATAAGGCAGTGACCCGTAAGGGTCGACGAACGCCTTATTTCTGTTCTTTAGCATCTGCATGAAGCTTGCCTTTATGGCTGGAGGTGCGTCGACGTCAATAACGTTAGTTTGGTTGACGTCTGTTCATTTGTGGAACTTGATCGTTTCGGTTGTGTTACCGACTGTGAGTGTTCCGCTTTCTAGAGACAATGTAGCCCCCACCTTCGTTAGCAGGTCAAGGCCATTAATGCCATCAAAATTTGTTAGAGTTTTCAAGAGAAAAAAGGCGTGGTTTTGCCGAAAACTGACAAGGGACACTTTTCTGTGATCTTGTTTGATCCGTTGATTGAGAACACGTGTTTCGACAGGGGTAACACCGGGAAGCCCTTCGAGTAGCTTGATGAAGTTATCGATGAACCCGTGTCGATGAGAAATTTAAGAGTGACCCCTGCTACTTTTCACCATATGAATAGCAGCAGGGATCTTCCCCTAAAAAAAATTATCCGAATCGCTGTCGTACTTGATTTAGGCGTCGGATTTTATTTCGGCGACTGCCTCGGTAGCGGCCTCGTTGTATGCCGACGGTGATTGGTTGCTAGCGGTAGCAATGTGCGACAATGTGTCCCTTTGTCGGCAGCTGCCTGAAGCGCGCTCTGACGCGTTCGGCTTTTTTCCGAAGGTGTTGTCACGTTTGCCAGTACCAGTGTCTCAATTTAGAGGATGAAGGGTCTACTTGGTACTTGCGCTCATTCGTACGGTAGGATTTCTCCTCCATGAACTTGGCGTGACTTGCAGCCTAAGCGCTGGATTCAGCCGATTGGGCAAGGGCCAAAGCTGTCTCCAAATCCTTCGGCCTTGCCGGGAGACGGCCGCCTTTAGAGGCCTTCTCAAACCTCAGATGACAACCTCTAAGGCGTGTTCCCATGCTTTCTGGTTAAGCACACTCGCTTCTTGTGCAGTGTGTACCATTATGTTTATATTTGTGATGAGGCAAAGATGTTTCTCGATCTCATCGTAGTATTCCGTCAATGGAAGGTTACCCTGCCGCATGGTCGTCCGCCCTTGCTGTATTACGCCGACCGCCGTTTTGTCTGAATACAAGCAATCTAGCCTGTTAATAATGGCTTTGAAATTGAGGATCGTGTTGAAGGACGACAGAATGGTTTTTGCGGCCCCTTTCACCTTGTTCTATAATATCCCTGTTGCCATGAAGTGTTTGCTACTACCTTCGTATGGCTCGAAAGGTTCGAATGCGGCCAGCGCTGCCTGGCGCCAACCAACATAATCTATTTGTTTCCCATTGAAATCTGGGAGTGACTTGACCATGTCTAGCTGATAATAGCATACGACCCCGGGAATAATTTCTACTTTCTTAAATTCTTCTACTTTAGGCCCAAGTGTGACTGGCTCCTGTGGAGCTTGACAGCCGCCTTAACCTAACCTAACCTAGGCACAGATTATGCGTGGACTTGGTCAAATTCAGCCCGTAGCCGCTGCTCCTCCTGTTGCGACTGGTTCGCTTCGGAAAGCTCCGTTCGCAATCGTTGTATTTCGGCCTGAAATGACGCAGCCTGACTTGCCAAAGCGGCCTCTAATGTCTGTCCGAACTGTTCAAGATTCATGTTGTCTAGTTTTCTATGTGGTGGCCGTCTGTCCAACTGGAGGCCTTTTAGCAGGGAACTCAGGCTATCATCACCATCTTTTCTATAGCTCATGAGGTGCGATCTGACTTGACAAGCACCACCCCCTGCTATTTATACTCTATTAAGTTCCTTTGTCGAATGTGAGGGCAACCGCTTTTGTCTGTTTCATACAGACAAAAAGAATATTTTATCTTATTTTGTTTATTGTTAAAATTATTTTCCTTTATAATCTTATTTTCCTTATAATAATCTTTCTTTATAATTTCTCTTTTATAAATTTTATAATTTCTTGCTTCTAATAAAAGCTGACATAAAATTGCACTCGAAGAACGATTCACTTAAATTTTTATTTATATTTATGTTGTCGTTGATTCTGGTTGAGCGGGGTTGGGAGAACTCTGTTCAGCAGTTCGATGTTTTCTTGACGATGTTGACGTTTTGATGTCGATGCTTGATGTTCGATGTTTTTTTTTTTTTCCCAGGCGAGGGAGGGCCCCTCAGTCTATTTTTCCTGTGTAGATCACTGATGGGAGCGAGGAATTTCCCTACAGCCCCTTCTCTTTTCTTTATCTGTTTTGTGACTGTTTTGTTTTATGCTGTTGGTGGCAGCGGACTCAGCTTTGTGGTGCTAAGCTTAGCACTATTTTTTTTCACGGGCTTATATCCCGGTGCGGCACACACACAACAACAACGAGAGGGACCATTGTGAGCCTCGGAAAAGCAAAGACCGCGGCTGTACTGTAGACCCCGTATTCAGTCAGAATATACGTGTTCTTACGATTTATGTAATTTATTATATGTTCGCAAAAGGGACGAATTAAATTTTGGCCCAAATGGAAAATTTAAAACGAGAGGGAACGTTGTGACTACTTTATACCCGTTACTCAGTTAGTATATGTGTATAGGTATGGGCTTGTAATTTACACATATATGTCGCAGAATCGTTTATTTTTGGTTGCTGGTCTGCCATATTGACTCACAAACTTTGAGAGTGAAGCGAATTCCAACCGGCGCATACAATTGTCTGAACGCAACTACTTCGCCTTCTCTGATCACGCATCGATCTACTTCTTCTTACACGCTAGCTGGACTACACTCGGCGACAGCGCGACAACGCCGTCGCCTCACTCGTACGGTACCTAGGCGCCAGTCATATTCTACGTTGTAGTCAAATTCTAAGAATCATTTCACCATATCCCAAACTCATTGCACAGCTTGGTCTGGCAAGCACAGTGGTCAAACTATGTTCATAATGTGACAGACGCGTACAGTGTCCAAAATACGTCCATTATGCGAAATATACATATTTGATACGTAAACGCCGCTCGAATTAGCTACTAATTTAATACATTAAATTAAATTGGTACCCAGGGTACACCACCGGGAGGCCATCGCGATGCAATGGGGTCACTCTTGGGAACCTACGCGTCGACTTGAGCTGCTTTTAAAGGCATTTTTAAGCTCCATATTCCCCAAAAAATTTAAAATAGGTCTCCAATCCCTCAAAAAAAATATCTATACTAAAATAGAAACATAAACTGGCTCCTTGCTTGTCTTCGTACAATATTCTTCCGCCCGCTCTCAATTCCTAACAACTAATAGTCTGTGCTATAATCTTTACTTCTCTTCTTGTAGTAGAAACTTCCGCAATGACCCTAAAAAATTCTTTTCTTTTGTCAATTCTAAACGTAAATCTAATGCATTTCCTCCGTCCCTTCATTATTTAAACAATTCTGAACCTTCTGCTGCTGGCATTGCAAACTTATTTGCAACCTTTTTCCAGTCGTCTTACTCCTCTCATATTTATAACGCATCCACTCCGTATCCCTACCGTTTGCCTCACTCTAATAGCATTTTTCAACCATATTTTGAGGAAAGCGTTGTGCTTGATGGCTTGAAGTCTTTGAAGATTTCATTTTCTGCGGGGCCTGATAAAGTGCCTAGTTGCATTTTAAGACATTGTGCCCAGTCCCTATGACAACCCTTAACCTTTCTTTTCAATCTATTTTTGGAACAGTCTTGTCTCCCCGTAATTTGGAATGAGTCGTACATAATTCCGCTTCACAAGAAGGGCTCCAGATCCAACATAGAAAATTACCGAGGCATTGCAAAGCTCTCTGGCATTCCCAAGCTCCTTGAGTTCCTGGATACCCGGCAATTGCAACATCTTTGTTCTAGCTTGATATCTCCTTCACAACATGGTTTTTTTAAACATCGGTCAACAACCACCAATCTGCTTGAGTTTTCCTCCATAATCAACCGTGGATTTCAGAGCGGTTTGCAAACTGATGTTATTTTTACGCATTTTAGCAAGGCATTTGATTCGGTTAACCATACTCTATTAATTCAGAAGCTGTCCTTATTAGGTTTCCCTAGTAATCTTCTAAGTTGGATTTCGTCGTATCTTTCTAATCGTACACAACGGGTCTTATTTACTAATGTTTTATCAGAGATCGTTAATGTTACATCTAGTGTGCCACAACGTAGTCATTTGGGTCCGCTCCTCTTCATTTTATTTGTGAACGACCTACCCCAAGTTATAACATTCTCACATACATTAATGTATGCGGATGACGTTAAAATCTGTCTGCCCTACTCCGACTCGTACTTGCACACACACCTTCAGCTGGACCTAAATAAATTGCTATTGTGTTGCTCAAGTAATCTTTTATTTTTGAACCTCTCGAAATGCAAGCTTATGACATTCTACCGTCGTGCTCCACATTTTGTATTTTTTTCTCTTGGTAATCATGTATTGGATCGAATTTCGAGTTCAAATGATCTTGGTGTATTATTTGATCGTAAACTATGTTTTAATAGCCACATAGCTGCGACAGCTAATAAAGCTAAGGGTGTTCTAGCATTCATCAAGCGTTGGTCCAAGGAGTTTGACGATCCGTATGTGACCAAACAATTGTACATTTCGTTAGTGCGCCCGATATTGGAGTATTGTTCCTGTGTGTGGAGCCCACAGTATAGGGAGCAGCAAGCTATTCTCGAATCAGTTCAGAAACAATTTCTAATTTTCGCTCTTCGTAATTTACACTGGGACTCTGGTAGAATCCTGCCACCTTACAGATTTAGGCTAAAACTTATCGACCTACCTTCGTTACACCATCGCAGAATATGCAATGGGGTAATGTTCGTGCACAAGCTTCTTCTCGGGATGGTGGACTCCCAAACTCTCTTGAGTCAGAATGACTTTACGGTTCCCTCTCGTTCTACTCGTTCTTTTAGACCTATCAGATTACCCTTATTTAGGTCAAACTATGCCCAGCATGAACCTTTCAGGGTCTTATTCTATAATTATAATACCCTTTACCCTATCATATCCCCTGAACTAACCCTTAAACATATAGCATTTAGCATTTACAACCACCTAAACTCTGCTAACCTGTAATTTTAATTTTAATTTTTGTTTCAATTTTATTATACTTTATCTTTAGTTCTCTTCCTAATTTATACGGCATTATTAGCAGATAATTGTTAATTACACTACTCGACAAATTTCAACTTTTTTTTTCCGCTGTCTCCAAAAATGACTTTTGCTAATAGATTGGGAGATTTAAATTTTTTTTAAGAATTATGGTTTTTTTTCCATGGAGTTTTTTTTCGGCAATAAATGCCGCTATAAATCCGACTCAGACACTTTGTAGCAGAAACTTAACGTCTGGCAGATCCTAAGCTTCCAAATTGAAATTTCATCATTTTTTTTTGGTATTTTTTACCCGAAATTTTGACTTTGAAACTTCAAAAAACTTCGAAACTTCGAAAAAAAAAATAAATTAATGCCTGGATTTTTGGTTTTAGATAGACACATTAATTACGCGTCGATTAAGGTATCGGCTATAAAAATATAAAATCAAACGGCTAAGTTATAACCGTTTGACCAAAACGATCGTGTCGACTAGTGTTATAAATAAATAAATAAATAAAATAAATAAATACGTAAATAAAATTATCTATCCTAAAATGAATACCTAAGGACGTAAAAATGATTAAAAATAAAAATATGTCGCATAATGGACGTATTTTGGACACTGTACGCGTCTGTCACATTATGAACATAGTTTGACCACTGTGCTTGCCAGACCAAGCTGTGCAATGAGTTTGGGATATGGTGAAATGATTCTTAGAATTTGACTACAACGTAGAATATGACTGGCGCCTAGGTACCGTACGAGTGAGGCGACGGCGTGGTCGCGCTGTCGCCGAGTGTAGTCCAGCTAGCGTGTAAAAAGAAGTAGATCGAAGCGTGATCAGAGAATGCGAAGTAGTTGCGTTCAGACAATTGTATGCGCCGGTTGGAATTCGCTTCACTCTCAAAGTTTGTGAGTCAATATGGCAGACCAGCAACCAAACATAAACGATTCTGCGACATCAGAAGTGGGATCTGCTTTGCCTACAAATATCACCGATGCATACTTGGCAGCTTTACAAGTGCAAAACAACAACCTTTTGGAGATCATTAAAAATATGCAGACACCAAGGGCTCCGGCAACTGATGAAAAGGGAAAACATGTAACTCTGCCAAAATTTAATCCTGAGGGAGCTGGAGCAGATGCCACAGCTTGGTGTACGACAGTGGATCTCATTTTTGCTGATAAAATGCCCGAAGGAAGCATCCTGATGATAACTTTGAGTAAGGCGCTAGAGGGAAGCGCATCACAATGGCTGTCCCAAATATGCTTTGCTGGCACTACATGGCCACAATTCAAAGAACTCTTCGTGCAACGCTTTGTTGGCATAGAAACGTCTGCGGCTATACTGATAAAAATTTTGAACGGGCGACCAAAGTCTGGAGAAAGCTACACCGAATATGGCAGCCGAATTGTCACCTTAATAATGTCAAAATTTAAATCTAATGATCTGGAGGAAATCGCGGTTTCACTAGCTCTGGCCCACATGGCACAAATTGATGACAAATTGTCGCGCTGGGTTTTTACAAACAATATCAAAACCCGAAATGAAATGCAACCACAACTACAAGCGCACACTTTTAAGAAGCGGAACCTAGATGACGACTCATCTACAACAGGCTCGGAGCGTAAAAAGTCTAAGTATCTCTATCAACTTGAGAGTCTCAAGTGAAATGCAACTATTGTGGAAAGTCTGGGCATAAATATGCTGAATGTCGTGCTCGGCAGAGGACACCAATTCAAGGAAAAAGCCACTACGGAAGTTCAACGCAAGGATCAAAAGACCGGTCAACTGTCAAATGTTTCAAATGCGACGAGCTTGGACACTTCGCATCCGCTTGTCCAAAAGGACGATCACGAGGAAACGACCGAGTAATTGAGAAACGTGTAGACATCTGTACTGTAGCTTCGCCATCAGGAACAATAAGCAGTTCAACCGGTGAGTCTGTTCCATTTTGCTTCGACTCTGGAGCTGAATGCTCCTTGGTTAAGGAAAGCGTCGCCGATAAGTTTACTGGTAAAAGAATTTATAACATTGTAAGGTTAAACGGTATAAGTAATGATTCAATATGTAGCACTCAACAACTAATATGTAACATAAATATTGATCAATGTTATTTTGAGATTTTGTTACATGTTATTATGGACAAGTATTTGAAACATGACGTACTAATTGGTCGTGAAATTTTTAGTCAGGGCTTTGGCGTAACTATGTACGCTGACAAATTTCAACTTTACAAAACCAAAAGAGTAGAAGCGTTAATAATTGCCAATTATGAAGATGTCATAGCATCGAATAGGGAACTTGATGATCCTGATAAGGCAGCCTTGATAAATATTTTAAAATATTATTCAGATTGGTTTATTGATTGAATACCAAAGACTAGGGTCACCACAGGGCATTTGGAAATTAGACTAATAGATCAGCAAAAGACAGTACAACGGCGGCCATATAGGCTTAGTGAAGAAGAGAAAATCAAAGTTCGGGGTAAAGTTGACGAATTATTAAAAGCTCAAGTTATTCGCCCAAGCTGTTCACCTTTCGCTAGTCCCATGATGCTAGTTAAGAAGAAAAATGGCACCGATCGACTGTGTGTAGACTATCGCATGCTGAACGACAATACAGTTGCTGACAAATACCCGTTGCCCCTCATCTCAGACCAAATTGCCAGACTTCGTGGTGCTAAATATTTTTCGTGCACAGATATGGCAAGTGGCTTTTATCAAATTCCAGTTCACGAGGACTCAATCGAACGAACTGCATTTGTCACGCCAGAAGGTCAATACGAGTTCTTGACAATTCCGTTCGGTTTGAAGAACGGGCCATCTGTGTTCCAGCGGGCTATAATGAAGGCCTTAGGAGCTTTAGCTTACACTTATGCAATCGTGTATATTGATGATGTTCTCATAATAGCAGAAAGCAAAGAAGATGCGCTAGTTAGATTGCGGACAGTAAGACATTAAGTAAGGCTGGATTTTTATTTAATGTCACCAAGTGCTCCTTTCTCACAACTAGAATAGAGTATCTTGGATTTGAATTAAGCAATGGAGAAATCAGGCCAAATTCACGAAAAATTCAAGCTTTAAATGGATTACCACCACCTCAAAATGTTTCACAGCTAAGACAATTTATTGGTTTAGCTTCTTATTTTCGGCAATTTGTGTTAAATTTCTCCCAAACACTTAAACCTCTGTATCTTCTCACCTCTAAGAAAAACACTGACTTTGTTTGGTTACCAGTGCATGAACAGATACGAACAAAAATAATAACTATATTGACTCAGACGCCAGTTTTAATCATATTCGATCCGCAATACCCAATAGAGCTACATACAGACGCAAGTTGTATTGGGTATGGAGCGATCCTGTTACACAAAATTGACAATAAACCTCATGTGGTAGAGTATTACAGTAAGTGTACGTCTCCCGCCGAATCTAAATACCATTCATACGAACTGGAGACGTTAGCAGTAGTAAATGCTATTAAACACTTCCGACATTATTTTCAGGGACGTAAATTTATAGTTTATACTGACTGTAATTCATTAAAGGCCAGTCGCACAAAACTAGATTAAACACCGAGGGTGCATAGATGGTGGGCGTTTTTACAGGCATTTGATTTCGAAATAGAATATAGAAAAGGCGAGCGAATGGCGCATGTTGACTTTCTCTCTCGGAATCCAGTGCATGAACAACATAAAAGTCTGATTAAAATACCTGAATTACGAATCAATTTGACGGAGGTATCTGACAACTGGTTGGTTTCGGAACAACAGCGAGATTCCGAGATACAAGAAATAATTTTAAAGTTAAAAAGTAATGTGTTACCAGGAAATATGGACAAAACCTATGAATTGCGAAAAGGTATACTACATAGGAAAATACAGCGAAATAGTAAGACCAAATGTTTGCCGGTAATACCAAGAGCTTTTCGATGGGCCGTCATAAATTACGTCCATGAAGCTATAATGCATCTGGGTTGGGAAAAGACGCTCGACAAGGTCTATGGTTATTACTGGTTCGAAAATATGTCCAAGTATGTGCGTAGATTTGTAGAAAACTGCATCACATGTAAAGTATTTAAGCCACTTGTAGGAAAAGTGCAAGTCGAGCTGCATCCTATTCCTAAAATAGAAATACCATGGCATACGATACATATTGACATTGCAGGCAAAATGAGTGGTAAAAATGATTTGAAGGAATACGTCATCGTTCTTATAGATGCTTTCACCAAGTTTGTTTATTTTTATCACACACTAAATATAGATTCTGAAAGCTGCATTAAGACTGTAAAATCAGTCGTATCTTTATTTGGTTTACCCACTCGAATTATAACAGATCAAGGACGTAGTTTCGCAAGTAAAAGTTTCCGCAAATTTTTTTCATCTCAAAAAATTAATCTACATTTAATTGCTACGGGTGCCAGTAGAGCAAACGGTCAGGTAGGGTCATGAGTACCCTGAAAGGTATGCTGACTGCTGTCGAAACCAGTCAGAGATCATGGCAGGATGCGTTGGCTGAAGTGCAGCTAGCAATGAAATGCACGATTAATCGTGTGACTAAGTTTAGCCCTTTAGAATTATTGATTGGTAAGGAAGCTCGACCTTTTGGCTTTTTGCCGATAAACGAAGATAACAATGATGAAGTAGACAAAGAAAATTTGAGAAAGGAAGCTTAAAAAAATATGGAAACTCAAGCAAAATACGACAAAAATAGGTTTGATGAAAATAAAGCTAAAATAATAAATTTCAAAGTGGGTGATCACGTTTTGCTCAAAAACAAAGAACGTCATCAAACTAAACTTGATCCTAAATTTAAAGGGCCATTTGAAGCTTTGGATGGGGACAGATATTTACTTAAATCTTTAACATGTAATCGAAAGTATAAGTATTCTCATGAATGTTTAAAAGAAATACCAAATAATCAGATACTCGATGAGTTATGTAAAGATAGAGACAGCACAATGGAAGTTGCATCTGTTGCCCAATATGATAACTGAAGACCGCACCATAGCAGAAGAGACATGTTATGGCATACGTATGCGTAGAAGGAATTACACAAATGATAAGTTCGCATGTGTAGAAGGAATTACACAAATGATAAGTTCGTATGTGTAGAAGGAATTACACAAATCATAAGTTAGTTGTGTGTAAAAGGAACTACACAAATTTGTTTGGTTAAAAAAAAAAAATGTGTTTAAGGAATTACACGAATGTTATGATTTATTAAATTAAAATTATGTTACGAAAATGTAATTATGCTGTGATAAGAATGAAATTAAAACTGATTTGAATTGTGTTACATAATGAATAAGAATATCGAATAAAAATGTATTGAAATGTCCAGAGAGCCTTTGAATCCTGAAGCGTTGTCACTTATGCGGTTGAGTTAAGACAACACACGAGGACGTGTATTTTGTCAGGAAGGACGTGTCGCATAATGGACGTATTTTGGACACTGTACGCGTCTGTCACATTATGAACATAGTTTGACCACTGTGCTTGCCAGACCAAGCTGTGCAATGAGTTTGGGATATGGTGAAATGATTCTTAGAATTTGACTACAACGTAGAATATGACTGGCGCCTAGGTACCGTACGAGTGAGGCGACGGCGTGGTCGCGCTGTCGCCGAGTGTAGTCCAGCTAGCGTGTAAAAAGAAGAAGATCGAAGCGTGATCAGAGAATGCGAAGTAGTTGGATTAACGGATAAACAAACGGAAAGAATAGATTAAACAAAATAAAAGATTAAAGTAAAAAGTAATAATATAATTAAGTATACGCGTCCCCTGCAGGTTCCTGCCGGTCCGTGCGGGCTTATGGTTCGTGCAGGGGGCTGGTCGTTGACCTATCGAAAGCTATCCAAATCTAATCTTCTGCCTCCCTAACATTAACTAGAATTCCGCTATGATAACTATAGACAGTCTCAAAGGTGCGCGCGGTGGCCCTACTATCGGAAATGTTTGAAAACGCCCAGTCAATATGCGTTTTGCAATTGGTTGTGGACGAGTCCAAGCCTAACAATGACCTACAATTCTTTTCCGAAAGGAATTCATAAATTTCTCTACAGCAGCCTGAAAGATTATGAAGTCATAAATTAAAATCTCCTAACACTAAGCAATTTCTATCTAAAAACTGATTTTTCTGAAATAAGTCCTGAAATTCTGCTTTGAACATTGGCAACGGATACGCGGGGGTTCCATAAATAACAACAACATCTACAGACTTGTACTTAAATAAAGCATACTCAAGCACTGGAGATGCTAAGTTTCCGGAATTTGCAAAAAATCGACCACTTTCAAAATTACTACAATGATCTCAAAGTTCATTCTTAACAAATATTAGAATGCCCCTTTTCTATCTACTTCCACTGGCTACGGAAGGGCAATCTAATCGCACTGCAGTGGAATAGCCAGGAATATTATAAGCTTCATTTGAGTAAGTGGAAGCCTCAACGAAGCACAAAATAAAAGACTTGAGCATTAACTGATCAGAACAGACATCGCTAAAATGACAGTGCAATCTTTTTATATTGTGGAAGAAAATATTGAGGTCGGACGGATTGAGTAAGCAACCGAAGTGGGTTTGAAGTGATTTGGCAGAACGTAAAGTTCTCCATCTCCTTCGCGACAGGACAGTCCCGCTTGGGTTTTGGAGGAATGAATGGTCCAACGATGTAAAGTCCGTTCGCACTGGTGGCCCTACTGAAAGCTACATACAACGTCTCTCTTTGCATATTGGATGAAGTGTGGACGACCACTTTGCTGTATGTAGCTCCCCGACTCTTATGAATAGGTATAGCTTCCGCAGCTACAATCGGAAACTGTTTTCAGTCAATAGTAACTTGTTCGTTTTGGTGGTACTGAAAACTTTTTTTAGTTTTCTGAATTGGGGTTCATGAAGGTTCGTTACTATAGCTGCGTTTCGACCGTGCGTTAGCTCCTACACTTTCCTCAAGAAAATTAATCCAAAGAAGTTCGGGGGTATTGGAGGAGCTGAGATCTACCTGCATTAAAACACCAGTGGCTCCGTTAACAAGACCATCTGTTGTATCTATATTGACTGTCATCATATATTTAGCCGTGATTTTAAGAACCAATGAAGTACACAAGCCTTGTGTATTCGAAGTTTTGAAACTCTTTACAGAGTCGAGATATTTGCTTTTGTTTTCTGGGTTAAGATGTTCGGCTTTGATGAAGTCTAAAGCTATTGAAATATATTCTGCAGTCATTATCGATGATAGCTTTTCCCTATTGTACTTATCTGTCTCGCTATTGCTATAAAATAAGTGGATCGCATCTCTGAGGGCTTGACTGCCGTCAACTATTCGACTCCTAAGCTTTTGACTATCTTCTGACGTCATTTCGGTCAATGCCATGTTATTAAGTGCGGTTGCAAAAGCTTGGTCATCTCCCTGTCACATTATCTCTGTAAGTTCGAAAAACTTGAAGCTATCCCAGAGACTAAAGAGACTCTCGCACTGTATGGTTTATGCGCTTCTGATGAGGATTTAAATATCCAACGATCACCTACTGGACATAACTGCTTTAGATCAATAAATCTTGAACGCAAGGTATTTAACAAATCTGGACCCAACTGTTTAAAGGTATGGTTAGACTGATTGAGAGGTAAAGAAAACATGGAGTGAAGTGTGGCACCTCCAATACCGAATGCAGCTTTTCCTGTGGGAGCACACAGAAGTACCTTAACAGTTTCTGGGATATATTCTGGTCTACGATTAAACTCCTGGGGAATGGTGTGAAAAATTGTAGAGATTGTCCTACTCTTGCCGACGCCTGCACCGCCACCTACAAACTCATAAAAAACTGCCTTATTTCTCACATTATGCAGAACATGGGTGAGATAAGCTTTTTGCTTCAAATTAAGCGATCTAATTAAAATGGCTAATAAAGTAGGGGAAAAAATCGGAGGAAGCTTAACTAATGGAATACTCCTTTTTTCATCCGTTGCCTGGTCATTCAAGTTCAGAATATTTATTTGAGAGCTTTTTTCGGGAATCGCTAAAGCCCTAAAGTGCTCATCAATCGTCTCATCAACTGCCTCTTCACCTACATTTTCCTCCCTATTGGCTTCGGCTTCCATGGTCCTCCTAAGCACGTCTTCTAAATCTGCTAACGCATTGTATTTTTGGAAAATTGAACTAACTAAATCCTGATGATTGTTATTAACATTCTCGCAATTAGCGCTTACTAAATCTCTTTCCTTATCACTCTACGAATAAAACAGCATGACTAATGCTGTAAAATAGTTAGACCTATCTGTATTTATATTAAACCTCATATACTTTAAAATGGATGGCTTGGTCCGTTCCCTAATATAGCCACTATTATCGCGAAGAGGGAGCGAGACTTCTACTTCTACCTCATTTTCTTCGTCCTCTTCATCATCGCTATTTTGGCCAACTCTTTTCCCGCTTTTATAAAATTAATAATTTGCTGCAAAATCGGCCAAACATAGGCCCTGAAGATTGGTTGGTCTTTGTTCGTACCGCTCCTTTGACGAATATGTCAGTGGAGTCCTGATTCATATTTTGTAGGATGCTTTTAGATATGAGCATTCGCACTCGTTGCCAGAAATAAATTTGTGACCAATGTGCTGTAGCTTTTGCCTAATCGTATAATTGCCCCCTTGCACTTTTCTTACCGCCTCGAGCATAAGCTTAGAAATACCCCTTTGGGATTTATTTACATGATTTATTATATAGCTACAGCATGCAAAGGGGCCAAAATGAATTGGAAATCCATATTGGCCTTTTGCATTGAAAGAATGTGCTTGTTATAAGCATTAACGCTGATCTCAGCAAACGACCTCTTTAGAAAAATTTGTGGTTTCTTCAAACGAGAACATATTGCATATTTGTAGTCCTCGTAATTGAGGCTCACTTGTTCGTGTGAAAGGAAATTCTCAATTATGCTCAGGTGATCAATCATATCAGAGGATTGATCAGAATTCAGTAGGTCTTGAATTTTCCTAAAATTTATTGGTGAAAATCAAGGTTTGGAGTTTCCGCCGGCAGTGGACTCAATATCTCCGTTTGGGGCATTGGAGGGTATAGAATACCGAATCTACAAACTTTTTTCCCACTTCTATTGACTTTTTCAAGACATGTCATGTCTGTATGCCTATGCTTTTGGTATTCAAAATACGGAGCTAATTCTGATTCTGTGCCATCTACTGTAATGTGTGTATTAATGAAGGCTAAAACTGTTGAAATTGACTCCGTACTGGTAAAATCCACTGCTGGGACATCTTTCAGCCAAAACATACCGTGAATGTGGGGGGAACCTCTTTGTTGAAATTCAACACGCCAATAATATTTGATGACGAAGTTGTCTCCGAAAATACATTCCCAATTCCTTATAGCACAAGTAACTGTATCTGCCTTGATGAGACGCTCCTTTTCATTATACTGTATAATCATTGCTTCTTCTTCGCTAATGATCTCTCTATCTACATTGCTTTTGAGCAAAACAAGCAACTCTGGCCACCGCGTTTCAGCAGCAGACAGAGTGATGAAAAAAGTCGGCAGGCCGAACTGACGAATCATGGCCATTACCTTATTTTTTTTCTTCCTCCCAATGAGCCGGAGACTAACGAATATCTCGAAGAACCCTAAATTCCTCATCTGGTTAATAAGTCCCCCTATGAAATTCTCATTAAGAGCATTAGCCGCCGTAACTGCACTGGACGTGCTCCGATTACGTAAGCAGATAGAAATATTATTGCGAATTTTAATGAGTTCTAACTTCTTGTAATTGAAGAAAAGTTTATCAGATCTAAAACCTCTCCTATCTACACTTCGAAGCTCTGATCTAACAATGGTTGTAAAAATTTCTGAAGATTGTCTCTTGACGCCTGCATAAATAGTGGGAAAAGATAACTCTTCCGAGTCAATATCTAAGACCATAGCAAGAGGTCGTTGTTCTTGGCCTGGTGCGATTTGTATAATCCTATCATCGAGTGTCACGTTATTTTCAAGCAGAGTTTCCTGACCACCAGGGTTGAGCTTTTCGGCCGCTACCTCCTCCTCGGGATGGGCTGACTCTGTGTTTACATTCCTATCTCTATTTTGGATACTTTCTAAATAGTCTGCGTCTGCTTGAGAGGCTACGAAAGGGACAATGTCGGATGTAAAGCCAGAGATCCATTGCTCATTAACTATGACATTATGCTTTTTATACAAATCTGTGCTAACTAAATAACGAAGTGCTTCAAAAATTGTGGAAGGGTTAATGGTTTCAGCCATGAAGGCATGAAGATACTCTTGTCTACGCTGCAGGTGAAGCTGAATAACCTCGGCTTCATGGAAAGCTCGTGGAAGCTCCTTCACGATATCACTTACGGAAATAGGGACGTTTACAACTGCTCCTTTAATGGCATTTTGGCCTCTTCCCCCAGGCAATAATGACGTAATTATCATAAATCGAAGTCGAGGAGAAATCAGTCGTTCCTCTAATAAAGTGAGCCCCTTTAAGCAGTGGGGCAGTTTAGGGAAATCTAATTCATTGAAGAAAAACTTAGGCTTTTTACGCTTCTTAATCTTGGTATAACATGTTCTGCATAATTTTAATGTGGGGCAATCAGAAGGGAATTCTAGAAGACTTTTAAGAGCGAAAATTTCAGCACTAAACTCGCAATCACTTTCTAAAAGGACGCGAGGAATCTTGGAAATTTGTTTGGGGAACCACAGGCCTTTACAAAAAAGGCAAAACCTGATCAGGACCCAGCTTTACATTCCTATTATAAACTACTTTTAGAGCTTCTAGGCCACTAAGCCTGATACTGGGTCCGGCATGTGCCCTATCCTCCTGGGAGATATTTGCTCGTTCTTGCTGCATTCGGGAGGCCTTTCTTAAATTTTGCTCAGCTCTATTACTGCTATCGCTCTTTTATTGGCTATTCTTATATTGGCTCAGGCGCTATAGAAGCAGCGACGTCCGGTCTCAGTCTCCAGAAAAGCAGCGACGTCAGCAGCAACACCAAAAAACGCGCGATGCACCGTCGCAGTTAGCAACTGTTATAAGCTTCTAACTGACGATCGGCACAATCCCTATAGCTTAATTTGCAAGCACTACTTGTATTTAATAAGTTAAAAGCTAAACTAGTTCAAATGTGATTAAGAAACGGATTTTTTCGCAATCGGCCATCGAAAAGTCTCTATCGCTCTCCTTGGCTCGATATCGACTGGTTATTCCCAAAATATGCCTACTGAAATTCGGCCGTTTTTTCCGCGAGAGTCACTCAAGGGGCAAGAAAATAGAGCAATTTGGAGCAAGGCAGAACGAATGGAGTCAAAATGCGGGATTAATGGAAAATTATATTTTTACAGGAAAAAGTGTGTCTGAGCTGTTTCTATATATACTTCTAGTTCTATTCCTACTAATTACTCCTTCTAATTCAATTCCTATTGCGTGGGGTAGTAGAAGGTTAATGTTTTGGTTTCCAACATATGATTTTGCGAAGGCGCTCTATCAGCCTCTCTCTATCTCTCTCTCTCTCTCTCTCTCTCTCTCTCTCTCTCTCTCTCTCTCTCTAATTTATACTGTTCACAGAAGAGACATACAAGGTGAATTTAGTGATGAGGTGACTCTGTCTGTTGTCTGTTGTCTGTGGGGAGGACTTGTGACGTTGTCACCTTATTACTTAATTCATCTTGAAGTCATACGTATGAGTTTAAATAGAGAAATGCTCTATTGAGAGAGCACTTGTTCAGATAGTGGGTCAGAGAGTTCTCAAGAGAAAAGAGAGGGTAGAGTGAAAAACTCAAATAAATGTAACGGATATTTTCCTAAGACATGTAAACAGCGCATCGCGCATCCCTTTAGTTTAATGAGTGAGTGGGTCATGGTCAGAAGATGGAAGGGGAAACAGAGAGAGAAATAGAGCGCACGTGCTTGCCAGTTTTGTTGTGATTTCGCAGTTTCTTTGCTGGACAATTCTTTTTTTCTCTTTTTTTTTTTTTCAGATTCCCCTCCCATACCTATAAGGGCTCATTCAATGAGCATTTGAATGTACATATGTGCATTGGTTTAAAAATATTTATATATGTACATCCATACATATAAATGTATAAATGCACACATATGAACACATACATATGTATGTATATACATATACACATGTACATGGGCGTGCGCTTATTGTATTGGACTTTTGATATTAGGCATCTTCTCGCTCTCTCTTTCTTTCTTCAGGGGAAAGGAACCGATTGATTAGTTAACGGAATGCATATCTACGTAGCCAATCTAAATGATTTTCTTTATTGTGGCTATCATAATGATCCGAAATGATCCAGATTCGGTTTTTGGTTTTTTCATATCTTACAAATTGTGGATTTAACACATTTTCGTATTTTGTGGGGGCGAAAAGGGGCGTGCCAAAATTGTGAAATACACTTGTGTTGAAGTGATATCACAGGAACTTGAATATAAACTTCCTTCTGGGTGTTACACACATTCGTTATCACCACAAATCAATTATACCCCTATACTCTTCGATTACCGGGTATAAAAAACGAATTGAGTATTTATTATAAGTTTGCCTTTCACTTTTTTCTTCGGCACTTTTTCTCACCGCACTCTTGTGGTTTTCCACACGACCGTTTATTATGGGTTCTTAGAACCATTGGGCGCCAATTAATTTGTTATTGTTCCCGTCTACCGATACCGTGGCTTGGCCAACGGCAATGAAAGTCTCGGGTGTTAGTTTAAACGTTTATTTCCGACTCGACTGGCTCGGTTGAAAGTGAGAATGAATCTAAAGATACAAAATACAATATTACTTAAATCTGCCCACCCTTGACCGACGTCAGCGCGTCGTGCAGACCATCAGCTCCACAGCGGATGTGTATGCAGTAGCAAAATATGATCCGCTAGCCACTCGAGTGCAGGCCAACGGCTTCTAGGCAGAAGCTCATGCGACAGTATAGTCGCTGCCCCCACCCCTCGAGTGCGGCATCAACAATCTTCCGTTTCATAGTTCTGCCGATACCCTGCAGCTGGTGGGGAGTGTTAACTTACATATTTTATTTTTGCCAAATGCGTTCATGAAAAAATTTTGTTTTTTGTTAACTTATCGGGCCAAGGCCCCACTGTGCAAAGCCTAATAAATGTGTCTATCTAAAACCAAAAATGTTAGCCATGGAAAAATCATGAAACATTTTTAAAAATTAATAAAAAAAACTAAATGCCCCCACCCCTCGAGTGCGGCATCAACAATCCTCCGTTTCGTAGTTCTGCCGATACCCTGCAGCTGGTGGGGAGTGTTAACTAATGGAGTTCTCTTCCTCCATAAGCTTCTCTCTGGTGAGGTCGAATCGACTGCCCTCATCAACCTTATTAGTATTGCTGTTCCTTTCCGCCCGACTAGGCATTACTTCCCTCTTCATCTCCAACTCTGTCTTTCTAACTACTCGGATTATGAATCTTTCCGTAGCCTTTGCCGTAACTATAACCAATTTTTCCATCTGTTTTCCTTTGATACTAGTTCTAATTTGGTCAAATTTATCTTAATCAATAACTTAATTTAATTTAAATAGCTTTAATTTAGAAATGTTCGGCTACCGGCTCTTCTCTTACCTAAACTTGGCTGTTGGTGGGATCTCATCGGCTACTGAGCCGATAATCAGCCCCACCGGGTCTGAGTATTGGCTTTGGCCCTTTAGTTTTAATTATTTGATATGTAATTTTACCCTTATAGTTTAACTGTACATTGATAAACTTTAAACAAAATAAACAATAAACAATAAACAATAAAAAAACCATAATTCTTTAAAAATTTAATAAATTTCGAAATCTACCGAAAAAGTCATTTTGGGCCACAGCTGTGGGATGCTGTGCAAAGCAGAAATAAAAAACTGAAGTTGGTTGAGTATTACTATAAGCGATAACTATCACACACTTAATAAAGGAACGGTAAAAGACAATTACCCGATACCCTTAATAGGCGAGCTATTAATTAAACTATCAGATAGAACATCTTTCCGCAAGCTAGTACTGAAAAATGTTTATTTCCATGTAATCATTTATAAGGATGCAGTCAAATACATCTCGTTCACAAACCCTATGGGACAGTACCAATGATTAAGAATGCCTTTTGGGCTCCAAGGATTCATAAACTAGATTTTTTGGGATATGGTTATATATAATATAATAATACCAACAAAAGATAGCGAGAGCCATATGGAAATTCTACACCAAGTAATGAGAAGTTTATTAGCGTATAAACTCGAATTGGACGAAATGCCTGCCTGGCGTTATAGTTACTAAATATAACTACAAGTTAGAACACAGCTCTGGAAAATGAATGCATCACCTTTGAACCTTTAAGGAAACCTTAATAGTGTACCGAAAACAGAGACTTCAAAATTATAGAGCTAAAGAAGAAATTACAGAAGTCAGAACATAAACAAATTTACATAAAACAAGAGGGAACGTTGTGAGCCGCGGTAAAGGCCGTGGCTCTACTTTATACCCGGTACTCAGTCAGAATATATGTGATCTTACAATTTATGTAATTTTGTCCCAAATGGAAAACTTCAAAAAATTAGGTCGAACCCTATGCTAGATTTTTATATATTAAAAAATATATGTTTCCATTTTCTTGTTTTTTGTTTACATATACTTTTTACATCAGCTTCTACATTTCTACATGACATGCATAACTACATATTCGAGACGTACAAGTGTTTGTGAGAGAGAGAGAGGGAATGAATAAGCTCTCGGCAGGCGTTGCGTAACCACTGAATTTTAATTTGTTCCTTCTGTCCATAATAACGATCCGACCTGATCCATATTCGGCAGTCTTTTAGAAATGGTAATTTTCCATGATTCTGCGTTTTTTGTATTCTTGTATCTTACAAATTATAGATTCCATAATTCTTTTGTGGTGGCGGAAGGGGGTGTGGGAAAATATTGAAATACACTTGTATTGACGAGACTTCACAGGAGCTTGGATAGAAAGTTTGGTTATTCTAGTCTTATAGTCTTATAGGCTCTTATAGTCTCTGAGATCTAGGTGTTCATTTGGACGAAAACCGACAAGGCCGCGTGTGAGAGAGAGCGAGAGGGGACGATGACTTTCAAAATGGTTTTCTTCATTGTAGCTATAATAATAATCCGATCTGATTTATATTCAACACTTTGATAGAAATGGTAATTTTCTATGATTCTGCGTTTTTAGTTTTCTCGTACTTTCAAAATTGTGTACGTCACAGACTTTCGTTTTTTGAGCAGGCGGAAAAGGGCGGGGCAAAATTTTGCAACACATTTGGAGTAGTGTGGTCACAAAGGAGACTGGATACAAAATGTGGTTGCTCTAGCTTTTATAGTCTCTGAGATATAGGCGCAAAAGAAGACGGACGGACGGACGGAGAGACGGACGGACAGACGGACGGACAGACGGACATGGCTATATCGTCTCGGCTGTTGATGCTGATCAAGAATATATAAATTTTATGGGGTCAGAAACGCTTCCTTCTGGGCGTTACACACAACCGTTATCACCACAAATCTAATATACCCCTATACTCTTGGAGTACAGGGTGTAAAAAGATAGAAACAAAGTGTTGAAAATATGATAGATATGTATTAGAAGATGTAGAAAGGATTAAGCAGTCAAGGATATTTTAAAAATAGGAGTCTGGGCGGCTATGAATATAAAGCCATGGCTAGGGAAGAGTAATGATGCAAATGTCAAAGGGAAAGAAAAGGAAAAAGATGGTTGTAGTACATAAGTTTAAAATAGTAAGATTAAAGCATAACTAACTATAATAAATGAATCTTACAAGAGATTTAGATGTAAGGAGTTCAGAAGCACTCCGGTGAGGGGTGAGGATGGTCGAATTGTAACAGTAAGAAAATAAGTATTAAGAAGTAGAAATGCTCGAAATAAGGATTTAAATAGTACCCAGCGCTTGTAGGTATCTACCACAGCATATATACGGTCTGTGGGAGATACTAATAGCAGATACTAATTACACTAGCCGGCACGACTTTTCCGCTGTCGCCCAAAATGAGTTTTTCTGATAGATTTGAAGATTTACATTTTTTTAAAGAATTATGGTTTTTTTTCAGAGGATGTGCTTCTATTTTTTACAAACCTTCAGTTTCCTACAACTTACAGTTCAGTTTCCTACAATGGCACTATTCCAAATGCCATTTTACCGTTAAAAACTGTTACAAACACAGATTTTTGGTATTTTTCTAGGAAAAAAAACGGTTATACGTCGGCTAACGGAATTTATCGGCGAAATTCAGCATATGAAAATTTGGTCAAACGGTTGTAACTTAGCCGTTTATTTTTATATTTTTATAACCGATACCTTAAACGACGCCTATTTAATGTGTCTATCTAAAACCAAAAATCAAGGCATTCAAATATTGGAGCTTTCAAAGTAAAAATTTCGGGGAAAAATACCGAACAAATTATGAAAATTCAATTTGGAAGCTTAATATCTTCCAGACGGTAAGTTGCAGCTACAAAGTGTCTGAGTCGGACTTAAATCTGTATTTGTTAGCTTTTTTTAACTGCAATACAACCAGTTGTAGGAAACTTAAGTTATGTAAAAAATAAAATGACTACACTGTCTATCTGTACAAAAAAAAACAAAATTTTTTAAAAATTCTTAAAAAAAAAACTACTCCATGAAAAAAAAAACAATAATTCTTTAAAAAAATGTAAATCTCCAAATCTATCAGAAAAAGTCATTTTTGACCACAGCGGAAAAAAAAGTTGAATTTTGTCGAATAGTGTTATCGATATGTTGGCTGATCGAATTGGACTTCCTTGAACGCGAAAATAAATTTAATAAATGATTGTTAAAACTACTCAAGCAGCGTCCCCAGTAAGTTTAGCTAATGTTGGATGTTTTTTTTCAACTTCATATTTCTATGAATCTGCTGCAACCTTATTACTACTTCTTATTACTTTCTGCTCGATATAGGTTAGGTTAAGTGATAGCGGCATCCAAGCTCACTAAGAGCCCAGCACACATAGGTCGGTTTTATCCCGTTGTAGTACCGCGAGGAGTCTTTCCTTTTGCTGCTTCGTAAGATCTAATATCAGGAGTTATCTCAGCTTACAGCTCTTAAGAAGTTTTCTATCTTTCTGGGACATATTGTGGACATTTCCGAAATGTCTGCTATGAAGCTGCTACAGCCCAAGTGTTGTAGCCTTCTTCTGCTGGGAACTAGACATGAGCAGGACAGGTGTTCCACCGTTTCCTCCTCTTCTTCATTTCTACAGCTTTGGCAAAAGTCATTGTGGCGCGCCCAGTCTATTTGCGTGGGTACCTATTTTCCAGTGTCCCGTGAGGGAACGTATGACTGCGCTGCAACTTCCTCTGCCGAGCTTGCATAGCTCAGAGAGGCATCCCTTTAGGTTAATGAGTGAGGTCATGGTCAGAAGATGGAAGGGGAAATAGAGAGAGAAATAGAGCGCACGTGCTTGCCAGTTTTGTTTTGATTTCGCAGTTTCTTTGCTGGACAATTCTTTTTCTTTTCATAGAGTGAGCACATGCAATCGCAGGTTCCCCTCCCATACCTATAAGGGCTCATTCAATGAGAATTTGAATGTACATATTTGCATTGGTCTTAAAATATTTACATATGTACATCCATACATATAAATGTATAAATGCATGCAAATTAAATTTTAGCGGTGGCGGGTTATGTTTTTAAAAAGTATTTTTTATTTAATTGCACAACACGTATTAGAGTTTAACAATGACTTATAACAGTTGGTGAGGTTTGCTTTATATTTGTATAAGGATCGGAAAGGATCGGCGCGTACTTGCGAGTTTCGGATTTTAACTCAACTATGTCAGTTCGATTCTATTTCAAGACTGCTTAACTATTTGCATCTCCAAAAACATGAAACCTCTTTTGGTTCTCTCTTGAGAACAAATTTCTTATAAACAAAAGGGTTGACTCAATTTCGTCATCCAACTCGAGACTTTAGAAATGGTCAAAATGCAGAAGCTCGCAGAGAGCCGGGTGTTCAAATGTTTACGAAAACCGGGTGTTCAATTGTTTATGAAAGCCGGGTATGGGCTGAGAGTGTTTTTTAATTTAGGCGAATTGTTTATGAAAGCCGGGTATGGACTGAGAGTGTTTTTCAATTTAGGCGGGTGTGAGAAAAGTTCGATTTCTAATTAAGTGGATTTTAAGTTAAGTGCGAGCCAAAGGCACAGATTGAGTTTGGATCTGGCGAAGCCAAAGATTGTTTACAAATTGTAAGGGGCAAAGATTGAGATTGAATCTGGGGAAGCCAAGATATTGAATCTGAGGAAGCCAAAGATTGTTTATAAATCATATAAGAAGCTAATGGAATTGGGTACGTTAACTCCCCCCTTACTTAAATGTTTCGTCCCGATACATTCTGAAGCTCTGAAATAATTCTAATTTCTTCTGATAACACTAGTCGACACGACTTTTCCGCTGTCTCCATAAATGACTTTTTCTGATAGATTTGGATGTTTAAAAATTTTGAAGAATGTTTTTTTTTTTTTTCATGGAGTAGTTTTTTTTTAAAGAATTTTTTAAAAATCTGGTATTTTTTGTCATAGGTAGTGCTTATATTTTTCACATAACTCTCGTTTCATACAACTGGTTGTATTGAAATTTACAGTTAAAAAATGCTGATAAATGCAGCTATAAATCCGACTCAGACACTTTGTAGCAGAAACTTAACGTCTGGCAGATATTAAGCTTCCAAATTGAAATTTCATCATTTTTTTCGGTATTTTTTACCCGAAATTTTGACTTTGAAACTTCAGGAAAAATCGAAAGAAAAATAAATGAATGCCTTGATTTTTGGTTTTAGATAGACACATTAATTACGCGTCGTTTAAGGTATCGCTTATAAAAATATAAAATCAAACGGCTAAGTTATAACCGTTTGACCAAAACGACCCAAAATGACTTTTACCTGAAAAAATACCGTCCGGTACGTTTTTGGTCCTACTTCCAAAATGGGATTGCAAAAAACAAAAAGGACCTGTAATTTTGGTTTTACCGAGTCTTAAGTATTGATATATATCGGATATATATCCTACCTGGTTATATTTATTTGGGGTGTAAGTGTTGTGGACAGTTGTATTCCTTATTCCTTATACCTTCCTTCCTCTTTATACTAATTTCCGGACGCGTCACTTGGTTCACGCACAGTTTTATATGACGAAGGATGACATGTGCGTTTGTCACGACATTTTCGGCCTCTTCAGGGAACTGGGTGAAGATTACGACCCAAACGATTGGAGGTTATTTGTTGACAGCAGTAAAGAAAGTTTAAAGGCTGTTTTGCTACACAATGGAAATCAAAAGCCGTCTATTCCCATCGCCCATGCTGTTAATATGAAAAAGTCCTACCAAACAATGACTAAATTGTTAGAAAATATTAAATATAAAGAACACCAGTGGAAGGTCGCGTGTGACTTAAAAGTTGTAGCCATGCTAACTGGATTGAAGGGCGGTTATACAAAATACCGTTGCTTCCTGTGCCTATGGGATAGCCGAGATAGAAAAGAGCATTACTCAAGAAAGAACTGGGAAAAACGGAACGAAAATACTTTGGGACATCACAACGTACAAAATGCAGCTCTTGTGACAGTCCAAGACATTATATTACCACCATTGCACATTAAGCTAGGACTGATAAAAAATGTTGTTAAAGCACTGGATAACGAAGGTGAATCGATGAATTACCTCCAAACTGTTTTTCCACGTCTGTCGATGGCAAAAGTTAAAGAAGGCGTACATATTTGATGGCCCCCAATTTCGAAAACTACTAAAAGATGATGGTTTTGAAAATATTTTATCTACGAATGAAAAAGCAGCCTGGAACTCATTCCGAATGGTTACAACAAATTTTCTTGGTAACAGAAAGATGATTACGTTAATATCGTTCAAGACCTACTTAAGAATTATGAACAAATTGGAGCCAACATTTCACTCAAAAACCATTTCCTGCACTCCCACTTAGACTTTTTCCGCCAAACCTTGGGGATGTTAGTGATGAACACGGAGAGAGATTTCACCAACAATTAAAAGCTATGGAACGACGGTATCTAGGTGTTTGGAATGAGAATATGTTGGGCGACTATGTGTGGACTCTCATAAAAGAATCTGACTTAAATGACAAAAGAAGACAGACAAACCATTTTAAAAATAGTAACAAGCAATAACAATAAAAATATTTAAGTATCATAACACTTAAATAAATTCAAGTATTTTTCGGTATTTTTTCCGATAAAATGAGATTTGGGTCGTTTTGGTCAAACGGTTATAACTTAGCCGTTTGATTTTATATTTTTATAAGCGATACCTTAAACGACGCGTAATTAATGTGTCTATCTAAAACCAAAAATCAAGGCATTCATTTATTTTTTTTTCGATTTTTCCAGAAGTTTCAAAGTCAAAATTTCGGGTAAAAAATACCGAAAAAAATGACGAAATTTCAATTTGGAAGCTTAATATCTGCCAGACGTTAAGTTTCTGCTACAAAGTGTCTGAGTCGGATTTATAGCTGCATTTATCAGCATTTTTTAACTGTAAATTTCAATACAACCAGTTGTATGAAACGAGAGTTATGTGAAAAATAGAAGCACTACCTATGACAAAAAATACCAGATTTTTTAAAAATTCTTAAAAAAAAAACTACTCCATGAAAAAAAAACCATAATTCTTAAAAAAATTTTAAATCTCCCAATCTATTAGAAAAAGTCATTTTTGGAGACAGCGGAAAAAAAAAGTTGAAATTTGTCGAGTAGTGTAATTGCAAAATATCGTTTTCAACTGTATCTTGTGTCGATTTCATGAATTTAGAATGAATTAATATGATTAGTTTATAACCGAAATACAACATAGGTACAATAATATAATAATATAATAATATTCCTATTATTAATAAAATATTTGTCAATGGTAATTCCTTATTTCCAAATTTTATAAATGGATTTAAAATATTGACATTATCAAGGGAAAGTATCTTATCATCTGATTGTACATAATCAACTAAATTAAAATTACTATAACTATGTTGCGAAACATATTTCCAAATTTTATTCTTCTCATTTATATGCGTTTTGTTATTTATTGTGATTGAATTATTGAATAGGAGAAGATAAGTACCTATCAAACTTATATAATATTATGTGCTATATTGGTGCCTGATACTAAGATGGCACCATCCTGCACAAAATCGATCTCTTTATTTTTCGCTCTTATTGTTGTGCAGTTGGCCTTATGGCCATTTAGTAATTTTGTAAAGCAATTATTTTCAAAACTTATTTTCGCATATTAATTAAATGTTTCTTTCTTAAAATTATTCATTAAATAATAATGTCCCCCGCATTCACAAATATTATTACTTATAACCAATTTTCCATCATTTTGTGAGATGGCCCTCGCATGGTAAAGTTTACAAACATTATTAATTTGGGGGTACTTAATATTAATAACTATTAAGTTCTCATTTCGTATTATTTGAAAAGTTGCAATGTCAAGTAAATCAGTTAATTCAACAGGCTCTTTTTCATGTTTGTAAATCTCATCAATTTCATGTTTATTTAAAATTTTTGTATTTAGAATGTTTATTTTTGAAAGGGTTATGGTATTCAGCAGATCAAATGTTATTAATTTCAAGCGATGCTTTCTGACTATATATTACATTCTTTAGCGTTTTTGATAGCATTTCAATTTCTTTAAAAAGTTTTGAATTCGTTATAAATTGTTTATTATTATTTTCAATCAAATCATTTACTTTATTCTGAACTTTCATAAAATCATCATGGTCAGGGGTGCCTGCAACCCATTTCCAAACGGTACCTAACTCATTAATTCCTCTTCTACTTCTACTTAGGACTAACTCTGAAATTAATAATTTTAACAAGTTAATGTCCATTGAAATTTCCCATTCGTCATCTGAATTAATGGGCTTATTAAAATATTTAGATTCCAAATTTATTATTTCTTTATAAAAGCTTAAGTTAGTAATATGATAGAGGTCAGCATACGATTCGTAAGTGTAAACTTGTCTGTCGTCTCTAAGTAATAAGTAGTCACTGTGCGTATAGTCAATGACTTCTGAAGTTGTTATCAAGACAAGGGTCAAAAATAATATTTGCAAATACATTTTCTGTAAAAAAATAAACATAAAATAAAATTCTTAATATTTTATATTTAACTTTATGTATTATACGGTTTCTATTATTGATTATAACTTTGTTCCCTTGATTTTCTTTAACAACTTGTTTTTTTGTAACGAGGTTGAAGTTTATTTCTTTCCCCGAATTTTTTCTCATATATCACGTCTCCTATTTTATAGTCTTTACATCTCCTATCCTTATTGTGTAAGTCGAGCATTTTATCTTGAGCTTATTTAAGTAGTATTGGAATATTACCATGTTCTATTTTATTAAATACGATGTCATAGGGCATTTGATTAATTGTGAAGTGTATTGTCAGGTTATATTTTTGCGCTGCCCTCATTATAATTTCTGTGTAGCTTGTCAAATTTAGTTCCACTTTAATACATCGTGCGGCTGGCAAAAATCCTCTAGCTGAACCCTCCACGAAGGTGCCGGCTGGGCAATGGACACTGCATTATCCCGGACGAGGGTAATGCATTGTCGCTTTCCCCGTCCGAGGCAATGCAGTGTCTAGCTAAGGCAATGACCTAGCGTCTTCTCGACCTCGAGTCGGGAGAGCTGGGTTAGGGCCATGGCTAGAGGTGCCTGGCGGCCAGGCATAAAACGCTAGGGGGTGGTCCCCTCGAAAAAACATCAACCATTATGGACCTACGGGCCGACAATGGAAGTCGTAAAGGATGAAGCACGGACTGGGATGTCAGTCCAAACGTCGGTGGAATGCGTGACTGCTATCACCGGCGGGCACGGGGAGGAGAATTCCTCTCTGCGTGTCGCCAGCGGTCATACCTCGGACGTGGCGGGAGCAGACCACGTCAGTTGTACAACGACTGCCAAAAAACATCCTCACTCCAAGCTGAACCGCACGGATGCCGCTGTCGAAGCAGACACGGATCTGGAGAGCGTGACTTCGATCAGTAATACGGAGGAAGAGAGCCTTCTCCGCTCACCGGAGCCAGGCACCAGCTCCCCGCGTAGGGAAGGGCCAAAGCGCTCCAGGGAGGGGATGAAGGCTCTCTCGCAGTACAAGGCAGCCCTCAAAATCCTGAGCCGGATCCAGGGTAAAGCCGACATCTCCCAAGAGGAGAAAGCCAGGCTAACCTGGGCCGAACAGCGGGTGGAAGAGGGCAGAAGGCACTTTTCGCAAATGCCCCAGATGAGGGCATCCATCGGGAAGTACGCCAACAAGGTGGAGGAGATGCTGGCGTGCAAGAGGCAACGCTCCGTTGAGAGTGCCAGCAAGGACACTCCGGCGAGCAAGCGGCAACGCGGGCCGAAGGGCGCAGCCCCACCACAGAAAGTGTCAATCCCGCCGACTCAACACCCGAAGTCGCGGACGGCGAGTGATGCGGCCAGACGACATCTGATCGTGGCGCTGATCGACCGTAGCGATGAGAACGGGAGAATGACGGCGGCGCAGTGGAAGCTGGTGCACGCGCGGATCGTCGACTCATTGTTTGCACGAATGGGGGAGGATCCCGCAGCCTCCATGCCCACCTTTGATGGCGCTGGGTGACTGAATGGGGTGAAGATCCTCAAATGCAAAGATGACCCAACGCGTAGGTGGCTAACGCAAACTGTCGGCCAACTGGACGTGATGTGGGAGGGCGCCAAGCTGGAGGTGGTAGACAGGGAGCTGATCCCGTCTATACCGAAGGCGAAGGTAGTCTTCCCCATCGCGATCCAAGGAGACAGGGCGCTGAGGCTACTACAGCGACAAAATCCCGAAATCCCAACGGGTGATTGGAAGGTGCTGCACACTGGGAGTCCGCTACCCAATGAGGGGGGCCAGTGTGCAATCCTACAAATAAATAAAGAGGCAGAGGACCTCTTATACCCCAGATTTGGGAAGATGGCATGGGGCATGGGCAGTGTATACCTGCGCATAAAAAAGCGCCACCCCGGGGACAAGGACGCGCACACCCTTCAAGCAGGCGAGGTGAAGAAGGACCTAGGTCTGGACACCATCGTGGAGGCCGCCCAGGGGCTTGCGCAAGACGAGTCGGAGGAGGAAGAGGACGGTGATGTGACGATTGTAGTCAACCCGTCGAGCGGAGTTGAGCCAGCCACCCATGCCACTGAGTGTGCTGCAGCTCAATTTGCATAAAAGCAAGGTGGCGTCGACGGAGCTCCTCATAGCCATGGAGCAAGGGCCCGTCGACATAGCTCTAGTCCAAGAGCCATGGATTGCATCAGGCAACTCTGTGGTCGGACTAAAGTCCTCTACATATAACTCGTTCTACACAGCACCGGTAAGCAGGAACAGAACCATCGTACTTGTACGAAAGGGGATCCACGCTCACCTTATGTCTAATTACAGCACAGACGACCTAACAGTAGTGATGCTAGAAAGCGAGGAGAAGCGCCTCTTGGTAGCCTCCTGCTACATGGCACACGACAGACCCGCACCACCCGAAGAGATAAGGAGTCTGGTAGACGAAACCGGATCCAAAGATTACCAAATACTCATTGGTACGGACGCTAATGCCCACCACAATGTATGGGGAAGCCCCGACACCAATGACCGAGGTGAGTCTCTTCTAGAATTTATACTTTCCACTAACATAGAAGTAGCAAACGTGGGGGCGGACTACACATACGTGGGTCCAACCTCATCAAATGTGCTAGACCTTACACTCGTAACGGGAAGGAGCGCCGCGGTGACTGGGTGGAGGGTCCTCGAAATACCATCCTTCTCAGATCACAGGTATATCCAGCTTAAATACGAATTTAAACACACCTCGAAGGTAGCCGTCTATAGGAACCCCCGGAAGACAAACTGGGAAAAGTTCAAAAAGACGGTTACCTCGAAGCTCGCGGTCGGTCCGGGGTCGGTAAAATCGGCTGACGAAATAGAGAAGTCTCTTGGGACTCTATCCAAGGAGCTACTGGGCGGGTACCGTGCAGCATGCCCACCCTCGAGTACGAAAAAGAAGAACAAGCCACTCTGGTGGAACAGAGAGCTGTCCCTCCTTAGAAACAACCTCCGGGAATCTTCAAGCTCACCAAACAAGCGAATGAAGAGTTTATAAACGAGGAATACAGGAACCTACTCAGAAACTACAAGAAAGAGATACGCAAGGCACAACGCAGCTCGTGGAGGAACTTCTGCTCCAACATCGAGAAGGTGCCCGAAACGGCAAGACTCAGGAAGCTGCTCTCCAAGCAGCCTACCATACAGAGTCAGCTCAAGCTCAACAATGGACAATGGTCAGAGAGCAGCGAAGAAGCCTTGACAGCGCTAATGGAGGCACACTTCCCTGGATGCACCGAGGTCACTGATGCCACAACGCACCATGACCCAGCGACAGAGGAACAAACCATCCCCACAGGACTAGTAACTCACAAGAAAATCCAATGGGCCATAGACTCCTTTACAGGCATTAAAGCACCTGGACTGGATGGGATATTTCCAGCCATGTTGCAGGTGGCCAAAGAGGTGATCACCCCATGGCTTTTCGCTATCTATACGGCATGCTTGAGGACAGGCTATATACCTATACATTGGAGAACTTCAAGAGTTGTCTTCCTGCCGAAGGTAGGAAAGTGCATCCATGTTAATCCCAAGGATTATAGACCGATAAGCCTCACCTCCTTTCTACTAAAAACGCTAGAAAAGCTGCTGGAGCTACACATCAGAGAGGAATTAGGGGGACTGATGTCAAGCAACCAGCATGCTTACACGAAAGGGAAATCGGTAGAAACAGCATTACACTCGCTAGTAGCTAATGTCGAGAAAGCCCTCAATACCAAGAAATATGCACTAGGAGTATTTGTCGATATATCCGGAGCATTCAACAACGTGGCCACAAGCGCAATAATGGGTCGCTTAGAAGCAGCCAACGCACACCCGGCAATCAACCACTGGATAAAGAATCTCCTCGGTTGTAGACGGGTTCAATCGGAATGGGGTACCGCCTCCATAGTAAGAGGGGCACACAGAGGCACACCACAGGGTGGAGTACTGTCGCCCCTCCTGTGGAACCTGGTGGTCGACGACCTAATTAAGAGATTCGAAAGGAGAGCCCCAAAAATAACAGCCTATGCAGATGACATAAGCATACTTATTACGGGTGTATGTCCATCGACACTCAGCTCCATAATGGAAAACACACTCAGGGAGATATGTGAGTGGGCGAATGAAGTAGGACTCAGTATCAACGCGGACAAGACGGACCTCATCCTCTTCACCAAGAGGTACAAGGTACCGTCATGGATCCCCCCGAAAATCGATCAAACAAGGCTAACCCCAAAAACACAAGTCAAATACCTTGGCACAGTACTGGACAGCAAGCTGGAATGGAGACCCAATGTAGTGGAAAGGGTGAAGAAGGCCACCATTGCGCTATATGCATCAACAAAGATGCTCAGCAGCACATGGGGCCTGTGACCTGCTCTAATGCATTGGATCTACATATCGGTGGTGCGACCAACTCTGCTGTATGGAGTCTTAGTGTGGTGGCAAGCTACTAAAAAGAAAACGTACCACAAGCTTATGGAAAAGACTCAGCGACAGGCACTGCTCTGCATCACGGGGGCACTGAGATCAATCCCAACAAAAGCACTCGAAACCATTCTCGGAATTGACCCCTGGATATCCACGCGCATCTGACGGCTGGAAAGGCCGCTCAGCGCCTCATTGCCTCAGGAAACATGCAGCCACAAGCATACGGGCACAGTTCAATCGGCAGGGACATGATCAGTAATACTGACTACATGACCCCTCGAACGTGTCTCGACATCAACACAAACGCATTTCTGGGACCAGAAGAATGGAAAAAAGGCCAGATCAAACATCTCAATATATATACAGACGGCTCCAAGATGGTAGGAGGAGTAGGAGTTGGTATATACTGCACAGACCCCGAAATAGGGCTGGCATACAAGCTATCAGACCACTGCAGCATATTTCAGGCGGAAGTCTTTGCCATCAGGAAAGCAGCGGAGGTTGCACAACAAACAGGGCGACCACATAACGTGGTCAATCTGTTTGTAGACAGCCAAGCGGCGATAAAATCCATGCAGTCGTCTACGGTCAGTTCTAGAAGTGTCCTGGCGAGCAGGGAAGCATTGGACTCGCTATGCACGACCAAGTCAGTGCGGATCTACTGGGTTCCCAGCCACCAGGGCATTGAAGGAAATGAAGCGGCGGACGTTCTGGCTAAGAAAGGCGTCGGGCTGGCTAGAGAAAGAGCAGAAAATGTACTTGTCTCACTCAGAACGCTACAGAGCGATCTAGAAACGTTGGCCAAACTAGAAAACGAGAGCAGGTGGAGGAGCACGACCAACTGCAGAGTCTCGAAAATCATGTGCAAAAAACGCAGCGAGAAACTCAGCCACTATCTGCTGCACCTTCCGCATCACACGCAGCCAAACTAAACGGGCCAGGATAAGGTACCCGGGCGCACCGACGCTGACATCGCTAGAGGATGCCTCCAGGAGGTCGCCAAAGGAACTGCTGGCCTTCGCCAAGAACACCTCAATCTTAGGTGATATAAAACCATCACTAGCACCCGCGTAACAAGGTCCATAATCAACCGGATTACTAAGGGCCATACTGGCCTATGAGAGACCCCAGGGGGGTCGTCCGGGTTAACCTAACCTAACCTAACCTAATACATCGTGCTATTTCTGTTAACGTGGAGTGTGCCCTTTCTACTTGTCCATTGGAAATACTGTGCCTGGGATCCGCATAATAAATGGTTAAATTACTTCTTTGTATGAACGATCTGATATGTGCTGAAGTAAAACTTGGTTCGTTATCTGCCATAATTGATGTTGCTAAAGGAAAATTTTGCAATATGTCCAAAACCTTATGTTCGATGTTTAGTTTATTTTGAATTTCTTTCACTACTAAGTACTTCGAGTAAGAATCTATGCAGGTTAGGTTAGGTTAGGTTACAGCAGCTGCCCGACTCACTGGGAGCCCAGCACACTTAGGCCGTTTCCGGCCCGTTGTGATACCGCGGGGGAATCTACCCCTTCTCGCATTGTGAGACCTAAGGTCAACCGTTGTCCCAGCGTGCAGCTTTTATTAAGTTAGCTATCTTTCTGGGACATATGGTGGACATTACCGAAATGTCTGAAATGAAGGGCGAGCCCAAGTTCTGCAGGTCTATGCAGGTTATAAATGTCAGATTTTGGGCATAGAATAGGTCTATATGCAATTGTTCTCCTTCTCTTGTAGAAATGGGAGCTAAACCTATCGGAATTTTTACGGGGTGTCTATTATATTTATTCTTGTGGCATATCTCACAGCTTTTGATATATTCTTTCAATTTTTGTATAGGTTTGGCCAATAATACAATCTGGATATTTGTTTGTAGTTTTCATCTAGACCTCGGTGTGCTCTACAGTGTATTTCTTCTATTACACTTCTCGAAAAATTTCAACTTTTTTTTTCCGCTGTCTCCAAAAATGACTTTTTCTGATAGATTGGGAGATTTAAAATTTTTTTAAGAATTATGGTTTTTTTTTCATGGAGTAGTTTTTTTTTAAGAATTTTTAAAAAATCTGGTATTTTTTGTCATAGGTAGTGCTTCTATTTTTCACATAACTCTCGTTTCATACAACTGGTTGTATTGAACTTTGCAGTTGAAAAATTCTGATAAATGCAGCTATAAATCCGACTAGCGTCTGGCAGATATTAAGCTTCCGAATTGAAATTTCATAATTTTTTTCGGTAATTTTTACCCGAAATTTTGACTTTGAAACTTCAGGAAAAAAAATAAATGAATGCCTTGATTTTTGGTTTTAGATAGACACATTAATTACGCGTCGTTTAAGGTATCGCTTATAAAAATATAAAATCAAACGGCTAAGTTATAACCATTTGACCAAAACGACCCAAATCTCATTTTATCTGAAAAAATACCGAAAAATACTTGAATTTATTTAAGTGTTATGATACTTAAATATTTTTATTGTTATTGCTTGTTACTATTTTTAAAATGGTTTGTCTGTCTTCTTTTGTCATTTAAGTCAGATTCTTTTATGAGAGTCCACACATAGTCGCCCAACATATTCTCATTCCAAACACCTTGATACCGTCGTTCCATAGCTTTTAATTGTTGGTGAAATCTCTCTCCGTGTTCATCACTAACATCCCCAAGGTTTGGCGGAAAAAGTCTAAGTGGGAGTGCAGGAAATGGTTTTTGAGTGAAATGTTGGCTCCAATTTGTTCATAACTCTGCTGTATGGAGTCTTAGTGTGGTGGCAAGCTACTAAAAAGAAAACGTACCACAGGCTTATGGAAAAGACTCAGCGACAGGCACTGCTCTGCATCACGGGGGCACTGAGATCAATCCCAACAAAAGCACTCGAAACCATTCTCGGAATTGACCCCTGGATATCCACGCGCATCTGACGGCTGGAAAGGCCGCTCAGCGCCTCATTGCCTCAGGAAACATGCAGCCACAAGCATACGGGCACAGTTCAATCGGCAGGGACATGATCAGTAATACTGACTACATGACCCCTCGAACGTGTCTCGACATCAACACAAACGCATTTCTGGGACCAGAAGAATGGAAAAAAGGCCAGATCAAACATCTCAATATATATACAGACGGCTCCAAGATGGTAGGAGGAGTAGGAGTTGGTATATACTGCACAGACCCCGAAATAGGGCTGGCATACAAGCTATCAGACCACTGCAGCATATTTCAGGCGGAAGTCTTTGCCATCAGGAAAGCAGCGGAGGTTGCACAACAAACAGGGCGACCACATAACGTGGTCAATCTGTTTGTAGACAGCCAAGCGGCGATAAAATCCATGCAGTCGTCTACGGTCAGTTCTAGAAGTGTCCTGGCGAGCAGGGAAGCATTGGACTCGCTATGCACGACCAAGTCAGTGCGGATCTACTGGGTTCCCAGCCACCAGGGCATTGAAGGAAATGAAGCGGCGGACGTTCTGGCTAAGGAAGGCGTCGGGCTGGCTAGAGAAAGAGCAGAAAATGTACCTGTCTCACTCAGTACGCTACAGAGCGATCTAGAAACGTTGGCCAAACTAGAAAACGAGAGCAGGTGGAGGAGCACGACCAACTGCAGAGTCTCGAAAATCATGTGCAAAAAACGCAGCGAGAAACTCAGCCACTATCTGCTGCACCTTCCGCATCACACGCAGCCAAACTAAACGGGCCAGGATAAGGTACCCGGGCGCACCGACGCTGACATCGCTAGAGGATGCCTCCAGGAGGTCGCCAAAGGAACTGCTGGCCTTCGCCAAGAACACCTCAATCTTAGGTGATATAAAACCATCACTAGCACCCGCGTAACAAGGTCCATAATCAACCGGATTACTAAGGGCCATACTGGCCTATGAGAGACCCCAGGGGGGTCGTCCGGGTTAACCTAACCTAACCTAACCTAATACATCGTGCTATTTCTGTTAACGTGGAGTGTGCCCTTTCTACTTGTCCATTGGAAATACTGTGCCTGGGATCCGCATAATAAATGGTTAAATTACTTCTTTGTATGAACGATCTGATATGTGCTGAAGTAAAACTTGGTTCGTTATCTGCCATAATTGATGTTGCTAAAGGAAAATTTTGCAATATGTCCAAAACCTTATGTTCGATGTTTAGTTTATTTTGAATTTCTTTCACTACTAAGTACTTCGAGTAAGAATCTGTGCAGGTTAGGTTAGGTTAGGTTACAGCAGCTGCCCGACTCACTGGGAGCCCAGCACACTTAGGCCGTTTCCGGCCCGTTGTGATACCGCGGGGGAATCTACCCCTTCTCGCATTGTGAGACCTAAGGTCAACCGTTGTCCCAGCGTGCAGCTTTTATTAAGTTAGCTATCTTTCTGGGACATATGGTGGACATTACCGAAATGTCTGAAATGAAGGGCGAGCCCAAGTTCTGCAGGTCTATGCAGGTTATAAATGTCAGATTTTGGGCATAGAATAGGTCTATATGCAATTGTTCTCCTTCTCTTGTAGGAATGGGAGCTAAACCTATCGGAATTTTTACGGGGTGTCTATTATATTTATTCTTGTGGCATATCTCACAGCTTATGATATATTCTTTCAATTTTAGTATAGGTTTGGCCAATAATACAATCTGGATATTTGTTTGTAGTTTTCATCTAGACCTCGGTGTGCTCTACAGTGTATTTCTTCTATTACACTTCTCGAAAAATTTCAACTTTTTTTTTCCGCTGTCTCCAAAAATGACTTTTTCTAATAGATTGGGAGATTTAAAATTTTTTTAAGAATTATGGTTTTTTTTTCATGGAGTAGTTTTTTTTTAAGAATTTTTAAAAAATCTGGTATTTTTTGTCATAGGTAGTGCTTCTATTTTTCACATAACTCTCGTTTCATACAACTGGTTGTATTGAACTTTGCAGTTGAAAAATGCTGATAAATGCAGCTATAAATCCGACTAGCGTCTGGCAGATATTAAGCTTCCAAATTGAAATTTCATAATTTTTTTCGGTATTTTTTACCCGAAATTTTGACTTTGAAACTTCAGGAAAAAAAATAAATGAATGCCTTGATTTTTGGTTTTAGATAGACACATTAATTACGCGTCGTTTAAGGTATCGCTTATAAAAATATAAAATCAAACGGCTAAGTTATAACCATTTGACCAAAACGACCCAAATCTCATTTTATCTGAAAAAATACCGAAAAATACTTGAATTTATTTAAGTGTTATGATACTTAAATATTTTTATTGTTATTGCTTGTTACTATTTTTAAAATGGTTTGTCTGTCTTCTTTTGTCATTTAAGTCAGATTCTTTTATGAGAGTCCACACATAGTCGCCCAACATATTCTCATTCCAAACACCTTGATACCGTCGTTCCATAGCTTTTAATTGTTGGTGAAATCTCTCTCCGTGTTCATCACTAACATCCCCAAGGTTTGGCGGAAAAAGTCTAAGTGGGAGTGCAGGAAATGGTTTTTGAGTGAAATGTTGGCTCCAATTTGTTCATAAATCTTAAGTAGGTCTTGAACGATATTAACGTAATCATCTTTCTGTTACCAAGAAAATTTGTTGTAACCAGTCGGAACGAGTTCCAGGCTGCTTTTTCATTCGTAGATAAAAAATATTTTCAAATCCACCATCTTTTAGTAGTTTTCGAATTTGGTGGCCAGCACATGAAGTTGACCGGCTTGAGTTGTCCATTTCAATTAGAAACAAGTGGTATTTTTCGAAAACACACGATCGTATTCTGCTGGAAGTCAGAACTACACTGAGGCAGGGATACTATAGGTACAGAGTTTTTTATTGTTTATTGTTTATTGTTTATTTTGTTTAAAGTTTAACAATGTACAGTTAAACTATAAGGGTAAAATTACATATCAAATAATTAAACTAAAGGGCCAAAGCCAATACTCAGACCCGGTGGGGCTGATTCTCGGCTCAGTAGCCGATGAGATCCCACCAACAGCCAAGTTTAGGTAAGAGAAGAGCCGGTAGCCGAACATTTCTAAATTAAAGCTATTTAAATTAAATTAAGTTATTGATTAAGATAAATTTGACCAAATTAGAACTAGTATCAAAGGAAAACAGATGGAAAAATTGGTTATAGTTACGGCAAAGGCTACGGAAAGATTCATAATCCGAGTAGTTAGAAAGACAGAGTTGGAGATGAAGAGGGAAGTAATGCCTTGTTGGGCGGAAAGGAACAGCAATACTAATAAGGTTGATGAGGGCAGTCGATTCGACCTCACCAGAGAGAAGCTTATGGAGGAAGAGAACTCCTTGGCAGGTTCTACGGGATTTAAGAGAGTGGAGATTAATTAGGCGCAACCTACTTTCATAAGAAGGGAGATGGATCGAAGGGTCCCAATTGAGTCCCCGGAGGGCAAAGATGAGGAACTGTTTTTGTACTGATTCAAGCATATCCTGAAATTTTTGGTAATGAGGAGACCAGACACAAGAACCATATTCCAAGATAGGCCGAACCAGAGAAACATACAGAAGTTTTGTGGTATACGGGTCTGTAAATTCCTTAGACCATCTTTTGACAAATCCAAGGACTCCTTTGGCTTTGTTAGAGATAGTAGAGATATGAGAGTTGAAACATAGATTAGGTACAAAGGTAATGCCCAAGTCGTTAACTTTGAAAAGGCGTTGAAGGATAGAGTTATTGATAGAGTAGTCGAAAAGGTATGGCTTATTGCGGTGAAAACTCATTATATAGCATTTAGAAATGTTAAGAGGTAGAATGTTGATTAGGCACCAGTTGTTAAGGGCATCAAGATCAGATTGCAAAGATAGTGGGGACAGGGGGTCACTGTAGGAAAAACATAGCTTAACGTCATCAGCATACATTAGGATACGGGAATGAGATAACATTTGTGGAAGATCGTTAATAAATAGGTTAAATAGCAAGGGACCCAGATGGCTACCTTGAGGAACCCCCGATGAGACAATAACAGGTTTAGAGAGAGAGGAGTTAAAGCAGACACGCTGAGAGCGGTTACAAAGGTAGGAATTAGTCCAATATAGAAGCTTAGTCGGAAACCCTAGAAGAGACAGTTTATGAATAAGTAGATTATGATTAACAGAGTCGAAGGCTTTACTAAAGTCAGTATAAACGACATCAGTTTGACACTGTTTAGCAAAACCCGAAGTTACGAAGGTGGAAAATTCAAGGAGATTAGTGGAAACTGAGCGACGTTTAATAAATCCATGCTGAGATTCAGAGAATACAGAACTACAAAAATGTTGCAGCTGAGAAGTGATTATTTTTTCAAAGAGATGGTAACAAAGATGGTAACAAGAAATCAATTGAAAGTGTGGGATGGTATGGATCTTCGGGGAATGATAGAGGTGATCCTTGACAAACCAAAGTGCTCGAGGCGTCGGTAGTGAAGACGAGATCAAGGGTCCTACACATGCTATTGCGTATGCCATTTACCTGGCCTAACGATGTATCGGACAGAGAATCAACAAAGTCATGCTGCATAGATGGAAACATTAAGTTTGAGTCTTTGGATGGGGACCAAGTGACATTAGGGAGATTAAAGTCACCGAGGACAATAAGACGATCAGAATCACCAAGCTGGGACGAAACGGACTGGATATGGGCAGCGTGAAGCATATAAGTTGTAAATTCAGAGGACGGTGGGATGTAAGAGCATGATATGAATAAGTTAAAAGAACACAGACGAATTTTAACAACGATAATTTCAATGGTGTTGAGCTCATCGATGGAAAAGAGCTGGGAAGTTAAGTCGGAACGAACAGCAATTAGGACGCCGCCACCTCGAGATGGTCGATCAGATCTATATATGTTAAAATTATCTACAAAAATCTCGGAGTCCGAGATTGAGGAATTGAGCCATGTTTCAGAGAAGGCGATAATGTCAAAATCAAAAGTTGCACTATCAGCATGTAATTTGGTGAGCTTACTGCATAGGCCACGTACATTCTGATAAGTGATCTTTAGAGGTGGGGAAGAATTCAGTTTTTTGAAGTGGATGGAAGATCAGTAGAAGGAGTTGGAAGGATTCCTACCCGAGGAGCGGGTTGCGAAGACCGTGATCGACTATTGAAAATATGACAGATAGTGTGCTCTGGCCAGAAAGAGGGTTCCAACACAGTCTTAACAACCCTCTCCGGAACAAGAATTTTGAAGGAGGAAATACTACGTTTTTCTTTTAAAGAAAATTTAGTAACTACTATGTCAGAGGAGCTATTAATGTTTAATTTAGAGAAAATATACTCTCGAACCATAGCATCCGTAGCCGATTCCATAAGACGTGAGACGAAAATAGATTTTAGAGGAGCGACAGCGAAAAGAGTAGATCGGTCAAGAGGGGTCACATGGTTTAAGGGTGAGGCAGAGGCGGGTTCTACCCGAGGAGCAGATGTGATAGCGCTGGCTGAGGAGCCAGTGCGAGCGGGTGGGGAAGGAACTACTTCGACTTCCATGCTGACAGCAGTATCCACTTCCGTAGGGGGAACAGTGATGCAGACATCTGTATGATCATAACTGCCCGGTTGGACAGCCTGGGCAATCACAGGCACTGGATGATCATTACTGTCCAGTTGGACATCCTTGGCAGACACGGGCACAGGTGAACACCTGGCAGGTGAAGAGCCAGCCGTCTTTTTCGATGTAGATGCATGTACATCGATTTCCTTGGCGCCAAAGTCGATCAAGGCTGGCGAACTGATTGGAGGAACGTTAGAGTCTTTAGCTGCAAGAAAATTGGAACTGTGAACACTGGGCAGACTAGGTGTAACCTGACTTCTCTTTGGAGACTCATTTATAATTTTAAGATTTTTGAAATGAGCTTCCATTGAGGTAAACTTATCCTGCAATTTCCGGAATTCCTAGTGGACAGCAGCGAATTCGTTATGAGTCTGTCTCATAAAAGTTCGCATATCGGCTTCTACTGCCTTGCAATCCCAACAAGTCCAGTTGAGACCGCAGCGGGTCTTAATCAGATCAATGACGCGAGCGCCGATATGACCAAAACCCGCGCAGCTAGTGTGAGCCGTGTTGTCACACAACCAGCAGAAAATAAATGTTTGCCGTGTAGCTACCGAACGAATAACGTCGCAGCGTTTAGCACAACAGGTGGTCATTGTTTGATATTAGAAACAATAAATATGTAAGAAAAAAAGAAAAAAGAAAGGTAAAATATAAGTCGGTGTGGGGCACAGAGTAGTAATTTTATCTTGTGTTACACAATTGCGCGCGCAAGAACGAACAGAACAATCACAATAACGGAAAGTGTGCGGAGAGACAGATAACAGATAAGCAGAGGGTGGATAAAAACAGAGAGCGGTATAGAGAGAGCAAGCGCACCGCACTAGAAAAGGCAACAACAAAACTTCTGAGATTAAGAAAGTGCAGAGAAGTTAAGAATGCACAGAAGGAATTAAGAATTGAAAATAAATTCACAGAAGTAACAAAATTTGGGAAAAGAGCAGAATACAAATAATATCGACAAACACTGAATTCGGCAGGCCCGGTATATGTATGTATGTTAATGTGTATTTAAAAAAAAAGATGATAGACAAAGTAGTAGTATAAAATTAGACAGCGGCTCAGGGAGAGTGCAGCATACAATGCATATAGCATATGCATATGAATAGCTTGAAGAAGAAAGGTCAAATATCTGCGGGACCAGCACCTGTGAAGGAAAAAGGTCAGCATTTGGCCCTAACAGGTATTTATGTATATTTATCCTCACCAAGGCTTAGGTATAAGGAATAAGGAATAAAACTGTCAACAACATTTACATCCCAAATAAATATGACCAGGTAGGATATATATCCGATATATATCAATACTTAAGACTCGGTAAAACCAAAATTACAGGTCCTTTTTGTTTTTTGCAATCCCATTTTGAAAGTTGGACCAAAAACGTACCGGACGGTATTTTTTCAGGTAAAAGTAATTTTGGGTCGTTTTGGTCAAACGGTTATAACTTAGCCGTTTGATTTCATATTTTTATAAGCGATACCTTAAACGACGCTTAATTAATGTGTCTATCTAAAACCAAATATCCAGGCATTCATTTATTTTTTTCGATTTTTCCTGAAGTTTCAAAGTCAAAATTTTGGGTAAAAAATACCGAAAAAAAAGGTGAAATTTCAATTTGGAAGCTTAATATCTGCCAGACGTTAAGTTTCTGCTACAAAGTGTCTGAGTCGGATTTATAGCTGCATTTATCAGCATTTTTCAACTGCAAAGTTCAATACAACCAGTTGTATGAAACGAGAGTTATGTGAAAAATAGAAGCACTACCTATGACAAAAAATACCAGATTTTTTAAAAATTTAAAAAAAAAAACTACTCAGCATATTTCAGGCGGAAGTCTTTGCCATCAGGAAAGCAGCGGAGGTTGCACAACAAACAGGGCGACCACATAACGTGGTCAATCTGTTTGTAGACAGCCAAGCGGCGATAAAATCCATGCAGTCGTCCACGGTCAGTTCTAGAAGTGTCCTGGCGAGCAGGGAAGCATTGGACTCACTATGCACGACCAAGTCAGTGCGGATCTACTGGGTTCCCAGCCACCAGGGCATTGAAGGAAATGAAGCGGCGGACGTTCTGGCTAAGGAAGGCGTCGGGCTGGCTAGAGAAAGAGCAGAAAATGTACCTGTCTCACTCAGTACGCTACAGAGCGATCTAGAAACGTTGGCCAAACTAGAAAACGAGAGCAGGTGGAGGAGCACGACCAACTGCAGAGTCTCGAAAATCATGTGCAAAAAACGCAGCGAGAAACTCAGCCACTATCTGCTACACCTTCCGCATCACACGCAGCCAAACTAAACGGGCCAGGATAAGGTACCCGGGCGCACCGACGCTGACATCGCTAGAGGATGCCTCCAGGAGGTCGCCAAAGGAACTGCTGGCCTTCGCCAAGAACACCTCAATCTTAGGTGATATAAAACCATCACTAGCACCCGCGTAACAAGGTCCATAATCAACCGGATTACTAAGGGCCATACTGGCCTATGAGAGACCCCAGGGGGGTCGTCCGGGTTAACCTAACCTAACCTAACCTAATACATCGTGCTATTTCTGTTAACGTGGAGTGTGCCCTTTCTACTTGTCCATTGGAAATACTGTGCCTGGGATCCGCATAATAAATGGTTAAATTACTTCTTTGTATGAACGATCTGATATGTGCTGAAGTAAAACTTGGTTCGTTATCTGCCATAATTGATGTTGCTAAAGGAAAATTTTGCAATATGTCCAAAACCTTATGTTCGATGTTTAGTTTATTTTGAATTTCTTTCACTACTAAGTACTTCGAGTAAGAATCTATGCAGGTTAGGTTAGGTTAGGTTACAGCAGCTGCCCGACTCACTGGGAGCCCAGCACACTTAGGCCGTTTCCGGCCCGTTGTGATACCGCGGGGGAATCTACCCCTTCTCGCATTGTGAGACCTAAGGTCAACCGTTGTCCCAGCGTGCAGCTTTTATTAAGTTAGCTATCTTTCTGGGACATATGGTGGACATTACCGAAATGTCTGAAATGAAGGGCGAGCCCAAGTTCTGCAGGTCTATGCAGGTTATAAATGTCAGATTTTGGGCATAGAATAGGTCTATATGCAATTGTTCTCCTTCTCTTGTAGGAATGGGAGCTAAACCTATCGGAATTTTTACGGGGTGTCTATTATATTTATTCTTGTGGCATATCTCACAGCTTTTGATATATTCTTTCAATTTTTGTATAGGTTTGGCCAATAATACAATCTGGATATTTGTTTGTAGTTTTCATCTAGACCTCGGTGTGCTCTACAGTGTATTTCTTCTATTACACTTCTCGAAAAATTTCAACTTTTTTTTTCCGCTGTCTCCAAAAATGACTTTTTCTAATAGATTGGGAGATTTAAAATTTTTTTAAGAATTATGGTTTTTTTTCATGGAGTAGTTTTTTTTTAAGAATTTTTAAAAAATCTGGTATTTTTTGTCATAGGTAGTGCTTCTATTTTTCACATAACTCTCGTTTCATACAACTGGTTGTATTGAACTTTGCAGTTGAAAAATGCTGATAAATGCAGCTATAAATCCGACTAGCGTCTGGCAGATATTAAGCTTCCAAATTGAAATTTCATAATTTTTTTCGGTATTTTTTACCCGAAATTTTGACTTTGAAACTTCAGGAAAAAAAATAAATGAATGCCTTGATTTTTGGTTTTAGATAGACACATTAATTACGCGTCGTTTAAGGTTTCGCTTATAAAAATATAAAATCAAACGGCTAAGTTATAACCATTTGACCAAAACGACCCAAATCTCATTTTATCTGAAAAAATACCGAAAAATACTTGAATTTATTTAAGTGTTATGATACTTAAATATTTTTATTGTTATTGCTTGTTACTATTTTTAAAATGGTTTGTCTGTCTTCTTTTGTCATTTAAGTCAGATTCTTTTATGAGAGTCCACACATAGTCGCCCAACATATTCTCATTCCAAACACCTTGATACCGTCGTTCCATAGCTTTTAATTGTTGGTGAAATCTCTCTCCGTGTTCATCACTAACATCCCCAAGGTTTGGCGGAAAAAGTCTAAGTGGGAGTGCAGGAAATGGTTTTTGAGTGAAATGTTGGCTCCAATTTGTTCATAAATCTTAAGTAGGTCTTGAACGATATTAACGTAATCATCTTTCTGTTACCAAGAAAATTTGTTGTAACCAGTCGGAACGAGTTCCAGGCTGCTTTTTCATTCGTAGATAAAAAATATTTTCAAATCCACCATCTTTTAGTAGTTTTCGAATTTGGTGGCCAGCACATGAAGTTGACCGGCTTGAGTTGTCCATTTCAATTAGAAACAAGTGGTATTTTTCGAAAACACACGATCGTATTCTGCTGGAAGTCAGAACTACACTGAGGCAGGGATACTATAGGTACAGAGTTTTTTATTGTTTATTGTTTATTGTTTATTTTGTTTAAAGTTTAACAATGTACAGTTAAACTATAAGGGTAAAATTACATATCAAATAATTAAACTAAAGGGCCAAAGCCAATACTCAGACCCGGTGGGGCTGATTATCGGCTCAGTAGCCGATGAGATCCCACCAACAGCCAAGTTTAGGTAAGAGAAGAGCCGGTAGCCGAACATTTCTAAATTAAAGCTATTTAAATTAAATTAAGTTATTGATTAAGATAAATTTGACCAAATTAGAACTAGTATCAAAGGAAAACAGATGGAAAAATTGGTTATAGTTACGGCAAAGGCTACGGAAAGATTCATAATCCGAGTAGTTAGAAAGACAGAGTTGGAGATGAAGAGGGAAGTAATGCCTAGTCGGGCGGAAAGGAACAGCAATACTAATAAGGTTGATGAGGGCAGTCGATTCGACCTCACCAGAGAGAAGCTTATGGAGGAAGAGAACTCCTTGGCAGGTTCTACGGGATTTAAGAGAGTGGAGATTAATTAGGCGCAACCTACTTTCATAAGAAGGGAGATGGATCGAAGGGTCCCAATTGAGTCCCCGGAGGGCAAAGATGAGGAACTGTTTTTGTACTGATTCAAGCATATCCTGAAATTTTTGGTAATGAGGAGACCAGACACAAGAACCATATTCCAAGATAGGCCGAACCAGAGAAACATACAGAAGTTTTGTGGTATACGGGTCTGTAAATTCCTTAGACCATCTTTTGACAAATCCAAGGACTCCTTTGGCTTTGTTAGAGATAGTAGAGATATGAGAGTTGAAACATAGATTAGGTACAAAGGTAATGCCCAAGTCGTTAACTTTGAAAAGGCGTTGAAGGATAGAGTTATTGATAGAGTAGTCGAAAAGGTATGGCTTATTGCGGTGAAAACTCATTATATAGCATTTAGAAATGTTAAGAGGTAGAATGTTGATTAGGCACCAGTTGTTAAGGGCATCAAGATCAGATTGCAAAGATAGTGGGGACAGGGGGTCACTGTAGGAAAAACATAGCTTAACGTCATCAGCATACATTAGGATACGGGAATGAGATAACATTTGTGGAAGATCGTTAATAAATAGGTTAAATAGCAAGGGACCCAGATGGCTACCTTGAGGAACCCCCGATGAGACAATAACAGGTTTAGAGAGAGAGGAGTTAAAGCAGACACGCTGAGAGCGGTTACAAAGGTAGGAATTAGTCCAATATAGAAGCTTAGTCGGAAACCCTAGAAGAGACAGTTTATGAATAAGTAGATTATGATTAACAGAGTCGAAGGCTTTACTAAAGTCAGTATAAACGACATCAGTTTGACACTGTTTAGCAAAACCCGAAGTTACGAAGGTGGAAAATTCAAGGAGATTAGTGGAAACTGAGCGACGTTTAATAAATCCATGCTGAGATTCAGAGAATACAGAACTACAAAAATGTTGCAGCTGAGAAGTGATTATTTTTTCAAAGAGATGGTAACAAAGATGGTAACAAGAAATCAATTGAAAGTGTGGGATGGTATGGATCTTCGGGGAATGATAGAGGTGATCCTTGACAAACCAAAGTGCTCGAGGCGTCGGTAGTGAAGACGAGATCAAGGGTCCTACACATGCTATTGCGTATGCCATTTACCTGGCCTAACGATGTATCGGACAGAGAATCAACAAAGTCATGCTGCATAGATGGAAACATTAAGTTTGAGTCTTTGGATGGGGACCAAGTGACATTAGGGAGATTAAAGTCACCGAGGACAATAAGACGATCAGAATCACCAAGCTGGGACGAAACGGACTGGATATGGGCAGCGTGAAGCATATAAGTTGTAAATTCAGAGGACGGTGGGATGTAAGAGCATGATATGAATAAGTTAAAAGAACACAGACGAATTTTAACAACGATAATTTCAATGGTGTTGAGCTCATCGATGGAAAAGAGCTGGGAAGTTAAGTCGGAACGAACAGCAATTAGGACGCCGCCACCTCGAGATGGTCGATCAGATCTATATATGTTAAAATTATCTACAAAAATCTCGGAGTCCGAGATTGAGGAATTGAGCCATGTTTCAGAGAAGGCGATAATGTCAAATCAAAAGTTGCACTATCAGCATGTAATTTGGTGAGCTTACTGCATAGGCCACGTACATTCTGATAAGTGATCTTTAGAGGTGGGGAAGAATTCAGTTTTTTGAAGTGGATGGAAGATCAGTAGAAGGAGTTGGAAGGATTCCTACCCGAGGAGCGGGTTGCGAAGACCGTGATCGACTATTGAAAATATGACAGATAGTGTGCTCTGGCCAGAAAGAGGGTTCCAACACAGTCTTAACAACCCTCTCCGGAACAAGAATTTTGAAGGAGGAAATACTACGTTTTTCTTTTAAAGAAAATTTAGTAACTACTATGTCAGAGGAGCTATTAATGTTTAATTTAGAGAAAATATACTCTCGAACCATAGCATCCGTAGCCGATTCCATAAGACGTGAGACGAAAATAGATTTTAGAGGAGCGACAGCGAAAAGAGTAGATCGGTCAAGAGGGGTCACATGGTTTAAGGGTGAGGCAGAGGCGGGTTCTACCCGAGGAGCAGATGTGATAGCGCTGGCTGAGGAGCCAGTGCGAGCGGGTGGGGAAGGAACTACTTCGACTTCCATGCTGACAGCAGTATCCACTTCCGTAGGGGGAACAGTGATGCAGACATCTGTATGATCATAACTGCCCGGTTGGACAGCCTGGGCAATCACAGGCACTGGATGATCATTACTGTCCAGTTGGACATCCTTGGCAGACACGGGCACAGGTGAACACCTGGCAGGTGAAGAGCCAGCCGTCTTTTTCGATGTAGATGCATGTACATCGATTTCCTTGGCGCCAAAGTCGATCAAGGCTGGCGAACTGATTGGAGGAACGTTAGAGTCTTTAGCTGCAAGAAAATTGGAACTGTGAACACTGGGCAGACTAGGTGTAACCTGACTTCTCTTTGGAGACTCATTTATAATTTTAAGATTTTTGAAATGAGCTTCCATTGAGGTAAACTTATCCTGCAATTTCCGGAATTCCTAGTGGACAGCAGCGAATTCGTTATGAGTCTGTCTCATAAAAGTTCGCATATCGGCTTCTACTGCCTTGCAATCCCAACAAGTCCAGTTGAGACCGCAGCGGGTCTTAATCAGATCAATGACGCGAGCGCCGATATGACCAAAACCCGCGCAGCTAGTGTGAGCCGTGTTGTCACACAACCAGCAGAAAATAAATGTTTGCCGTGTAGCTACCGAACGGATAACGTCGCAGCGTTTAGCACAACAGGTGGTCATTGTTTGATATTAGAAACAATAAATATGTAAGAAAAAAGAAAAAAGAAAGGTAAAATATAAGTCGGTGTGGGGCACAGAGTAATAAAGTGTAGTAATTTTATCTTGTGTTACACAATTGCGCGCGCAAGAACGAACAGAACAATCACAATAACGGAAAGTGTGCGGAGAGACAGATAACAGATAAGCAGAGGGTGGATAAAAACAGAGAGCGGTATAGAGAGAGCAAGCGCACCGCACTAGAAAAGGCAACAACAAAACTTCTGAGATTAAGAAAGTGCAGAGAAGTTAAGAATGCACAGAAGGAATTAAGAATCGAAAATAAATGCACAGAAGTAACAAAATTTGGGAAAAGAGCAGAATACAAATAATATCGACAAACACTGAATTCGGCAGGCCCGGTATATGTATGTATGTTAATGTGTATTTAAAAAAAAAGATGATAGACAAAGTAGTAGTATAAAATTAGACAGCGGCTCAGGGAGAGTGCAGCATACAATGCATATAGCATATGCATATGAATAGCTTGAAGAAGAAAGGTCAAATATCTGCGGGACCAGCACCTGTGAAGGAAAAAGGTCAACATTTGACCCTAACAGGTATTTATGTATATTTATCCTCACCAAGGCTTAGGTATAAGGAATAAGGAATAAAACTGTCAACAACATTTACACCCCAAATAAATATGACCAGGTAGGATATATATCCGATATATATCAATACTTAAGACTCGGTAAAACCAAAATTACAGGTCCTTTTTGTTTTTTGCAATCCCATTTTGAAAGTTGGACCAAAAACGTACCGGACGGTATTTTTTCAGGTAAAAGTAATTTTGGGTCGTTTTGGTCAAACGGTTATAACTTAGCCGTTTGATTTCATATTTTTATAAGCGATACCTTAAACGACGCTTAATTAATGTGTCTATCTAAAACCAAATATCCAGGCATTCATTTATTTTTTTCGATTTTTCCTGAAGTTTCAAAGTCAAAATTTTGGGTAAAAAATACCGAAAAAAAAGGTGAAATTTCAATTTGGAAGCTTAATATCTGCCAGACGTTAAGTTTCTGCTACAAAGTGTCTGAGTCGGATTTATAGCTGCATTTATCAGCATTTTTCAACTGCAAAGTTCAATACAACCAGTTGTATGAAACGAGAGTTATGGAAAAATAGAAGCACTACCTATGACAAAAAATACCAGATTTTTTAAAAATTTAAAAAAAAAAACTACTCTATGAAAAAAAAAAAACATTCTTCAAAATTTTTAAACATCCAAATCTATCAGAAAAAGTCATTTTTGGAGACAGCGGAAAAGTCGTGTCGACTAGTGTTATTAATGCTTTATCTTCCGGGTTCTCTATATCTTGCAAAAATTTTCTCGTGAAGAGAAATTTGTTTATGAAATTTTCTTTTAATACTTTTTGAATACGTTTGAATACGTTTAATACGTTTGAATTGGTTTAAAGGCTTCCTAGTTTCCTGAATGATGTTTTCAAAACTGCTCTCAGCTGAATGCTGAGTGTTTGAATCTGAATCTATTTCTGGTTGTTCCATTTCACTGTTTGTCAAATGATTTATCTGAATTCGGGATAATGCGTCCGCTACTACGTTGGTTGAGCCTGGCTTGTATATGATCTTTCGTGCAAACTTTCAATAAAGTAGTACCACCGTTTCATTTCTATGTTTGGATTGTTTGGTGATATTAAAAAGGACAATGGTTGGTGATCTGTATGAATTTCAATTCCGCTTACCCCGTACAAATAATTTCGCAAATTTTTAAGTGCCCATACTATTGCTAGTAGCTCCTTCTTGTTTGTAGCATACAATTGCTCTGTTTTATTTAAGGTTTTAGAAATAAATGTAATTGGATTCCCTTCGTGTGATAATACCGCACCCAATGCTATGTCTGATGCATCAGTGGTTAAGGTGACTTTTTTGTTGTAATCTGGTTGTACTAACTCTATGTGTGCGATTAAACTGTTTTTTAAGTTATTGAATGCTTCTACTGCTGTCTCATCTAGTTGTATCAAAGTTCTTTTTGACGCTCTCTTTGAGACTTTCCCATTGATTCCGCTTAGATACTTGGTTAGTGGTTTGGCGATAGTTGCATAATTTTGGACAAATTTTCTGTAATATCCTGTTAATCCTAGGAAACTACGTAACTCTCGGACATTTTTCGGATCGGATATCGAATCGGATATTTTTGTATTGTATCAATTTTTTCAGGATCTGTTTTAATGACATTATGGGAAACTATATATTCCAAAAATTTGGTTTCTACTTGAAAGAATTTAGATTTTTCAAGGGAAATTTTCATATTAGCCATCTGTAATATCTTTATTATTTGTATTATATCCTCATAATGCTGTTTAATTGTTTTTGAAAATACTATAATGTCATCCATATAAAGATGGCATGTTTTCCGTACTTGCTCTCTAAGTATGTCGTCCATTGCTCTTTGAAAGACTTTGGGCGCATTAGTTAAGCCCATAAGCATTCTTAGGAATTCGTATTTACCGTTATTTATAGAAAAAGATGTTTTTCTATATCTGATTCCCTCATCAATATCTGATAGAATCCCGATTCTAGGTCAATAGTTGAGAAAAATTTTGCTTTACCCAAATTGGATAGAATCACTGATGGATCCTGCATGGGGTATCTGTCCGGTATGGTATTATCATTAAGTTTCTTAAAATCTATTACTTGTCTTTGTTTAGGAGTACCATCCTCATTAACTCCTTTCTTTGGTACTACTATTACTGGGGAATTATATGGGCTCTTACTAGGCCTAATTATTCCGTTTGCTAACATTTTACTTATTTCATTGTTAACGAAGTCGTTAACTGAATAAGCATATGGATATTGTTTACCATATACCGGCCGGTCATGCTCGGTATTTATTTCTCCTTTTATGTCCGTTCTAAACGGTAACTGTGAGTTTATATTCTCTTGATTTTCTCTTATTATTGAGACCATTTCATCTCTGAGACCCTCTAAGTTTTCTCCTTTATTGTTTAATATATTGTTTAACTTCAAATCTTCTGAATCAGTTTCCATATGTTGGTTCAAGTCGGATAATTCAACGACGGCTTGTTCAGGATGTTTGCATCCAAAACTATAATTACTTTGGTTGACGGATAACTCAACGTCGGCGTGTTCAGGATTTTTTAATCCCAAGCTAATATTACTTTTGATGTCGGATAAATCAACGACGGCGTGTTCAGGATTTCTCAATCCCCAACAATTTATTTTAGATTTGACGGAAAATTCAACGTCGGCGTGTTCAGGATTTTTTAATCCCAAGCTATTATTACTTTTGATGTCGGATAAATCAACGACGGCGTGTTCAGGATTTTTCAATCCCAAACTATTTATTTTAGATTTGACGGATAATTCAACATCGGCGTGCTCAGGATTCGTTGATCCCGAGCTAAATCCACTTTGTCCTACCTTTACTGATTCATTTCCCTTTTTTTCTTCCTTTTCAAAATATTTTTTTATTATGAACTCTTTCAATGGAAGGATAATTTTTCCTTCCGAAAGTGTTAATTTATTTAATGTTATGGTCTCGTCGAGAACAATCTGTTCCTCAATATCATTATAAGTTAGTGTCCCCTTCTTGGTATCAATTACTGCTCCTATCTTCTTTAGTAGGTTAAATCCTACAAGAAAATCAGCCTCCATTCCCTCTATTTCATAAAAGATCTGTACTGTGTTAAAAATTGTAATTTTATGATAATATTTGATTATTGAACATCCGTTTACAGTGGCTACTTTTTTATATATTGGGAGTTCGTTTTTATTATGATAGATACCTTTTTTAATGTAACAGGAGGTTGCTCCTGTATCTATTAAAACTTTGAAATTTCTATTTAATTTTCCATCTGACCTGCTCAAGTAGGGCAAGCCTACTTCTGGGGCTCATCTAAAAAATGTTTTTCAGCGATATTGTTTAACCTTATAGTCTTATTAACTGGCTGTTGCTGTTTTAATGAGTCAGATGGTTTCCTCTTTATCGGTGAGTTTTGGTTATCCTGATTATTAGATTCTGCGTTAGTTCTTTGGTTATTATAGTTTATTTATTTATTTATTTCATCCAAGCGCGACAAGCATTTTATACTTATAAATTAGGGCGCTAGTCACAACAAGTGTGATATTAACTTTTGACATTTAAATTACTAACATTAAGAAGTGATTACAAATAGAATTACATACATTCGAACTTATATAATATCATTTTAATAATATAATATAATTTTTTTATAATTTTTAGTTTAGTTTTAATTTAGTTCCTAGGAATTTCACTCTTACTCTCCGTTCAACACGTGCTAAACTCGTTCATATAAGTAAGATGGCTCTTTGGTATATATAACTTTGTGCAGTAGTACTAAGACCCTAAACTCTATCCAGGATTTAAGTGACATATCGAAGATGTTTATCATTACGTCCGAAATATGGTCAGTTCTACGTCTGTTATAAATATATCTCGCGATATTATTAAAAGCAACTTGCAGCTTGCGTTGGCTGGCAGAGTTACTGTCACTAAATACTTCTATACCATAGAAAATAACTGGTGTGATGTACATTTTGGCAATTTTTTGTCTTATTTTCACTGGGAGAAAATCTTTAGTTAGGTATAAATTTCTAAGGATCCCAATAGCTTTTCCGACTGATCTGTTTATGTGATCATCCCATGTCAAAGTTTGGTTAAACATAAAACCCAAGTTGTTTGAACGTTCTACATATTTCAGGGGGATGTTTTCAATAGTCAATTTTTGTATTGCATTAGTGTCAAACTTTCTTTTATCTATGACTATACATTTTGACTTATTTGGATTCAGGGGCGAACGCAGAAAATTTTTTCGGGGGGGGTTAGACTATAAATTTTTATAAATGGAGTGCCCAGCCTTTGATGTCTTACGATGTTGATAAATGTTGCAGAAACTGAAATTTACTATTACAGACACGAATACAGTCATTAACTCTACTAATAGGACGACTAACAAACATTTGAACATCATCGGCATACATATGAATGTCACAACTTGACAATATACTCGGTAGATCATTTACATACATAGAGAACAGTAATGGCCCTAAAACGGATCCTTGAGGAACACCACGCTTGACACAAAGTAATGACGAGTACATATTATTTATACACACAGACTGCATACGATTACTCAAGTACGAAACAATTAGTCTTGTTGCTGCACGCGAAAAATTACATAGACGACTTAGCTTAAAACAAAGAAATTCGTGGTTAACCGTGTCAAAAGCCTTACTATAATCTAGAAGAGTCAGAAACGTTATATTGTCCGAGTCCAATTTTTCTCTTATACGTTCAACTACGTTTATTATTGCTGTTGTACAACTTCTGCCCACTCGAAAACCTGATTGCTTATTTGTCAAAAGTTTTTTAGTTTTCAAGTAATTTGTCATCTGATTAGCCATAAGTCGCTCTAAAATTTTTGACAAGTAGGGTAGAATGGAAATTGGCCTGTATTCATTGACTGATTTTGGAATTGGAAGTATTTTAGCAACTTTCCAAGAATCAGGAAATACGGATTAAGTCAACGCTGTGTTGTATATGTAGGTTATATACGGCAATATGTTTGGCAAAAGCATTTTTATGAATTTCGGATTAATATCATCAATTCCAGTGGCATTTGACTTAATCTTTAACATCGATTCGAGGACATCTGACTCAGTTACACATGAAAAACTAAAACTATTATCACAGGTACCATTATCACAGAAGCAGTGTACATCATCACAGTTACTATAGAGATTTTGAGGCACGCACTCAACATAGTCAGTTTTAGTCACTTCAGGTACTTTACAGTCTACAAAAATTCTATTAAGTTCGTCAGGATCTATATCACAGATGCGCGGAGCAGTGGATTTACCAACACCCAGTTCTTTAATGTATGCCCATTTCTGCTGATTCGATCTCGCTAAGTTAAATTTGTTACAAAAGTATTTTCTTTTCTCTGAGTTGATTAACTGTATCACATTTTTCCTAGTTATCTTTTATTGTGCAGCATGGTGGGCTGTTCTGTACCGCTTCCATTTTTTAAAAGCGATATCACGTTTGTTAATTAATATTTTAATGTTCGAATTGAACCAGGGGTTTCCACGAGGGTTGACCTTTTTTGTCACCAGCGGAATCGATCTGTTATATAGATACGTTATATTATTTTGTAGGACAGTCAGTTGTGAATTAATATTAGCATAGTCATAAATAGAGTCCCAGTCACATGAAATAAAGTCAGCACTTAACAAGGCATAGTCAATGTTTCTAAAATTTCTATAAACCATTCTGCTTTCAGTTAAGTCAGTATGAAAATTATAGGTCAAGAATATTAGGTCGTGTTTCGAAAACATTGGCATTGATAGTTGACTGTAAGTAGAAATTTTATGACAGTCGGTTACAAAAAATAAGTCAAGTAAGGTATCACAGTGATTTGAGAAATGCGTGGGTGCAGACGAATTTACTAACTTTAATCCCATAGATTCTATGTCGTCCGATAATTGCCTTTCTCGCAGGACATTGCTGTTGAAGTCCCCAGCTAATATTACATCTGTATAGGCAAGCGACATGGTAGACAATACGTCAGTTAAGTTTTGATAATCTATATATCGATGAGGTCTATACACACAGCCTATTAAAATTTTGGAAGAATGTATTGTGCTTGTGACTTGAACAAATATCCACTCAACTGCACTTTCACTTGGGTGATTACATACAAGTTTAGCATTTCAACGTTTACTTACATACATAGCTACACCTCCAGCGTGACTATCTCGCTCAGATCGAAACAAATCATAACCAGTACACTCTACTAACAAATTACTAACATGAGACGAAAACCACGTTTCTGACACACATATGACATCAATATTGGACTTGACAAATAGATACCTAAATTCCTCGATTTTCTTAGTTAGGCTTTGGGCATTAATATGGCATAGACGCAGACCTTCCCCTTGATAGCCAAGTATTCTTAGCATTGTATAGCTGCTCGAGCCGGACGACCATGCATTATCATCCATAATCACTGGAATATAAACAAATTAGAGAAGACAATCCAAACACCACTGTTTTAAGAGTACGGGTTAGTTAAAATTGTTCCCCCGATTATATCTATTAAATCCCCTGTAGGGATAGTTATTTGGTCGATGGTAATTTGATCGGTTTTGAATCTGCCTACTTTCATCCACCTCCATTGGCTAGGGGGCTGGATTTTGTTGTCTATTATTTGAAAAATATTGTTGTCCCCATGTCGGGTTTCTCGGTTCGAAGGAAGATTCGTTTATCCTAGGGAGTCGTTGGGGAAATCTTAGGGTATTCTGATTATTAAATGTTTTTTTGAGTGGTTGATTAAATTGGTAGGCAAATTGTGCCCTTCTATTGTTGGCTTGTAGTTCCTGTACTTTTGCCAATGCGTTCGGTAAGTCAGCTGGATTTAGTGAGAATAGTATTTTTAAAATTCCACCATTTAGTCCAGTAACGAAAATGCGTAAGGCATTTTCTCTTACTTTGTTATTTGTCTGTCTATTAACCTCACTGTCCTTTCCGCGAGTCATGGTAGTTTTATTAATCAATAATGTCATTTTCTTATTGACCTCATCATAAAAATCTATAATGGATAGATTCCCTTGCCTGAGGACACTTAATTCCTGTTCAATGATGTATATTGGACGTTTGTCACTATAGATAAAGTCCAGTCGTGCCAGAATGGCGTCAAAGTTCAATACAGTCCCATGGTTAGTAAGTTCGTGTGCTGGTCCTATAATTTTATTTCTTAGTATAGTTAATGCAATAAAATATTGCTTGCTTCTCTTTTTATATAATCACATTTTCTGCCGTCTCTCTCCAACCTACATACTGATTTAGGCCGCTACTAAAGTTTGGCAAAGATTCTATCACCCTTAAGGTGGTATCATCTCTAATTTGTTCATTAATTACTTCTGCCTGATAATCTATAACTTGATCTGAAGTTTCTTCTAATTGTTTTTTTAAATCTGTTATTTCTTTGTTCACTTTTGAAATTTGAATTGCTATCAATTGCTTGATTAGATCTGTAGTCTGATCTGTCCTCGCTTCCGTACTCGTCATCTTTAATTATTCTAAAGTTAAAATTAGTTGATCCACTTTTTAATTTTTAATATATTCTTCAACCTTAAAGTCTATAATTATGATTATATTTAAATATTTTCTTATTTATTTTATTTTTTCTTATTTAAAATTTTCTGCTTATGAAATAAAATTTATTCTTAATGCTCACGAAATGTCCGGTATGGGTCGTCCTTCTTTGGGATTTCCGTCTTCGTCCAGTCTGTAGAAACTTTTCATTGTGGTCTTCCTTCTTATGATGTTTAGAAACTTTTTACTGGGGTCTTCCTTCTTACGATGTTTTGAGTCTTTTTTTGGATAGGTAGATTATTGATGGAAGCGAGAGTCCTCCCTTCAGCTCCGTTTGTATGTTGATTTATTTTGTGTTGATACGCGCCGAGCTTCCCGTTTAAATATTTTCCTTACTTTTTCCTTTTTATGTCGTTGTACTCTGTCACACCGCGTTTTAATTAAAGGACTTATTACATTTATTAATTATCCTTTGGGTTTTTTTGAACCACGCAGCACTTTTTACATTTCGGTGCTTTAGATACGCGTGGCCCCACGTTGGGCGCCAATTAAATTTTAGCGGTGGCGGGTTATGTTTTTAAAAAGTATTTTTTATTTAATTGCACAACACGTATAAGAGTTTAACAATGACTTATAACAGTTGGTGAGGTTTGCTTTATATTTGTATAAGGATCGGAAAGGATCGGCGCGTACTTGCGAGTTGCGGATTTTAACTCAACTATGTCAGTTCGATTCTATTTCAAGACTGCTTAACTATTTGCATCTCCAAAAACATGAAACCTCTTTTGGTTCTCTCTTGAGAACAAATTTCTTATAAACAAAAGGGTTGACTCAATTTCGTCATCCAACTCGAGACTTGAGAAATGGTCAAAATGCAGAAGCTCGCAGAGAGCCGGGTGTTCAAATGTTTATGAAAACCGGGTGTTCAATTGTTTATGAAAGCCGGGTATGGGCTGAGAGTGTTTTTTAATTTAGGCGAATTGTTTATGAAAGCCGGGTATGGACTGAGAGTGTTTTTCAATTTAGGCGGGTGTGAGAAAAGTTCGATTTCTAATTAAGTGGATTTTAAGTTAAGTGCGAGCCAAAGGCACAGATTGAGTTTGGATCTGGCGAAGCCAAAGATTGTTTACAAATTGTAAGGGGCTAAGATTGAGATTGAATCTGGGGAAGCCAAGATATTGAATCTGGGGAAGCCAAAGATTGTTTACAAATCATATAAGAAGCTAATGGAATTGGGTACGTTAACTTGCATATGAACACATACATATGTACATATGTATGTACATATATACATGTAAATATGTAAATATGTAAATCGCTTGGGCGTGCGCTTATTGTATTGGACTTTTGATATTAGGCATCTCTCTCGCTCTCTCTTTCTTTCTTCAGGGGAAAGGGATCGATTGATTAGTTAATGAGGGAGGGCAGTGATTGTGGCATGGAGACATGACTTGGAGAGCGCATCGCGCTTGTTGGATGGAGGGCGAGGTGTTGGTTTAAGGTCAAAAGGAGAAAAGAGCAAGCGAGAACGCCTGCCAGCAGCTAGTATAGGGTTCGCGCTAGGATTGCCGGTGATCGCTGATACTCATTGCGTGGCAGGGCAGACGAGGAAGAGTATATGAAAGATAGAGAGAGAGAGAGAGAGAGAGACGGAATGCATATCTACGTAGCCAATCTAAATGATTTTCTTTATGGCTATAATAATGATCCGAAATGATCCAGATTCGGCCATCTGGTAGATATGGTCATTTTCCATGATTCTACGTTTTTTGGTTTTCTCGTATCTTACAAATTGTGGATTTCACAGATTTTCGTATTTTGTGGGGGCGAAAAGAGGTGTGTCAAAATTGTGAAATACACTTGTGTTGAAGTGATATCACAGGAACTTTGGTATAAGGTTTGGTTGCTCTAGCTCTTATAGTCTCTGAAATCTAGGCGCTCATCTGGACGAACTGGACGAATAGGCAAAGCAGGCGAGGAGTGTGAGAGAGAACGTTGCCTCTCCAAAAGGTGTTTTGATCCAGATCTGATCCAGAATAAACTGTCTGATAGCTATGGGCATGATCCGATCTGATCCAGATGCAACACTCTGATAGAAATGGTCATTTTCCATGATTCAGCGTTTTTAGTTTTCTTGTATCTTCAAAATTGTGTATGCCACAGACTTTCGTCCTTTGTGGGTGCGGAAGAGGGCGGGGCGAAATTTTGAAATACACTTGGAGCTTTAATAGTCTCTGAGATATAGGCGCTAATGAGGACGGACAGACGCACAGACGGACGGACGGAAAGACAACATGGCTATATCGACTCGGCTATTGATGCTGATCAAAAATATATAAATTTTGTGGGGTCGGAAACGCTTCCTTCTGGGTGTTACACACATCCGCTATCACCACAAATCAATTATACCCCTATACTCTTCGATTACCGGGTATAAAAAACGAATTGAGTATTTATTATAAGTTTGCTTTTCACTTTTTTCTTCGGCACTTTTTCTCACCGCACTCTTGTGGTTTTTCACACGACCGTTTATTATGGGTTCTTAGAACCATTGGGCGCCAATTAATTTGTTATTGTTCCCGTCTACCGATACCGTGGCTTGGCCAACGGCAATGAAAGTCTCGGATGTTAGTTTAAACGTTTATTTCCGACTCGACTGGCTCGGTTGAAAGTGAGAATAAATCTAAAGATACAAAATACAATATTACTTAAATCTGCCCACCCTTGACCGACGTCAGACCATCAGCTCCACAGCGGATGTGTATGCAATAACAAAATATGATCCGCTAGCCACTCGAGTGCAGGGCAACGGCTTCTAGGCAGAAGCTCATGCGACAGTGTAGTCGCTGCCCGCACCCCTCGACTCCGGCATCAGCAATCTTCCGTTTCGGAATTCTGCCGATACCCTGCAGCTGGTGGGGAGTGTTAACTTACATATTTTATTTTTGCCAAATGCGTTCATGAAAAAATTTTGTTTTTTGTTAACTTATCGGGCCGAGGCCCCACTGTGCAAAGCCTAATAAATGTGTCTATCTAAAACCAAAAATGTTTGCCATGGAAAAATCATGAAACATTTTAAAAAATTAAAAAAAAAACTAAATCATACAAAAAACCATAATTCTTTAAAAATTTAATAAATTTAGAAATCTACCGGAAAAGTCATTTTGGGCCACAGCTCTGGCCTCCTGTGCACAGCAGAAATAAAAAGTTGAATTTTGTTGAGTATTATTATAAGCGATAACTATCACACACTTAATAAAGGAACGGTAATAGACAATTACCCGATACCCTTAATACACGAGCTATTAATTAAACTATCAGATAGAAGATCTTTCCGCAAGCTAGTACTGAAAAATGTATATTTTCACGTAATCCTTTATAAAGATGCAGTCAAATATATCTCGTTCACAAACCCTATGGGACAGTACCAATGATTAAGAATGCCTTTTAGGCTCCAAGGATTCATAAACTAGATTTTTTCGGACATGGTAATATATAATATAATAATACCAACAAAAGATAGCGACAGCCATATGGAAATTCTACACGAAGTAATGAGAAGCTTATTAGCGTATAAACTCGAATTGGACGAAATGCTTTTGAACCTTTGAAGAAACCTTAGGTTAGGTTAGGTTAAGGGGGCTGTCAAGCTCCACAGGAGCCAGTCACACTTGGGCCGGTTTCGGCCCGTTGTAATACCGCGGGAGGTGTTCCCCTTATCCATCTCATGAGACCTGAACATATCAGCAGTTATCCCATCCTGACGCCCTTATGAAGCTTGCAATCTTTCTCGGACAGATTTTTGACATTTCTGAAATGTCTGAGACATAGGGCATGCCCAGGTATTGTAGCCTTCTCCTGCTGAGAGCACACAGGAGCAAAACAGGTGTTTCACCGTTTCCTCCTCCTCCTCATCTCTACAGCTTCGGCAGAAATCATTGTATGGGGCTCCCAGCCTGTTAGCGTGGGAGCCTATCAGCCAGTGCCCCGTGAGGGAGCGGATGACAACGCTGCATCTTTTTCTGCCGAGCTTACATAGCTCTAGTGTGCGTTTCCTGTCAATGGTAGGCCATGTTTGCCGGGTTATGCGACATAGTGGTGCTGACCGCCACGCATTGTCTGCTCGTCGCTTATATAGCTCTTTTATGATAAGCCTACAGGTGGCCATAGGCATGCAAATATCCTCCTTATCTTGGAAAAGGGGTATTGTGGCACCAGATCTGGCCATCTCGTCTGCCTTGCAGTTGCCTTCAATATCCCGGTGACCCGGGACCCAAATAAGACTGATGGCAAATTGTTGGACCATCTCGTGAAGAGGTTTGCTGCAATTTGCCACTGTGGCCGAGCTGTAAATGTTTACAGTTGTTGTTACCAGTGAAGCCGTTGTGGCTATTTCAAGGAGCTTCAGTGCTTCCATGATCGAAATGACTTCCGCTTGGAACACACTGCAGTGATCTGGGAGCCTAAAGGAGTGCTTGATTTTGAGTTGTTCGCAGTAAATCCCTCCTCCAACTTTGTTATCCATCTTCGAGCCATCTGTGAAGATGCTTATGGTCATGTCTTGGCTTGGTGGTCCCTCAAACCATTCGTCTCTGCTAGGGATGATTATGTTGAAGGGTGTGTCCCTTTTTCCTGGGGACGGTACTGCTGGTAACTATCGATGAGTGGCCCATGAGCTGTAATGTCCATTGGTCGGTGTCTCTCAGATGTGTCGTTGCAATTTCTACCCTTTCCTTTCCCGCAAGTTCGAGGCTCTGGAGATTTAGGATGGCGTTTAGTGCATCGTTCGGGGTGGTGGGTAATGCTCCACTAATGCATAAAGCTGCGGTTCGCTGAACCTTGCCAAGTTGTTTGGTTGTCGCTCCTTTTGATAGGGCCGGCCACCAAACTGTAACTCCATAGAGTAAGATTGGACTTACCATTGCTTGGTATATCCATTGGACTATGCTTGCGCTCATGCCCCACTTCAAGCCAATAGCTTTTTTGCAAGAGTATCGTAGCCTTCTTCACTCTGTCTTTTACGTTCAGGTTCCAGTTAAGCTTCTTATCAATTACCAACCCTAGGTAACTAGCGCTGCAGCTGAAAGAGAGCCTGAATCCATTTAGTATAGGAGGGTTAAGGGGCGGAACCTTGTACTTGCGTGAGAATAGCACGAGTTCCGTTTTTGTGGGATTTACTCCCAATCCTCGCGACTTTGTCCATTCTGACAGTCTCGCGAGCTTAGTGCTCATAAGGTCACAGAGTGTTTGAGGGTATTTCCCCGAGAAACTAATTGCAACGTCATCCGCCTTTTTTAAAAGCTCCCTCGATATCGAGGAAGGCTATATTCCTTGAGGTGTAGGGATTTCTCTACAATTGAGACTACTTCGTGGAGTGCCGTTTCCGTGGATCTTCCTTTCCGGTAGGCATGTTGTGCTCCTGACTAATAATTGTCCTCAGATGTAGTCCGACAAGTCTCTCGAAAGTTTTGAGAAGAAAGGACGATAGGCTGATTGGTCTAAAGTCCTTTGGAGTCGAGTGCGAGGCCTTTCCCGCTTTGGGGATAAAGACTATTTTCGCCTTGAGCCATTCTTGTGATATGGTCCCCACAGCTAGTATCTTCCTGAAGATACATTGCAGCCAGTTAATGGCTGGGTCTCCGGCCTTTTGCAGTTGGGCCGGAATGACCTGGTCCGGACCTGGCGATTTGAACGGGTCAAAGCTGTTTACCGCCCAGCTTATGTTCCGTTTGTTAAAAATATGGTCCATTGTGGCTGTTTGGCCTCCCCTGTGGGTTTGCGCCGGCGTGATGGTTGTGCACCCAGGGAAGTGGGTTTCAAGCAGTACGTGGAGCGACTCCTCACTGGAGTTGGTCCACGTTCCGTTGTTCCTTTTGAGATACCCTACCGAGGGGGTGGTTTTTGAAAGGAGCTTGCGCAGCCTTGCGGCTTCTGACGTCTCCTCTATTTCTGAGCAGAATTTTTGCCAAGAGGCCCTTTTTGCTCTTCGTGTTTCTTTTTTGTATTGGGCGACACTGACTTTGTAGTCTGCCCAATGATTCTCCTCGTTAGCGCTTTTGGCTATGTTGAAGAGAGTCCTACAACTCTTACGTAGGATGTCGATTTGTTTCGACCACCAGGGGTGTTTCTTTTTACCCTTTGTCTTGTGTGGCAGGCAAGCCGCCGTGAAAACCTTATTGCATGCATCCGTGAACCTGTTCACTATACGATCTAAATCGTCTTGAGTATCTGGGCTCATTGGTACCTTGTTGGGGAGTAGTTCCTCCAAAACCGAGCTATATTTAACACAGTTGGTTTTCCTGGGGTTAATGTAGTCGGTGGGTTTAGGGCTCTCGAGGCATAAAATCGTCTCAATATACCTGTGGTCAGAGAAGGAATGGTCCTCTAGGGCTCTCTAACTTTTCACTTTTTCTGACAGATTGTGAGACACTAGAGTGAGGTCAATAGCCTCCTATCGGTTGTTTATAATAAAAATGAGGGTTGTCGTTACCCCGGTTACATATAGTTAAGATCGAGTTTAGGATAAAGCTAAAAAGTGACTCACCCCTTACATTTGTGTCCGTGCTCCCCCATTGAGTGTGGTGAGCATTGGCATCGCAGCCTATTAGTAGGCTTGTGTTGGACCTCTCGCTGTCGCAGGCGAGTTTGCAGACAAGGTCGTTGGGAGGATCGCCTTCCTAATGGGCCATATAGGACGACATCAGCCTCAGATGTATCCGCTTTAGCTCTAGGCTTACTGTTGTAGTGAAAGATATTTAGGTGCTTTCTTGCAAGAATGCACGTACGAGTTTTACCTTCGGTTTGGGGTACAATGAGCTTGTACTCCCTCGTCGCTAACCCACAGACCTTGGCTCCGACTATCCAAGGCTCCTGGATTAGGACCACGTTGGCTCCGCTTGCATCCAAGCGGAATATGAGTGCAGCTCATGCTGCTTTACAGTGGTGGAGATTTATTTGAAGGAGTCTCTTCATGGATCTCCACCACCGTAGTATCGGCGTCCGAGTCGTCAGATATATCATCTCGACACATCGCCTCAAAGTCGCGCATCAGCTCTGCGTCAGAGGAGTAGCCTTCATTCGGCTCCAGCTCGTTGTCGGGTGCCTCGATCTCCGAGGCAACATCCTGCACGACTGGGTTGTCGACAGGACGAGTCTTGGCCAAGGCAGCGTCCGACTTGTACACCTTTATGGTGACCGAGCTGAAGCCAAAATTCAGCTCTCCTTTAGCTGCCTCTATGGGGGCCAGTGACTCTTTATTGAGGATAATGACGGCCTGGATCGTCGGCCCCTTTGTCTCCTCAACCTTGACCACCTTCCAGTCTTGAGTTGATAGTGTTGGGTTGCACCTCTGCAACACTTTAAGGATGCGCTCAGGCTCCTTGAAAGTAGCCGGCACCCACAATCTCGCCCTCGGTCTACTGGGCACCTCGCTCCAGTCTACCGCGACTAGCTTCGCCCCGGCGTAGACCTCTCCGATCTGCGCCACCGCTGCTTTGTACAGCTTTACGGAGCGCTCGTCTTCGCAGGCTACTACTTTAATGTTGCCCTGGAACCACTCATATCTTTGCAGACTGGAGGTGGCCCTATGTCTTTTTCGAGCAACTCGAAGCAGCGGTCGGCCAGTGCCACCTGCACCCACTTCCTTTGGCTCCTTGGAATCTTGCCCTCCGTGCTGCCTTTGTCGAGGACGCCAATAAGCGTCCTCTCCTTGGCAATCTGCGCGAAGATGTTAGGCACCACCCTCGACCTTTTCGCGGCCGGACCGGGTGTCTCCTGCGACCGTTGTCTCTTTGGTTGAGAGACCATTGCGAAGTTTGGGAGCACCGATGTGGCCCACTCCACCTTCTTGAGCCAGTCCGCTGATGGACTGACTTCAGTGCTGGCATTTTGCCGACGGAGTATGTGCCCTGCACTCCTCCTTTCGGCATATGTATGCTTTTTGGCCTGGGCGCTGGTCGAAGGTAGATCATCACCCTCCACCTTACCAGAAAGTCGGGCAGCCGCAATATTGCTTAGCTGCCTCTCCAAGGTGTCGGTGTTGGGAGCTGGTCCGCCCCCCACCCCAGATTCGGGATGGGACCCACTCGGGTTCACCCCAGCGCTTTCCGCCTTACAGGTCTGCCCTGCTGTTCAGCTGGCTGGGCCGGGCCTTTCGGCCGATGCCTTCCCATGCGGGGGATTGCTCCCATTTGACATTTGGGGAGTGTCAGACTCTGTTTGGTTTTTTTGTTGTTTTTTGAGTTTCTGAGTTTCTGTGAACCTAATGTTTTCTAAATCGGACGCATCTGGCGTCCCGGCCACGACCTTAAAGGCCGTCCCTAGGAAATCCAGGCTCCTAGCCAGACGGTGGTGAACACCGATATCGGATAACATGTCCCTAATGTGGTTGCAGTCGGCCTCCAATAACTGTCTCATGTGGGATCTTGGCCGTATTCGGTTAAGTTTGCCGTGTGCTTGACGTAGTCCAGACCGTCCCAAGCCAGTACAGTTTCGTCCGTGATTGGTATGTAACTTGAGTGGGAGTAATCGGTGACGCGCGCCGACACTACTGTAAGGAGGTGAAGTACCCAGACAATCCTGTGGATAAAAAAACGTGATACCGCCACCAAGGTGTGTTTCTTAGCCTAGTCGGTGTAGTTACCTAAGGTTGTCCTTATGGACCACCCTCCCTCTAATTAGGACTGTTGTCCCCAAGTCCGCCTCTACTATTTCTTCTACAAATAAAGGGGTCAATTTATTCCCGAGGCGTCTGTTGGACTTAACTAACACCTTTTCGCCTACTCTGAAACTTCTGTTTTGACGTGCCTGGTTGACCCGATTGTTTTGCACGATCTAAGCCTTTTGCACTCTGTTTTGAATTTCCTTGTTTGTATCCGCCGCTACAGCGTGGAGAATGTCAATGGGTCTTTTGTTGGTGACCGAATGCACTGATCTATTGTACTCCGCAGTCGCTTGAAGGAAGAGTTCGACTGTGTCGGTAATTCCCCTATCCATTTTGAGGCACCTTGCAATTTCTACAAGAGTGCCATGGAATCTCTCCACATGACCATTTGAGGTACTGTGGAGGGGCGGAGCATTGACAATGAGTACTCCGAAGTTGTTTCGGAGGAGTGACCTGATGGTTTCTGAACTCATCGATGGTTCATTGTCGCAATATATCTGTTTCGTGTTTGGGAAGATGTTCAAGAGCTGCAGTAGTGGAGTCTTGATGTCTGATATAGTGCGGGAAGCTATCGGTTGCACGATGGCAAATTTCGAGAATTTGTCCACGCAGGTTAGGAAATACTTTTTTTCTGTAGAGAATATATCTACATGAAGCATCTCTCCCGTGAACGAGGGGACCGGTGTCGGCCCCAGCTCCTGTTTCTTGGGATGCCTATCGTATTTCGCTTTGGAGCATACCTTGCAATTTATGACGACCTCGTTTGCGAGCTTAGTCATTTTTGGGAAGTAATAGTCCGTCATGATTTGCTTGACGTTTTCTTGGGCGGCTATGTGGGCCCGATTGAGTTCAATGGTGACTATTTCTTTTCTCTCATTCTTATCGAAAATGTCGGCGACAAGATTTTTGCAATGCCAGAACGTAGCCGACGGAAAGGACTTTACTAGTTCATGCTGTATGCAGGCTAGGATTGGGAGCTCACAATGGATTGCGTTTACGACCTGGGGGTTTACTATAGACTTGACGGTCTCCACGAGATCGTTTTTGTCTGGGAAGTGAATTACATGGCGTGTCTTTTCTCCAAAGAGAACAAAAATCTGTTTAGTGGAAACTGTGCTTGCTCTAGAATGATCTGATTCCTGAAGCAATTGACAGGCTTATCTGTCGACTCTACCGTGTAGGTCATTGACACTTCGCTATGAATTGTCGCAGCATCTGAGCGCGATACGCTACCTTCTAGCGCACAAATATTCTGTCTCGACAATGCGTCTGCGACGAAGTTTTCTTTACCGGGTTTGTAGAAGAGCTTGGCACCGATCTCGTCGATGCGTGCCTTCCAACGTTTGATTTTCGCATTGCGGTTTCCCTCAGAAACCGCGAATGTGAGTGGCTGGTGGTCCGTGAACACGTTTATGTCCCTGACGCCATAAATGTAATGGCACAGCTTCCCCAAGGCCCATACAATTGCCAAAAGCTCCCGCTCGTTAGTAGCGTAGTTTAGCTCACTGTCTTTGAGGGTCCTGGAGATCATCGTTATTGGGCGCCCCCCTTGTGAGAGGACTGCTCCAATGCCGTATGCGGACGCGTCGGTTGTCAAGTCGAACGGCTTTTTATAGTCTGGATACATCAGCATTATGTTTTCTGACGCCAGAATGTCCCTCAGTTTCTGAAAGGCGTGTCTCTGCGCCTCGTTGAATGAGATGGGGGTTTTTTTAGACTTATATTTGCTAATGGAACCGTTTTCTCCTTTTAGGATGCTCGAAAGCGGTCGGGCGATCGCCGCGAAATCTTTCACGAAGCATCTGTAATAGCTTGCTAGGCCTAGGAACGATCTTATGCCGAACAGCGTCGTTGGCTCGACGTACTCCTTGATAGCTTTCACTTTCTCAGGGTCAGTCCTTGTGCCTTCGCTAGTTACGATAAAGCCGAGGTATTCTACGCTCGTCTTAAAGAACTGCGACTTCTCTTGAGCTACTCTCATGTTAGCTTCATAGAGGCTTTTCAGTACCCAGTCGACGTGTTTAACGTGGTCGTCCTGAGACTTGGAAAATATAATTACGTCATCAACATAGACGTAACATGTTTTACCGATCTGTTCGCGCAAAACATCATCGATTGCCCTCTGGAAAATGCTACCCGCATTTCTTAGCCCAAAGGGCAGTCGGCAAAACTCATACTTCCCTCCATTTACGGAAAAGGAAGTTTTTTCCCTGTCGCGTTCCGCCAAAGTTATTTGGTGGTAACCGGATTTCAGGTCAAGAGTTGCGAAGTACTTGGCAGTACCCAGGTTTGCCAGGATCATTGCGATGCTAGGCATGGGATATTTATCGGGCACTGTCTTCTGATTGAGCTTCCGAAATCCATTACGAGACGTTTCTTTTTATTGCCCTTTTCATCAGTGCCTTTTTTGTCAACGACCCATATAGGATTGTTATAGGGCGATCTCGATTTTTGGATGATGTTGTCTTTTAAGAGGCTGTTAACCTCGGATTCGACAAAATCGGCTACACCCATAGGATAGGGGTAGAGCTTGGAGTAAATTGGTTCGTCGTCCACCGTGCGAATGGTGGCCACGACCGAAGTGTTAAAAGGTAGTGACTCGTTAGGGTCAGCGAAAGCCTTGTTTGTCCTCTTCAGCATCTGCATGAAGTTTGCCTTTATGGCTGGAGGTGCGTCGACGTCAATAACGTTCGTATGGTTGACGTCTGTACATTGGTGGAACCTGATTGTTTCGGTAGTGTTACCGACTGTGAGTGTGTTAGACTGTGATCTTGTTAGAGCCGTTGATCGAGAAAACGGAGAAAGGTGTTTCGACAGGGGTAGCACCGGGAAGCGCTTTGAATGGCTTGATATAGTTCTTTGATGAACCCGTGTCGATGAGAAATTTACGAGTGACCCCTGCTACTTTTCGCCATATAAATGGCAGCAGGGATCTTCCCCTAAAAAATTAACCGAATCGCTCTCGTAGTCGATTTCGGCGTCGGCCTCTATTTCGGCGGCCTCGTCGTATGCTGACGGAGAACGATCGCTAGCGGTAGCCATGTGCTCCACCCTTTGTCGCCAGCTGCCTGAAGTGCGTTCTGACGCATTCGGCTTTTTCCCGAAGGTGTTATCGCGTTTGCTAGAACCAAACGGTTTCTGGTACGCCGAGGGCTGTCTCAATTTAGAGGATGAAGGGTCTACCTCCATCGGCTTATGGGCTTGGCCCTGAGATTTGGGCTGACGGTATGAATTGCCCTGATGGGCGTTGGGCGTTGGGCATACCCTGACTCCTAACATAGTGAAGGCTTTTGTAAGAGGCTTGGTCTTGGGACCTATTTTGCCTGCCATTACCCTGTTGTGGCGCTTGGTGCCTGCGCTCGTTCGTATGGTAGGATTTCTCCTCCATGACCCTGGCATAATTTGCAGCCCATGTGCTGTGGTCTTCGCTGGACTCAGCCGATTGGGCAAGGGCCAGGGCCGTCTCCAAGTCTGCTGGTCTTGCCGGGAAGACAGCTGCCTTTAGAGGCCTTCTCAGGCCTGAGATGAAAACCTCTAAGGCATCTTCCCTGGCTCTCTTATTAAGTACACTTGCTGCCTCTGCAGTGTGTACCATTACGTTTTTATTTGTGATGAGCGAAAGCTGCTTTCCGATCTCATCGTAGTACTCTGTCAAGAAGAGGCTGCCCTGCCGCATGGTCATCAGCCTTTGCTGCATTACACCTTTTCGGCGTTTTGTCAGAATATGAACAATCTAGCCTGTTAATAATGGCTTTGAAATTAAGGACTGTGTTGAAAGACGACAAACCGTTATTTGCAGCTCCTTTCACTTTGTTTCTTATTATGCCTGGGGCCATGAAGTGTTTGTCACTGCCTTCGTATGTCGCGAAAGGCTCGAATGCCGCCAGCGCTGCTTGGCGCCAAGCCACATAATCTATCTGTTTCCCTTCGAAATCTGGGAGTGATTTGACCATGTCTAGCTGGAAGTCGCATACGACCCCGGGAATAACTTCTACATCTTTCAATACTTCTACTTGGGGCACAGATTGTGCTTGGGATTGGCCAATTTCGGACCGTAGCTCCGTTCGCAACCGGTTCATTTCGTCCTGAAATAACGCGGCCTGGCTTGCCAAGGCGGCCTATGTGCCTGTCCGAACTGTTCCGGATTCATGTTGTCTGTTTCTTTGTGTGGTGGCCGTCTGTCCAACTGGAGGCCTTCTACCAGGGAACTTAGGCTATCGTCACCAACTTCTCTAGCTTCCGTATAGCTCATGAGGTGCGATCTGATTTGACAGCACCACCCCAGTCATTTATCTTACTATAAGATTCTTCTGTTTCGTACAGACCAAGAATTATCTAACTTTATTTTATTAATTATTATATTTTTTTTTTCCTAATTACTTCCCTTTATAATATTCTCTTTCTTATAATTTAAATAATTCTTCGCTTCTCATAAAAGCTGACATTAATCTAAGCTGACATACAACTGTAATCGATGAGAAATTCACTTACATGTTTTTTTTTAAATTACTGTATTAACGTTGACTTCGGTTGAGCGGGGATGGGGTGGAGCTTTGTTGTTGTTCGGCTGTTCTTTTGCAGATCGCTCTGTGGTCTTCTCTATTCACTTTATCTAATATAATTAGCTGGTAGTGTCTTGCATATTGTTTGTTGTATTTTATTTTCCTAGGCGAGGAAGGCGCCCTTCAGCCTATTTTTCCTTTGTAGATCACTGATGGGAGCGAGGGATTTCCCTACAGCCCCTTCTCTTTCCTTTGTCTGTTTTGAGGTTGTCGCTGCAGGTGGCAGCAGGCGCGGCTTCGTGTTGCTCAATTTGGCCCTTTATTCTTTTATTTTTCCGCAGGCTTATGTTCTGGTGCGGTACACACAACAAAAAAATCACCACTTATGCACGGGACGTTTTTCTCCGACGCTACTCACGAATGTTAGAGGGCGTTAAACTATATTTTTTTCACTTTCTTTTTTTTTTATCGACCGTTTATCGTGGGTTCTTAGACCCGTTGGGCGCCAATTAAATTATTAATGCTCCCGATAAGTGGTACCGTGGCATGGCCGACGGCAATGAAACTCGCGGTGTAATTTTTATCGTTTATTTTCCGGCTCAACTGGCTCGGTTGAAAGTGAGAACAAATCTGATTAAATCTAAAGATACAGAAATACAACTAAAACTACTTAAAACTGCCCACCCTCGCGGCAGCGCTGCTTGGGCAGCGGGCCGACGTTCTGCACCGTCAGCGTCTCGTGCAGACCATCAGCTCCACAGCGGATGTTTATCAGCAGCGAAATATGATCCGCTGGCCACTCGAGTGCAGGCCAACGGCTTCTAAGCAGAAGCTCGTGCGACAATGTAGTCGCTATCCCCACCCCTCGAGTGCGGCATCAGCAATCTTCCGTTTCGGAATTCTGCCGATACCCTGCAGCTGGTGGGGAGTGTTAACTTACATATTTTATTTTTGCCAAATGCGTTCATGAAAAAATTTTGTTTTTTGTTAACTTATCGGGCCAAGGCCCCACTGTGCAAAGCCTAATAAATGTGTCTATCTAAAACCAAAAATGTTAGCCATGGAAAAATCATGAAACATTTTTAAAAATTAATAAAAAAAACTAAATGCCCCCACCCCTCGAGTGCGGCATCAACAATCCTCCGTTTCGTAGTTCTGCCGATACCCTGCAGCTGGTGGGGAGTGTTAACTAATGGAGTTCTCTTCCTCCATAAGCTTCTCTCTGGTGAGGTCGAATCGACTGCCCTCATCAACCTTATTAGTATTGCTGTTCCTTTCCGCCCGACTAGGCATTACTTCCCTCTTCATCTCCAACTCTGTCTTTCTAACTACTCGGATTATGAATCTTTCCGTAGCCTTTGCCGTAACTATAACCAATTTTTCCATCTGTTTTCCTTTGATACTAGTTCTAATTTGGTCAAATTTATCTTAATCAATAACTTAATTTAATTTAAATAGCTTTAATTTAGAAATGTTCGGCTACCGGCTCTTCTCTTACCTAAACTTGGCTGTTGGTGGGATCTCATCGGCTACTGAGCCGATAATCAGCCCCACCGGGTCTGAGTATTGGCTTTGGCCCTTTAGTTTTAATTATTTGATATGTAATTTTACCCTTATAGTTTAACTGTACATTGATAAACTTTAAACAAAATAAACAATAAACAATAAACAATAAAAAAACCATAATTCTTTAAAAATTTAATAAATTTCGAAATCTACCGAAAAAGTCATTTTGGGCCACAGCTGTGGGATGCTGTGCAAAGCAGAAATAAAAAACTGAATTTGGTTGAGTATTACTATAAGCGATAACTATCACACACTTAATAAAGGAACGGTAAAAGACAATTACCCGATACCCTTAATAGGCGAGCTATTAATTAAACTATCAGATAGAACATCTTTCCGCAAGCTAGTACTGAAAAATGTTTATTTCCATGTAATCATTTATAAGGATGCAGTCAAATACATCTCGTTCACAAACCCTATGGGACAGTACCAATGATTAAGAATGCCTTTTGGGCTCCAAGGATTCATAAACTAGATTTTTTGGGATATGGTTATATATAATATAATAATACCAACAAAAGATAGCGAGAGCCATATGGAAATTCTACACGAAGTAATGAGAAGTTTATTAGCGTATAAACTCGAATTGGACGAAATGCCTGCCTGGCGTTATAGTTACTAAATATAACTACAAGTTAGAACACAGCTCTGGAAAATGAATGCATCACCTTTGAACCTTTAAGGAAACCTTAATAGTGTACCGAAAACAGAGACTTCAAAATTATAGAGCTAAAGAAGAAATTACAGAAGTCAGAACATAAACAAATTTACATAAAACAAGAGGGAACGTTGTGAGCCGCGGTAAAGGCCGTGGCTCTACTTTATACCCGGTACTCAGTCACAATATATGTGATCTTACAATTTATGTAATTTTGTCCCAAATGGAAAACTTCAAAAAATTAGGTCGAACCCTATGCTAGATTTTTATATATTAAAAAATATATGTTTCCATTTTCTTGTTTTTTGTTTACATATACTTTTTACATCAGCTTCTACATTTCTACATGACATGCATAACTACATATTCGAGACGTACAAGTGTTTGTGAGAGAGAGAGAGGGAATGAATAAGCTCTTGGCAGGCGTTGCGTAACCACTGAATTTTAATTTGTTCCTTCTGTCCATAATAATGATCCGACCTGATCCATATTCGGCAGTCTTTTAGAAATGGTAATTTTCCATGATTCTGCGTTTTTTGTATTCTTGTATCTTACAAATTATAGATTCCATAATTCTTTTGTGGTGGCGGAAGGGGGTGTGGGAAAATATTGAAATACACTTGTATTGACGAGACTTCACAGGAGCTTGGATAGAAAGTTTGGTTATTCTAGTCTTATAGTCTTATAGGCTCTTATAGTCTCTGAGATCTAGGTGTTCATTTGGACGAATAGGCAAAGCAGACAGGGTCGCGTGTGAGAGAGAGCGAGAGGGAACGATGACTTTCAAAATGGTTTTCTTCATTGTAGCTATAATAATAATCCGATCTGATTTATATTCAACACTTTGATAGAAATGGTAATTTTCTATGATTCTGCGTTTTTAGTTTTCTCGTACTTTCAAAATTGTGTACGTCACAGACTTTCGTCTTTTGTGCAGGCGGAAAAGGGCGGGGCAAAATTTTGCAACACATTTGGAGTAGTGTGATCACAAAGGAGACTGGATACAAAATGTGGTTGCTCTAGCTTTTATAGTCTCTGAGATATAGGCGCAAAAGAAGACGGACGGACGGACGGACGGAGAGACGGACGGACAGACGGACGGACAGACGGACATGGCTATATCGTCTCGGCTGTTGATGCTGATCAAGAATATATAAATTTTATGGGGTCAGAAACGCTTCCTTCTGGGCGTTACACACAACCGTTATCACCACAAATCTAATATACCCCTATACTCTTGGAGTACAGGGTGTAAAAAGATAGAAACAAAGTGTTGAAAATATGATAGATATGTATTAGAAGATGTAGAAAGGATTAAGCAGTCAAGGATATTTTAAAAATAGGAGTCTGGGCGGCTATGAATAAAAAGCCATGGCTAGGGAAGAGTAATGATGCAAATGTCAAAGGGAAAGAAAAGGAAAAAGATGGTTGTAGTACATAAGCTTTAAATAGTAAGATTAAAGCATAGCTAACTATAATAAATGAATCTTACAAGGGAGTTCAGGAGCGCTCCGGTGAGAGGTGAGGATGGTCGAATTGTAACAGTAAGAAAATAAGTATTAAGAAGTAGAAATGCTCGAAATAAGGATTTAAATAGTACCCAGCGCTTGTAGGTATCTACCACAGCATAGATACGGTCTGTGGGAGATACTAATAGCAGATACTAATTACACTAGTCGGCACGACTCTTCCGCTGTCGCCCAAAATGACTTTTTCTGATAGATTTGAAGATTTACATTTTTTTAAAGAATTATGGTTTTTTTTTCAGAGGTTGTGCTTCTATTTTTTACAAACCTTCAGTTTCCTACAACTTACAGTTCAGTTTCCTACAATGGCACTATTCCAAATGCCATTTTACCGTTAAAAACTGTTACAAACACAGATTTTTGGTATTTTTCTAGGAAAAAAAACGGTTATACGTCGGCTAACGGAATTTATCGGCGAAATTCAGCATATGAAAATTTGGTCAAACGGTTGTAACTTAGCCGTTTATTTTTATATTTTTATAACCGATACCTTAAACGACGCCTGTTTAATGTGTCTATCTAAAACCAAAAATCAAGGCATTCAAATATTTTTTTTCGACTTTTCCTGAGCTTCAAAAATCAAAAGTTCGGGGAAAAATACCGAAAAAATTACAAAAATTCAATTTGGAAGCTTAATATCTTCCAGACGGTAAGTTGCAGCTACAAAGTGTCTGAGTCGGACTTAAATCTGTATTTGTTAGCTTTTTTTAACTGCAATACAACCAGTTGTAGGAAACTTAAGTTATGTAAAAAATAAAATGACTACCTATTACAAAAAAAAACAAAATTTTTTAAAAATTCTTAAAAAAAAAACTACTCCATGAAAAAAAAAAACAATAATTCTTTAAAAAAATGTAAATCTCCAAATCTATCAGAAAAAGTCATTTTTGACCACAGCGGAAAAAAAAGTTGAATTTTGTCGAATAGTGTTATCGATATGTTGGCTGATCGAATTGGACTTCCTTGAACGCGAAAATAAATTTAATAAATGATTGTTAAAACTACTCAAGCAGCGTCCCCAGTAAGTTTAGCTAATGTTGGATGTTTTTTTTCAACTTCATATTTCTATGAATCTGCTGCAACCTTATTACTACTTCTTATTACTTTCTGCTCGATATAGGTTAGGTTAAGTGATAGCGGCATCCAAGCTCACTAAGAGCCCAGCACACATAGGTCGGTTTTATCCCATTGTAGTACCGCGAGGAGTCTTTCCTTTTGCCGCTTCGTAAGATCTAATATCAGGAGTTATCTCAGCTTACAGCTCTTAAGAAGTTTTCTATCTTTCTGGGACATATTGTGGACATTTCCGAAATGTCTGCTATGAAGCTGCTACAGCCCAAGTGTTGTAGCCTTCTTCTGCTGGGAACTAGACATGAGCAGGACAGGTGTTCCACCGTTTCCTCCTCTTCTTCATTTCTACAGCTTTGGCAAAAGTCATTGTGGGGCGCCCAGTCTATTTGCGTGGGTACCTATTTGCCAGTGTCCCGTGAGGGAACGTATGACTGCGCTGCAACTTCCTCTGCCGAGCTTGCATAGCTCAGAGAGGCGCTTCCTATTTATGGTTGGCCATGTATGTCGAGTTATACGGCAACGTGGTACCGATTGCCACACGTTGTCTATTAGTCGCTATATAAGCCTACATGTGGGCATTGGCATTCGGGTATCCTCCTTATCTCGGAGAAGGGGTTTGTAGTGCCAAAACTGGCCAGCTCCTCTAAAACACAGTTGCCTTCGATGTCCCGGTGGGCCAGTACCCATATGAAGCTGGTAGCAAATTGCTGAGCCATCTCGTGAAGAGATTTGCGGCAGTCTGCATTGGTGGCCAAGTTGATCGCAGCTTTGTAGCGTGCAGGTGTGCCTTTACCCAAACTAATATGAAGAGAATTCGTGCTTACCTCTAGCTATGCTCTGATTAAGCTCGCTGGATTTTTGGGGTTCGTTCTACTCTATCCTTTCTCACACTGACACACACACGCTTAATGTTTTAGGTACACATTTATGAGAATCAAAATTAACACGAGAACCCATGTTAAACAGAAGTTACGAAATAGTAATGGACTTAATAATTTGTTGTGTATAGTGAAAACCTTCATCTCAACTACTCTATTCAAGTTGTGAGAGACTCAGGTAACATCGAGTATCTTCTTCCCTTCTCTACCCTCCTAATCTATGCTATACAGGTACATATATTGAACCGTATAGATCCTATAAAAACTCATACTGTTTTCATACCATCCCCTGATCATGCCTGCCTGAGGACGGACGCCTGAATTTAGAATATTTTAGAATTTTGCTTCAGATTTAATCACATTATATATATTTGCATGGTTTCGTTATTCTTTACTCCAAATCGGCTAGTTTCCTTAATATAGGTTTTCTATTCATTTTTGTTCTTAATAACTTAATATATTAATACAAATTTAATAAGATATAAAATATGGATAATGATATAGTAACGAGAATCATATAAGAATAATAATAGAACTATTCTTTAGGACGTTGATATGCAATGACTGAAACATCAAGTGGCCCAAGCGACACCAGCCGATGGCTGTTACGCGCGGATCCCAGGCAAGAACGCAGCCCACATCCCGCCCAACCAACCGAGGGGCGCTGCCGCATTGTGTGCGATTCGTTAACCGAACCGATCGCAGACATGCATGAAAAATAGGTGTTAGACTAGTGTTCGAGGAAAAGTAGAACTAATCTAACTGAAAAAACGAAACAAATTCTTATTACGGGAAAGATATGAGAGTATCAGTAATTTAAGACTAGGAAGGAAGTTAGTGTTAGATATAATATGCTAGAGGGAATTATAGTCCGAGCATAGGACCCTAAATAGTCCATGTAAGGAGTAATTCGATCTACAACGCGGAAGAAACAACGGTGTATAATTCCTAGTGCTTCTAATAGGAATCGTAAAGCTTATGCGACTCAACAGAGCTATCTACGTCAACCTTGATCAAGTTGTGCATAAAAATCACACCAAGCATTTTCCTACGATTAGCTAAGGTTGGAAGGTTTATTAAAAGCAATCTATTAGAGTAAGACGGCAGTCTCACACTTGCATCCCAGTTAAGGCCGCGAAGAGCAAAACGTAAGAAGTTTTTCTGAACTGATTCTATACGGTCCCGATATACGTTGTACTGAGGGCACCATACACAAGAGCCGTATTCTAAAATCGGACGAACCAGAGAGGTGTAGAGAATCTTTGTTATATAGGGGTCGCCAAATTCCTTTGACCACCTCTTTATAAACCCAAGCACGCCCATGGCCCAATTAACCATGGTAGAAATGTGTTCTGAAAACTTTAACTTGGGATCTAATAGAACACCAAGATCATCAACCCGGGTAATTCTCTCAAGAGAACCACCACAAAGGGTGTAAGGAACCAGAAAGGCGCTGGAGCGATGAAAAGTCATTACTTTACATTTTGAAGCATTAAGGTTTAACAAATTTGCACAACACCAAGACTGAAATCTATCGAGATCGGATTGCAACCTGGATTGAAAAGAAATGTCCTTATACTGGACACAGAGCTTAACATCATCCGCATACATAAGTACTCGAGAGTATGTTAATACCGAAGGTAGGTCATTTATAAAGAGTGTAAAGAGTAAGGGGCTGGAGAGGACAGGAGAGGACAGGAAGTTTTTGAAAAGGACTCTTTGAGACCTAGAACAAAGGTAGCTAGAGATCCATCTCAGGAGATTGGGCGGTAACCCTAGAAGGTCGAGCTTTTGTGCTAGGAGGGAATGGTTTACAGAATCGAACGCTTTACTAAAATCGGTGTAAACAACATCCGTCTGTAAATTACCTTGAAAGCCTTTTATTATAAAGGAGGTAAACTCCGATAAATTTGTAGTGGTTGATCTCCGCCTCATAAATCCATGTTGTGATCGAGATATAATGATCTGTTCTCAAAAACTTAAGGAATAGCGGATAACTTAGATATACCTCTATAGTTCATTAGTTCAGACTTGCTACCTTTCTTATGGAGAGGAATTATAAAGGACTCCTTCCATATCGGGGGAAAGCATGAAGAATTTATGGATAGGTTGAATAGTTTAAGCAACGGCCCAAACAAAGACGGCACAGTACCTGAGTACACAGCCGCGAACTCCGTCCGGACCCATAGCACAAGTTCTGTCTTTGAGGGGTTAACTCCAAGACCTCGCGATTCTGTCCACCTTGACAGTCTTGCGAGCTTTGCGGTCATTAAGTCGCAGAGTGTTTGAAGGTATTTTCCCGAGAAGATAATTGCCACGTCGTCCGCGTATGCCACGACTTTGCAGAAAGCTTCCTCGATGTCTAGAAAAGCGATTAGAGAGTATTCTTTTAGGTATAGCGATTTCTCTAATCCTGAAATTACTTCGTGAAGTGCCGTTTCCGTGGATTTTCCTTTCCGGTAGGCATGTTGTGCTCCTGACAACAATTGAGAATTTATGGTTGTTCCTAGTTGTAGCTCGACGAGTTTCTCAAAGATTTGGAGAAGGAACGATGATAGACTGATTGGTCTAAAGTCCTTTGGTGTCGGGTGCCAGGCTTTACCTGCTTTAGGGATGAAGACTATTTTTGCCTTAAGCCAGGTATCCAGCACCGCGGAAACTAAAAATTACTGCCAAACTTCATATAAAAAAAACGGGGCCAGTAATTTTTCGTTTGTGTTTTCCTGGAGTCAGTATCCAGCAAACTAAACGGGATCCATGAATTTTTATCGATAGTATCGATATTCAAACGAATGTGGACTGTGAGAACATCTGATAGGGGTGCCAGTAAAATATATGTGCCTATTTTTACTGGAGTCAAAGTGAATGGTGGGTGCAAAATTTGTGCGCAAAACCAAAAAGAGATACGCAAATGTTTAAAGTGAGGAGAGGATTGCTTTAATACAAGCAGTTGAGGCAGTACCATGTCTTTAGCGGATCACGGAAAATGAGCATTTTGATCATTTTGACATGTTGGCGCCTCCAACTGTGCTGTACTTCTTCTTACAGCAATATGTGCCGCTACCAACACAATCACTTCTTCGTCAGAATTACTTTTCTTCCTTTTTTAATTTAAGTTTAAATTTCAAAATTGGCGCTGTTTACAAAACACAGCTGATTCATGAGAGTGGCAAATCACATTTTAGGCTCTTGGTCACACTATTGTATTTGAGTTCCACCATCCGAAATAATGAGCAGTTTCCTTTCATCAAAATTTCGCGGTGCTGGATACAGGCCTTTAAGCCAAGCGTGTGGTATTCTCCCCACTACTAGTATCTTCTTAAAGATTCATCGCAGCCAGTTGATGGCCGTGTCTCCGGCTTTTTGTAATTGGGCGGGAATGATCTGGTCCGGACCAGGGGATTTGAACGGATCGAAACTGTTTATTGCTTAGTTTATGTTCTGTTTTGAGAAAATATGCTCCATTGAGGTGATCGAACCCTCACTGGGGAAGTTAGTCGGTCCATTGATGGAGCACCCTGGAAAATGAGTGTCGAGAAGAATGTGTAGGGACTCCTCACAGGAGTTGCTCCACGTACCATCGCTTCTCTTTAGGTATCCCACCGAGGCGGTCGTTTTGGAGAGGATCTTGCGCAGTCTTGTAGCTTCCGACGTTACCTCGATTTCAGAACAAAATCTTTGCCAAGAGGCCCTTTTTGCCTGTATGATTTCTTTCTTGTATAGGGCCAGACTATTTTTATAATCTACCCAGTGTTTCTCCTCGCAGAAAGAGCAGAAAGATATTTAAGTGTTTCCTTGCAAGAATGCAGCTTCGCATTTTACCATCTTTCTGAGCTACAATAAGCTTGTGCTCCTTCGTCGCTAGTCCACAGAGCTTGTCTCCTGCTACCCAAGGCTCTTGGATCAGGACTACATCTGCTCCGCTCGCTTCCAAGCGGAGTATAAGGGCATCGGATGCTGCTTTACATTGGTGGAGATTTATCTGTAGGAGTCTTAGAGACATCGACAGATTTCTCCACCACTGTGTTGTCGGCGTCCGAGTCGTCCTCGACTACCCCTACCGCTACCGCCGCTTTATAGAGCTGGACGGAGCAGGACGGAGAACCTGGTACCAGCCCATGTCTTTACAGACTGGAGGGGATCGAAGCAGCGGTCGGCTAGGGCCGCTTCCACCCATTTCCACTGGTTCCTGGGGATCTTGGAGTCCACGCTGCCTTTATCCAGGACGCCGATCAGCGTCCTCTCCTTGGCGATTTGCGCGAACGACACATTCGGCAGCACTCTGGAGCGCTTCGGAGCCGGTCCAGGAGTCTCCTGTGAGCGCTGCCTTTTCGTTTGCGGGGCTATTGTCTTCGGCGGGGCAACCTTCTTTGGTGCCTCTTTGACGAAGTTGGGCAGCACCTTTGATGCCCATTCGACCTTTTATCCTCCACGGGTCGGTCGGGCTGGACATTATGCTCGCGTTTTGCCGATGGCGTATGTTGCCAGCACTCCTCCTCTCGGCATACGCGAACACTTTGGCTTGGGCGATGGCACCTCGCTCCCCGCAGCCTTACCAGCAGGCAGAGCAGCCGCAGGGTTGCAGAGCCATTCCACCAAGGTATCGGCTTTAGGAGGCGATTTGCCACCCACCCCAGAACTAGGATGGGACCCCTTAGGGTTCGCCCTAGCGTCTTCCACCGTGCAGGTTTTACCTGCTGTATCGCGGGTCGGACCAGTCCTTTGGGCCTTCCCCTGAATGGGATTATTCCCAGTTGGCAGTTGGGGAGCGCCAAACTTGTTGTTTTTGTTTTTTTTTGTTGTTGTTTGTTTGCCATATTTGATCCCACGATTTGCAAGGAAAGGGCGGTCCATCCGGTTGGAGATTCACGTTGCCCGGATAAGGCATCATTAGAACAGGGGACTGCGAACTCCCTGAGCTCTCCGTTATCGACTGGGCTAGTTTTTATACCGGGACCCCAGCCAGGTTGACTCTCGGCACGGGTCGAATAACACGCTTAGTCGGGCCCGGTGTGAGATAAGTGTGGGGGTTGGGATGTGGGTAGGTAATGTGTAGAGATGAGGTGTGTGTGAGCTATTTAAATGAGGCGGCACCACAAGCGCATCGTCAGTGTTGCTACTTCGCGAACACCCGCTGGCTGTCCGGGACTGCTTATTTCGGTACCCCCGTCCGGTGGCCTCAGCTAGGCCCCATCCGAGCCATCTCACATGCTCGTCAGACCAGATCTCCCTGGCATAAGAAAAGCTAAACTTTTCCACCTTAAAATCAGCGGCTTTTATTTGGCTTTGGATATAAGCCGTCACATCATTAATTGTGGAATCAGGGGCTAGCCGCGAGACAAAACCTTGTCTCTTTGGTGAGATCCCCACCAATCTTGGCACCACAGGCCTATCACCTGTGATGGTAATACCCGGTGGTCCAGGACGTATATTCACTGGTGGGGTCGGAATTGCGGGGACAGCTAATGAGTTTGACATAACGGACACGGACGCTACAGACGGTCTTGGCTGTATACTCTCCGACGCGATAAATTCGGCTACCGAACTTTCATCACCAGCAGCTGTCGTTGCCTTTGGAGTGGCGAACGAAATCAACTGCTGCACTATTGGGGTGGTCGGAGTCAGCTTATCAGCATCGGCCGGTCGAGGGGCAGTTGGCACATGCAGATCCCGCGGAATGACCTTTTTGCGCCTAGGAGACTTAGTCAATAGTTTGAGACCACTAAACTGAGAGCCGATCGTACTGCTCTTTGAAGCCCACGGTCAGCTCCCTAAAGCCGTTCCGGGTCTGCCTCATAAATGCGGCCATCTCCCCTTCAACCGGACGGAATGCCTCACAGCTTTAAGCCATTTCTTTTAGAGATGGCATCACCCACGAGACCGGAGAACCCAGCGCATTTAGCGTGCACTACGCTATCGCAGAGCCAGCAGGCTCTGGTCGGCTGGTCATGGGTGATCTGCTTCTTGCAGGTTTTCTTTGCACAGACAAAAGTGTATTCCATTATGAGAAAAAAAGAATAAAAGAATATAAAATATATGAAATAAAAGAGTAAAACTTCTAAACAAATAGATATCAGAAATAAAAAAGTAAAACTTCAAAACAAATAAATATCAGACCAGTGTGCCAGATAAACGATAAAAGCGCAATAATAAGGAGAGAAGAGCGGTTACTGCAGCTTTAGTTGAGAGAGAGAGAGAGAGAGAGAGAGCGCTATTACACAGAACGTATTGAGAGCGAGAGAGGAAGAACAGTTATGTTAGTTTGGGTAATAGGGAGAGAGTGATAAAGCAATATATCAACTAGGTGAGAGCGGCAGATTTTGATTCTGTGTGTACTTACGAAAAGAAACAACAAAACAATTGACTACCGACACAGGAAAATAATTAAATTACATATGTCTAAAAACACTATAAAGGGCATGCACTCGTGCTTACGGAAAAGCTCTAAGAAAACAGGTAATTTAAAGTTTATTTAAATTGGTATATTAAAAAAAACACTGGCTGCTTATAAAAGATAAAAGGGTGATAAGCGGAGCGCAAAACAAAAACACGTCTGATTGCTACAAAGAGAATCGAATGAATGGATGAGATATACCAATATATACGGACATTAATATAAAAGAAAATCAATAGCGTAACACGCAGGTTACTTTTTGTATCTGTGCATACACATTGTTACATTTAAGAACTCACGGGTTTTTGGTGTTTTATTAACACTTACTCCTTTCGCGATCATTGAGGTCAAGGATGACGTAGGTGAATGTTTCTGCAGAGGAAACGATAGCTAATACATATATATGTATACGAGCGTACTGATCCGTACGGCTTTGAAATCTCAAATAGCAATGTTATACTCTCATACCCATTGGAATTGAAAACTATTATGTTTCCTTGACTACAAAACTAGATATAATAATATATAAAGTGTAACGAAAAAAGAAGAAAAGGATTTAAAGTAAATATAATATGGAGAAAGAAATGCATATCGTAAATTAAAGACGAGTAATGATGACCCTCTATTGACGTTGTTGATAGCAGCTACTCGTGAGACAGTTCAGTCGGAAGAATGGGCACTGGATCGAAGAATCCAAAATTTGGTAAGGCAGCTAAATTGAAATTATAATCGGATTCCGCTGGCGCAGCTAGATTAGTCGACGTTGTAGACATAACATCCTCTTATTTCATCCGATCGGGATTAAGTGTTGCAAGTGTTGTCGAATTCTGTCTAAATTTCATACGGCAGTTTCGTAAATGGGGGTCATTGATTACGCAAGAAAATGTTCCGAGGCGCCACTTTTAATCTGTACTTCCAGAAAGTTGTGGCTGCTCCCAACTGCTAACACAAAATTACTATATACAAAGTGCTCTTCGAGAGGTGTGTGACCGACGTAAGCGAAAAGCCAAGCGGTACCTCTCCACCGGTACCACATATACATATATATAAATATATATATATATATATTTATGCTTTTCTGTATATATGCCTCAAAAAAAAAAATATATATATATATATATATATATAAGTTAACACTCCCCACCAGCTGCAGGGTATCGACAGAATTCCGAAACGGAAGAATGCTGATGCCGCACTCGAGGAGTGCGGGCAGCGACTACATTTTCGCACGAGCTTCTGCTTAGGAGCCGTTGGCCTGCACTCGAGTGGTCAGCGGATCATATTTCGCTGCTGATAAACATCCGCTGTGGAGCTGATGGTCTGCACGAGGCGCTGACGGTGCAGAACGTCGGCCCGCTGCCCAAGCAGCGCTGCCGCGAGGGTGGGCAGTTTTAAGTAAAATTGTATTTCTGTATCTTTAGATTTAATCAGATTCATTCTCACTTTGAACCGCGCCAGTCGAGCCGGATAATAAAAAGTATTAAAACCTTCACCCGCGAGTTTCAATGCCGTTGGCCGAGCCACGGTACCAATAGTCTTGTGATTATTTAATTGGCGCCCAACGGGTCTAAGAACCCATAGTAAGCGGTCGTGTGAGAAGCCACAAAAATGTAGTGAAAAAAAAGTGCCGACGAAAAAAAGTGAAAGGCAAACTTATAATAAATACTCAATACTCAAATCGTTTTTTTTTGTGTTGAAACAAGTGGAAATTCTCCCTTACACCTTTAAATCCCCCCTATGAGGAGGCACAAAGACAGATAAAGAGAAGAGAAGGGGCTGTAGGGAAATCCCTCGCTTCCATCAGTGATCTACAAAGGAAAAATAGGCTGAAGGGCGCCTTCCTCGCCTAGGAAAATAAAATACAACAAACAATATGCAAGACACTACCAGCTAATTATATTAGATAAAGTGAATAGAGAAGACCACAGAGCGATCTGCAAAAGAACAGCCGAACAACAACAAAGCTCCACCCCATCCGCGCTCAACCGGAGTCAACGTTAATACTGTAATTTAAAAAAACATGTAAGTGAATTACTCATCGATTACAGTTGTATGTCAGCTTAGATTAATGTCAGCTTTATTAGAAGCGAAAAATTATTTAAATTATAAGAAAGAGAATATTATAAAGGGAAGTAATTAAGGAAAACAAAATATAATAATAAATAAAATAAAGTGAGATAATTCTTGGTCTGTACGAAACAGAAGAATCTTATAGTAAGATAAATAACTGGGGTGGTGCTGTCAAATCAGATCGCACCTCATGAGCTATAGGGAAGTCAGAGAAGATAGTGACGATAGCCTAAGTTCCCTGGTAGAAGGCCTCCAGTTGGACAGACGGCCACCAGACACAGAAACAGACAACATGAACCCGGAACAGTTCGGACAGGCACTACAGGCCGCCTTGGCAAGCCAGGTCGCGTTATTTCAGGACGAAATGAACCGGTTGCGAGCGGAGCTACGGGCCGAAATTGGCCAATCCCAAGCACAATCTGTGCCCCAAGCAGAAGTATTGAAAGATGTAGAAGTTGTTCCCGGGGTCGTATGCGACTTCCAGCTAGACATTGTCAAATCACTCCCAGATTTCGAAGGGAAACAGGTAGATTATGTGGCTTGGCGCCAGGCAGCGCTGGCGGCATTCCAGCCTTTCACGAAATACGAAGGAAGTGACAAACAGTTCATGGCCACAGGCATAATAAGGAACAAAGTGAAAGGGGCGGCGTTTTGTCGTCTTTCGACACAGTCCTTAATTTCAAAGCCATTATTAACAGGCTAGACTGTTCATATTCTGACAAAACGCCGATAGGTGTAATGCAGCAAAAGCTGATGACCATGCGGCAGGGCAGCCTCTCCTTAACAGAGTACTACGATGAGATCGGAAAGCAGCTTGCGCTCATCACAAATAAGAACGTAATGGTACACACTGCAGCGGCAGCAAGTGTACTTAACGGGAGAGCCAGGGAAGACGCCTTAGAGGTTTTCATCTCAGGCCTGAGAAGGCCTCTAAAGGCAGCTGTCTTCCCGGCAAGACCAGCAGACTTGGAGACGGCCCTGGCCCTTGCCCAATCGGCTGAGTCCAGCGAAGTCCGCAGCACTTGGGCTGCAAATTATGCCAGGGTCATGGAGGAGAAATCCTACCATACGAACGAGCGCAGGCACCAAGCGCCACAACAGGGTAATGGCAGGCAAAATAGGCCCCAAGACCAAAACTCTTACAAAAGCCCTCACTATGTTAGGAGTCAGGGTATGCCCAACGCACAACAGTGCAATTCATACCATCAGCCCAAATCTCAGGGCCAGACCCATGAGCCGATGGAGGTAGACCCTTCATCCTCTAAATTAAGACAGCCCTCGGCGTACCAGAAACCTTTTGGTTCTGGCAAACGCGATAACACCTTCGGGAAAAAGCCGAATGCGTCGGAGGGCACTTCAGGCAGCTGGCGCCAAGGGGTAGAGCACATCGCCACCGCTAGCGATCGTTCACCGTCAGCATACGACGAGGCCGGCGAAATGGAGGCCGACGCCGAAATCGACTACGAGAGCGATTCGGTTAATTTTTTAGGGGAAGATCCCTGCTGCCATTTATATGGCGAAAAGTAGCAGGGGTCACTCGTAAATTTCTCATCGACACGGGTTCATCAAAGAACTATATCAAGCCATTCAAAGCGCTTCCCGGTGCTACCCCTGTCGAAACACCTTTCTCCGTTTTCTCGATCAACGGCTCTAACAAGATCACAGTCTAACACACTCACAGTCGGTAACACTACCGAAACAATCAGGTTCCACCAATGTACAGACGTCAACCATACGAACGTTATTGACGTCGACGCACCTCCAGCCATAAAGGCAAACTTCATGCAGATGCTGAAGAGGACAAACAAGGCTTTCGCTGACCCTAACGAGTCACTACCTTTTAACACTTCGGTCGTGGCCACCATTCGCACGGTGGACGACGAACCAATTTACTCCAAGCTCTACCCCTATCCTATGGGTGTAGCCGATTTTGTCGAATCCGAGGTTAACAGCCTCTTAAAAGACAACATCATCCAAAAATCGAGATCGCCTTATAACAATCCTATATGGGTCGTTGACAAAAAAGGCACTGATGAAAAGGGCAATAAAAAGAAACGTCTCGTAATGGATTTCGGAAGCTCAATCAGAAGACAGTGCCCGATAAATATCCCATGCCTAGCATCGCAATGATCCTGGCAAACCTGGGTACTGCCAAGTACTTCACAACTCTTGACCTGAAATCCGGTTACCACCAAATAACTTTGGCGGAACGCGACAGGGAAAAAACTTCCTTTTCCGTAAATGGAGGGAAGTATGAGTTTTGCCGACTGCCCTTTGGGCTAAGAAATGCGGGTAGCATTTTCCAGAGGGCAATCGATGATGTTTTGCGCGAACAGATCGGTAAAACATGTTACGTCTATGTTGATGACGTAATTATATTTTCCAAGTCTCAGGACGACCACGTTAAACACGTCGACTGGGTACTGAAAAGCCTCTATGAAGCTAACATGAGAGTAGCTCAAGAGAAGTCGCAGTTCTTTAAGACGAGCGTAGAATACCTCGGCTTTATCGTAACTAGCGAAGGCACAAGGACTGACCCTGAGAAAGTGAAAGCTATCCAGGAGTACGTCGAGCCAACGACGCTGTTCGGCATAAGATCGTTCCTAGGCCTAGCAAGCTATTACAGATGCTTCGTGAAAGATTTCGCGGCGATCGCCCGACCGCTTTCGAGCATCCTAAAAGGAGAAAACGGTTCCATTAGCAAATATAAGTCTAAAAAAACCCCCATCTCATTCAACGAGGCGCAGAGACACGCCTTTCAGAAACTGAGGGACATTCTGGCGTCAGAAAACATAATGCTGATGTATCCAGACTATAAAAAGCCGTTCGACTTGACAACCGACGCGTCCGCATACGGCATTGGAGCAGTCCTCTCACAAGGGGGGCGCCCAATAACGATGATCTCCAGGACCCTCAAAGACAGTGAGCTAAACTACGCTACTAACGAGCGGGAGCTTTTGGCAATTGTATGGGCCTTGGGGAAGCTGTGCCATTACATTTATGGCGTCAGGGACATAAACGTGTTCACGGACCACCAGCCACTCACATTCGCGGTTTCTGAGGGAAACCGCAATGCGAAAATCAAACGTTGGAAGGCACGCATCGACGAGATCGGTGCCAAGCTCTTCTACAAACCCGGTAAAGAAAACTTCGTCGCAGACGCATTGTCGAGACAGAATATTTGTGCGCTAGAAGGTAGCGTATCGCGCTCAGATGCTGCGACAATTCATAGCGAAGTGTCAATGACCTACACGGTAGAGTCGACAGATAAGCCTGTCAATTGCTTCAGGAATCAGATCATTCTAGAGCAAGCACAGTTTCCACTAAACAGATTTTTGTTCTCTTTGGAGAAAAGACACGCCATGTAATTCACTTCCCAGACAAAAACGATCTCGTGGAGACCGTCAAGTCTATAGTAAACCCCCAGGTCGTAAACGCAATCCATTGTGAGCTCCCAATCCTAGCCTGCATACAGCATGAACTAGTAAAGTCCTTTCCGTCGGCTACGTTCTGGCATTGCAAAAATCTTGTCGCCGACATTTTCGATAAGAATGAGAGAAAAGAAATAGTCACCATTGAACTCAATCGGGCCCACATAGCCGCCCAAGAAAACGTCAAGCAAATCATGACGGACTATTACTTCCCAAAAATGACTAAGCTCGCAAACGAGGTCGTCATAAATTGCAAGGTATGCTCCAAAGCGAAATACGATAGGCATCCCAAGAAACAGGAGCTGGGGCCGACACCGGTCCCCTCGTTCACGGGAGAGATGCTTCATGTAGATATATTCTCTACAGAAAAAAAGTATTTCCTAACCTGCGTGGACAAATTCTCGAAATTTGCCATCGTGCAACCGATAGCTTCCCGCACTATATCAGACATCAAGACTCCACTACTGCAGCTCTTGAACATCTTCCCAAACACGAAACAGATATATTGCGACAATGAACCATCGATGAGTTCAGAAACCATCAGGTCACTCCTCCGAAACAACTTCGGAGTACTCATTGTCAATGCTCCGCCCCTCCACAGTACCTCAAATGGTCATGTGGAGAGATTCCATGGCACTCTTGTAGAAATTGCAAGGTGCCTCAAAATGGATAGGGGAATTACCGACACGGTCGAACTCTTCCTTCAAGCGACTGCGGAGTACAATAGATCAGTGCATTCGGTCACCAACAAAAGACCCATTGACATTCTCCACGCTGTAGCGGCGGATACAAACAAGGAAATTCAAAACAGAGTGCAAAAGGCTCAGATCGTGCAAAACAATCGGGTCAACCAGGCACGTCAAAACAGAAGTTTCAGAGTAGGCGAAAAGGTGTTAGTTAAGTCCAACAGACGCCTCGGGAATAAATTGACCCCTTTATTTGTAGAAGAAATAGTAGAGGCGGACTTGGGGACAACAGTCCTAATTAGAGGGAGGGTGGTCCATAAGGACAACCTTAGGTAACTACACCGACTAGGCTAAGAAACACACCTTGGTGGCGGTATTTTTTTAGGTTTTCTTTTTATATTTTTTCACGTATTTTTATCCTCAGGATTGTCTGGGTACTTCATCTCCTTACAATAGTATCGGCGCGCGTCACCGATTACTCCCGCTCAAATAACATACCAATTACGGACGGAACTGTACTGGTTTGGGATGGTCTTGACTACGTCAAGCACACGGCAAACTTGACCGAATACGGTTGCCTTGCTGACGAAACTGCAAAAATGATAGACCTTTTCCCAAGATCCCACATGAGACAGCTACTAGAGGCCGACTGCAACCACATTAGAGACATGTTGTCCGATATCGGTGTTCACCACGGACTGGCTAGGAGCCTAGACTTTCGAGGGACAGCCCTTAAGGTCGTGGCCGGGACACCAGATGCGTACGATTTAGAAAACATCAAGTTCACTGAAGCTCAGCTAGTGCAAGCAAGCAATAGACAAATTTTGATTAACACAAAAGTTCAAAATCAGTTAAATTCCCTCACTAGCACCGTAAATAAGATCCTCAGTATAGGAAAAAAAGGAAATTATAAAATCAGAGCACCTTTATGAGACATTATTAGCCAGAAATAGAATTCTTATAACAGAGTTAGCTCACCATCACCCTGGCGAAGGCCAATATAGTGAGCCCATCCAATTTAGACCATGCTGACATAGAATCTGTTCTCGCTGACCAATTTACAGGGGTCACGATATCAAATTTGTTAGAAGTATCCAGGATAAAAATTCTTCTATCTATTAATGTAATTCATTTCATAATTGAGTATCCTAGAGTTAGTTTAGCTTGTAAAAAGGTCAAAAGGTATTCCCGGTTGAGCACAACGGAGAGATACTACAATTGGCAGACAACATCGTTGCTGAATGCGGCAACCAGGTGTGGGCGCTCACAGCTTGCGTCTCCACAACCATGACCACCTTCTGCGAGAAGGAGCTGAGGGGATCCTGCGCGCAGGGACTACACTCTGGCGGCACCGCTCATTGCCTCTCTCAACCAAGCCACTTTGAGCCCATCACCCTCGTTGACGACGGAATGGTCATCATAAATAACAGGCCAGCCACGATCAGCTGTGACTCGGACGCGTTGATCACAACCTCCGGGACGCAGTTGGTCACCTTCAACGACTTCGCGATTATCAACGGCTCTAGATTCCGGAATCGCAACAACATCCAACAGCGACTTCCGGGCATAGCGTCGGTGCCTGCCCTGAACATCACAGGGCACCGACGGTTCTCAGCCTACCCTTCCTGCACCAGCTCAGCGAAGAGAACCTAAACTACATCAAAGAGGTCGAGCAGGCCACCATGGGCCAACTCAATCCAGCCTTTGTCTTTGGGCTCGGCATAGCTCTATGCGGGGCAATTGGGGGCATCGTATTCCTCAGGGTGCATCTTGGAAGGAGGAAAGACGAGAGACGGATCAACGAGATAATCGAGAAGTTGCGAGCGACGAGGACGACCGCTCTTTGAGAGGGGAAGTAGTTAACACTCCCCACCAGCTGCAGGGTATCGGCAGAATTCCGAAACGGAAGAATGCTGATGCCGCACTCGAGGAGTGGGGGCAGCGACTACATTGTCGCACGAGCTTCTGCTTAGGAGCCGTTGGCCTGCTCTCGAGTGGTCAGCGGATCATATTTCGCTGCTGATAAACATCCGCTGTGGAGCTGATGGTCTGCACGAGGCGCTGACGGTGCAGAACGTCGTCCCGCTGCCCAAGCAGCGCTGCCGCGAGGGTGGGCAGTTTTAAGTAAAATTGTATTTCTGTATCTTTAGATTTAATCAGATTCATTCTGACCGCGCCAGTCGAGCCGGATAATAAACTATTAAAACCTTCACCCGCGAGTTTCAATGCCGTTGGCCGAGCCACGGTACCAATAGTCGGGACTTGTGATTATTTTATTTATATATATATATAAACAACGCAGCTTAAGCTAGTACTTGCTGTACGGAAGGGTGCTCTCGACCGCAGTCCTATAACACAAAAATGTATATATGTATATTACCCCGAGCACTTCCTAAATCACGTCTGATCTTGCTCTCTGCTAATAGTTCTGCCAAAACCTGTGCAATAGCCTTGAAGCCCTACCAACATAAAATTCAAAGATCGGATTAACGGTTGAATCGTATGATCTTTAGCTAATTTGAGTGGAACTTCGACTAAGCTTCGATCTATGCTCTCTCAATGTTTCTCTCATATCAGTGCATCAGCAACGACGTTTCGCTTAAATGCATGCGCATTGCTGCGATTTTTTTTTTAAAGCTTGTCGAACTTATCGTTCGATTCTCTTTGTAGTGATCACACGTGTTTTTGTTTTGCGCTCCGCTTATCTGCCTTTATCCTATATAAGCAGCCGGTGTTTTTTGAATATACTAACTAAATAAACTCCCTAATTTGACCTGCTTTTCTGTAAGCGCGAGTGCATGCCTTTTATCGTGTTTTAAAAATTATTTAATTATTTTCCTGTGTCGGTAGTCAATGTGTTTTTGTTGTTGCTTTTCGTAAGTACACACAAAATCAAAATCTGACGCTCTCACCTAGATGATCTATTGTTTTATAACTCTCTCTCTATTACCAAAACTAACAGTTCTTCGTCTCTCGCTCTCGATACGTTCTGTGTAGTAGCGCTCTCTCTCTCCTTCTCTCTCTCTCAACTGAAGCTACTGTAACTGCTCTTCTCTCTTTCTTATTGCGCTTTTATCGTTTATCTGGCACACTGGTCTGAAATCTATTTGTTTTAAAATTTATTTTTTGATTTCATGTATTTTATATATTTTTATTTTTCCTCATAATGGAATACTCTATTGTCTGTGCTAAAAAAACATGCAAAACGCAGATCACCCAGGACCAGCCGAGTATCCCCTGCTGACTCTGCGATAGCGTAGCGCAAGCTAAATGCGCCGGGTTTTCCGGTCTCGTAGGTGATGCCTCCAAAAAAAATAGCCTGCAATATAGCTGTGAGCATACAGCCAAGACCGTCTGTAGCGTCCGTGTCCGTAATGTCAAACTCATTAGCTGTCCCCGCAATTCCGACCCCACCAGTGAATATACGTCCCGGACCACCAGGTACTACCATCACAGGTGATAGGCCTGTGGTGCCAAGATTGGTGGGGATCCCACCAAAGAGACACGTTTTTGTCTCGCGGCTAGCCCCTGATTCCACAATAAATGATGTGACGGCTTATATCCAAAGCCAAATAAAAACCACTCATTTCAAGGTGGAAATGTTCAACTTTTCTTATGCCAGGGAGATAGCTTATTTTAAAATAAGTGTCTCCCAAACTCACTTTAACAACATCTGTTCTGCCAAATTTTGGCCGGAGCATTTGGTGGTGAAGGAGTTTAAGGCAAAGAAGAAGACTAGGCCCCCAATAACTCTGCCAACTAATCAGACCAGTGCTTCTTCGTCATCTTCCCGCTCTACCTCCACCCATCCAAAAAGCTAACAAACTCTCTTTTAGTGACCTATCAGAATGTTCGAGGGGTGCGTAGTAAGCTCAGCATTCTTTTCCAGGATAGTGTCGCATTTGCATCCCACGTTATTGTGTTTACCGAAACCTGGTTAAAGCCGGACATTCTTAGTTCCGAAGTTTTGGCAGGTCGGTACACAACTTATAGAAATGATCGTTCGTCTCGACGTGCAGGAGGGGTTTTGATTGCTGTGGACTCAAACTTCACGTCGGAACTTTTCACAGTCCAGATCCAGCAGGAACTTGAATTTCTGTGTGTAAGACTGATTCTTTCCGCTTTCTCAGTTTTCATAACTTGTTCGTATATTCCACCATATTCGGATATCGCAATTTACGAGCAGCATTTGTCCGCCTTAACCGCTATCTCTTCCTCGCTATCTGACAAAGATCACATGATAGTTCTGGGTGACTTCAACTTGCCAGGAATTGTTTGGTCTTCGGCAAATGAGTCTAGTAGCCTGGTACCCATGGCACGTCATGACTTTGTTGATGGCTTGATTGACCTGTCTCTGTCTCAAGTTAACCATGTTAAAAACTCCTTGGGTCGATTTCTTGATCCGTGCTTTGTAACGGATCCGATCTTAGCGTTGTTAACTCGAGTCCCCCCGCTCTCTATACCTGAAGATGGCTACCATCCTACTTTCGAAGTCTCGCTCGACCTAGGACGAACGGTACTGGATCGGTCGGGTAGGCTACCCCAATGTGTCCGCTGCTTCCGTAAAGCCGATCTTACGAAGCTTAATAACCTCATTAGGGATTTTGTTACGACAGGCACAAACATTTTTTATTATGTACTGGACTCACTTTTTGTCTCTTGTGTCCCACTTTCCTGTCCGATTAGATCAAGAAAACACCCTTGGTTTACCAAGGAGTTATCCCATCTAAAAAACTTAAAATCAAGGCGATATAAAAAATTTCAAGAAGTTGGCTCTCCTTCTTCTCTCTCTCATTTGGTAATAGCTCGGTCAAACTTTTCAGTTCTTAACGCTAAATGCTATCAGAATTACCTATCTCGATGCAGGATAAGTTTTTCTAAGGACCCCAAACAGTTCTACAGCTTTGTAAACAGTAAGCGTAGAACGTACGCACACCCATCCTCGCTATCTTTCCGTAATACGTCGGCAGATAATGATCAGGCAATTGCCGATCTTTTTGCCCGTTTTTTCCAAACTACCTATTCGCAGGACGTTTACTCTGGTCAGCCGTATCCATACAGTTTACCGCGGTCGAACGGCATTTTCTGTCCTTTGCTAAATGAAAGCTCGTTGCTTCATGATCTACGAACAGTAAAGCCGATGTTCTCACCGGGTCCGGACGGAGTTCCCGGCTGTGTACTCAGGTATTGTGCCGAGTCTCTGTGTGGGCCGTTGCTTTCCCCCGATATGGAAGGAGTCTTTTATAATTCCTCTCCATAAGAAAGGTAGCAAGTCTGACGCAATGAACTATAGAGGTATATCTAAGTTATCCGCTATTCCTAAAGTGTTTGAGAAAATTTTAACTCCGCACCTGCAGCACCTATGCAGATCACTTATATCTCCATCACAACATGGATTTATAAGGCGGAGATCAACTACTACAAATTTATTGGAGTTTACCTCCTTTATAATAAAAGGATTTCAAGGTAATTTGCAGACGAATGTTGTTTACACCGATTTTAGTGAAGCGTTCGATTCTGTAAACCATTCCCTCCTAGCACAAAAGCTCGACCTTCTAGGGTTCCCGCCCAATCTCCTGAGATGGATCTCTAGCTACCTTTGTTCTAGGTCTCAAAGAGTCCTTTTCAAAAACTCCCTGTCCTCTCCAGTTATGGTGACTTCGGGTGTACCTCAGGGCAGCCATCTAGGCCCCTTACTCTTTACTCTCTTTATAAATGACCTACCTTCTGTATCAACATACTCTCGAGTACTAATGTATGCGGATGATGTTAAGCTCTGTGTCCAGTATAAGGACATTTCTTTCCAATCCAGGTTGCAATCCGATCTTGATAGATTTCAGTCTTGGTGTTGTGCAAATTTATTAAACCTTAACGCTTCAAAATGTAAAGTAATGACTTTTCATCGCTCCAGCGCCTTTCTGGTTCCTTACACCGTTTGTGGTGGTTCTCTTGAGAGAATTACCCGGGTTGATGATCTTGGTGTTCTATTAGATCCCAAGTTAAAGTTTTCAGAACACATTTCCACCATGGTTAATTGGGCCATGGGCGTGCTTGGGTTTATAAAGAGGTGGTCAAAGGAATTTGGCGACCCCTATATAACAAAGACTCTCTACACCTCTCTGGTTCGTCCGATTTTAGAATACGGCTCTTGTGTATGGTGCCCTCAGTACAACGTACATCGGGACCGTATAGGATCAGTTCAGAAAAACTTTTTAAACTCTTCGCGGCCTCAACTGGGATGCAACTGATCACCCTTGATCAAGGGTGACGTAGATAGCCCTGACCTGTTGAGCCGCATAAACTTCACGATTCCTATTAGAAGCACTAGGAACTATACACCGTTGATTCTTCCGCTTTGTAGATCGAATTACTCCTTACATGAACCATTTAGGGTCCTATGCTCGGATTATAATTCCCTCTACCATATTATATTTACTGAAAAATCTAGTAATTTCTAGGTTTTAAACAATTTTCAAACAACTAAAAAGACGCGGTTTTTCTGTATTAATTGGGTTTATTTAACAAACGAATGCAGTGGCTTTGGGCGTACTTCGACAAGTGAAGAGCCGTCCCATTCCACTCTTCGCGCGACCCACCGTCGGCCGCACGCAACCCAATTCGCCGTCGGCGATCGTGAAAATCGGCTTGCGGGTCACCCGAAGATGGAGCGACTCTTTTGGCGTACGATCCTCTCTTAACTTCTATTTTCTCCTCCTACATTCCGGCCCCGCTGAAGAGCTCCGGTCTTCAGCACGTTGGAAGTGGTGCCAGTTTGTGGATTGGCCGTTTAATGACGTCGGCTTGCGTTCTGAATTCGGCCACCCGCACCTTGCCGTCCTCTCCAGTGATGACGCGTGTCACGCGCCCTGTTGTCCATCGTTGCGGGGGGGTGTTGTCGTCGTGCACCAGCACGACCGCCCCTTCGGCCAGATTGGCCTCGCCTTTGCTCCACTGGGCCCGCTGCTGCAGGCTGAGCAGGTAGTCTCTCGACCACTTGTTCCAAAAGCGCAGTCTGAGCTCCAACAACATTTGCCACCGCTTCAAGTATCCGGGTGCGGGCTTGTTGTTGGGTTTTCCGGGCGTGGATCCGTGCGGCAGGCCCTTCCCGTCGTTTGGATCGCTGGTGTCCACCACGAGGGGCCTGGAATTGAGCAGCGCTTCGACCTCCACCAGGTTCGTGCTCAATTCGTCTGGCGTGAGGTTGGCGTCGCCTGCCCCTCGCACCAGCCTGTGCTTGGCAGCCTTGACTGCTGCTTCCCACAGTCCGCCGAAGTGTGGTGCCCTCGGAGGGATAAAGCACCAGGTCACTGCTCTCTCCGCTGCGTAGTCCTGCAGGCTCTCCTTGCTCCGGGTGAATGCCGCTTGGAGCTCCCTCAGCACGTTGCTCGCTCCCACGAAATTCGTTGCGTTGTCGCTGAAGACCTTCTCCGGCAGTCCCCGTCTCCCAACGAACCTTTTAAATACACTTATAAAAGCGTCAGTTGAAAGGTCTGGGACAAGTTCTTAATGGACTGCCTTTGAGGCGAAACAAACAAAAACGGCAACGTACATTTTAACGGGTGGTCTACCTATGATTCTATAGCTTACGCAGAATGGCCGACAGAAATCTACGCCAGATACTCTGAACGGCCGATCTTCACGAAGGCGGTCAGCTGGCAAATTTCCCATTATTTGCCCCAGAAACTTTGGCTTATATCGAAAACAGTGTACGTATCTTCTAACATGCGGTGTACACACGCTTCGGGCATTGATCACCTAAACTTGCTGCCTCAGCAATCCCACAAGAACCTTTGCACTAGCATGGAAGTGCCTAAGTTGCAAATGCCTGACCAAAAGGCTGACCAATTGAGATCCCTTTGGTAGCAACAGAGGGAACTTGGCGTCGTATGCGATAGGGCCGTGTAGCAAGCGCCCTCCTACTCGAATTAACTTAAATTTGATGCCATTTTCATCAAACTCGTGGACAAATGGATTTAACGACTGCAGTGCTTTGTACGACTGCGATCAGCTTTAAAAACGCAATGTTTCTTTCTGCCGCAGATACAAGATGCGAATCACCTCTTAGCTGCCTGAAACAGAATCGAAGCACGTAGGACATTATACGGACCAGCTTAGAAAATCTCGATTGTCGGTTGATTAATTGCACAATGCAATTAGATTCAGCATCAGCTACACCAAGCGCACATACCACTGCACTTATCTTCAGACGTTTTCACTTCTGACGCTATCTCGAACTGATGAAGTTGAGTCCATCGATCTTTTTCTGCCATTACAAAACTTGGCCCATTGAACCACAAGGAGCTCACTTGAGTTCCCCTTGAAACCAAGTCTGCTGGATTAGCATCCGTTGGAACGTGACGCCATACGACTCCAGTTGACAATTCGTGGCATTCTGCGACCCGATTCGCGACGAATGTACCCAACGTACCCGAATCACGCTGCAACCAATATAGCTTTACCTGCGAATTTGACCAGAAATTTACGCTTTCTATCGTGAATTTGGTCATTGTGGTCGACACTTGTTGCCAGAGTTGGGCCAGTAATAGTGCTGCACAAAGCTCTAACCGGGGTATTGTTTTTACGCTCAGCAGAGCTACCCTCGACTTTGCCGTGAGCAATGACACGCGAACGTCTTCGTCGTTGCACGTTCGTACGTATATACAGCAACCGTAGGCGTGACTGGATGCGTCAGCAAAGCCGAATTTGAACCCCTTTGTACAACGTCAAACACACGTAACGAGGGATTGAAATTTTGTGCAAATCCCGCAAGGTAGTGGTGAACTTATTCCACGCAGTGTGTCGACTCATTGGAACAGCCTCATCCCAGTCTACATTTAGCCTCCATAAGTCCTGCAACAGCATTTTTGCCTTAGTGACAATTGGACACCACAAACCAAGAGGGTCAAACAAACGAGAGTCTATCGACAATATATTGCGTTTTGTTGGTTTCAGGGAGGCAAAACTTCCACGTCCAGATGGTATTTAAATACACCATCTTGAGGTGCCCAGCGCATTCCAAGCGTTTTGACTGAGCTTTGCTCATCAATCTTAATGCTGATTTCCTCATTCTTTCCAGATTGAGTCGGGCAATTGGAAGCCCACTTGGCCAATGGAAATCCTCCTGAATTCAAAATATCTCGAACCTGGCTGCAAATTGTGTCCAGTTCTTTTAAACTGTCTGCACCTGCCAGCATATCGTCGACATAAAAACAATTGCGAATCACTTCCGCACCAATGGGATGTGATTGTGTGAAACTATTTGCCAATTCGAACAAACAACGTACAGCCAAAAAGGCTGCTGACGCTGTACCGCATGTAACAGTATTCAACCTGTATGCCTGTATGTTTTGTGAAGGGTTTTCTCTCCACAAGACAAGTTGGAAGTCTCTGGTTTCCTCAGAAACATTTATCTGCCTGTACATTTTCGAAATGTCAGCAGTTACGGCATATTTGTTCAACCGAAAGTTGACCAATGTTGAATACAACTCCCTCTGAATAGTTGGCCCCACCATTAGTGTTTCGTTCAGTGAAACTGCTGTTGATGTTTTGCTGGAAGCATCGAACACAACACGAAGTTTGGTTGAGGTACTCTCAGGTCTGAGAACGCATTGATGAGGAATATAATAATGCTGTTCTAGAGGAGCAGACTTCAGAATGGACATATGTCCCAAATCCAAATACTCTTTCATGAAGTCATGGTACATAGTTTTGAGAGTGTCATGCTTTGACAGTTTGCGCTCAAGTTGCAAAAAACGCCTTTCAGCAGTTTGAAAGGACAGGCCAAGAACTTTAGGGTCGGTCTTAAAGGGAAGTTTGACTTGAAAGCGACCGGAAGACAATCGTTATACCGTTTTTGCGAAGTACAACTCACAGGCCTGTTGTTTAGCTGTTTTGCGGACAGCCTTCGACTCAATTGGACATTGATCCAATTCCCAAAAACGGTTTACTAATGAGTCGAGAGAACAACTATACACTTGAGCTACCGAACTCTCATTACACTGTTGCCGTGTCCGCCTGTCCAGTACATTTGCCTGCAACAATCCAACCGAGCATTGTTTTTTTGCATAATGGGCAGCTCGGAATGTAATTTAATTTGCCCAACGCACAATAGCCCATAAAACATTTCAGCTCCCAAGAGAACATCCACCTTAGCCGGCTTATGGAATTCGGGATCTGCCAATTGAATATTTTTTGGGATTTTCCAGCTCGATGTGGAAAGTGATTGCCCAGGCTGAGATGTGGAAATTGACTTTAATACCCAACACTCAGCGGAAAACGTGTGGGAATTCAAACGAGAATGTATCGATGCACAAACCATAGTTTTACTATCGGTGGTTGCACCACCCACCATAGCGATAGCAAGGGAAGTTGGCTCACGTTTAAGCCGAAGCCTCTGTGCTATGCTCTCAGACATCAAATTTATTTGAGAGCCACTATCGAGCAAAGCTCTTGCTGGATGCAACTCTCCGAATCTATCTTTGATGTTTTCGATCGCGGTAACCAGAACGACTTGATCCGCATTGAGCACGTGACCTACGTATGCCTCCGACGTTGAGGCTTGAAGTGCCGCTGCTTCACCTTGCACTGATGCAGTGTACCGATGAAGAAGCGAATGGTGAGGCTTTGAGCACACTCGACACTTCGCCGCCTTGCAACTCGATACTGCATGTCCCGTGGTCAAACAATTGAGACACAGTTTTTGAGTTTTAGCATACTCAAAACGCTGCATAATGAAAATGGCACTAAACGACGGACAAGAATATATATTGTGGTCCGCAGACGTGCAATAGGTGCATGCAGACGACGACTTTTGACCTGCATTAGCACAGGCAAAGGACGATTTCCGTTGAGGCTTCCTCACCTCGTTACGCACCCTTGACTTGTCACGAGTTGACTCTTCTGCTGCCAGGTACTGATACCTTCTATTCAGCTGTTTGGCACAGTCTTCCCAAGAAGGCAGCTTATCATAGTCAAGTTGCTCCTCAAAACGAGATTTGGTCACATGGTCGACCTTTGCCATGACCATGTGAATGATCATTGCATTCGCAATATTTTTGTCGTCACCTACAGACGACAGCGATGAGTATATCGCAGACACCGTGTCTATCATCGATCTTAAACTCGATGCAGATGGCTTGATCATGGTTGGCAAATCGAATAATTGAGCAACAGTATCGAAGAATATCAGACATTTATTGTCGTACACTGACTTCAGACTGGCAAGGGCCTAAGGATAATTACAGTCTGCCATTTGAAATGGCTTAACTACACCTAATGCTTCATCTGACAAACATGATACGAGATGATTAAACTTTTCTACGTTTGTCAAAGAAGCATCGTCGTCAATGAGGCTTTGAAACAGGCACATGAAGTTTTTATATTCCGAATGTTTGCCACTAAACTTTGGCAAACGCATTTTCGACAGCTGCGATCGCTGGCTCGAATTCAGTGAGCAGACATGCTGCATGTGTGTCTCGAAACGTGGATTCACTGAGCAGTCATGCTGCATATGTGTGTCGGATCTTGGTTTGATTGCATTCATAAGCAATGCTTTAGTGACGACACAAAGATCCTCCAACGGTCCTCTACTTTCATTGGTTGTACTCAAAATGTCCAGCTCTGCCTGTAGGTTCATAGCCTTATCGATATAACCCTTTAAAAGCTCTAGGCGACAAGCTAATTCGGTTTTGTCCGATGAAATTTGCTTCGATCTAAAGGCTGTTTGCACGCGCGCAATATCAGCACTGACTTTGTCAAACCTTTGTTGACACAATGCCAACGTCATATTGGTTTTAGGTACTGTTGGCCGTTCAGCTGTTGGCCGTTCCACAGTTGGCCTATCGGACTCAGACATAATTGAAATGAGAAAAAGGAACTACCTTCAATACCGTACCCAAAGTTCGCCAAACTTTTCAAGCTACCCTCGCACAAGCACTGCAGCTATGTACCGAGAAACACCAAGCTTGCTTACCCAAACGCACACACGCCCTGGCGCAATAGGTGAACAAATAAACGAAAGTGGTCCAAGCGACCGAAAGTAAGCAAGCCCTATGCTCGCTGCTGCCATTTTGTGGGAAACAGAGGTAGAATGCGGGGTGCGGGGGATCAAAGAGTAAGTGAGAGAATTTGGCGCGAGCGAACGCACAAGACGAAAGTAATACAGGCGCTCGAACCAAGCCTGACCTGTATGGTATGCCAAAACGGGGGAGAAGAGAGCAAGCGGTAAATTTGGCGCGAGCGCACGCACACACAAACTAATATATAACCGATGCAAGCACAGAGCGAGCAAGGTTAACGAACGCACGAAATATCAGCCGCTGGTGCCCAAGAACCTTTACCAAGCGTTGCGTGTATGTGCAACTGCAAGCGACATGCGTGTCTTTATGAGACAGACGCATCTAGAATTCGCTGCCCTAGACGCTGGATTCCGAATGCTGCAAGATAAGTTTCGTTTTACGGAGTCTCACTTCAAAACTCTTAAAATTTTGACTGAGTCTCCGAAGAGGAAGGGTTATAATTATTTACCCAATACTAATAATGATTTTTCTCTTGCAGCCCCTGAACCACCTTTACCTCTTGCTCGGTCACCGCCTGTTCCTGGTATGGAACCTGGAGCCAATGGTGCCATTGCATCTGCCACTGCGCCCAGGCCGGTCGTACCACCCGCACCTCGTGCTCGGTCACCGCCTGTTCCTGGTATGGAACCTGTAACTGGTGCTATGGTGCCTGTAGCCAATGGTGCCGTTGCATCTGCCACTCCTGCACCCATGCCTGTCGCCTCTAGGCCCCCACCTGTTGATGCTGACGCGGCTATCATGATGGCTGTTGATGCCCCCCAAACTTGGCATCCATCGCTATCGCCTCAACCAGCACTATGCCAATCGTGCCGCCTAACCTTATTAGCACCGCTACTGCCCCCACACCGAGACCTATTCGGGGTATGGCTACACCTTTTGGCTCTCGCTCTGGTCTTGAAATTAGGAGAGTGGTTCCTCGGAAAGCAATCTTTGTTTCCCGACTCAATCCTGAGGCCACTACGGAGGATGTTAAGCATCATCTGTGTTTAAAACTTAGCGCTCCCCTTGAGGATATTATTGTGACCAAGTTTTCTTTTAATCATAAGCGTAATATTTCCTCATTTAACATTTTTGCCGTTTTGGTTATGCACATTAAGTGGTGGTCAGCATGAGTATACGTATGTATGGCGTAGGTATGTTCGAACAATTCTACCGAACTTATGTATGTTTTTACACACGTATAACTGCGACACTTTCACTTTATGCACATTCATTTGGCCAAATAAGGTATAAAAGGGAAGGTGCCAGAAATTGACCTGTGTTCTCCGTGTATGACTGTGTTAGCACATACACACGCACATATGCGTATCACTGCAGTGGATCGTTTTGGTCGGACGAGCGACCAATATACAGCGACACAACGAAATTCAACCGGTGATGCTCAATTTTTGGCACAGAATACCTGTCTACTTTCTATTGAATCTAGAGAAAATAATCGTCCTGTTTTCTGGTCCATCAGCACGTCGAGTTCGGCAGCGTCCAAGATGGCGAGGGTCCAAAAGGGCACGTCTGTGGCAAGGTCCGAATCAGAAACTTCTTTCGAATTTCTTTTACACGCGAAGCCTAAGCCACTACTGAGCGAAACAACGAGTTCGAATAACTAAAAAAAACCGTCCCTGCTCGGGCGCCAATGAAAAATCTAGTAATTTTTAGATTTTAAACAATTTTCAAACAACTAAAAAGTCGCGGTTTTTCTGTATTAATTGGGTTTCATTGTGCAAACGAATGCAGTGGCTTTGGGCGTACTTCGACAAGTGAAGAGCCGTCCCATTCCACTCTCGCGCGACCCACCGTCGGCCGCACGCAACCCAATTCGCCGTCGGCGATCGTGAAAATCGGCTTGCGGGTCACCCGAAGATGGAGCGACTCTTTTGGCGTACGATCCTCTCTTAACTTCTACTTTCTCCTCTACTAACTCCCTTCCTAGTCTTAAATTACTGATACTCTCATATCTTTTCTGTAATTAGTAATTACTTCGTTTCTTTAGTTAGATTAGCTCTACTTTTCCTCGAAAACTAGTCTAACACCTATCTTTCCTGCATGTCCGCGATCGGTTCGGTTAACGAATCGCGCGTCATGCGGCAGCGCACCTCGGTTGGTTGGGCGGGATGTGGGCTGCATTCTTGTCTGCGATCCGCGCGTAACAGCCATCGGCTTGTGTCGCTTGGGCGACTTGATGGTGAAGTCATTGCATATCAACGTCCTAAAGAAACCTTAAAAAAAAAAAAGCTCAAAGCTTATGATACACTTTTGAAGTTAATTGTAACTCTGCTCTTTTAATCTTTTATCTAAATGGAACTTTTTCCACCAGTGATGCTCTCTAATATTTCTCTATTCGGCCCGTACTTGACTGTCACTATATATATTTACGCGAGTTACCATGGCGGTAAGTTCCTGAAGGCAGTTCAGTGCTTTCTTGATTGCAATGACCTTCAAGGATCTGGGAGCCTAAAGGAGTGCCTAGTGCTTAGCTGTTCGGAGTAGATTCCGTCTCCGACACTATTGTTTAGCTTTGATCCATTTGTGAAGATTTGTATGCTCTCTTCTGGGCCTGGGGGTCCCTCTCTCCACTCGTCTCTGTGAGGGATGATTACATTGAAAGGGGTGACTGTGTTTTCCCTTGGGACACAGTAGTCCGTTTTCATGGGGACGATACTGCTCTTTAATATTGAAGAGTGACCTATGTGCTGTGGTCTACATTGGTCGAAGTCTCTCAGACGTATTGCTGCCATCTCTGCCCTCTCTTTTCCTGCGAGGGCAAGGTTCTGAAGACATAGAATGGCATCTAGCGCATCATTTGGAGTGGTGCGGAGCGCTCCACTGATGCATAGGAATGCAGTTCGTTCAGTGTGGCCAAGTTGTTTAGTGGTCGTATTAGTTTCTGTATTTCTGAATTACACAAGTTGCGTTTTTGAAAGAATAACTCCCAGACCTCGCGATTATGTGCATCCTGCTAGTCTCGCGAGCTTTGCGGTCATTAAGTCACAAAGTGTTTGAGGGTATTTTCCCGAGAAAATAATTGCAACGTCGTCTGCATATGCCACAACTCGGAAGAGTATTTTTTGAGGTGTAGTGATTAATCGATCCCCGAGCCTACTTCATGAAGTGCCGTTTCCGTGGATTTTCCTTTCCGCTAGGCATGTTATGCACTTGACAGCATTTGGGAACTCATAGTTGTTCTCAGTTGTAGGCCGAACACCATCTCAAAAGAAGGAAGGATGATAGACTGATTTTTCCAAAGTCTTTTGCAGTGCGACGAGCTTTAAACCACTCCTCTAAGAACATATTATCCAAAAATACAGTTAAATTATCTCCTAACAACAAGTATATCTCCAAAAAGTATTGGGACGAGTCGTGTGAAAGGCTTTTCAGACTGAGAAATAAATAAAATAATAAAAGACAAAAATATTTCAAGACTAAACTTATTACAGATGCCAACGAATACGTTAAAGCAAACAAAATTCTAAATAATTACTTATATAAAATGAGAAAACAAAATATGAATACTCTACTTGACGAACTATCTAATCAATCCTCTCCAAGAAAGAAATGTGGCACAGAATTAAGCATTTAAAGCTTTATAGACAAATTAAACCAATAAAAAGTGCCTGGAACGATGCTGAGCATAAAGAATTTCTGGACAAAATTGTAGACATACCTTACACAGACTCTTGTGAACCTTCTAATATTCCGTTGAAATGGGATCATTCATCCATTAGGTCAAATATTAAAGTAGATGAGCTTAAATTTTTTCTAAATTCTAGAAACCTAGAATCAGACAAAGGTTTAGATAACATTTTTTATAAAATGGTACTTTCTCTTCCCATGGACCAAATTGAAAATCTTCTCTCGCTGTTAAATGAAATTTTCTTTAGTGGAAAAATTCCAGATAGTTGGAGATTTATAAACGTGATCACTGTACCTAAAAAAAATTTAGATGCGACTATGGTGGCGAACAATAGACCAATCTGCCTTTTGAGTGTTCTTTTTAAGAGTTTAGAAGGAATGATAAAGTTTCGTATGGAAACATTTATAGTTAAAAACAAGTTACTTCCAGATAGATCTTATGCCTTTAGAAAAAACCATTCTACTACGCACTGCATTAATGACGTTATAAATAACGTAGCTAATCTTAAAGCAAAAAATTTTCAGGTCGTGGCGGCTGTTCGTGATATTAGCAAGGCGTTTGATTCAGTCAATATACCTCTGTTATGTCAGAAGCTGATTTATTTAGAGTTTGATATGGACTTTATTCGTTTTATAATTAGTTTTTTGGAGAAGAGAATTTTGATAAGTGGCAATCAGGAAAAAACGGTTCATAAGGGTGTGTGTCAAGGTAGCTGCCTAAGTCCACTACTCTTTAATATATATACATACATCTGACTTTCACTCTATAAATGATGAAAACTGTATTCTATTCTAGTGAGTAGATGATTTTTTTATATTATGCTTTAACAAGTATTTTGATACGGCTAGCAACATTTTAGAACAGAAGATTTATGATTTCAACCAAGTGTGCAATACTAACAATTTGACTTTCAATTCGTTGAAATCTACTGCAATTCATTTTAGTAAAAGAAGACGACCATTAAATATAGTTATTTACAATGCAATTCTAAAAGAAGTAAACAAAGTTAATTACCTTGGCAGAATTATTTCTGCCAATAATTCCTTGGTACAGCAAAACGAAATAATATCCAAATCTAACGGTCAAATATGTTTCTGCAAATGCTCAGTGGATGTCACTTCAGAGTGCATCCAAGTAAATCTCTAAACTTTTATAAAGCATTCGTTCGTTCTAAGCTAGAATACTCCTGTTCCTCTTTTGCAAATATTTCAAACGTAGTAACAAAGAAAATCAAAGTCCACTTAAACTTCTATCTTAGACGTTCAGTTGGATTAATAAAATCTACTCCACTCGTTCGATTCTCTTTGACGTGTTTTTATTTTGCGCTCCGCTTATCTGCCTTTTATATTTTATAAACAGCCGGTGTTTTTTTAATATACCAATTTAAATAAACTTTAAATTACCTGCTTGCTTAGAGCTTTTCCTTAAGCGCGAGTGCACGCCCTTTAATTGTGTTTTTATCAGAGCTGCAAACCCCTGAAAAAACGGCCAGGGTTCGGTTCTGGTTCCGAACCCTATGTTGAAAATTCGCAGAGGTTCCATAGCCGGACTTTAAATATTTTGGAACCTCGGGTTCGGTTCCAAACCCGGGTTCGTAGAGTAAAATAAATGAAAAGATAAAGAGCATCCATGTTTTATACAATTAAATCATTTTATTTTACTGCATTCGTTGCATTTCAAAGGAATTTAAATTTAACTCAATTCAAACCATGTTTAAAGAAATAAAAATAATAATAAAAATGTTTAATAATAATATATCATTTTTTTTACTGCATTCCTTGCATCTCAAAGGTATTTAAATTTAACTTAGTTCAAACCATGTTTTATACATATAAATCATTTCTAAACCATATTCAATTTAAGTTTATTAGCATAATATCCTTCAGGAGGTTTTCAACAATTGACGCCCTTTTATCCGACAACACAAATTTTAGGGAGGAAAATGATCTCTCTACAGAAGTTTGAGTTGCTGGAACCGCCAAAACAACCATTGCAACTTTTTTCAAATCTGTTTTGCTGTAATTTTCCCAAAACTGTAAAACGTCTGCATGGGGATGCATTCGAGGAATTTGTTCAAAAGATTTATTGAATGTTGAAACGAATTTTTTTGTTGTGGCTTGGGCTCCCATAATGCTTTTCATAAAAATCTCCTCCTCACAATCTGAAGTAGAATCATTTACTGCTGAAACGTTGAGACTTTCGTCAAAAGATTGCAATCGGCTGTTTAACTGGCTTATATGGTGTCTTGCAGCCTGTTTTTGCTCACAACTAAGTAGCGCTTGATAGCGGGGGTCTAAATATACTCCAGTTATAACGGGAATTACATTTAAGATTGCCAACCTCTTTTCAAGACATTTAGCCAGAATTGATGAATGTTGTGCAGTTGTCTTTTTTAGATTAGATTTGCAGGAGAACCATGCATAAAAAAAGTCGCTTGACAACAACTTAGCATTTTGCAATTTCAATGAAGTTTTATAAATTGGTTGAAGTAAACTGCAAATATTTTCCACGGTCTTCCATTCAAATGATTTTAATTTCAATTCTTTTAAATTACTCTTTACACAGAACTCTTTAAGTATTTAGCTTGCGTACAAGTGTGCGTTCGCACTGAACTGCAAAAATACACATGTGTGTGTACGTGTGCTCTACCTCACGTACAGAGCGTTTGTCACTAGAGCGCTCTCTGTCTCCCTCGTATCAGTGATGATTGCGTGGAACTCCACGCCGGACAAATCGAGCTGAAAATGTTGTATGGAGTGACACATTTTAGTGTTTATATTAACTTTGGTATGTATATGCTCTATTGTCTGTACGCTCTATTGTCGGCTTCAATTGTTAAGGAGGTCCTTGACAGCTATAATTTATCGCTCCAGCAAATTTACACGATCACTATCGATAATGGAGCCAATATGTTTAGGGCCAGCGAGCTTCTGGATGAACAATGTAGGGCGGATTTGGACACTGACGATTCTGACGGCGATGCAGCTTGTGAGTGTATACCGGAAGGTACGAATATTTTGGATAACGTTGATGAGATAGATGAGGGAATAATAACAGTTCGGTGTCCTGCGCATACTTTAAACCTTGTCGTCAACGATTTTTTCAAAGAAGTCAAGAAGTAAAAATTTGCGCACGGCTACAATAATTAATCTTTTACGCCTAGAAAACTAAAAAAAAACCATTTTTAGACTGCGCCACTCGATGGAATTCCACGTTTCAAATGTGCGTATTTGCACATGTGTATTTGCAGTTCAGTGCGAACGCACACTTGTACGCAAGCTCATTCTATGTTCAAAACCGCGAGAGCACTTGAGTTCGTTCGAGCGAGACAGCGCGTATTTTGTCTCTCTCTACATACAAAACAGAATTGTATGAGTGTTACACATCTAAGTATTTATATTGTTTTTTCAGATGCACATAAACAAATTTTGGTTAATTTAAAACTCACTTACCGATTGGATACAATTTCTTTGATGTTATCCCGAATAGCTTTTGCTTTCGATTGAACGAGGCTTTGAATATTTTGCCGATTTATTGTTAAAGGCTTTGAAAATGCCTTGCATAATGGATCCAAAATTTTTCTAAACCCAGAATCTTCCAGCATTTTTAATGGGCGACCATTTTTTGTGACCAGTTCAACACATGCATTTGTTATCTCATCTTTAGATAACTTCACTTTTAAATTGAAATCTTAAAAAAATGTACTGATCGGTGGCTGTTGCTTTTTTTTGTTAATTTTTTCACATTCGGTAAGCTGCTTGTAAATATCAGAGTGCTTGCGTTCAACGTGTTTTTTTCAAGTTTGTGTCATGTCGGCCGACTAATTTTACACTACAGTTTTTACACTGGCTTACTTTAGTCTGATCGTTATATTCAAAAAAATCTCGTATGGAACTCATTGTCAAACAACCTTCACTTCGCTAATGCCTAAAATAATGCAAACCAGATTGCTACATGCGCATGCTGTCCCGTTATAACGGCACTGGCGCCGTTCGAAGAGTTGCCACCGTATGACGTTTTTCTTACATAAATTTGAGCCATACAAATTATACACAAAACAATTAAATTTCACGATTTTTGGCAACCCTTAAAAAAACACACAATGAAGTGCACAGTGGGCGGTTGCATCCAAAAATACAAAAAAAAAAAGGTTAGTAATTTGTAAATGAATTAGGATATGGAATGTTTTATTTAGTTATTGGTTGCTATAGTGAAATAAATAAAAATGCCTATGAACTAAGTATTATTAAAAAATGATATAGAATTTATAAGCTGACCCACTGTCACACGCTTTGCTTGTGACTGAGGATAGATAAAATAAGAAGCTGTCCGTTAAAAGCAGACGGAATATAACTCAAAAGGGAGACGAGACAACATTGCTTCATTGCGAATAATACATACATAAATACATACATATGTATGCATTGTGTGTATATGATGGGATCGTATGCTAATGGGAGCACAAAACTTTGCGTTGTCAAAGTTTACATATTGAACAAAAAGTGTGCATAAATATATGTACATTATGTATGTATTACAAGTGTATTTATGTTCATACGTTTACTTCTTCTTCGCCCAAGTGTCCCACCAACACTCACTTTCACCCACCCTGCCAATTCTTCAAATATTTTGTGGCGGTAGGTCAGTTCGTCAACAAGCTGAAGAAGAACACACATAATTTCAGTTCTAGCACGCATCCATACTATTGCAAACACGCAAAATACGTGAGAATGCATGTGCACACATACATTAAAATGGGACGAAACAATACAAAACAAAACAGATCCAGAAACAAGCATGCAAAAAATGAGAGTTCGTTCGGCTCGTGCCATGAGCCGAACATGACGACATCATATTTATATTTTCTTGGACCGACCCTTAAATAAAAACGGAACCGGTTCGGTTCACGGTTCCGAGACTTTTCTTGGGTTCGGTTCAGGGTTCGGTTCGACATAGCAAAGAACCCGCAGAGAACCGGTTCCACGAGGTTCGGTTTCGGACCGGTTTGCAGCTCTGGTTTTTAGACATAATTTAATTATTTTCCTGTGTCGGTAGTCAAAGTGTCTTGTTGTTTCTTTTCGTAAGTACACCCAGAATCAAAATCTGCCGCTCTCACCTAGTTGATTTGCTTTATTGCTTTATCAGTCTCTCCCTATTACCCAAACTAACATAACTGTTCTTCCTCTCTCGCTCTCAATACGTTCTGTGTAGTAGCGCTCTCTCTCTCCCAACTGAAGCTGCAGTAACCGCTCTCCTCTCTTTCTTATTGCGCTTTTATCGTTTATCTGGCACACTGGTCTGATATATATTTGTTTTGAAATTTTATTTTTATTATTTCTCATAATGGAATACACAGTTGTCTATGCCAAGAAAACCTGCAAGAGGCAGATCACCCATGACCAGCCGAGTATCCCCTGCTGGCTATGCGATAGCGTAGTGCACGCTAAATGCGCCGGGTTCTCCGGTCTCGTGGGTGATGCCATCTCTAAAAGAAATGGCTTGCATTAAAGCTGCGAGGCATTCCGTCCGGTTGAAGGGGAGATGGCCGCATTTATGAGGCAGACCCGGAACGGCTTTAGGGAGCTGACCGTGGGCTTCAAAGAGCAGTACGATCGGCTCTCAGTTTAGTGGTCTCAAACTATTGACTAAGTCTCCTAGGCGCAAAAAGGTCATTCCGCGGGATCTGTATGTGCCGACTGCCCCTCGACCGGCCGATGCTGACAAGCTGACTCCGACCACCCGAATAGTGCAGCAGTTGATTTCGTTCGCCACTCCAAAGGCAACGACAACTGCTGGTGACGAAAATTCGGTAGCCGAATTTATCGCGTCGGAGAGCATGCAGCCAAGACCGTCTGTAGCGTCCGTGTCCGTAATGTCAAACTCATTAGCTGTCCCCGCAATTCCGACCCCACCAGTGAATATACGTCCCGGACCACCGGGTATTACCATCACAGGTGATAGGCCTGTGGTGCCAAGATTGGTTAGGATCCCACCAAAGAGACAAGTTTTTGTCTCGCGGCTAACCCCTGATTCCACAATAAATGATGTGACGGCTTATATCCAAAGCCAAATAAAAACCACTCATTTCAAGGTGGAAATGTTCAACTTTTCTTATGCCAGGGAGATAGCTTCTTTTAAAATAAGTGTCTCCCAAACTCACTTTAACAACATCTGTTCTGCCAAATTTTGGCCGGAGCATTTGGTGGTGAAGGAGTTTAAGGCAAAGAAAAAGACTAGGCACCCAATAACTCTGCCAACTAATCAGACCAATGCTCCTTCGTCATCTTCCCGCTCTACCTCCACCCGTCCAAAAAACTAACAAACTCTCTTTTAGTGACCTATCAGAATGTTCGAGGCTTGCGTAGTAAGATCAGCATTCTTTTCCAGGATAGTGTCGCATTTGCATCCGACGTTATTGTATTTACCGAAACCTGGTTAAAGCCGGACCTTAGTTCCGAAGTTTTGGCAGGTCTGTACACAACTTATGGAAATGATCGTTCGTCTCGACGTGCAGGAGGGGTTTTGATTGCTGCGGACTCAAACTTCACGTCGGAACTTTTCACAGTCCAGATCCAGCAGAAACTGGAATTTCTGTGTGTAAGACTGATTCTTTCCGCTTTCTCAGTTTTCATAACTTGTTCGTATATTCCACCATATTCGGATATCGCAATTTACGAGCAGCATTTGTCCGCCTTAACCGCTATCTCTTCCTCGCTATCTGACAAAGATCACATGATAGTTCTTGGTGACTTCAACTTGCCAGGAATTGTTTGGTCTTCGGCAAATGAGTCTAATAGCCTGGTACCCATGGCACGTCATGACTTTGTTGATGGCTTGATTGACCTGTCTCTGTCTCAAGTTAACCATGTTAAAAATTCTTTGGGTCGATTTCTTGATCTGTGCTTTATAACGGATGCGACCTTAGCGTTTTTAACTCGAGTCCCCCCGCTCACTATACCTGAAGATGCCTACCATCCTACCTTCGAAGTGTCGCTCGACCTAGGACGAATGGTACTGGATCGGTCGGGTAGACTACCCCAATGTGTCCGCTGCTTCCGTAAAGCCGAGCTTACGAAGCTTAATAACCTCATTAGGGATTTTGTTACGACAGGCACAAACATTTTTTATTATGTACTGGACTCACTTTTTGTCTCTTGTGTCCCACTTTCCTGTCCGATTAGATCAAGAAAACACCCTTGGTTTACCAAGGAGTTATCCCATTTAAAAATCTTAAAATCAAGACGATATAAAAAATTTCAAGGAGTTGGCTCTCCTTCTTCTCTCTCTCATTATGTAATAGCTCGGTCAAACTTTTCAGTGCTTAACACTCAATGTTATCAGAATTACCTATCTCGATGCAGGATACGTTTTTCTAAAACCCCAAACAGTTCTACAGCTTCGTAAACAGTAAGCGTAGAACGTCCGTACACCCATCCTCGCTATCCTTCCTTAATACGTCGGCAGATAATGATCAGGCAATTGCCGATCTTTTTGCCCGCTTTTCCAAACTACCTATTCGCAGGACGATTACTCTGGTCAGCCGTATCCATATGGTTTACCGAGGTCGAACGGCATTTTCAGTCCTTTGCTAAATGAAAGCTCGTGGCTTCATGATCTACGAATAGTAAAGCCGGTGTTCTCACCGGGTCCGGACGGAGTTCCCGGCTGTGTACTCAGGTACTGTGCCGAGTCTCTGTGTGGGCCGTTGCTTAAACTATTCAAGCTATCCATAAATTCTTCATGCTTTCCCCCGATATGGAAGTAGTCCTTTATAATTCCTCTCCATAAGAAAGGTAGCAAGTCTGACGTAATGAACTATGGAGGTATATCTAAGTTATCCGCTATTCCTAAAGTTTTTGAGAACATTTTAACTCCGCACCTGCAGCACCTATGCAGATCACTTATATCTCCATCACAACATGGATTTATGAGGCGGAGATCAACCACTACAAATTTATTGCAGTTTACCTCCTTTATAATAAAAGGCTTTCAAGGTAATTTACAGACGGATGTTGTTTACACCGATTTTAGTAAAGCGTTCGATTCTGTAAGCCATTCTGTTCGGCTAAGCGCCTGCCCAAGGCAGCACAGAGATAGGCATAGCTTACTCTCTTTACATTACCCTCAATGCATCGCTGCTGCTGCTGCCCTACGCTCTCAATCGCTACATCGCTCTTTCCCTAAATTCGTCGTCCGACAAGAGCTGTGAGGAAGGCTCATCAGCAGAGCAGATCTTACTTCAGAATTGATCGCCTTCGTAAGCGTTTGCTCGTATCGTCGTATAATTATTCTTCGTTTCGTTGGCACTGTTTGTACTTGTTGCATCGCTCGCATTACCAAGCCCTACTAAATTGAACATACACGAATGTAATATACACATAGAAATCAAACCAATTATTTGTTTTTATAAAATTTCGTAAAAATACGCTGCTGAAGAAGCTCAGTAGCTCAACACATTCCCTCCTAGCACAAAAGCTCGACCTTTTAGGGATGCCGCCCAATCTCCTAAGATGCATCTCTAGCTACCTTTGTTCTAGGTCTCAAAGAGTCCTTTTCAAAAACTCCCTGTCCTCTCCAGTTATGGTGACTTTGGGTGTACCTCAAGGTACACTGTATTAACATACTCTCGAGTACTTATGTATGCGGATGATATTAAGCTCTGTGTCCAGTATAAGAACATTTCTTTTCAATCCAGGTTGCAATCCGATCTCGATAGATTTCAGTCTTGGTGTTGTGCAAATTTATTAAACCTTAATGCTTCAAAATGTAAAGTAATGACTTTTCATCGCTCCAGCGCCTTTCTGGTTCCTTACACCCTTTGTGGTGGTTCTCTTGAGAGAATTACCCGGGTTGATGATCTTGGTGTTCTAGTAGATCCCAAGCTAAAGTTTTCAGAAAACATTTCTACCATGGTAAATAAGGCCATGGGCGTGCTTAGGTTTATAAAGAGGTGGTCAAAGGAATTTGACGATCCCTATAAAACAAAGACTCTCTATACCTATCTGGTTCGTCAGATTTTAAAATACGGCGCTTGTGTATGGTGCATAAACTTCACGATTCCTATTAGAAGCACTAGGAATTATACACCCTTGTTTCTTCCGCTTTTTAGATCGAATTACTCGTTGCATGAACCATTTAGGGTCCTATGCTCGGATTATAATTCCCTCTACCATATTATATCTACCAGTAACTCCGTGCCTAGTTATACCCGGTACTCGAAGAGTATAGGGGTATATTAGATTTGTGGGGATAACGGTTGTGTGTAACGCCCAGAAGGAGGCGTTTCCGACCCCATAAAGTATATATATTCTTGATCAGCATCAATAGCCGAGTCGATATAGCCATGTCTGTCTGTCCGTCTGTCCGTCCGTCCGTCTGTCCGTCTTCATTTGCAGCTATATCTCATAGACTATTAAAGCTAGAGTAACCAAGTTTTGTGTTCGGTCTCCTGTGTTATCACACTACTCAAAGTGTATTTCAAAATTTCGCCCCGCCCCTTTCCGCCCCCACAAAGGACGAAAGTCTGTGGCACACACAGTTTTGAAGATACAAGAAAACTAAATACGCAGAGTCATAGAGAATGCCCATTTCTATCAGAGTGTTGAATCTGGATCAGATCGGATCATTATTATAGCTACAATAAAGAAAACCATTTCGAAAGTCATCATTCCCTCTCGCTCTCTCTCACACGCGACCCCATCCGCTTTGCCCATTCGTATTTTGTGTCGCCTAGTTCTCAGAGACTATAAGAGCTAGAGCAACCAAACTTTCTATCCAAGCTCCTGTAATACCGAACCAGCACAAGTTTGTTTTAAAATTTTGCCACGCCCCCTTCCGCCCCCACAAAAGACGAAAATCTGTGAAATCCACAATTTTTAAGATAAATGAAAACCAAAAACGCAGAATCATGGAAAATTACCATATCTACCAGATTACCGAATCTGGATCAGATCGGATCAATATTATGGCCAGAAGAAACAAATTAAATTTCAGTGGCTACGCAACGCCTGCCAAGCGCTTACTCATTACCTCTCTCTCTGTCGTAAACACTTGTACGTCTCAAATATGTAGTTATACATGTCATGTAGAAATGTAGGCGCAGATATACAAAGCATATGTAAACAAAAATGGAAACATGTAAAAAAATTCAAAAAAAATCATTTTTTTAATTTAAATATTATTTTTGTCCCTTTTAAGAACATATAATTAATTTCATAAATCGTAGGCTCATATATGTATGTATGTATATACTGACTGAGTACCGGGTATAAGGTAGAGCCGCGGCCTTTGCCACGGCTCACAACGTTCCCTCTCGTTTTAAATTACTGATACTCTTATATCTTTCCCGTAATTAGTAATTACTTCGTTTCTTTAGTTAGATTAGTTCTACTTTTCCTCGAACACTAGTCTAACACCTATCTTTCATGCATGTCCGCGATCGGTTCGGTTAACGAGTCGCGCGTTAAGCTGCTGCGCCCCTCGGTTGCTTGGGCGGGAGGTGGGCTGCTTTCTTGCCTAGGATCCGCGCGTAACAGCCATCGGCCGGTGTCGCTTGGGCGACTTTATGGTGCTTGATGGTCATTGCACATCAACGTCCTAAAAAAAAAAACAAAATATATAAATTAGCTTCCGAACTTCCACCTGAATATAGACTGAAGTTCAGTGCGGCAAAGGAGTTGGCAAAGGTTTTTGCCTATGGTCTTCCAGCGATTTCTTCATGGCCAAAGTGTACGAGGAATTTAAGAATATTTTTAATTCTCAATATATTATTTAAAGCTATTAAAGACTATTTTTTCCTTAAGCCAAGCGTGTTGAATTTTCCCCACTACTAGTATCTTCTTGTGTTAATGAAGTTGGGCCGGAATGACTTGGTCCGGACCAAGGGATTTGAAAGGATCGAAACTGTTTATTGCCCAGTTAATGTTCCGTTTTTAAGCATATGCGCAATCGAGGTTGCGAACCTTCACTAGGGAGGTGAGCCGGCTCGATGATTGAGCACTCTGGGAAAAGAGTGTCGAGTAGAATGTGTAGGGACTCCTCACTGGAGTAAGTCCACGTACCGTAACTTCTCTTGAGGTACCCCACCGATGGGGCCGTCTCGGAGATTTATGGGATTTCTCGATTTCAGAGAAAAATTTCTGCCAAGAGACCTCGTTTGCCTGTCTTATTATACCCGGTACTCGAAGAGTATAGGAGTATACTAGGTTTATGGTGATAACGGATGTGTAACCCCATAAAGTATATATATTCTTGATCAGCATCAATAGCCGATTCGATATAGCCACGTCTGTCTGTCCGTCCGTCCGTCTGTCCGTCATCATTAGCGCCTAGATCCCAGAGACTATTGAAGCTAAAGCAACCAAGTTTTGTATCCAGTCTCCTGTGTTATCACACTACTCCAAGTGTATTTCAAAAATTCGCCCCGCGCCCTTCCGCATGCACAAAGGACAAAAGTTTGTGGCATACACAATTTTGAAGATACGAGAAAACTAAAAACGCAGAATCATAGAAGATGACAATTTCTCTCAGACTGTTGAATCTGAATCAGATATGTTTATTATTATAGCTACAATGAAGAAAACCATTTCGAAAGTCATCGTTCCCTCTCGCTCTCTCTCACACACGACCCTGTCTGCTTCGCCTAGATCTCAGAGACTTTAAGAGCTACAGCAACCAAACTTTCTATCCAAACTCCCGTAATATTTTACAGTTCAATACAAGTGTATTTTAAAATACGCCCCAACAAATCACGACATTCTGTAGAATCCACAATTTTTAAGATAAAATAAATCCAAATAACCGTATCTACCAGATTGCCGAATATTGATCAGGTGGAACTACTATTATAGCCAGAAAGAACAAATTATATTTCAGTTGCTACTACCTCTCTCTCTCGCAAGCATTTCCACGTCACGAATATGTAGTTATACATATACATGTAGAAATGTAGAAGTATATGTTTACAAAAATGGAAACATTTATAAAAATTCCAAAAATGGTTTGATTTATTTTTTTTTAAATATTCTTTTTTTCCCAAAATTTTATTCGCCCCTTTTGCGAACATATAATAAAATGCATAAATGGCAAGCTCGTATACATATGTACATATGTATGTATATACTGACTGAGTACCGGGTATAAAGTAGAGCCGCGGCCTCCCAACGTTCTCCCTCGTTTTTTTTTGTTTTTGTATAGGGCCAGACTCATGTAGTCTGCCCAGTGTTTCTCACCGTTAACGCTTTTGGCTCTGTTAAAGAAGATCCTGTAGCTTTTTCGTAGGATAAATATTTGTTTTGACTATTTGTTTTTACCTTATGTCTGTTTAAAGGACATGCTGCCTTGAAGGTTGATTCCAGCTCTTGACTATGTTTGACAGTTTGTGAGACACTAAGGTGATGTCGATTACCTCTTGTCGATTTTTCGTTATAATTGTAAGGTTGTTTCCCCGATTGCAGACCATAAGATTAGAGTTTAGGGTGAAACTGAAAAGTGACTCAATCCTTAAATTTGCCGCTGTGTTATCGCTACAACCTTGTCTCCTAATACCCAAGGCTCTTACGCTCTGCTCGCGAGAACAACCGAAAAATAGTATGCACCCTCGTTCTCTCTCTGAGCAGTAGACTTCGTTTCTTTTCTTTTCGAGCACTTTACGTTGAGCTGTTCATGAGACGCACTATCACCGAACATCGCAAAATGAGAGATTTGAGTGATAACAGAGAGTTTCAGAGAGTCGGTCAGAGAGTTACATTATTCCCCTCGCAAACCTTCTTATAGTGGCCCCCCTATTTTTGTGTACAAGCCCTGATCTTGTGGCGTTGAAAATGGCTGAAAATTATTGATATTGTTCATGCTCTGACGGCTGCGCCTAGTGATGTGGACTTTTACAAGACCAAAACAAGGTTTAACTAGCAGCATTTCGTTGAGATGAACAAATCCCTTACAGAGGAGTCCATCCTTTAGTTTGACAAAGCTGACCTGCGTGCGCGATTAAAGTACCACGAAGTAATATACTCCGAGTTCAACGCTGCACAGAGCAACTTGGAAAGGCTCGATCTCACAGTGCTCGACGGTGACGCGCGGTCCGAGTTCGCGAACGTGTTTATGCAGATCGATGCAAAACTAAATCGTGAGCTAGCAGCACAGCAGAAGGTGATCAACGCGAACTCAACCAGCATGCCTCATCAATTCGCTGGAGAAGGTTCGCTCGGCACATCAACTCAGAAGTCGAGGCTACCTCATCTAGAATTGGCTCGTTTTGGAGGAGACTACGCAGACTGGCCAAACTTCATCGCGATGTTTAAGACGGTTAAGACAAGGCAACGAGCAAGAGCTAAGTAGCCTGGAAAAGTTCCAGTACCTTCGTGCTAGCCTAGACGGCGTAGCACTAGAAACCATACGTTCAATCGAAATATCTGATTTTAACTATGAGATTGTTTTAGAACCGTTTCGACAATAAATACCATAATTTTCAGGCACACGTAAAGGCATCAACTGAGGAAATTTTAGATGGATTTCTCATTCACATTGTGACACATAGGCTGGAAACCAGGACCGGGAAAAATGGGAAGAAGACTTGCCGTCCCTCAAGCTGTTGACATGGAAATCTCTTGCTTCGTTTCTGGAGAAGCGTTGCAGAATGATGGAGAGTCAGCAAAATGATTTGGTAATCGAATCACCAATCCATCAGGTGGGAGGAAAAACGCACAAGCGTTGTCAAAATGTCCTCATTGCCTCTGCTAATAATAATGATACTATTTCTTGATGTAGATTTTGCGGCGGAAGGGACCACATCATAACCAATTGCGGCATGTTCCTAAATTTTTCCCCTACTTTGCGCTATAAGGAAGCAAAGAGAATGCATCTCTGTTTCAATTATTTGCGCAAGGGCCACGGCTTGCAGCAGTACAAGTCTGGAAGTTGCAAGCAGTGTTGTATGAAACATCATACGTTGCTCCACAAGACTCAAAGCCCGGTTTTATTCAATATCATTACTGCGGACGTGAACCTCCCTCAATCGCAATCATCAGCCTTAGTTTCTTACTCAGCCTCTCCACTTTACCCTCCACCTATTCCCAATATCTCGGACGATTACGTGTTGCTAGCTACGGCCATCGTATTAGTCAAAATCCTGTTGGAACGCTCGTCCCATGTCGGGTAATATTGGATTCCGCATCGCAGCTCAATTTTATTACGTTTCGTTTGGCTGGTCATTTGCAGCTAAGCACTCGCCCGTTTCGATATTTGGGATTGGACAATCGTCTCTTAGTTCGAATAAGGCTGTGCAACTCGTCATGCAGTCTCAGTATGGGAGCTACAGTTCCTCATTCACGGCGGTCGTAACTAAGGTCATCACTGACTATTAGCAGCTCTACGATATTAATGCTGCAGAATGGGACGTACCGAAGAATATAAATTTAGCTGACCCTTGGTTTTTTAGACCTCAGCGAATCGATATGCTGTTAGGCGCTGGTATATATTTTTTGATTTGCTCAGTGTTGGGCAGCAGCATTTGGCTGATACGCTGCCATCACTTCAAAACTCCAAACTTGGTTGGATTGTCTCTGGAGGGATGGCTCACACCACCAACAATCCAGTCGCTTTGGCTACGGCAACAGGAACCCACGCACCAAAGGAAGACGAGGATTCCTTGTCGGATGCTGTAAAGCGTTTTTGGGAGCTTAAAAATTGTTACTCATCAGAGGCAGCTGCATCGAGTGAGGATCTACTTTGCGAGCTTTTATTCAAAGAAAACTCCTCTCGTTTGGAAAATGGTCAATTTTCCGTTCGACTCTCAGCTACAGCTGGGTTTGAGGCCCTTGGCGACCCATTCTGTCTCGCTCTTCGTCGTTTCAAAGGTCTGGAGAAAAGGCTGTCAAAAAACCTCTCGCTGAAGACTCAATATACCGCGTTCCATCAAGAATGTCTGGATTTAGGACACATGTCATTGGCTTCCAGCACCATAAAGTTGGTACATTTTTTCTTGCCACATCATTGCGTGCAAAAACTCGACAGCAGCAGCACGAAACTATGTATGTGTTGTTCTTTATGAATCTGTAAAGACCACATCTAGGCGCTCAATGACTTATTGCTGACTGGCTCAACGATTCAGCCAAAAATATTTAACATACTGCTTCGGTTTGGGTTCTTCAGGATTGCACTTTGCGGAGATATCTGCAAGATGTATCGCTGTGTATGGATTTCACACCTTGATGAATATTCGCAATGCATTCTTTAGCGCGAAAGGCCTACTGATGAAATCAAGATTTACAAGCTAGAGACCGTTGCGCGTGGAACAAAGCCCGCTGCTTTTTTGGCAATTCGTGCCATGCACCAACTATCATACGATGAGAAAGTGTCATTTCCTATAGGAGGCCCAGTCGTGAGAAGGGATTTATACGTAGACGATCTCATATCCGGCGGGTACACCATTGAGGACGTTAATGTGATCCGTCGTCAAGTAAAAGGGCTCCTGCAAAGAGGACACTTTCCTATACTCAAATGGTGCTCCAATGAGCCTGGAGTGCTTGAAGAGGAGCCTGCAGAGGACAGGGAAAAGCTGCTTAAGTTCCATGATGGAGGAGACATAGCGAAGGCCTTGGGGCTCGTATGGGATCCCAACTCGGATAATCTACTATTCAATTTTTCGAAAATCAATGCCAGAAGGCCCACCCACCAAGCGTACTGTCCTGTCTTCTATAGCCAGATTTTAAACTCATCCATCCAATTGCACGCGTTCTGTGATAGCTTGACCACATATGGAGCTTGCGTTTACATACGATCGAATATCCATGAGAATGTAGCATCTCGCTTGCTCTGCTCAAAGACCAAGGTATCGCCACTAGCCATACCCCAGTTGGAATTGTCCGCGGCGTTACTCTTGGATGAGCTCTTCGCAAGCATTAAGAAAAATCTCGCATCGTCCTGTGATATCCATTGTTGGTCAGATTCAACTGTTCAACTGTGTTGTCTTGGATAATTGATCCCCATCAAACTTTAACGTTTTTGTCTCCAACAGAATTGCGCAGATTCAGGAATGGATTCTAACGGATCTTAACCCAACAGATGTCGTGTCGAGGGGATGCTCTCCAGAGCAGCTCTTGGATTTGGAGTTGTGGCTAAGTGGACCATCATACCTTTTATCGGACTCTTTAGAATGGCCTACTAAGGCTCCACACATTGTAGACCTACCGGAGCGCTGACAGAATGCATTGGTTGGATCATGTGTAAAGGAGCCCTCGTGTGACAGCAAGTACACAAACTCGTTTGGCAAGCAACAACGTGTCTTTAAATATATTTATCGTTTTATCTCCCTTGGAAGCAAGGAGTACGTTTGGTCTGGTGCCATGCTCACTGTGCAGGACCTTACCGGCGGCACTCGTCTTTTGATAAAGAGTAAACAGCAAGTTAATTTCGCTGAGGAGCTCGCTGCACTCAAAGCCAACAGGGCACTTCCTGCCAAGAGCAAGTTGCTTTCATTGCGCCCGATGCTCGGTGGTGACGGACTGCTTCGTGTAGGCGGAAGGCTACAAAATTCAAATATGGTTTACGATGCAAAGCATCCAATATTGCTGCCAAAGAGTCATCCGGTTACGAAGGCAATTATAACTTTCTATCATGAAAGGTTTTTGCATTCTGGTCCACAGGCTTTACTTGCATCGCTTCGTCAAAAATATTGGCCCGTTGGAGGGCGAAAACAGCGTCACACGCAAATGCGTATGGTGCTTTCGGGCAAAGCCAAGCTTAGCTGAGCACGCGATGGGAGACTTGCCAACGGATCGGGTACGACCAAACCCCGCATTCCACACGACTGGAATCGATTTTTGTGAGCCTTTCTATCATAAGGCTGATGTTCGAAGCAGACCACCATGCAAATGATACATTGCCATATTTGTCAAGGATCTAACTACAGCCTCATTCATCGCAGCGTTAAGATGCTTCATCAGCCTAAGGGGCAAGCCGTGGACCTTGTGAACATATAACGCAACCAATTTCGTAGGTGCAAGAAATGAGCTGCTGGAGCTCAAGGAGCTTTTCAACAGCGAGCCAACCGACTCCGTCATCGCTTCATCTTGCCTAAGCGATGGAATCGACTGAAAATTTATCCCTCCTCGTGCTCCTCACTTTGGCAGGCTATGGAAAGTGGCTGTCAAGTCGGCAAAACACCACTTCTATCGAGTCGTTGGCGCAACAGTGCTGACTCTTGAAGAGCTTCGCACTCTCGCATATGAGATTTCTGCCATTCTTAACTCTCGACCACTTTATCCAATTTCAGAAGACCCTGACAGTCTAGATGTGCTTACTCCAGCTCACTTTCTAAAGGGCTCGAGCTTCACTACGTTTCCAGAACCGGACATCACACATCTCAACGCTAGCCGTCTAAATCGTTGACAGCAGGTGTCTCAAATGCAAGAAAACTTCTGGCGAAAGTGGAGCATGGAGTATCTGTTTTTGTTGCAAGAGAGGACCAAGTGGAAAGACTCTACGTCAAACATAAGGATTGGAAGTGTTGTCCTTTTAAAGGATGAAAACTTGCCACTCCTCAAATGGCTGCTTGGCCGTGTCGAGGAGGCCATACCAGGCAAGGATGGAATAATCAGAGTCGCAATGGTTCGAACAGCGACGGGTCTAATGAAGAGAGCCGCTGCGAAGCTAGCCGTCCTGCCCGTCGATATTGGATCAATTGAAAGCCATGTTCTTTCAACGGGGGGAGGATGTTCGGAGCAGAACGACGTAAATAATATTAAAGTAAATGCCACCGAGCACAATTGTTTGTGTGTTTTGCCTTGTATCGTATGTTATCTGCCTCCATAAGCGCTCTCTCCGCTAAAGCTCACGCTCTGATTTTATCTGCTTGCGCTCTTTCTTGAGATCAGATCTTTCGGCTGCTGCAGCGGGGCCGCTATGATGAAGACGTTAAATGCAGCTCCGATCACCAACAAACAATAAAGCATTACTTGATAAATTTAGTAAAACCAAATTAGTCCCTTATTTATTTAAATATAGGAATGCAGGTGATATATTCGATATCTACCTCTAACAATTGTGATTACAGTGGAATAATTTGTGCTGTTGCATACTGCAAAATATGTTAAATATGCAATAGCGCAATAAACTATAGTTAGGAGCTTTTACCAGCAAAGCAGAAAGAACAGCCCGATACCAGTAATAGTTCTGCTGATGATAACCAGTCAGCATTACAAATACGATCTGCTATGGCAAAGAATTGCGTAAATCGCAATAAATAAGAAATAAAATACAATTTAAAAACTTATTTATTCATTATACCCGGTACTCGAAGAGTATAAGGGTATATTAGATTTGTGGGGATAACGGTTGTGTGTAACGCCCAGAAGGAAGCGTTTCCGACCCCATAAAGTATATATATTCATGATCAGCATCAATAGACGAGTCGATATAGCCATGTCTGTCTGTCCGTCCGTCCGTCTTCATTTGCGCCTATATCTCAGAGACTATAAAAGCTGGAGCCACCAAGTTTTGCATCCAGTCTCCTGTGTGATCACACTACTCCAAATATGTTGCAAAATTTCGCACCGCCCCTTTCCGCCCGCACAAAGGATACGCAATTTTGAAGATACGAGAAAACTAAAAACTCAGAATCATAGAGAATGACCATTTGTATCAGAGTAATGAATCTGGTTCAGATCGAATCATTATTAAAGCAATGAAGAAAACCATTTCGAAAGTTATCATTCCCTCTCGTTCTCTCTCACACGCGACCCCATCTGCTTTGCCCATTATATTTCTTGACGCCTAGTTCTCAGAGACTATAAGAGCTAGAGCAACCAAACCTTCTATCCAAACTCCTGTGATATCAAACCAGCACGAGTTTATTTCAAAATTTTGTCACGCCCCTTTCCGCCCCCACAAAGAACGAAAATCTGTGGAATCCACAATTTTTAAGATAAAAGAATACCAAAAACTCAGATTCATGGAAAATTACCATATCTAACAGATTGCCGAATCTGGATCTGGATCGGATCAAAATTATGGCCAGAAAAAACAAATTAAATTTCAGTCGCTACGCAACGCCTGCCAAGCGCTTACTCATTCCCTCTCTCTCTGCCGCAAGCACTTGTACGTCTCGAATATGTAGTTAGTTAACAAAAATGGAAACATGTATAAAAATTCCAACAATGGCTTAACTTAATTTTTTTAAATATAATTTTTTGCCCAAAATTTAATTCGTCCCTGTTACGAACATATAATAAATCGCATAAGTCACAAGCTCATATATGTATGTATGTACATATGTATATACTGACTGAGTACCGGGTATAAGGTAGAGCCGCGGCTCACAACGTTCCCCCTCGTTTTTAAGGTAATTTTTTCATGATTTTTATTCTGAAAAACAGGAAAAGTGAAAATAATATTTCTTGGAATTTTTTTTTTTGATAAGTACGTTAATTTTACGTCGTTTAAGGTATCGTTTAAAAAAATTTATCAAAGAACATATAGTAATAAGACTAGTCGACTACAACCGTTTGACCAAACTTTCATATGCCGAATTTCGCCGATAAATTCAGTTAACCGACGTATAACCCTTTTTTTTCCTACGAAAATACCAAAAATCTGTGCTTGTAACAGTTTATAACGGTAAAATGGTGTGAGATGGTGCCAAACGGCATATGGGCATTTCTCTGACGAGGTCCACCGAGACCCAAAAATTAGAAGTCGTTGCAGGCACTTAAGTATATCCTATTTTATAGAGAATTGATGAAATTTATGCTATCAAAAGAGTTTTCACACCTATACATACCCGAACTCGATATATTGTTACGCAAAGTCGCGCAAGAATATCTGTCTTCGTTTTGTTAATTTTTTTGCATGATTTATTTTGATTCTAATTCTTAAAGAGAGACCTTATGCATTGAGTGTTGCCCAGTTAAGTCTTCAATAGGGTACGAACAAGCAAATAAAAATGCATAAGAGACTATGCAAAAATCACATGAAATTTGGTGTTCAAATAGACATTTCAATAATGATAAAGTAACATAAAAAAGTTTTGGATAAAATTAAAATTGTGATTTTTATACCATACAAAGTTGGTCCCGTGCATCGTAAGTGTGAAAAAAGAAAAAAAATTTGTTTTTGTTTATTGGAAATTATTATTTATAAATGATTTAAATCTATATGAGCGGAGCCAGGAGTAAGAAAAACAGCGAGAACTGCAAACGATGGAAAGAAAAGTAGAAAGAAAATAAAACAGAACTACAAAATTACAGAGTAAAAAACAGGGAACGAATGTGTACTGCTAGACAAAATTCGAAGGCGTTGGCTGATAGAAATGATCTAATAGAAAAAAGACTGAAAGAACGCATAAGAAAAAGTGAGCGGAGAAACAAAAAAACATGCAGAAATTGCAGCTGAAAAAAAAGAAATCGATACATATAAATGCAAGCACACATTGGCTAAGGCTTTAAAAAAAGTGGAGGATGTGTTGCCCAAAGATCTTAATAAAAAACGAGGGGGAACGTTGTGAGCCGCGGCAGCGGCTCTACCTTATACCCGGTACTCAGTCAGTATATACATGCATACATTCATGAGCCTACGACTTATGAAATTTATTATATGTTCTCAAAAGGGACGAAAATAATATTTAAAAAAAAAAAAAAAATGAAGTCAAACCATTTTTGGAATTTTTATACGTTTCTATTTTTTTTTAATTTGTTCCTTCTGTCCATAATAATGATTCGACTTGATCCAGATTCTTCAATCTGTTAGACACGGTCATTTTAGATGATTCCGTGTTTTTGGTTTTCTCGTACCTTAAAAATTGTAAATTCCACAGATTTTCGTCTTTTGTGAGGGCGGAAGTCGGCGTGGCAAAATTTTGAAATAAACTTGTGCTGAATTGATATCACAGGAAAATGGATAGAAAGTTTGGTTGCTCTAGCTCTTATAGTCTCTGAGATCTAGGCGCTCATTTAAACGAATAAGAAAAGCAGAAAAGCAGCAGTGTGAGAGAGAGCGAGAGGGAACGACGACTTTCGAAATGGTTTTCTTCATTGTAGCTATAATAATGATCCGATCTGATCCAGATTCAACACTCTGATAGAAATGGTCATTCTCTATGATTCTGCGTTTTTAGTATTCTTGTATCTTCAAAATTGTGTACGCCACAGACTTTCGTCTTTTGTGGGGGCGGAAAGGGGCGGGGCGAAATTTTGAAATACATTTGGAGTAGTGTGATCACACAGAAGACTGGATACAAAACTTGGTTGCTCTAGCTGAAATAGTTTCTGAGATATAGGCGCAAATGAAGACGGACAGACGGACGGACGGACAGACGGACAGACGAACGGACAGACAGACATCGCTATATCGACTCGGCTATTGATGCTGATCAAGAATATATATACTTTATGGGGCCGGAAAGTCTTCTTTCTGGGCGTTACACACAACCGTTATCCCCACAAAACTAATATACCCCTATACTCTTCGAGTGCCGGGTATAATTAAAGGGTGTAGAAGTTTTATATAAAAAATATAATCCGGACAAGACAATCAAAACAAAACAAATACAAGCCGCACACTGCAAGAAAATTTAATTAAATCAGTTGAGAATTTTTATGCAAGCGACAACGTTAGTGGGACAAAGGACGGGAAAAATGACACACTAATCATACAAGAAAATGCATTGCAAAGCGTTTTATGACTATTGGAAAAAATGCTTCACCAATATTAAGTATCAGCTTATTCCCCTTGCATATTTATCAAATATGAAAGATCAGATAAGCTGGCAGCATTGGCGGAAAAATGATAACCACATAGCTCTATCCGAAACAGTTGCTACATTTTCGGACCTGCTGATTGATTTGGAAGCAAAATTACCTTCTTTCAAGAACCATTTTTTTGTACAAAGAGCTCAGAAAAAGTATTTTGAGGAAGCAAAAAATTGCTTGTGCCCTCACGATGTGGCCATTCAAATAGATTTAGCTGAGAACTATAGGCATACCCATCAAATGAAATGAAAGTTCTAACTTTAATTATACGCAGGTTTAAATATTTACTTGTGAAGCTTGGATGCAAGAATCTACAAAATCATTTGCTATTATAAGTGATAAGCTTACTCACAACAAACACGACGTGTATGTTTTTTTGATGAAAATACTGTATGAAATCAAGAAGGATTTTGAAAGTTTTTCACGATTGTTAATATTTTCTGATGGATGCGTCGCTCAATTTCAAAACAAATTTATATTGTCAAGTTGTGATAATATTTTACGTGATCTTGGACTTTTGTCCATTGAATGGACTTTTTTTGCAACTTCACATGGCAAGGGAGCCGGAGCAGTAATAAAAAGGAAAATCTGGCAGATGACTAAATCGCAAAACGTTGTGATAGCTTATGCCCTTTCATTTTATGAATTGGCACAGAAAAATATAAATGGGGTAAAAATTTTATTTATGTCATCCGAAGAAATTGCATTTAGTTCCTTGTTGTATAATTTAAATGAAAAATGGAAAAATGTAAAAAGTATTAAAGGAACTCGGACTGCATATTCCGAAAAAAAAATCCTACATTTAACACCTCAACATTAATTTTGTTATATTTGTACATATAAATTCATATTCATATCGATAAGTTTGTTAAAATTTTTGTTAGTTATTATTATTTACAAATAAACGTATTAAATTGAATTCCATATTTTATACAAGTTTTTCAAGCTGTTTTATATATATTTTTTGGAAAAACAGTGCCAAAAAAAACCATAAATATCATATGGAAAAAAATGTCCCGTGAGACATGTCCTATGCGACAGAGGCTTAAATTGAATTAAAAAAAAACCACAAACCATACATGCTTAAAAAAATTTACCATTTTAGGAGTCATCAATGCAGAACATTAATCAGAAATTCGCAACTACAACTTGAAATGCGTACGAACGAACGAATGTCCTTATGAAAATTTGGTCAAACGGCTGCAACTTGGCCGTTTATCCATCGATTTAGAACGGTACCTTAAACGATGCCTAATCATTGTGTCTATCTAAACTAAAAATGTTAGCAATACAATATTTTTTTTTCGACTTTTCCTGAGTTTTCAAATTCAAAATTTCGGGAAAATATACTGAAAAAAATTATGAAATTTGAATTTGAAAGCTTAATATCTTCCAGACATTGTAGCTACAAAGTGTCTGAGTCGGATTTATAGCTGCATTTGTCAGCTTTTTTAACTGCAAAGTTCAATACAACCAGTTGTAGGAAACTAAAGGTTTGTAAAAAATAGAAGCACAACCTCTGAAAAAAAAACCAAATTTAAAAAAAAAATCTTTAAAAAAAAAACTAATCCTGGAAAAAAAATCATAATTCTTTAAAAACATTCAAATCTTCAAATCTATCAGAAAAAGTCATTTTGGGCGACAGCGGAAAAAAAAGTTGAATTTTGTCAAGTAGTGTAATCGGCATAATCTTGAAAACATATTCCTCACAAAATGATCAATTTTGAATTTGAAAGCCTAATAGTTTTCAGACGATATGCTGAAGTTACAAAGTATGTGGTTCAGTTGTATAGCTTGATTTAAAGACTTTTCAGACTTGAAACGTTTGTTCTAACAACACCTTTCTCAGCTTTTTAAAATCGTAAAGTTCAATACAACCAGAGGTAAGATACTTCAAACAAATTATACTTTTGAATAAAGCATTAAAAAAATAAAAATGGTAACCATTTAAAAAAAAAAAAACATAAACCTTCAAAAAGAACCAAACTAATTTATTTTTCGCTGTTAGTCCCATTTCTCAAGTATAATTTATTTTAACCAGATAAGCCAGGCTTTGGGACCGATCCCAATATAATATACTTTTGTATAAATACATATATTCGTAAAATAGGTATTTTACCACTGGAAAAGTGTATAACTATCCAGACTATTTAAATGAAATATAATTACATCAAAGAAAAATATCCAATATAGGGTAATGGCAGCGGCAATGTCTATGACTTTTGGACGTGGAGGAGCCTTACTGGGTAACCTTATATTCGGATCGCTCATTGATTTAAACTGCATAATACCAATAATTCTTTTTTCGGGTATGCTTTTCAGTAAGTATTATAATAGGATACTACCCAAAATAAATTGACATAATCAAATTAAATATTTAAAATATTTCAGCAAGCGCCTTTTTGTGTTGGCTTTTACCCACAACTGGAGCGGATGCCTTAGACTAAGTCTATCACAATGTAAACTATTTGTTAATATTATCTCTTCACTTATAATATAAATGATAAAAAATTTATTGAATCATATATTAAATTTCTCAAATATATGGTAACACTTATTTTTGTTACTATTTAGCAATCTTTCCTTTAAAAAAAACCCGTTATACATTCTGTACTTTTATCGCCATCACCATTAGTGAAGTTTTTAAACTTCGAATATAAACCTTCAAATTTTAATAATAAAAAAAACCATTATACGATACAAGCTTAAAGTCCATTGACAAGGATAGAAATTCGTCTTATTGGAAATTAAATACATTAGTCACATGCCATTAGCATCCAGAACTTTGATCGGACCCAGTCCATCCTACTTCATAGAGTTTCTATACAACTAAGAAGTGATAATTAAGAACAAAACTGCTCCAAATCATCCGCACTTCATTGAACTAAACCATTTTATATTAGGTAGATAAAATAATTTATTAAGAAAAAATCCGCTATTATAAACGCTGCTAGACATTCGGAGCAGACATTTTGAATACGAACCAGACCGAAATAACTCGGTTTATTCGAGGACGCCCAGTAAGCGACTTGACTTCGGAAAAAATATTTTAATTGTTGTAGCGCTCGTAGTACCGAGACTTTGTTTGCGAGTGGAGCTCCCTGTAAACCATCGAAAGAGAAGGTGAGCCCCACTAGGACTCAGGTTGGGTAACCTGCGGGTTACTGTCCCGCGGAGTTGGCGCTAGAGTGAATACACTTAAGATGGAAGGTAAGAGAGGTATCTTTCCCCTTTTATTAACAGTGTGACAGAAGATCCTCAGGGAAATCGCATTCGTTGATGGACTGCCGTGTAAGCGTGACTGATTTAATAATTGAAAAAATGGGCGCTTTAAGAGCTCATGGTAGCTAGGATACAATTTCGGCATAAATTCAAAACATGATATAAGCGATACTTTATTGTATGTATTGTAAGCACCCAATCCAATGCCTATGTACAGCAAAATATTCAGGTTATTAAGTTTAAGACCAAACCTATGTTGACGTCCCAAATGTAGTTCGCGCCAATCAGTCTTCTGATTTTTACTTAGTCACTGGTTTTTCTGACGATTTGTAGTTTCGCCTGTCCCAAAAAGATGGAAGTGACCAACAATACCGCAGTTCCACCTTCCCTTCGCATGCACCTTGCACTTTGATAGGCTTTTTACACTTGGTGCGTTACCTATCGATATCGGAAAAGACACAAAAAAGCAGAGCTACCGTTTACACTACAGCGTCTTTGCGTCTTGGAAGAGGAAGACAAATTTTGTAAACCTAGTAAATAATGTTCGAAAATCGACGAAATATGTCGGAAATAGAGTTGATTCTTTTAACAGCTGTGGCGCAAGGTGAGGAGACTCTTATGAAGTGCATGGAAGAGGCTGAGTTATCCTCAGAAAAGTTGCAATTCGTCTTGCAACTGCAACATCCTCCTTGCGTTTGGACTCTTGTGGGTAAAGAGCAGATAATGTTCTTTCTTTTTAATTAAATAATATATTCTTCATTGCAATAGCCACGATATGGTTCATTTTGAGAGGAAGATGTTGTGGAGAACTCCGATGCCTTTTTTAAGAAAAATTTATGCATGGAAAGGAGTACTTTAACATTCTCGTTGGACTGTTGCCCAATCTCGAAAAGAAAGACACTCCTGTTCGACTGACAATCCCTCTGGAGAAGAGAATAGCCATAGCCCTTTATTGCCAAGGATCGCCTGCAAAATATCGTACGGGAGTCTATTTGGTGTGTCAAGGCTTTTGTCTGCCGCATATTACTGCAGTTTCGTCGCGAGGTAGTTGCTCAATTCGCTGACAAGTATATGCCAGCAGACTTTCTTATCCTGAGAAGATCACGGAAACAGTGAAAGGATTCAAAGACATGGATTGCAGAAAAAAATTTGAAATCAACTATATTGTTGAAATGCTTTTTTTTTAATTTTGTTTGCCATCACTAGGGCCCTATGATAACCTATGTAAAAAAAAACTGCGTTTCTGGGAAGACGCAAAGAATCAAGCGCGTGTTAAGCGCAAGAGCTATTTGCACGATCCACGACACTATTTTCGGATCCGAGGACCGAGGAAATCGAAATCAGTCAGAGGCCAAACCCTTTGGGTGAGTTTTAGAACAATGACCCAGTGATGTTAATGTCCACCCTACTTACATTGAGTCTTGGCAGGCGAGTACAGACATACATATGTACATATGTATGTAACTGTGCAAACTAGAAAGCATCTGATGGCCTAAGACATATTTATTCCATCTTAAGAGAATTCTCTTTGCGGATACCTCTCTGACCTCCACGTTCTTCAGCCGCCAGTGCACTGAAAGTAAAATCAAAGGAGAGAGCGATAACCGTTGCAGTGCAGCAGTGACGATCAACGTTTGCCGTGACCTTATTCTTATTCTTTGTTCTTTCTATACCTCCCGAAAATTGAACCGTAATTAAACTAAAATATGAAGATCAGTAACTTAAAGTAAAGTAAAGTGTAGTAAAGAAAAGTAAAGTCAATTGGAGTGATTTTGGTTCTATGCATTGATTTTGTAAAGTAGAATGTATCAAAGAAAGAACGAAGAAGTCCCATACTCGTGCATAGACATATATTTCCTATTACATTAATCTTTAAAAGTTTACAGCCACCCTCATCAACCAAATGGAAGCGCTTTCATCGATGGATTGATCTAAATGTAAGTGTTTCACCGTAAACGTGTGCTTATATACATGTGCATAACTTTACAAGCGAAAAGAAAGTATATTGAAGTACCCATGCGTCGACCGCAGACTTATTAACGGCACGGTATATACTGACCTATGCCAAGCCTTGAAGAATTTGTTTTGTTCTGATAATTCGCAAGCGTTCTGAATTTCTGAAATGCAAACGTACTAACTTATGATAGGTTACCCAACAAACAATTTACCGTGTACATAAATATGCATCAAACCAAACATTTCTATGATTCCCTTTTTTGAAAATCTTAATCGAATAGTTTTTTTTTTTAGTTTTATAGCCTATTTACACTACGGTTGAGTTATTGAGTTTCGGGCAAAACTCGAGTTTCGTTTACATGGCACTATGGGGAATTTTACCACTTTTTGTGGCACTAATTAATAACTTCCAAACGAAGCAATATTTTTAAGTTCGGTTTTTTGATATGAGTTAATAATAAGATGAAGATATTTTGAAAAAATGGGCGTGGTAGCTCTTTTCTATACCCACTACTCGAGAGTACCGTCCTTATGAGCGCCTAGATCTCAGAGACCATAAAAGTTAGTTGAACCAAATTTTGTATCCAAGCTCCTGTTATATCACACTTTAACAAGTAAAGTACAAAATTTCGCTCCGCCCTTTTCCGCCCACGTAAAGAACGAAAATCTGTGGCTTGCACAATTTTGATAGTACCAGAAAACTAAAAACGCAGAATAATAGAGGATGACTATTTCTATCAGATCGGATCAATAATATAGCCACAATGAAGAGAGCCATTTTCTCTCTCTCACACAGGTTACCTAATAAAAATGCAAATTGCACCAAAAGAGGGAAAAATAGGAAATTAAGACCAATACGTGTTAACTCAGAATTGACAACGCTACAACAAACACTTGGACGAACACCTAAACATTTCTAAACTCTTTTACATAATCCTTTCCAAAGTTGAAATTTGTTAATAAAAATCCAGCATTAGAAGCGCTTATAAAACGACAAAATACTAGTATACACACGCACAATTTCTACGATGTTTTATATTAAACACACAGTGCAAACCTGCCAAATCAGTGTTCAAGACTTGATTTTCTTCTAATTGTGTTGCCATCAGAGATATTAAGAACAAAACTCAATGCAAAAATTAACAAAACTTAGCCGCACGTGTTATCGATAAAAACAGCTGACTTAACAGCTGTTATTCTTACATGGGACTGTTAAATTTAACATTTTGAGTTTGGGGCATAACAGTCTGATGTTTTCTAATTGCGTTAACAACACATTTGAGCTAATTAGAAAACTTTTAAAAATCATGCAAATGCCAGATAAAGTGGTCATTTTCCCCATAGTGCATGGGAAAGCATAGTGGGCCTAGAGGTGGCAAAAAAGTTGAGTTTTGGTTGCGTTTAGTTGAGTTTGTCCGATTTTTCGAATATTTCAACCCTGCTCTGCCTATTGTGTAATTATCAGCACTAGAAAAGCAACAAAAAACATATGAGAAAACAAACAAATATTTATAAAAATTACTTAATATCCAATTTTATTACTAGAAACTAGATGCGTTTGGTCGCCTGAGGCCTTGGAGGTGCTATTAGAGTTATGGCACGAGAATAACGACGGGTTCCGTGGCGTACGCAAAAATTCTCATATTTATAAGGAACTAGCTAAACAAATTAAAGATTTCAGTCCATCGCATGCCGAAATTAAAAATAAAATAATAATATTAACTGCAGCGTCGTTATTGTCTCTTGCTCTGCCACATAGACCATCATTAGTTCTTGGGTATTCATAATAAAAAAATTAAATAAAAAAAATTTTCGTAGACAAGCTCGTGCCAGCAGCCGAAACTCAATAACTCAACTTTGGCATAGTGTAAATCCAAAATCTGAGTTATTGAGTTACCTATCGATAAGTGTGGTAACTCACTGTAGTGTAATAGGCTTTTTACACTTGGTGCGTTACCTATCGATATCGGAGAAGACGCAGAGAAGCAGGTTTGCCGTTTACACTACAGCGTCTTTGCTTCTTTGCGTCTTGGAATAGGAAGACAAATTTTGTAAACCTAGTAAATAATGTTCGAAAATCAACGAAATATGTCGGAAATAGAGTTAATTCTTTTAACTGTGGTGGCGCAAAGTGAGGAGAACCTTTTGAAGTGCATGGAAGCGGCTCAGTTATCCTCTGAAAAGTTGCAATTCGTCTTGCAACTTCAACGTCCTCCTTGCGTTTGGACTCTTGTAGGTAAAGAGCAGACAATGTTTTCTCTTTTCAATTAAATAATATATTCTTCATTGCAATAGCCACGATATGGTTCATTTTGGGAGGAAGATGTTGTGGAGGACTCCGATGCGTTTTTTTAAGAAAATTTCTGCATGGAAAGGAGTACTTCAACATTCTCGTTGGACTGTTGCCCAATCTCGAAAAGAAAGACACTCCTTTTCGACTGACAATCCCTCTGACAATCCCTAGTTCCGCTGATAAGGCACAAAAGTACGAAAATTGCTTTAATGCGCACAGAAATACCACAGAAATACCAAAACGCATTTGCGTCGGAAAACGACGCAACTTTTTGCCACCACTAGGGCTCTATGATAAACCTAGGTGAAAAAAACTGCGTTTCTGGGAAGACGCAAAGAATCAAGCGCGTGTTAAGCGCAAGAGCTATTTGCGCGATCCACGACACTATTTTCGGATCCGAGGACCGAGGAAATCGAAATCAGTCAGAGGCCAAACCCTTTGGGTGAGTTTTATTATACCCCAAACAGCCGGCCACAGAAAATTTAGTTCGCGCAAAACATATTTGCATATCGTACGTATATCGTACTTAAGGCGTATGTGCTACCGAATGTCGTATCGTAGCTGTGCAGATAACTTTCCGTATGTAAGTTAACATTCCCCACCAGCGCAGGGTATCGGCAAGATTCCGAAACGGCAGAATGCTGATGCCGCACTCGAGTGGCCAGCGGATCATATTTCGCTGCTGATAAACATCCGCTGTGGAGCTGATGGTCTGCACGAGGCGCTGACGGTTGAAATCGTCAGCCTGCTTCCCAAGCAGCGCTGCCGCAAGGGTGGGCAGTTTTAAGTAAAATTATATTTTGTGTCTTTAGAGTTAATCAGATTCTTTCTCATATTGAACCGTGCCAGTCGAGCCGGGGAATAAAGTAATACAATTTACATCCGCGAGTTTCATTGCCGTTGGCCGAGCCACGGTACCAATAGCCGGGACTTGTGATTATTTAATTGGCGCCCAACGGGTCTAAGAACCCATAGTAAACGGTCGTGCGAAAAAACACAAAAAAAAAATTAGCAAGAAAGAAAAAGTGCCGAGAATAAGAGTGAAGGCAAACATTAAAATACTCAATACCTAGTTCGTTTTTTTTTGGTGTGTTTTAACGAGTGGAAAACTAAAAGGAGTGTAGTGAGAAAGTCTGCCAAGGAAAAAAAGTAAAAGGCAAACTCCGAATATTGAACTCATGATATTCGATATTCAAACGCATGATATTTATTCGACATAAATTAAGTCATAGCCAGTGGTGCAGCAGTAAATTAAATGCCTATTATTGTTTGCTATTTGGTACTGCCCACTGCATCTCATTGTACCTCGACTTAAGTTCCGGCACGGCAGCAGTCTATACATCGCTCTCTCGGATCATCGCCTTCTTCGTCGCTCTCTCGATCTTTCATTATCGCTCTCTCGGATCATCGTTCGCTTGCTTACATTAGGGCACGGGCAATTCTGCCCGCCTTCCCTTAGTTAGTCTGCACCCAGCACTCATATAGTCGGCATCTGTCACTTATATTGTCTTTATCTATCACTCATATGGTACGGAGCTAATCTTCGTAGTCATCAGTCTATAATCGTTATCGCATCGATAGTTTCACCCACATAGGTTAGGTTACAGCGGCTGCTAGACTCACTGGGAGCCCAGCACACCTAGGCCGTTTCCGGCCCGTTGTGATACCGCAGGGAAACTACCCCTTCTCGCATTATGAGACCTAAGGTCAACAGTTGTCCCAGCCTGCAGCTCTTATGAAGTTAGCTATCTTTCTGGGACATATGGTGGACATTACCGAAATGTCTGCTATGAAGGGCGAGCCCAAGTGCTGTAGCCTTCTTCTGCTGAGAGCTGGGCAAGAGCAGAACAAATGTTCCACCGTTTCCTCCTCTTCCTCGTTTCTGTAGCTAAGGCAAAAGTCATTGTATGGGGCGCCCAGTCTTTTAGCGTGGGTACCTATTAGCCAGTGTCCCGTTAGGGAGCGTATGACTGCGCTGCACCTTCGTCTGCCGAGCTTGCATAGCTCAGAGGTGCGCTTCCTGTCTATGGTTGGCCATGTTTGCCGAGTTATTCGACAACGTGGAGCTAATTGCCAGTTGTTGTCTATTAGTTGCTTATATTGCTCCTTTATTATGAACCTACATGTGGCCATCGGCATACGAGTATCCTCCTTGTCTTGGAGAAGGGGGATTGTAGTGCCAAGTCTGGCCAGCTCGTCTGCAATACAGTTGCCCCCATATCAGGCTGATAACAAATTGCTGAGCCATCTCGTGAAGAGATTTGCGGCAATCTGCAACGGTGGCCGAGTTTGCGGAGATCGCATTTACCGATTTGATTGCAGCTTGGCTATCACTGTAGATGTTTGCACAGGTTACCATGGAGGTAGTTTCCTGAAGGCAGTTTCCTTGATTGCAATGACCTCCGCTTGGAAGACGCTGCAGTGATCAGGGAGCCTAAAGGAGTGCCTAATGTTTAGCTGTTCGGAGTATATTCCTCCTCCGACCCTGTTGTCCAGCTTTGACCCATCTGTGAAGATGTTTAGGGCCCCTTCTAGGCCTGGGGGTCCCTCACTCCACTCGTCTCTGTGGGGGATAATTGCGTCGAAAGGGGTGTCTGTGTATTCCCTTGAGACACAGTAGTCCGTTTTAGTGGGGACGGAACTGATGTTTAATATCGAGGAGTGACCTGTGTGCTGTGGTGCCCATTGGTCGGAGTCTCTCAGACGTATTGCTGCCATCAGTGCCCTTTCTTTTCCAGCAAGGGCTAGGCTTTGGAGGCATAGAATGGCATCAAGCGCATCATTTGGAGTGGTGCGAAGAGCTCCGCTGATGCAAAGGGCGGCTGTTCGTTGAACTTTGTCGAGTTGTCTGGTGATCGTCCTTTTTGATAAGACCGGCCACCATACTGTAACTCCATAAAGTATTATTGGTCTAACTACCGCTAGATATATCCATTGGACTATACTTGAGTTCATGCCCCATTTCAAGCCAATAGCTTTTTTGCAAGTGTAGAGGGCTATCGTGGCCTTCTTCACTCTGTCTTTGATGTTCAGGTTCCAATTTAGCTTTTTGTCGATTACCAACCCTAAGTAACTGGCACTGTCGCTAAAGGAGAGCATACATCTATTTAATACGGGGGGGTTTAGAGACGGAATCTTGTATTTACTTATGAATAGCACAAGTTCTGTCTTTGAGGGATTAACTCCAAGACCTCGCGATTCTGTCCATCTTGATAGTCTCGCGAGCTTTGCGGGCATTAAATCGCAAAGTGTTTGAGGGTATTTTCCCGAGAAGATAATTGCCACGTCGTCCGCGTATGCCACGACTTTACTTTTAGCCTTAAGCCAAGCTTGTGGTATTCTCCCCACTACCAGTATCTTCTTAAAAATACATTGCAGCCAGTTGAATGATCTGGTCCGGACCAGGGGATTTGAACGGATCGAAACTGTTTCTTGCCCAGTTTATGTTCCGTTTTGAGAAGATGGAGCATAATTGAGGTGATCGAACCCTCACTAGGGAAGTGAGTCGGTCCATTGATGGAGCACCCTGGAAAATGAGCGTCGAGTAGAATGTATAGGGACTCCTCACTGGAGTTAGTCCACGTACCATCGCTTCTCTTTAGGTAACCCACCGAGGGGGCCGTTTTGGAGAGGATCTTGCGCAGTCTTGCGGCTTCCGACGTTACCTCGATTTCAGAGCAAAATTTTTGCCACGAGGCCCTTTTTGCCTTTCTGATTTCTTTTTTGTATAGGGCCAGACTATTTTTTGTAATCTGCCCAGTGTTCTTCCTCGTTAGCGCTTTTGGCCCTGTTGAAGAGGGGCCTGCAGCTTTTCCGAAGAATATCTATATGTTTTGACCACCAGGGGGGTTTCTTTTTCATGCTGCCGTGAAGGCCGTGTTGCATGCTTTGGTGAACCTGTCCACTAGATGATTTAGATCGTGCTCTGTGTTCAGGCAGGTTGGTGCCTTGGAGGGGAGTAGTCCCTCCATTTCTGTGTCATATTTTTCCCAGTTAGCTTTTCTGGGGTTAACAAAGACAGTAGGTTTTAGTGTAGTCTCGATGTCCCTGTGGTCCGAAAAGGAATGGTCACTCAGAACTTTCCAGTTCTTTACTATGTCTGACAGTCTGTGAGACACTAATGTTAGGTGAATTACCTCTTGTCTATTCTTAATTATAAACGTACGTTCATTGCCCCGATTGTAGATAAGGAGATTAGAGTTTAGGATGAAGCTGAATAATGACTCACCCCTTACATTTGTATCCGAACTCCCCCATTGGGTGTGGTGGGCGTTGGCGTCGCAGCCTATTACAAGGCCTATATCCGACCTTTTGCGATCTCTGGTGAGCTTGCGAACTAGGTCACCGGGAGGATCGCTTTACTCATGAGCCATGTAGGACGACATCAGCCTTATGTGAGAACCTTGTAGCTCCAGGCTTGCCGCTGTGTTGTCACCATTGCTAAAGTTGTGGAGCAAAAATATATTTAAGTGCTTCCTTGCAAGAATGCAGGTACGGATTTTACCTTCTTTCTGAGCTACAATAAACTTGTGCTCCTTCGTCGCTAATCCACAGACCTTGTCTCCTACTACCCAAGGCTCTTGGATCAGGACTACATCTGCTCCGCTCGCTTCCAAGCGGAGTATAAGGGCAGCGGATGCTGCTTTACAGTGGTGGAGATTTATCATTAGAAGTCTTAGGGACATCGACAGAGTTCTCCACCACTGTGTTTTCGGCGTCCGAGTCGTTCTCGAAGGTGTCGTCGTGACACATCGCCTCGAACTCGCGCATTAGAGCCGTGTCAGAGGAGTTCGATCTCCGAGGCATCCGACTTATATATTTTTATGCTCCGCACTGAAGCCAAAGTTGAGCTCGCCGTTTTTAGCCTCAATTGGGGCTAAAGACTCCTTATTGAGTACGAGCACCGCCTGGTGCATCGGACCTTGGATCGCCTCAACCTTTACTACCCTCCAATCGGAGGTGGGAAGCCCCGGGTTGCACCGTTGCAGCGTTTTCAGGATGCGATCCGGTTCCTTTATGGAGGCGGGCACCAAAAACCCTCGCCCTAGGCCGACTAGGCACCTCGCTCCAGTCGACTACGACGAGCTTCGCCCCTGGGTAGACCTCTCCGACTTGCGCTACCGCTGCTTGATAGAGCTGGACGGAGCGCTCGTCTTCGCAGGCTATAATTTTGATGCATCTCTGGTACCACCCCATATCTTTACAGACTGGGGGGGGGGGGGCCGGGCTGCTTGTCCAGTAACTCGAAGCAGTGGTCGACCAGTGCCGCTTCGAACCACTTCCACTGGTTCCTGGGGATCTTGGAGTCCACGCTGCCTTTATCCAGGATCAACGTCCTCTTCTTGGCGATTTTCGCGAACGACACGTTTGGCAGCACTGGAGCGCTTCGGAGACGGTCCAGGAGTCGCCTGTGAGCGCTGCCTTTTCGATTGCGGGGCTGTCGTCTACGGCGGGGCAACCCTCTTCGGTTGGGCAGCACCTTTGATGCCCATTCGACCTTTTTCCGCCACTGGTCGGTCGGGCTGGACATCGGGCTCGCATTTTGCCGACGGAGTATGTTGCCAGCACTCCTCCTCTAGGCATACGTGAAAGCTTTGGCTTGGGCGCTAGTCGATGGCAACCCGCATCCCGCAGCCTTATCAGCAGGCAGAGCAGCCGCAGGGTTACACAGCCACTCTACCAAGGTATTAGCTTTAGTCGGCGATTTGCCACCCACCCCAGAACTGGGATGGGACCCCTTCAGGTTCGCCCTAGCGTCTTCCACCGCGCTGGTTTTACTAGCTATATCGCGGGTCAGGCCAGGCCTTTGGGCCGATGCCTTTCCCTGTATGGGATTGCTCCCAGTTCGTAGTTGGGGAGCGCCAGACTAATTTTTGTTTTTATTTAATTTGTTTTCCATATCTAATCCCACGATTCGCAAAGAAAGGGGAGGTCAGTCCCGGCAGAGATTCACGTTGCCCGGATATGGCATCATTAGAACAGGAGGCTGCCAAGTCCCTGAGCTCTCCGTTTACAACTGGGCTAGTTTTAATACCAGGACCCCAGCCAGGCTGACTCTCGGCATGGGTCGAATAATACACTAAGTCCGGCCCGGTGTGAGATGATTGTGGGGGTTGGGATGTGGGTAGGTAATGTGTAGGGGTGGGGGGTTATGTGAGCTACTTAAACGAGGCGGCACCACAAGGCATCGTCAGTGTTGCTACTTCGCGAACACCCGCTGGCTGTCCGGGACTGCTTATTTTGGTGCTTTCCCTCGTCAAAGGTAGGTCATTCGCTATCCGCAACCTGCGACCCGTCCGGTGGCCTCAGCTAGGCCCCCTCCGAGCCATCTCACATGCTCGTCAGACCAGACTTTCTTAAGTTAAACCCATTCTTATCAAACTCCTGGGTAACTTCCTTTACATGCTTTTTGGCATCTAATATGGAATCGGCACCTGTCATCAGGTCGTCCATATAAGCATCATTTTTTATGATTTCCTTAATTGCTTTATTTTCGCAAATATCAGCTATTGCAACAAGCACTCTAGTATCTAAGTAGGGTGCTGAAGCTGTACGGTACGTAACGGTTGTTAGGTTAGGTTATCCCGGACGGCCCTCGACGGGGCCTCTCATAGGCCAGAATGGCCCTTAGTTATCCGGATCTTTATATGGACCTTACGAGCGTGCTTTTGAGGTTCCGAAGTCCCCCAGAATCGAGGTGTTTTTCGCAAAGGCAAGCAGTTTCCCTGGCGACTTCTTGGAGGCATCCTCCAGTGATACCAGCATCGGTGCGCCCAGGTATGTTCTCCTTGCCCTTCAGAGAGCCGGACACCTGCAGATGAGATGTTCCAGGGTTTCGACAGCCCCGGGTTCATTGCATTTTCTGCAGGTGTCACGGCTGGAGATGTTCAGCCTGGTTTGCATGCGACGCAGCCAGGCAGTGGCCTGTTAGTATGCCCACTAACAGTCTGCAATCCTTCCGTGGAAGATGCAGCAGATAGTGGCTGAGATTATCATTACATTCCTTGCACATGATTTTCGAGATTCTGCAGGCGGCGGTGGTCTTCCACATGTTGTCTATCCTCATTTTGGCCTGCTTCTCCAGGTCGCTTTACAGCGTCCATAGGGCACGCTTTCGGTCCTCTGGTTTGCCAGCCCGACGCCTTCCTTAGCCAGAACGTCCGCCCCTTTGTTTCCTTCGATGCCCTGGTGACTGGGAACCCAATAGATCTGCGCTGACTTAGTCGTGCTTAGTGAGTCTAGTGCCTCCCTGCTTGCCAGGACACTTCTGGAACTGACCGCGGACGACTACATGGATTTTATCGCTGCTTGGCTGTCAACGAATATGTTAACCGTATTGTAGGGTCGCTCTGTGAGCTGAGCGACCTCTGCTGCCTTCTTAATGGCGAAGACTTCCGCCTGGAATATGCTGCGTCGGTTGGGTAGCTTATACGACGCCTTTATTTCAGGGTTTGTACAGTATAGGCCTGCTCCTACTCCTTCATTCATCTTGGTGCCGTCAGTGTATATGTTGAGGTGTTGAGTCTGGTCCCTCCCGCTTTCCAGTCTTCGGGTCCCATGGAGAGGTTTGTTTTTACTTCAAGGCACGTTTAGGCGATCATGTAGTCGGTTGAACTGATCAAGTCCATTCCAATTGAACTATGCCCGAATCTTTGGGGAGAAATGTTCCCCGACGCAATCAAGCGCTGTGCTGCCTTGTAGATGTCGAGAGGGTTGGCGTTGACCTCAGTGCTCTTGTTATACAGAGCAGAGCCTGCCGCTGGGTTCGTTCCATTAGCTTGTGCTACGTCTTCTTTTCAGTGGCTTGCCACCACACTAGGACTCCATACAGCAGAGTTGGTCGCACCACCGAGATGCAGATCCAATGTATCAGAGCGGGGAACAGGCCCCATGTGCTACTAAGCATCTTCTTGGATGCATAAAGTACAGTGGTGGCCTTTTTCACCCGCTCTACTACATTGGGTCTCCATGCCAGCTTGCTGTCCAGTACTATGCCGAGGTATTTGACCTGTGCTTTAGGAGTTAGCCTTGTTTAGTTGACTTTCGGGGGGATCCATGCTGGTACCTTGTATCTCTTGTTGAAGAGGATGAGGTCCGTTTTGTTGATACTGAGTCCTACTCCTTCTGCCCACTCACATATCTCCCTAAGTGTTCGTTCCATTATGGAGCTGAGAGTCGACGGACATACACCGGTGATAAGTACGCTTATGTCGTCCGCATAAGCTGTTGTTTTTGGGGCTTTCCTTTCGAATCTCTTGATAAGGTTGTTGACCACCAGGTTCCACAAAATGGGTGACAGGACTCCACCCTGGGGTGTGCCCCTGTGTGCTCCTTTGAACATGGAAGCGGTGCCCCACTCTGATTGCACCCGTCTACAACTTAGAAGGTTTTTTATCGAGAGGTTGATTGCTGGGTGGCTGTTGGTTGCTCCTAGGCAGTCCTTTATGGCTTCTGTAGCGACGTTATTAAATGCTCGGAATATATCTACGAATACTCCAAGTGCATATTTCTTAGTGTTGAGGGCTTTCTGGACGGTAGCTACTAGCGAGTGCATTGCTGTTTCCACAGATTTTCCCTTGGTGTAGGCGTGTTGGTTGGTTGACATCAGTCCCCTTACTGCGGTTCTGATGTGTAGATCCAGCAGCTTTTCTAATATTTTCAGTAGAAAGGAGGATAGGCTTATCGGTCTGTAATCCTTGAAACTCATATGGCTGCACTTTCCTGCTTTTGGGAGGAAGTCAACTCTAGAGGTTCTCCATTGGATCGGGACATAGCCTGTTCTTAGGCATGTTGCGTATATTACGAGAAGCCATGGGGTGATCACCTCTTTGGTCACTTCAAACATGGTATAGAATATTCCGTCTAGTCCAGGTGCTTGCGAAGGAATTATTAGCCCATTGGATTTTCTGGGGGGTTAATAGATCTGTTGGAGGTGTTTGTTCCTTAGTTGCTAGGTTGTGATGCGTTTCTGCATCGGTGATCTCGGTGCATCCTAGGAAGTGGGCTTCCATTAGCGCCGTTAGGGCTTCATTACTGCCCTCCGACCACTGTCGGTTGTCTAATTTAAGCTGACTTTGCTTGACAATTGTTTGTTTTGCCTTGCTTATCTGCCTCCATAAGCGCTCTTTCTTGAAATCAGAGCTTTCGGCTGCTGCAGCGGGGCCGCTATGATGAAGACGTTCAGTGCAGCTCCGATCACCAACAAATAATAAAGCATTACTTGATAAATTTGGTAAAACCTAATTAGTGCCCTATTTATTTAAATATTGGAATACAGGTGATATATTCGATATCTATCTCTAACATTTTGGTTACCCCGACATAATCTAGAGCCTGTATCGCGACTTAGTACTTAAATTGTTGATATCGTTCGGCCAATTTACTATTCGGTCAAGCTGTTTTTGCAAAAAATCGGTCCAAACACATAAAACAAACACAACAAACACATGCAAAACGTACTGCAGTGATATCCAGTGACATTGTGCATTGCCGGTATTTGGGTTCAAAGTTCGTTTTGATATAGCTCTATATATATTGTAACGAACCGTTTTCTGTGTCCGCTTGCGGTAACTGGACTCGCTCAGCGGTCACTGGGCTCAATGCAACGAATTTGTAAATGCTGCCTCTACGACAAGTAATAAGACGGGGTTTTCTGGGTGACACTTGTTTATTCTTAGATTATAAGCTTTCTTAGGGCTACTTAACGGACTATGGCTTATAGCTAGGGCTTATATTATTGTTCCTATCTCGTACTGGGGAATCTGTCAGTCGCGTGGCTGTCTCCAGGCGTAGCGGCGTCGATGCCAGTGCTCAGGGGCCAATGATCTCGGCCACTGCTTCGATCCGCCACTCTGAACTCGCACTCAACGGTTCGCCCTTCACTTGTAACACCACTGACTGCCCTTGAATCCCGTTCTCCGTACTCGACTCACTCGGTGCTCCTATGTAGGACTTGTTCCTGTCCTGGTTTTCCTTGGTTGTTCTCTTCGATCACTCTCCTCGGTCACTTTTCACTCGCGGATTCGACACTGTGTCACTACTGCCCGACGTCGATCACTCCCGTACAGTCGCGCGTGCGTAAAAGAGACCCGCTGTAGGCGCCGGCCTCCTTATATAGGCCGAACCTAACGGGACCTCCGCCGCCGGTGACTTTCCATCGGGCTCTCAGATCATTCCTCCCATCTTCTTAACGGGATCTGGGCGGTGACCCGTTGACATGTCCATATTTGGGCCTGCGTCGGGCCGCTGTTGGTCCGATCCCGTGGTTCCCGGTGAGAGCCGCTCCCTCTCACCGTTATGTTCTCTCCTCCGCTTGTGGCTTCTCCGCCCCTCTCCGAGCGAGCGCCCGCGGCGAATTGGCGGCCTCCGGATATCCGTGGCGACCGACCCGTCATCCTTATCCGGTCCATCAGCCTTATCCGGTCCGTCAGCCTTATCCAGTCCGTCAGCCTTCTTAGGCACTGTGAGGCACACGGTTCCTCACACTCCCCTCCTTCTTTCGGAAGCGGAAAACTTTCTTTTCCGCGGAACTCAAGTCGGCCCTCCTCCGTCCAAATTTGAATTTGAACCTGGTGGCGCGCGGGCCCTCTGCGATCGCTCACTCCCTGCCGCCCGCTAGCGCCGCTTCGGGCCCGAGGTTGCCAGATGATGCCGGTCTGCGACCCAGAGGTGCTCTCTGACCCTTCCGATCCCGCGGGTCGTTTCGTGTATAGGCCCCTTGCTTCGTGTCTGCCCAACTCGGATCGGCCTCAGCGTGTAGTAATTTTCTTCCGGGCTCCTCTTGCCGGTTAACGCTGCTTCCTTGGCCTCGCGTCGCCCCCTTCCCTCTCCAGGTAAATACTCGGCCTTTCAAATTTGGGGTTTTGTTTTTATTATTTATTCTTTTTTTCTCGCCTTTCCGCAGCCATGGTGTTCCTACTCCTCCCCGTGTTCCCTACCGTCCCTCACGGAACACCTCCGTGCAGGCGGCCGACATCGCGATCCGGTACCTCACGCCCCGCTCACTCACCAGCTTTTTCACCCTCCTCCCGTGAAGTCGGATCCGCGCCTGGGCGCGTGCCACCGAAGCGGGCCACTCCTCCCGGGGGACGGCCACCCAGTCCACTCGGGCGGGCGCCGAGCCCTGCCGCTGCAATCGTGGCCGCTTTACTTCCCTGCGTGGTTCGGGGCACGACACCTGAGGCTTTAGCGCCGGTGGTCCGTCGGACGCCACGACCGGAGCTGGCCACTGCCATGGCCCGCGCTCCCATGGCTCCTTCGTCGCGGGGGCTGGCTCCGCCTCCGGGCTCGTCGGTGTCCTGGTCGTCGTCGCCGCCCTCTTCGTTGGCACCGTCGCAGCCGGTACCGCCGCTGCCGGTACTGCCGCTGTCGTCGGTGTGGCCGGCTCTGTCGCCGCTGATGCCGTCACCATCGTTGCCGTGCTCGAGGCCGCTGTCTCCGCTGCCGTCGCTGCCGCCCTCGAGGCCGCCGTCTCCGCTGCTGTTGCTGCCGCCGTCAAGGCCGCCGTCTCCGCTGCTGTTGCCGTTGGTGCCGCCGCCTGGCCCATATGGTCGGCAGCTGCGGACCGCCCCCTCGGATCTCGAGGGTTACTGGACCGCGCTGGCTCCTCCCACACCCGGGCCTCCTTCTCTGGTGTGGCCGTCGCTGGGGCCGCGCACGATGCCCACGTTATGTGGAGCACCTGGTGATGCCACAGCAGTCTGTTCTGGGTCGCTGTCCGCACCTCCTGGGCGACGTATGGGCCGACCACCGCCCGCTCCGGGCCTGCCCACTGGTGTTGTTGCTGCTGCTGGTGCTGGTGATGCTGCTGATGCTGCTGCTGATGTTGCTGCTGCTGCTGCTGCTGATGGTGATGTTGCTGCTGATGATGTTGCTGCCGCTGCTGAGCCCGAGGTTGGGGTTGTTGGGGCTGCGCCTGCTGCGACGGCTGCTGCTGCTGGTGCATGGCTGGGCGCCCCTCCCGTCGCGTGAAGAGCTCCTGCGGGGGCTCCTCGACCTTCTCGGGGGCGAGGTCCTCCTCGGCCTCCTCCGCCACCGGCTCCCACAGCTCGCCCTCCTCGGCCTCAGCCTGCCGAAGCCTCCGCTGCCACTCTTCCTCCGGATCTGCGGCCGGCTCGATCGGTCCGGGCCGTGCTTCTTCCGGCCTTTGGGGCTGCGCTCTTCCAGCAGTTGGGGCTGCGCTTCTTCCGGCGGTTGGGGCTCCTCATCCTCCCGCTCTACGCTGTCGCTGCTGCTGCTCCCCGCCTCTCGGAGCCGCCTCGCCTCGCGGATCTCACGGATCCGTTGCTGCAGTTTCCTCGTGGCCTCCCGCACGCGTTCTTTTTCCGCGTGCAGCCGCTTGGCCTCCCGCCCCGCCTGCTTCACCGCCGCCCTCGTCTGCCAGTCGACGATGACGACGCCGTCGTCCTCACTCCTGCTAGGTGAGACCACCGGCGTTACCGTGGCTCTCTCTGTCGGCTCTGGTGACACCAGGGGCGACGCCATCACCTGCAGCTCCGGTGATCCTCCCCGCCGCTCCTCCACGTCTTCACTCGCGGGCATGGCCGCCCATCGCTGATGTGTGGGCCCGCTGCCGTACCCGCCGCACCTCAGCACACAGTTTTGGCTGGACACGAATTTATACACCCTCTCCTTACGGGAGAGGCCGCCCCGCTGGGCTTCTTCATGACGTCTCATATTTCGCACGGATAGTGTTGCTGGGCGCTTGTCCATTTTCTTCTTTTTTTTCCTTTTTTTTTCTTCTCTGGTTCTCTACTTGCCGCGTGGTTTCGCAAAGTGCTCACTTTCCGTCGTGTGCCCGTTGCTATAGTCGCGTTACCGGTTCCAGCGTTCCCTGTAACGGTTAATCCCTTCTCACCGCTCTCACCTACAGGAATAATTGCTTTCTTCCTCGTGTGTTCTCACCGCTTTCATCTACAGGCATAACTGCTTTCTTCCCCGTGTGTTCTCACCGCTCTCATTATCAGCTTTCGCCGCGCCGTTGCCGTGTCTGTTATTGTTTACAGCGCTATGTTAATTTACTTTTTTGTTGTTGTGTTATCCGTCTGATGGACTGTGCCGCGTTATCCATCTCCTGATGGACCCACCTACCGTTCGTGAAACAAATGAATGACGCCCTGATGGACCCACCTCCCGTTCGTGACACAAGTGAATGACGCCTCTGGGCTCTTGACTCCCTCATGTCACTCGTGTCACCCTCATGCAGAGGCTCGGACGCGAGGATCATCCAACTCCTCGCCCGGTAGACCACGCACGAGCGGCACCTGCTCTGTCGGGTCCGACGCTCCTAGTTGGCCTGGGTTCCCGCATAGTAGCGTGAGCCGGGCCTCGGAACTCCCCTCCCAGCGCAACGCACTTTGGGCTCCCCCTCCCCTTCTGGTTTGTCTGGCCTATACATTCAATTTCGTTTCACCTGCGTTCTCTCTTCCAGGTATTTCCACCCCATCCGTCACCACCTGCTCGAGCCGATTTTATTCCTCGGTACTCTTTAGACGGTGTCCTGCGTGGCACTCTGAAATGTATCCTGCGTGGCACTCCAAAATGTGTCCTGTGTGGCACTCCAAAATGTGTCCTGCGTGGCACTCCAAAATGTGTCCTGCGCGGCCCGTCTCACACTTGTCGTGCGCGGCATTATTCCTTATTCCTCCGCGTCCTGCGCGGCGCCATTCTCTTCCCTTGGCTGCGGCTTCAAGTCCCCTATGTGCGCCGTCCTCGTCCTCTTGTCTCCTCCCATTTTTAGTCAGATCACGGGCGACACAATATCCACTATCTGGTAGGGCCCTTCATACCTTGATGCCAGCTTGGCCGCAAATACCTCCGCCGCGTTTGAGAGGTGATGCTGCTTGGCCCACACCACCTCTTCGATCTTTGGTTTCCATGGCCTTCACCTCAAGTTATAGTGGCGCGCCTGGTCTTGTGCGGCTCTCTCCAAATTACGCCGCACAAGCTAGAACAACTCCTTCATCCGCTGAGCATTCTCTTCGGGCGTCTGCACCTCTTGCCCTGTACCGACCGTCTCCTCATCGTACAAAGCCCTTGATAGGCGCGGCTCCCTTCCCTGCACTATGAATGCCGGCGAATATCCGGTCGATTCAGACACCCCCGTGTTCATCGCCAGCATCAACTCCGGCCAACTCTCGTCCCAGCACCTTTGATCTCGCTCTCAGAACTGCGCTATCATCGTCTTCACAGTCCTATTCGCGCGCTCTGTCGGGTTCTCTTGCGGCGTGTATGGTGCCGTGAACTGATGGCGCATTCCCATCTGCTCAAGGAATCTCTTGAAGACCCTGCTGGCGAACTGCACCCCGTTGTCGGTAGCGACCACCTTGGGCACTCCGAACCGGGCTACTATCCGCTCTCGGAAGGCCTTTGTTAGGGCCTCCGCCGTAGCTTTGCGCATTGGTACCAACTCTGTCCATTTACAGAACTGATCCACCATGACCAGCAGCATCGAATTCCCGTGTTTCGACCTTGGCAAAGGTCCCACAAAGTCGGCACACACTGTTGCCCACGGCTCCTCCGGGATCCGTGTCAACATCTTCCCCGCGGCTTGCAACTGACTCGGCTTGTAGCGTAGACACTGCTCGCACTTACGGACATACCGCCTTACGTCTCTGTGCATTCCCGGCCAGTAGTACCGTGCTGCGACCCGGGCTGCTGTCCTCCTCCCACCGGCATGACCCGCTCCTGGCTTATCGTGGTTCTCCCGCAGCATCCTCTCCCGTGACTCCTTTGGAACGCACAGCTTCCAGGAGGCGACCTCTTCGCTTCCCGCCTGATGCGGGATATGGCGATATAGGCTCGCTCCCTTCTCCACGTAGTCCGGATACTTCTGAGGCTCCTTCCGAACCCTTTCCTGCAAGTTCTGGAGCCACTTACACGGCAGCTCCGTCTTTCCCTCGTCGTCCTCCCCTCCTTTGGTCCTTAGGTTGTCAAGAGAGCGCGTCCGCTACGACGTTTAGCAGCCCCTTTCGATACGACACCTCAAAGTCGTACTGCTGCAGCTCTAATGCCCACCGGGCCACTCTGCCCGACGGTCTTTCGATGCTGATCAGCCACTTTAGAGCCATGTGGTCCGTGATCACCTTGAAGCGGTATCCCTCCAAGTACGGCTTCAACTTCCTGACGGCCCACACTATGGCCAGACACTCCTTCTCGGTAGCCGAGTAATTCCTTTCGGCCGCATTTAGTGACCTGCTGGCATACGAGATCACCCTTTCTCCCCTGTCCGTCTCCTGCGTGAGGATCGCCCCCAGCCCATAATCGCTGGCGTCTGTTTGGAGCACGAACTTCTTAGAGAAATCGGGACATGTCAGCACGGGGTCAGCCACCAAGCGATCCCTTACTGCCTCGAACGCGCTTTGCCGCTCCGGAGTCCACACCCACTCCGCTTTCTTCTTCATTAGCGCGGTGAGTGGTTGTACCAAAGTCGCGAACCCTGGCACGAACCGCCGGTACCACGATGCCACCCCCAGATACTGCCGCAAATCCTTCACATTTGTCGGTGGTTTTAATTCGGCGATGGCAGCGACCTTCTCGGGGTCCGTGCAGATTCCTTCGCCCATCACCTTATGGCCCAGATATCGCAGCTCCTTCCAGAAAAGCTGGCACTTCTCGGCGTTTAGCCTCAAATTCGCTCCCCGTAGGCGGTGGAACACTTCCTTCCAGTTCTCTCTGTGCTCCTTTTCTGTCCTTCCAATGACGATAATGTCATCCTGGTATGCGAAGGCGTGAGGCATCATCTGCGGGCCGATTACCTGGTCCAGCGGTCGCTGGAAGGTGGCCGAGGCTGAGTGCAGCCCGAACGGCATCACCTTCCACTGGTATAGTCCCTTACTCAGTACCGTGAACGCCGTGCTGCTCTCCTCCGGAGGAATTTGCCAGTATCCGTCCTTCAAGTCGAGGCTGCTAATGAACCGCGCATCCCTCAACTGGTCGAGGATATAATCAATCCTTGGCATCGGATACGCGTCCTTTATGGACTTCGCATTTATCTGCCCAAAATCCACGCACAGCCTCCACTTGCCGCACTTTATTCCTCTCCATTACTATCGGTGAGCTGTACGGACTCTTTGATGGCTCGATGCACCCCATTTCCAGCAGCTCATCCACATTCAGGTTTATTTCCGCCTGCATCTTGGGATTCTTCGGGTAGTATCTTTGCTTTATCGGCCGCGGATCACTCATAGTGATTGTATGCACGGCCACGTTTGATACTCCCTTCATCTTGGCGAATTCTGCCAGTTCCCGGGCCAGGAATTCCGCCACCGGCTCTTCACCCATGGAGTTCTCGACCTCGGCTTCTGCGGACACGCTCCCTGCCGCCGCTTCCGGTTCTGGGGCCCTGTCCTGGCCTTCGACTTTCTTAACCGACAGCCTCTCCTCCCGGACTCCCTCCTTCCGATCTTCGGCCTGGATCTTAACCCTGTGTCCCGCACAGGTCACCTCAGCCCCGACCGCTCGGAGGAAGTCCCACCCCAGAACCAACTCGTCGATCACCCCTGGCAGTACCAGCAGTGGCATCAGGACCTCCTTGTCCCCAAACGCCACTTCGACTTCGAGCTGGCTCGTCACCACTTGCGCATGGCCGTCTGCCATACGCACCTGCCTCCGTACAGCCACCTCTCTTCCGGCGCCTCCCAGCCAGTCCGCTAGGGTGCAGCTGACGAAGCTGCTCGTGGCCCCCGTGTCTACCGTGGCCCGAAACTCTTCCCCGGCGACCCGCACCACTGCAGATAGCTGCGTCTTCTCACTCCTCAGCTGTCCGACTAGGCTTGAGGGCCGGCTTCTTGCGACCCCGGCACGGCCCTCCGCGGCTTGGGTCGCGGGGCGTTTCCCGTCCTCCGGCAACACTGCCACGACGCGACGCCCACCTTTCCACACGTCTTACAATAGGTGATTGGACGCGCGCTGCACTCTCGGCTCCAGTGCTCCCCACTGCCGCATCGGCGACATGCCTGCGCAGGATTTCGGACGTACCCGTTCTTTATATGGGACTCCTCCATCCGCGTGGCGCCTGTCCCTACGGCTCCCCTCGCTCGACTTTGTGCTTCTGGCTGTTCTTTCGTGCATCTGCGGCACGCCTCCGACCCCCCCGGCTTGTTGAAGGGATTCGCGGCTCGCGCCTTAGACGCTGGGTTCTCTCTCTGGAACTCCGCCCGATCTCTTTCCAACGCCTCGAACTCGTCCGCCAGCACCATCATGTCGTCCAGACACCTACACCCGTACGGCCGTATGTACGCCCTCAGGTCCGGCATGCTATTCTCCTTAATTAGCTCCGTCTGCTCGTCCTGGGAATACTTCAGGGGCCGCATCAACGTTTGAATGTCCACCATGTATTCTTTAAAAGGCTCTCCCCATCTCTGTTTCCGCATTTGCACGTCCTGGCGGAGCTTATCGAAATAGCCCCGCGGCAGTAAGTACGCCTGGAAGCTGACCGAGAAATCTTCCCATGTTCTCCATGGGCAATTGTTGGCGACAAACCACATCAGCGCCCTCCCTTTCAGGAGCTCTGGATCCAGCCCATACGTCTCGGCGGACCACTCGACCTGTTCCAAGAACTCGAGAGGTTTCGTCGTCCCGTCGAATCGGAACGACCACTCCCTCACCTGCTTCGCCACCTTGGCGTAATCTTGGTGTGCCGGCCTCGTGGCCTGTGGTTCTTGCCTGCGCCCCTCCTCCCGGGCACGACCCCTATCGTCGTCCATCATCGCCGACCGCCTGGTCCATGGAACGAGCCTCTCTCGCTCAACCTCTGGGCTAAGGTCCCGGGCGATCCCCGGGCACCGACAGGCTCACGATCAGTTCACGCTGGATCACCGCCGGCGACATCCACAAGGCAGCCGCCTTTGCGTCGGGTGGCAGCGTCAGCCGCTCCCCTGCAGCCTGCCTGTCCTCTGTCCTGGGCGTTGCTACGGTCCCCCTCGTCCGATCTTCCCACTTTTCCAGCAGGTCAGCCCACTCGGGCTTCTCTCCGTGGACTTTCACCCACTCCTTTAATACTCTCCGCATCTCATCCAAGCTGCCTTCCAACGGCACGCCGAAAGCCTGGCCGCACTGGACCAGCTTCTCCTTTTTCAGGCGGTGGACCCATTGTCCCCTTCCCATTATCGCTTAACCATATAATCCCCTTTCCTTCCGTATATATTACTTGTCGTGAGGCCCCACGTTGGGGGCCAGTTGTAACGAACCGTTTTCTGTGTCCGCTTGCGTTAGCTGGACTCGCTCAGCGGTCACTGGGCTCAATGCAACGAATTTGTAAATGCTGCCTCTACGACAAGTAATAAGACGGGGTTTTCTGGGTGACACTTGTTTATTCTTAGATTATAAGCATTCTTAGGGCTACTTAACGGACTATGGCTTATAGCTACAGCTTATATTATTGTTCCTATCTCGTACTGGGGAGAGCCTTGAGCCATTCTTGTGGTATGGTCCCCACAACTATTATCTTCCTGAAGATACATTGTAGCCAGTTGATAGCTGAGTCTCCGGCCTTTTGCAGTTGGGCCGGAGTGACCTGGTCCGGACCTGGCGATTCGAACAGATTAAAGCTGTTTACCGCCCAGCTTATGTTCCGTTTGGTAAAAATATTGTCCATCGTGGCTGTTTGGCCTCCCCTGTGGGATTGCGCCGGCTTGATGGTTGTGCACCCAGGGAAGTGGGTATCAAGCAGTACGTGGAGCGACTCCTCACTGGAGTTGGTCCACGTTCCGTTGTTCCTCTTAAGTTTTTGAGAGGATCTTGCGCAGCCTTTAGATCAATAACCTCCTGTCGGTTTTTTATAATAAATGTCGGGTTGTTACCCCGGTTACATATAGTTAAGTTCAAGTTTAGGATAAAGCTAAAAAGTGACTCACCCCTTACATTTGTGTCCGTGCTCCCACATTGAGTGTGGTGAGCATTGGCGACGCAGCCTATTAGTAGGCTTGTGTTGGACCTCTCGCTGTCGCTGGCCAGCTTGCAGACGAGGTCGTTGGGAGGATCGCTTTCCTCATAGGCCCTGTAGGACGACATCAGCCTCAGATGTGTCCGCTTTAGCTCTAGGCTTACTGCTGTGTTGTCACCATTGCTTAAGTTATGGAGCAGAAAGATATTTAGGTGCTTTCTTGCAGGAATGCTGGTACGAGTTTTACCTTCCGTTTGGGGTACAATGAGCTTGTACTCTCTCGTCGCTAACCCACAGACCTTGGCTCCGACTATCCAAGGCACCTGGATTAGGACGACGTCGGCTCCGCATGCATCCAAGCGGAGTATGAGTGCAGCGGATACTGCTTTGCAGTGGTTGAGATTTATTTGAAGGAGTTTCAGAGACATCTTCAAGGATCCCCACCACTGTATTGTCGGCGTCTGAGTGTTCAGATACATCATCACGACACATCGCCTCAAAGTCGCGCATCAGCTCTGTGTCAGAGGAGTAGTCTTCTTTAGTCGGCACAAGCTCGCTGTTGGGTGCCTCGATCTCCGAAGCAACATCCTGCACGACTGGGTTGTCGATAGGATGAGCCTCGGCCGAGGCAGTGTCCGACTTGTACACATATATGGTGACCAGCACCATAAAGTTGCCACAGTTTTTCTTGCCGCATCATTGCGTGCAAAAACTCGACAGCAGCAGTACGAAACTACGTGTTATTTTTGATGGATCTGCAAATATCACATCTGGGCTCTCCCTCAATTACTTATTGCTGGCTGGCCCAACGATTCAGCCAAATAATATTTCACATACTGCTTCGGTTTAGGTTCTTCAGGATTGCACTTTGTGGAGATATCTGCAAGATGTATCGCTGTGTACGGATTTCACACCCAGATGAATATTTGCAATGCATTCTGTGGCGCGAAAGGCCTGCCAGAAAGCCCACCCACCAAGCGTACTGTCCTGTCTTCTATAGCCATATTTTATGATCCGCTCGGTTTGATAGCACCTATTCTAGCCAGGGCCAAAATATTCTTGCAGAGTTTGTGGAAGGTGGAACTAGGATGGGATTATGCTCTGCCTGAGCCTCTGTCGGCAGTGTGGACAGACTTGATGTCGCAATTACGCATCGTGAAAAATTATAAGTTTCCTCGTTGTCATGCTGCAAAACTCATCCATCCAACTGCACGCGTTCTGTGATGCTAGCACAGCCGCATATGGAGCTTGCGTTTACATAAGGTCGAATATCCATGAGAATGTAGCTTCTCGCTTGCTTTGCTCAAAATATAAGGTAGCGCCTTTAAAAACACTAACCATACCCAAGTTGGAATTGTCCGCGGCGCTGCTCTTGGCTGAGCTCGTCGCAAGCATTAAGCAAAATCTCGCATCTTCCTGTGATATCCATTGTTGGTCAGATTCAACTATTGTGTTGTCTTGGATACGTGAGGCCCCATCAAACTTTAACGTTTTTGTTTCCAACGGAATTGCGCAGATCCAGGAATTGACCAAGGAAATGAAGTGGCATCACGTTCCAACGGATCTTAACCCAGCAGATGTCGTGTCGAGGGAATGCTCTCCAGAGGAGCTCTTGGATTTGGAATTGTGGCTAAATGGACCATCATACCTTTTATCGGACTCTTCAGAATGGCCTACCCAAGCTCCACAAATTGTAGACCTACCGGAGCGCCGACAGAATGCATTGGTTGAATCATGTGTAAAGGACCTCTCATGTGACAGCAAGTACACAAACTCGTTTGGCAAGCTACAACATGTCTTTGGATATATTTATCGTTTTATCTTCCTTCGAAGCAAGGAGTACGTTCGGTCTTGTGCCATGCTCACTGTGCAGGACCTTGCCGGCGGCACTCGTATTTTAATAAAGAGTATCCAGGAAGTTAATTTCGCCGAGGAGCTCGCTGCACTCAAAGCCAACAGGACACTTCCTGCCAAGAGCAAGTTGCTTTCATTGCGCCCGATGCTCGGTGGTGACGGATTGCTTCGTGTAGGCGGAAGGCTACAAAATTCAAATATGGTTTACGATGCAAAGCATCCAATATTGCTGCCAAAGGGTCATCCGGTTACGAAGGCCATTATAACAAAGATATACAAAGTGCAATAATATTAAGCGATAAGGCTTTCAAGAAATGGCAGAAATATAAGACTGATCACCACCGCATATTTATTACAAGCAGACCATCTTTCTAGAAATGGCAGAAATATAAGACTGATCACCACCGCATATTTATTACAAGCAGACCATCTCCAAATGACTTGATTTATAGGGCCCAGCGTACCTATTCTAGTAATATGCTTACGAGGGCAATCGACAGCAGACAATGGAAAAATATTAAAAAATTGAGGATTGGGAAAGTTCAAACTGTGATAAATTATAGTATTAATGTTAATTGTTTAAATAACAAATTTGTTAATGTAATGTAAAGTCCCTGTATCTCTATGTAACGGCTTTGTGAGTTGTGAGTCTTTTAAAAATAGTTTCCATTTCATTCCTGTGAATACAGGAATGGCTTGGACGGTATAAATCTCAAATTTGTCAAATTGATATTACCATTTATAATAGGGCACATGGCGCACATATTCATATTTATGCTGATGATGTCCAATTGTATGTGAGTACTAATCTTAGTCAAATAAATAATTTGATTGATTTGTGTAATATTATAATGGCCTATGTATTAATCCGTCCAAGTCTAAGTGTCTAATGATTTATAAGAACCAAAATACTGAAAATTTTGTGTTAATGCTGTGTTAATAATGTAGTAAGCAATTTTCTAAAAATGGCTGAAAATCTTGGCATAATCTTTAATAAGACACTGTCGTAGAATAAGCAGGTTATCAAAGCGGTGGACAAAATGTACGGTACACTTACACAATTTTCTATAAGTAAATATTATGTTCCTGTGCAAACAAAAATGATTCTTGCTAAGGCGGTATTATTACTAATAGAGTCTTTAATGGGATTGACATTTTTGACAGCTGTTAGTCAGCGTAGGCTCAAAGTGGCTTTCAATATTGTGGCTCGATACGTGTATGGCCTGAAAAGGAGGGACCACGTTACGGGCTATGCCAACAAACTGTCTGGCCTAAATCTATTGTCGTTGGTTAATGTGAAAAATTTTTTTTTTGCATAAAATAATTGTTACACGAAAACCTGAAGCGCACGCTTATTTAAACGTATTGTTATAGCACACTACAAACATCTTAATCAATTATAATAATTCAAATAATACAATAAAAACAAAAAAAAAATTTATAAAATAATAATAATAAATAAGTTAAATAAAATAATAACAAAATATATATATGTAAGTGTATATACATAGTCTTAAACCAAACGAAAGTCACCCAATGTTTAAAGTAATGTAGTGTTATATTACAGTTCAATGTTACTATTCCTAAGATTTTAATTTATTATTTATTTTATTTATATTTATTTCATATATATTTGTTTTGCCGATTTTTCATAGTGATTAGTGCTCATATATATAGTAGTAATACTGTAGCACCAAGAATTTATCTTTAATAATAGAATTAAATTTAAATTAAAATATGATATCTATTTCATCTGGTAGAAATCTTTTGTCCATTAAGTGTTTTTGTAAGAACTTATGTTGGCCTGATACCTGAAATGATTTGGTTAAGTGATTCCACTGTCTCGTGTATGAGTCTACTAGTAGTTTTGAAGGATATCAGGGCTTTGATAGCAGCCAGGCTATCAACAGAGATTGCAGATTAAGCATGGCCTAAAACCTTAAACGACGCCTAATAAATTTGTCTATTTAAAACCAAACATCAAGGCATTCAAACTTTTTTTTTTCGACTTTTTCAAGCTTTCAAAGTCAAAATTTCGGGTGAATCTGTGCTTGAATCTGTAAATCTATGCGTTTCTCCAGCAAATTTGTATGCCCAATAACGCTTTAAAACTACATCCATTAGACCAATGCAAAGGAAAGGACGCGAACATTCAAATCAACTCTTAAAATCTCATGTCAATCGTTAGATGTTTGTTCTGTCAGCAAAAGATTCGTAATTTCGGGCCATTTCGGATGGGGATAATGATTCAACAACCGATGTTGACGACGTTTCCTTCAGTAGTGATGGCATCGAGCTACTGGATTTATTTGTCTGATCGTTACTCTGACTGATTAAAACGAATGAAATTGAGACCCTCTGTTTCGACCTTTACCTACTTATCGACGTAGTACTTTTAAAACAAACGGTAAAGTCTCAACAGATGTTTGCCAATACCCAGTAAATCATCAATCGATACTTATAAAAATTCTTTGAACTTACCTTCTAATTTATTTCTTCGCTTGAAATATGTAGTCAAACTTAGTTTTAGAATAAAAAAAAAGTGATGACTTGACGTTGTTGGACTAACATAATGTACAACTGTAGTGATAGACATCCTTTCCATAACAAACATCAATGGGTATATGACCGATGTTACGCGTTGCAATTGTCCAACACCCTGACGTTTAAGAACCATAACGTGTGTTTCCACATTCTTGCCAACAATTACCACTGCGACTTCATTGATGGTTTGACCATTGTATGGTTAAGCATGGCCTTCAGAGGGTTTTTTATCCAATTTAGGTTTAGGTTTATAAGGCTGCTCTGCCCATTATACCTGTCATGACATTGTGTTCTCTAGCTAGGTATGTTTTTAAAAAATCATCCCGAGGCCTCAATAAAGAGTGCCAGCTTCCCAATCGGCATGGTAGCCAGGCTGTTCAAGTCCTCAAAGAAGGCTCTTCCGCCTTTCCATAAGTGCAAGACAGCCACAGAGAAGGTGCTGAATACTCTCTACTACTGGAGATGGGCAGCGTGAAGCATATAAGTTGTAAATTCAGAGGACGGTGGGATGTAAGAGCATGATATGAATAAATTAAAAGAACACAGACGAATTTTAACAACGATAATTTCAATGGTGTTGAGCACATCGATGGAAAAGAGTTGGGAAGTTAAGTCGGAACGAACCGCAATTAGGACGCCGCCACCTCGAGATGGTCGATCAGATCTATATATGTTAAAATTATCTACAAAAATCTCGGAATCCGAGATTGAGGAATTGAGCCATGTTTCAGAGAAGGCGATAATGTCAAAATCAAAAGTTGCACTATCAGCATGTAATTTGGTGAGCTTACTGCACAGGCCACGTACATTCTGATAAGTGATCTTTAGAGGTGGGGAAGAATTCAGTTTTTTGAAGTGGATGGAAGATCAGTAGGAGTTGGAAGGATTCCTACCCGAGGAGCGGGTTGCGAAGACCGTGATCGACTATTGAAAATATGACAGATAGTGTGCTCTGGCCAGAAAGAGGGTTCCAACACAGTCTTAACAACCCTCTCCGAAACAAGAATTTTAAAGGAGGAAATACTACGTTTTTCTTTAAAAGAAAATTTAGTAACTACTATGTCAGAGGAGCTATTAATGTTTAATTTAGAGAAAATATACTCTCGAACCATAGCATCCGTAGCCGATTCCATAAGACGTGAGACGAAAATAGATTTTAGAGATCGGTCAAGAGGGGTCACATGGTTTAAGGGTGAAGCAGAGGCGGGTTCTACCCGAGGAGCAGATGGGATAGCGGAGGCAGTGCGAGCGGGTGGGGAAGGAACTACTTTGACTTCCATGCTGACAGCAGTATCAACTTCCGTAGGGGGAACAGTGATGCAGACATCTGTATGATCATAACTGCCCGGTTGGACAGCCTGGGCAATCACAGGCACTGGATGAACAATACTATCCGGTTGGACATCCTTGGCAGACACAGGCACAGGTGAACAGCCAACATGTGAAGAGCCAGCCGTCTTTTTCGATGTAGTTGCATGTACATCGATTACCTTGGCGCCAAAGTCGATCAAGGCTGGCGAACTGATTGGAGGAACGTCAGAGTCTTTAGCTGCAAGAGAATTAGAACTGTGAACACTGGGCAAACTAGGTGTAACCTTTTTTCTCTTTGGAGACTCATTTAAAATTTTAAGATTTTTGAAATGAGCTTCCATTGAGGTAAACTTATCCTGCAATTTCCGAAATTCCGAGTGGACAGCAGCGAATTCGTTATGAGTCTGTCTCATAAAAGTTCGCATATCGGCTTCTACTGCCTTGCAATCCCAACAAGTCCAGTTAAGACCGCAGCGGGTCTTAATCAGATCAATGACGCGAGCGCCGATATGACCAAAACCCGCGCAGCTAGTGTGAGCCGTGTTGTCACACAACCAGCAGAAAATAAATGTTGCCGTGTAGCTACCGAACGGTGAGCGTCACAGCGTTTAGCACAACAGGTGGTCATTGTTTGATATTAGAAACAATAAATATGTAAAAAAGAAAAGAAAAAAGATAGGTAAAATATAAGTCGGTGTGGGGCAGAGATAGTGATTTTAGCTTGTGTTACACAATTGCGCGCGCAAGAACGAACAAAACAATCACAATAGCGGGAAGTGTACGGAGAGACAGATAACAGATAAGCAGAGGGTGGATAAAAACAGAGAGCGGTACAGAGAGAGCAAGCGCACCGCACTAGAAAAGGCAACAACAAAACTGCTGCGATTAAGAAAGTGCAGAGAAGTTAAGAATGCACAAAAGGAATAGAAAATTGAAAATAAATGCACAGAAGTAACAAAATTTGGGAAAAGAGCAGAATACAAATAATACCGAGAAACACTGAATTCGGCAGGCCCGGTTTATGTATGTATGTTAATATGTATGAAAAATAAGCAGATGATAGACAAAGTAGACGTATATAATTAGACAGCGGCTCAAGGAGAGTGCAGCATACAAAGCATATAGCAACAACAAATCAGCTGAGCATAAGAACGAGTGGGGCTAGAAAGAATGCACAAAAGTTGGACCCACTGCAATTGCAATTCGAATTGACTGCACAAATGCACGATAAAAGAATGAACACGGATAGTAATTTAGTTGCACGATCAGTTTAAAACACAGTAAGCAATAATACAACACAATTACTTTCCTTTGGTCACAAAAATAAAATTATTTAGGCGGAGCGAAGTAAAGACAGGACTGCCAGCAGCGATAGTTGATTATCGTCTGAGCATGAGATCCCATAGCTTTGGGCTGTCTGTCTTATTATAGGCCCATCAACTGCGAGATATTGTCTCGTAGTGGTCTACGTATATCACTAACCGCGTCCACAATCGGCTTGGCCGATCCACCGCTAGCACACTCTTCATAACTCTCGGTGCCTGCGATATCGGTGTGACCCTGGACACGCGTGAACGTGAGCGAATGTGAAATGATTTGGTTAAGTGATTCCACTGTCTCGTGTATGAGTCTACTAGTAGTTTTGAAGGATATCAGGGCTTCTATAGCAGCCTGGCTATCAACAGAGATTGCAGATTAAGCATGGCCTGATACCTTAAACGACGCCTAATAAATTTGTCTATTTAAAACCAAACATCAAGGCACTCAAACATTTTTTTCGGCTTTTTCAAGCTTTCAAAGTCAAAGTTTCGGGAAAAACATGAAAAAAAGTTTTAAATTTCAATTTGGAAGCTCAATATCTTCCAGACGTTAAGTTGAAGCTACAAAATGTCCGAGTCGGACTTATAGCTGTATTTGTCAAGTTTTTTAAATGCAAAGTTCAATACATCCAGTTGTAGTAAACTTAAGTTATGTAAAAAAAATAGAAGCACTACCTATGACAAAAATACCAAATTTTTAAAAAGTTCTTAAATAAACAATTACACCTGAAAAAAACAAATATAAAAACAAAATTGTAAATCTCCAAAATCTATCAGAAAAAGTCATTTTTCGCGACAGTGGAAAAAAAGTTGAATTTTTTCGAGTAGTGTAGTTTGATTGCTGTTCCCCAATTACGGGTAGTTTATATTGGTATTTTATATATTCGTGAGGGCAGCACCAGCTCGGTATTCTGATTGTTCACCCCAGAACGTTTTGGCGGGCCCATCTATTTGTCACTTCTAGTGCTGATTATTCTAGCAGTTCACTGATTGTGGTCAAGAACTTTCCCGTTAGCAGTATCACTAGATCGTCCGCGTAGGCAGTGACCTTGTATCCACTGCTGCTGCAGAAGAAGGTCCTTGAGAACTGTGTTCCACAGAAACCTCCTCCCTGTGTGGTGCTTCTTGTGACCGCCAATCTTGGCAATCGTTATGGCTGCGAGTCTTTTGAACTTGCCCAACTCCTTCGTGCAGTGCGGACTGCGGCGGACTCCACTGATCTACCTTTAAGGTAGGCATGATAAGCTCCGCTGAAGACTCGTTTGTTGGGCCTGGATCTTATGTGTATATTTATAAGGCATTCCATCGTTTTTAACAAGAACGAGGACAAGCTGGTGGGTCTGTAGCCCTTGGGTGAGAAGCTTTTATCTTCCCATCCTTGCGGATGAAGACCACTCTCACCTCCATCTACTCTTGGTGTACGTACCCAGTTAGAAGGCATCTTTTAAAGATGCCATCTGCAGCATGGCATCTGCAGCATGCCATTTGCAGCATGGCTGATCTGATCTCATCTAAGCATCATAGAGACAGAAGGATTTAACAATCCATGTAATCTTATGCGGTGGCATTATTTCCCGTAAGAGATACTTGGTTGCGTCTCCTTGCTGCACTACGTCGATGGTTGGCAGGATGGATTCGCTACCCGTGATTTTAGAGCAGCCAGTGAAGTAGGTTTTCACTAGGAGCTAGAGGGATTCCACACTGCATTAAGTGAACATGCCGTCCGGGTTACGAAGTAGACCAGGTATGGTAGGCGCCTTTCACATCACTTGGCGAAGCCTTGAAGCCTCGGTTGTTCTGTCTATTGATTCGCAGAAAGCTGCTTATGATTCTATTTTCGCTTTCCTACAGGTGTTCTCGTAGGCATTGAAGCTATGATATGCAGCTTTCCGCTGTGTTCGTCAGTTTCCTCAACTCCTTTCTGACTTCGCACACCACGAGTTGTGATTGAACTTTCTTTTTTGGAATGGTATTTTATTACTATGACTAAATTAATATAAAAATATAATAATAATAATTAAATATTTCCTACTGTAACTTAAATAGCTACTTATACAATAGTGAATGATAACAAATTAAAACGATTAAGCATAATCCAGGTCTTTGGGTCTTAATTTCTTAAGTGCATATACTACGTATAAACGTCCTCAGATAATCCTGTCTGAAAGGTCGATAGGGTGGATCCGTCGAAACCGTCGTCTCTGGAAGGCTTTACCGAGTCTCCTCGCCACCGCGTTGGGATGAGTACCGAGCTTAAAGATATATTTCTGGCTTTAGCGTTGATAACATCGCCGATGAGGGGGATACCAAGGTCCCTGGCAATGTCTTTGCTTTGCAGAAACCACTCAGCTTCAGAGATCCTGAGAAGAGTTTTTCTCTAGGAACGTTTGTATCTTTTGCATGTATGTCTTGGCCGAAATGTCGTTAACTTGCAGTTCATACTTCCAGACTGGTGTCAAAATTGCCTTGTAAATGTGCACTTTGTTCTTTAGTGATAGTTTGCTTTTGGGGTTTAGCAACCAGTTCATTTTTTAGGCTTTTGCTATCAGCTGATCAGTGATACCTTTTATATGGCTTATGAATGTAAGCCGAGAATCAAGGGTTACGCCGAGGTATTTATGTTCCTTGAGTTGGTTCACCAGGACCCTGTGTAGGAATACGCATTGGCAAGGTTGTGCATTTGTCATTTGATGCTTATGTTCTACCTGCACGTCCAGTTTTTCAGTAGAATGTCAGTTGCTTGAAGATGCAATGCCGCACTGCGTCACAGGCAAGCTTCTCTCGCATAGGAAGCTTCTGACCAGCATAACCATTTGGGTGTTTATCATTGGTTTGATCTTACAAAGTAGTCCATCGTGCCATACCCGGTTGAATGTCAAGGTACGCTGCCACCTCGTACAACTGGCGCTGGAAGCCTTAGTGTATGGTTTCAGTGACTCGATGAAGTTGCTTAGGCGTGCCGTGCTGAAGCCTGAATCCAAACTGGAAATCGGGTTTTGATGATTTCTGTGTGCAGCAATCTCTTCAAAATACATCGCTCAAAAAGCTTGCCAGTAGCCTGTAGTTGTTCATGTCATCTGTTGCTTTGTAGGGTTTGAGGAATAGTACAGTTCTAGCTCTTTTGTATACCTTGAGGAAATAGCCAAGCCTCAGTGCCGAGCTGAAAATGAGAAGCAGGAACAATAGAGCTCTATGGGGCAGGGCTTTGGTGACTTGATTGTCAATGTTATCATCTCCTGAGGCTTTCTTGGATTTGAGCTTTGGTACGTTTTCTTTAAGCTCCTGTAGCGTGATTGGAGCCACTGGGTGTTCCATTTGGTGGGGTTTTTCCAGTTTGATAGCTACTAGTTCCTCCTTGCTGAGGCCGTCTGGTTGGCTGGAACCTATCCTGCAGGTTTTATACAAATACCTCCGCCCTATCCTCTGAGGATCTTCCCCACGAGCCGTCTTTTTTTTTGATGGGGTAATTGGGGGTGGCCTGCCTCTTGAACCGCCAAGTGAGTTTCCAGAGTGCGTAATTGGAACTCTCGTCTACAGTCGCTTCTTGGACTTTTATGGTCGGCTGATCGGGCAGAATTCGAGAAACGCCTTTTGTAGAGCCTTGGTGGCTTTCTGTACCGCTACCTCCAGTTGTAACCTGTGTCCCCTGTCACGTGTAACGAATCTGTTTCGTCCGTCTAATTCACCTGGGCTATCTATGCCGCCGGTGGATCGATGCAACGAATTTATCTGTTGCCCCGGCAACAAGCAAGTAATGCACTTGGGTGCGTTTTGACTGATATAGCGATTCTTTATTGGTATCTATAAAGACCCAACAGGGCTTTACAAGCATGCGATAGACCCATTCATGACTTCTGTATTATAACTTCTTATTTCATTATTCGCCACTGAAGGCCCTTCTATTAAATCCATGTAGTTTAAAATTATTAATAACTTACATTTTTAAATACACCTGGATAGGTAGAAGACGGGGGTGGTCATACTGAGTAATATCCATTGCAAGGAAAGAAAGATCGATAGCGGGGGTGGGAAGGCGCCCACGTGAGGAACAAAACGACACTCTAAGCCAGACCACGAACAAACGCGCACGCAACACAGCAGCAAAGACAAATCGCCGACATCTGCAACTCGACACGTGCTACGCTTATTTCGTCTATCCCGGCCCACGCGGTTTCATAGTGCCCGACGTACGAACCGAGTCTATCGCACCGGCCACTATATTTGGCTATACGTCCTCAATTGTCGGTAGTCATCGGATCTAAAATTCCCCCAATAACGTCGTTTCCTACAAGTAAGTGGAGCTTTTCTCGTGGTGCAGTCAGGGAAAACAGTGAAGGTTGAGTTTGAACAATAAATATCTTGGTCGAAATACGAACGACATGAAATCTTTTCTCTACTCTTATACACATTAAACAATAAATATCTTGGTCAAAATACGAACGTCATGAAGTCTTTTCTCTACTCTTATACACATTATACGATATACCCAAACCTCCCCCACTTGAAATCCTGTAGTCCTACGAACTGTCGCGATCACGTACGGTTTAGTAGTATACCATAGTAGGTAGTGACTGTCGCGATAACGCACAGTCAATCCGCACTAGAAATCGAGTATGTAGCCTTACGAATCGTCGTGATCATGCACGGTTCAGTGGTATCCCATAGTAGTAAATGACTGTCGCGCTAACGCCTAGTCAATCCTCCTCATTAGCAACCTGTTAGTCCTATGAACTGTCGCGATCACGCACGGTTCAGTGGTATCCCCTAGCAGTTAATGACTGTCGCGATAACTTACAGCCAACCCCCGTTAGGAACCCCGTTGTTCTACGAGCTGTCGCGATAATGCATCATTCCGTAGGTTCCCCAGCACGTAGTGACTGTCGCGAAAACGCGCAGTCAATCCTCCCTAGAGATCTCATAGTCCTACGAGCCGTAGCGACAACGCCCAACCCTGTAGATTCCCCTGTGTCCCCCTTGAAGGCTACGGCGGAGTCCCGTCACAATAACCTCCGATCCCATGCGAGCCCTGTGACTACGCCGCACGATTAACCCTCCTGGTCGTGATACAGTTACGCTCTTTTGGTTGAGGTCTCCCTATCAACTACAAATTTCTTATAGACGACCCTGGACAGGCTGAGCCTACCCCAGCCTGAAATAGGTTCCTTACATATCTTAAATTTATCTTACGGCTATGGTATTTGCTAAGTTAAGGGTACGCGAAGCCTCTCTCACCGCAGTACAGCTGTTGTTGAGGTTGACTTCAGGTGTTGCTCTTGTTAGTTCGCTGTTTATCACCGTCTCTCGTATCCTCCGCACTTAGTGACGCTTTTAGCTCCAGCACTTGACTGTCCTTCCCCACTTCAGTGGACCTCCTCTTATAGGCTTCCTGCGGCCCAGTGTCAGCGTCGTTACCCATCCGCAACGGTTCCTTCCCTCGGTAGTTTCCAATTGGCCAATAGGCTGAGCCTACCCCAGCCTGAAATAGGTTCCTTACATGTCTTAAATTTATCTTACGGCTATGGTATTTGCTAAGTTAAGGGTACGCGAAGCCTCTCTCACCGCAGTACAGCTGTTGTTGAGGTTGACTTCAGGTGTTGCTCTTGTTAGTTCGCTGTTTATCACCGTCTCTCGTATCCTCCGCACTTAGTGACGCTTTTAGCTCCAGCACTTGACTGTCCTTCCCCACTTCAGCGGACCTCCTCTTATAGGCTTCCTGCGGCCCAGTGTCAGCGTCGTTACCCATCCGCAAGGGTTCCTTCCCTCGGTAGTTTCCAATTGGCCACTTTATGAGCATTTCAGAATTGCAAAAGTTCAGTAAAACAAGATGTAAGATACTTAGGTTATGTGACTAAAGAAAAACAAAACCACTGCCTTTATGAGCATTTCAGAATTGCAAAGTTCAGTAAGACAAGATGTAAGATACTTAGGTTATGTGATTAAAAAAAACAAAACCTCTAAGAAAGAAAAAATAAATTCCAGCTTTTTGTTTAAAAATTAAAAAGAAAATCCCTAGGAAAAAAGCCATTACTCATTAAAAAATGTTACAGCCGCAAATCTAACAGAAAAACTGCGTTTAGTTTAAATTTTAAATTTTGTTACCAAATTAAATTATGTTTCGTTACGTTACGCAAATTACGTTGACGTCCCAAGTATGGTTAAATAGCGTTATGTCCAAATATCACAACATTCATCATGATATGAATTAGTGGGAAATATCTCTGATGGAACCGATATCTATCGTAGCTGACACGTGTTTCACGTCCGCCTAAAATTTTATATTTTATGTGATTAAAGAAGAGTTTTATAATTTATAAGTGTATAAATTTTAAAAATATATAATCTACCGTGTTTAGAGCTGATATTATAATCAATTCGCTATATAAGAAAATTCTTTAATCGTTATTTTATTCAGTTAATTTTGTTATCTCTTTTGTAGTTATCAGACATGTTTTTGTTTTGTGCTTCGCTTATTTTCCTTCTATTTTGAATAAATAGCCGGTGTTTTTTCAAAATAAACCTTCAAAAACTTACAAATTAAACTAATACTATAATATCTATTCTTAACCGCAAGTGCATGCCTAGTTTTTGTGTAAAAACAAAATTTGATAATTCTTTTTTGCATAGATGTGCATAAATTGTTGTTATACATATTAATCTCTTCCTAATACCCAAACTTAAGTAACTGTTCCTCCTTTCTAGCTCTTGATACTTTCTGTGCAGTTGCGCTCTCTCTTTCAATTGCAGCTGCTGTAACCGCTCTCCTCTCAGTTCTTATTAATTCTTCTTCAAGCGTTTATCTGGCACACTGGTCTGTTATCTATTTGTTTTGGAATTTTTTTTTTTTATTTAATATATGTCAAGAGAATGAATAAGAAAAGAGGAAAAGAGATGAAACACAAATGCAAAATTATATAGCAATAGGAAAGACGAAAAATAAAGAAGAACAGAAGCAACACGCTAGAGTTATTCCGTTATTTCTTCATTCGTATTACTGCTGAGAGCGAGGTTTGAGAGCGAGAGAGCTTGTCGTCTCAGCCGAAAATGGCGCGGCTATTTCAAAGTGTTATGGGTGGTCGAAAAAGACATGGTAACGACCGGCTCCTGGCCATGGAGTCTCAATTCAGTGGCATACAACTACTGAATGAATCTCCAAGGCGCAAAAGGGCCTCTTCGCGTGATCTGCAAGTTCCAGCTGTCCCTCGGCCAACCGATGCTAATAAGCTGACTCCGACCGCTCCAAAAGTGCAGCAGATGATTTCGTTCGATAGTCCAAAGGCAACGACCGGTAAGGTAATGAAAATTCGGTAATGAAAATTCGGTAACCGAATTTATCGCCTCGGAGAGCATACGGCCAGAATTGTCTGTAGCGTCCGTGTCCGTAATGTCCGCAAAATCTTTAACTGTCCCTTCAATTCCGACCCCACCAGTGAATATACGTCCCGGACCACCGGGTATTACCATCACAGGTGATAGGCCTGTGGTGGCAAGATTGATGGGAATCCCACCAAAAAGACAAGTTTTTGTCTCACGGCTAGCCCTTGACTCCACAACTAAGGATGTGAAGGCTTATATTCAAAGCAAAATAAAAGCTCTTGATTTTAAGGTGGAAAAGTTTAACTTTTCTTATGCCAGGGAGATAGCTTCTTTTAAAATAAGTGTCTCCCAAACTCACTTTAACACCATCTGTTCTGCCAAATGCCAAATGCTCGGCCGGAGCATTTGGTGGTGAAGGAGTTTAAGGCAAAGAAGAAGACTAGGACCCCAATAACTCTGCCAACTAATCAGACCAGTGCTCCATCGTCATTTTCCCGCTCCACCTCCACCCGTCCAAAAACTAACAAACTCTCTTTTAGGGACCTATCAGAATGTTCGAGGCTTGCGTAGTAAGCTCAGCTCTTTTCCAGGATAGTGTCGCATTTGCATCCCACGTTATTGTGTTTACCGAGACCTGGCTAAAGCCGGACATTCTTAGTTCCGAAGTTTTGGCAGGTCGGTACACAACTTATAGAGAGGATCGTTCGTCTCGACGTGCAGGAGGGGTTCTGATTGCTGTGGACTCAAACTTCACGTCGGAACTTTTCACAGTCTAAATCCAGCAGGAACTGGAATTTCTGTGTGTAAGACTGATTCTTCCCGCTTTCTCAGTTTTTATAACTTGTTCGTATATTCCACCTTCTTCGGATTTCGCAATTTACGAGCAGCATTTGTCCGCCTTAACCGCTATTTCTTCCTCGCTATCTGACAAAGATCACATGATAGTTCTTGGTGACTTCAACTTGCCAGGAATTGCTTGGTCTCCGGCAAATGAGTCTAATAGCCAGGTACCCATGTCACGACATGACTTTGTTGACGGCTTAATTGACCTGTCTCTGTCTCCTTCCTTGGGTCGATTTCTTGATCTGTGCTTTGTAACGGATCCGACCTTAGCGTTGTTAACTTGAGTCCCTCCGCTCACTATACCTGAAGATGCCTACCATCCTACTTTCGAAGTGTCGCTCAATCTAGGACGAACTGTACTGGATCGGTCGGGTAGACTACCCCAATGTGTCCGCTGCTTCCGTAAAGCCGAGTTCACGAAGCTTAATAACCTCATTAGGGTATTTGATTGGTCCGCTTTGTATTTGTGCAGTGATGTTACGACAGGCACAAACATTTTCTATGATGCACTGAAATCACTTTTTGTCTCTTGTGTCCCACTTTCCTGTCGGATTAGATCTCATCTAAAAAACTTAAAATCAAGACTTTATAAAAAATTTCAAGAAGTTGGCAAGTCAAATGTAAGCTTAGCTTAAAACGCGATCATAAACAATTTTTCTCCTTAATCTCTATACTTGATTGGTGGTTATGCTGATAACGATTGCGATATTGCTGACCTGTTCGCTTCCTTTGTACAACGTTGCTACTCTGTACCGTCTAATAACCTTCCCTCTATCCCATTATGTCCACCATTGGTTCGGTTGTCGAGTTCGCCTCATGCGGCAGCACCCCTTGGTCTGTTGGGCGAGAAGAGGGCTGCGTTCTTGCCTGGAATCCGCGCATAACGGACCTACGCTGGTATCGCTTTGGTCACTTGATGTTGCAGTCATTGCATATCCACGTCCTAAGAAATATTGTGCATTCTTACTAGCCCCACATGTTTTAGTAATCAGCTGATTTGTTGATGTCATAAGCTTTGTACGCTGCACTCTATCTGAGCCGCTGTCGGGTTCTATCCATCTTCTTCTTTATCTTCATACATACTTAAACAGTACCTACCGACTTCTGTGTTGTTTGTATAGTTATTTTCAATTTTAATTCAATTGATGCATTCCTACTATCTTCTTACATTCTTATTTGCAGCAGATTTGTTGTTTTCCGGTGTTTTGCCGGTCTAACACATACTCAACACACTTGTCTCTCTCTGATTGACTCTCTGTGTTTCTCTCGTTTCTTTGTGTGTAACTGTGGGCGTTCTTCCCCTTAACATTTCCAAATGCAATATCATGACCTTTCATCGCAATGAGCCATACCTTTTTGATAACTCAGTCAATTGTTATCTTACAACGCTTGTTCACAGTTAATGACTTGGTCCTTACCTTTCTACGTTACCTATGTTTTAATTCCCATATTTCCGCTATCTCGAATAAATCTAAAGGAGTCCTTGGATTTGTCAAGAGATGGTCTAGGGAATTTACTGAACCTTATACCACTAAATTACTGTATGTAACCTCTTTTAGCCAATAGGGCAACACTAGTATATAAGAATACCAAAAATACGGCCACATGAGAAATGTGTAGACCGACGCCGGATCACTTGGAGTGCGGCAAAGCGAGAAGTAAGAAAAAAAAAAAAAAAAAAAAGAGTGAAAGATAAAAGACGTTGTTGTACGACAGTTATATACTCTCACATATGATAGTAAGCTGCGCCCACTCTTTTAAATCTCGTAGAATTCGGATCGGAGTTATTTTTCTCCACAAGCTTCTCTCTGGTGAGAGCGAATCCACTGCACACATCAGTCTTACTTTCTTCTCCATCTTCAACTCTCTAACTCTAAATATTCTGATAACAATAGTCGACAAAATTGAACTTTATTCTCGCTGTCGCCCAGAATGACTTTTTCTGATAGATTTAAAGATTTAAATTTTTTTAAGAATTATGGGTTTTTTTTGCCGTATTTCGCCAATAAATTCCGTCATCCGACGAGTAACTGTTTTTCTTTACTAACAAATACAACAAAAACTGGGCTTGTAACAGTTCTTAACGGTAAAATAGCATTTAGAATGGTGCCAAATGGCATATGAAATGGCATAATACAAACGATACATTAAACGACGCCTAATTAATGTGCCTATCTAAATCCAAAAAAGTATGCATTTAAATATTTTTTTTCGACTTTTCCTGAGTTTTCATATTCAAAATTTCGAGAAAAATACCGAAAAAAATTATGAAATTTTAATTTGAAATCTTAATATCTTTCAGACGTTAAGATCCCACAAAGTGTAGCTGCATTTGTCCGCTTTTCAAAACTGCAAAGTTCAACACAACCAGTTGTAAGCAACTTAAGTAATGTGAAAAATAGAAGCACTACCTCTGAAAATAAATACCTAATTTTTAAAAAATTCTTTAAAAACAACTAAACCTGGAAAAAAAAACATTCTTTAAACATTTTAAAATATTCAGATCTATCAGAAAAAGTAATTTTTCAAGACATTTGCGAGTTGAGCTGTAAATTTTAACAAATCTTTATTCATCCGAGCCTTATATAAATTTATAATGAGGTATGGGGTAAAATGTTGTATTCTATTACACTACTCGACAAAATTCAACTTTTTTTCCACTGTCGCCCAAAATATGAAAGTTTGGTCGAACGGTTAAAACTTGACCGTTTATCCATCGCTTCTTACAAACGATACATTAAACGACGCCTAATTAATGTGTCTATCTAAGAGCAATAAGGTAGGCATTAAAATATTTTTTTTTCGACTTTAGCTGAGTTTTCAAACACAAAATTTCGGGGAAAAATGCCGAAAATACTATAAAATTTGAATTTGCAGCTACAAAGTGTCTGGCTTGGATTAAGAGCTGCATTTGTCAGCGAAACTGCAAAGTTCAACACAACCAGTTGTAGGAAACTTAAGTTATGTGAAAAATAGAAGCACTACCATGACACAAAATACCAAATTTTTAAAAAATTCTTAAAGAAAAAACTAAACCTGAAATGAAAAAACACAAATTCCTTCAAAAATTTTAATTCTACAAATCTCTCAGAAAAAGTCATTTTGGGCTACAGTGGAAGTTGAATTTTGTCGAGTAGTGTTATCTATTTTTTGTACATACTTTCTTTACCTAAAATAAAGATTGGTTTTGTATTTACATATATCTTAACTTTAACTTTAAACAACAATAAATATAAATATATTGTGGCCAGCATCTAAAAATAACAACAAATTTTTTTTCGCTTTTATATAATTTATTTATTAAATTGGGTAGCTACATTACATAGGTTTTATTATTTAAGTATGTACTTTGAATATTGTGGCTCGTATTTATCAACATAGTGTTTAACGAAATCACAGTGAATAATAATGAAAAGTCCATTGCGCAGTGCATATTCTATAGCAGCCTAAAATAAAATAAATATTATAAGGGATTAATAAAAATGTGAAAGTAAGAATTTTAATATTTATATCTTTTAGTCAAAGAGAACAAGTATGCTATAGCTGATTGCGCCAAGGCAGCTTTGAATAAAATATGGCGGTGTAAATAAAACTTTAAAGTTCGTTCATAAAACAAGCAGAAATGTAGTGAGCCGCTGCTCAACTTTTATAACCGATATTCAGTCAGTATTTAGTATATGAAACTATGATTTATAAAACTCACACAATCAGGCAGGCCCCAGTTTTTACTTTCGTAAACCTTTTTCGATTCACTTTTGAAGTAAAAAAAGGATTACCTCCGTTTTAACAAAACGCAAGAATTTTCCGTTTTCGAAAGAGAAATAATTTCCTTGCGTGTGATTAGTGATTACTATTAACAATTACACTCGGAGGCTAGGATAAAAAATTTACTGCCCAATACACGGATACGGAAATTCGAAAGATGGAAAGTCTTCGAGGAAATTTTTTTGGAAATGATAAATGATCTTTGATAAAAGGTGTTGATTATGAGATCATTAAAAGGTTAGCTGTTATCCTAAATGTTATAAACTGCATAGAAATTTTATATGGTGCGAAACTTGCCTCATACGCATCAAAAACAGCTCAACTTTTGAATGAATTGCATCCTCAGAAAAAAACGTACCCCACAGTACATAGGATTTTGGCTCATGAAAAGGACTTAATAGAGTATCAGTGCTTACCAATTGGAGAGCTGTCCGAAGAAGCACAGGAATATAAAAACAAGGGGTAAATGTTAAGTACGTGGACAACCTCTCCAAAATTTACCAAATAAAAAAATTTCGTGGCGGTCGCTTCTAGTTATTTTTTAAAAATGTTTAAACTTTAACTTTTTTGCGCGGGTAACTTCTTATGTTGTTGTCATTGATTTTTTGTGTGGTTTGTGATGGGTTTGTTGTTGTCTTTGTTGTTATTATTGATAATTGTTATTGTGTTAGTTGTTTTTTGTTGTTATAATAACCAATTTTAAGGAAAACTAACAATGAATAACAAAGCAATTGCAAAATTAGTGCAGTTTGTTTTAATTGGATTTACGAAACTAGCTGTAAAATAGCTAAATTAGGAACTAATGCTATTTGAGTCATTTGAAAAATGGCAAAACTTAGTTATAAAATAAGATGTGTCATATAATAATAGAGAAGCAGTATCACCGCATGGAAAAATTTTTGCCTGCGACGTTACTGCTTACTGCTGACACATCTTATTATACATATATTTATGTCTCCCACAGGATTCTAAAGTCGGGGAGTAACTAAAATAAGACACCATTTACCGTTAAAATGTCGCGCCATAGTGTGGAGACGACTCGCATTCATTGTGGCCAGTTTATCTACTTTATAGCTAGTTAAGCTTTAAACATTTAAAAAAAAAATTAGAAGCGATCGCCACGAAATTTTTTTAACTAAATTCATGATAAATCGGAGTCTATCCAGGAAAAAAATTTCGTGAATTTTGGAGAGGTTGTCCACGTACTTAACATTTACCAAACAAGGACTACAAAAAGTTCAGATAAACTAATACGTGCAACATGCTGGCATCGCTGAGACATGTGCAATCAAGAAAAGGGTTTGAAAGAAAGCAACTATTGTTGCGAAATGTGAAGTTTATTAGATATTAACCTTATTTTGATGATTATTTTGTTGAAACTCGGCCATCAATAGCAAATATTAAAAATTAACCTAAAAAAATCACACATTTTACATAAAATAATAGTTACACAAAAGCCTGAGTATTTATTTGTTAACATTAAATTTACTTCCTCCCCAAGAGTAAAAAATCTAGTTTGAGAACGCAGTTAGCATGTGCAGAGAAACAATTTTATATTAATGCTGTTCGACTGTGGAATAGTCTACCTAATGTATTTTAATACATAAAAGGCGCACACCAATTTAAACGTATTGTTTTGGCATACTATACAAATCTAATAATAATAATAATCTAATAATGATAATAATCTAATAATAATAATAATCTAATAATAATAATCAAATCAATAATTCAACTAATATAAAAAAAAAGTTATAAGTAAAATAAAATTACATAAGGGAGTGTAAGGTATCGTGGCGTGTAAGGTATGGTGGCGGACTTGTCATATCTGGCATGTCACGTCACATCTAAAACTATTAATCACTGTGGTCGATGTCTTTTATCGTGTTGACATTTTATATGCAGTAGTAGAGGAAACGTGTGCTTTGAACTCTAAGTAATTTTTAATAAAAAAGTAGTGAAAAACGAGAGGGAACGTTGTGAGCCGCGGCAAAGGCCGCGGCTCTACCTTATACCCGGTACTCAGTCAGTATATACATACATACATATATGAGCCTACGATTTATGAAATTAATTATATGTTCTCAAAAGGGACGAAAATAATATTTAAATTAAAAAAATGAATTTTTTTGGAAATTCTATACATGTTTCCATTTTTGTTTACATATGCTTTGTATATCTGCGCCTACATTTCTACATGACATGTATAACTACATATTTGAGACGCACAAGTGTTTACGACAGAGAGAGAGGGCATGAGTCAGCGCTTGGCAGGCGTTGCGTAGCCACTGAAATTTAATTTGTTTCTTCTGGCCATAATATTGATCCGATCTGATCCAGATTCGGTAATCTGGTAGATATGGTAATTTTTCATGATTCTGCGTTTTTGGTTTTCATTTATCTTAAAAATTGTGGATTCCACAGATTTTCGTCTTTTTTGGGAGCGGAAGGGGGTGTGGCAAAATTTTAAAACAAACTTGTGCTGGTTCGGTATTACAGGAGCTTGGATAGAAAGTTTGGTTGCTCTAGCTCTTATAGTCTCTGAGAACTAGGCGCTCATTTATACGAATAAGCAAAGCAGATGGGGTCGCGTGTGAGAGAGAGCGAGAGGGAATGATGACTTTCGAAATGGTTTTCTTCATTGTAACTATAATAATGATCCGATCTGATCCAGATTCAACATTCTGATAGAAATGGGCATTCTCTATGACTCTGCTTTTTTAGTTTTCTCGTATCTTAAACATTGTGTACGCCACAGACTTTCGTCCTTTGTGTGGGCGGAAACGGGCGGGGCGAAATTTTGAAATACATTTGGAGTAGTGTGATCACACCGGAGACTGGATACAAAACTTGGTTGCTCTAGCTTTAATAGTCTCTGAGATATAGGCGCAAATGAAGACGGACAGACGGACGGACGGACGGACGGACAGACGGACAGACGGACGGACAGACAGACATGGCTATATCGACTCGGCTATTGATGCTGATCAAGAATATATATACTTTATGGGGTCGGAAACGCTTCCTTCTGTGCGTTACACACAACCGTTATCCCCACAAATCTAATACACCCCTATACTCTTCGAGTACAGGGTATAAGAACAGTTATACGCCGAAATATCGTAAAAATACAATTTTTAATTACGAGGAAGATATGTGAAAATTAGTAATTTAAGAAGAAGAAGAGAATTAGTGGGCGGACTTGTCAAATCTGGCATGTAACGTCACATCTAAAACTTTTGATCACTGTGGTCGATGTCTATTATCGTGCTGACATTTTATATGCAGTAGTATTAATGAGGGGACGTGTGCTTTGAACTCTAAGTGATTTTTAATAAAAAAGTAGTGAAAAGAAATACATAACTATTGTTTGGATATGTTTTTTGACAGTGACAGAGTGAAGATTTTTTTAAATTTGAGTCAGGTAAGTATTCGGAACGTATATTTAGGCCTTTGCCACCAGTTTTTGATATTTCAAATTTTTTTACCGTAATATTTCCACCAATAGCTTGTAAGGTATGATGGCGGACTTTTTGTAAGGTATAGTAGTGGATCATTTTTAGCACGAGTTTCAATTATCTTTGCCTTTTTGTGTACAGAAGTATATAAGTTAACACTCAGTAGCGGATATTTGCATTTTAGTTACCGGGTTTTTGTCTTTAGACAAGAAAGGAAAAAAGAGCGTCTAAAAGAAGAACAACATCGGAGCAATCCACAGGCAAAAGAGTGAAGCTCGAAAGAGAAGAAGAAGATGCTGATCGAGATTTTCAATATACGTTCTTTCTTGTTCTGTTATTTTTCATTATTTCCAATAGTTTAAATAAATGGTTTTCAGATCTACATAATGTTTTAGTTGATCCGCCACCATACCTAACAAATTTCAAAAATGGAAAAAATTAATGGTTTGCGCGAAGAGCTGCAAAATTGCATTCCATTTAAATTTAAGCAACCACCTCTGACAGAAATATGCTCAATAGATGTCAGCAGCTGCCTGCTTTTGAAATTTTGAAAAATATTGATTTTTGAGAGAGGGAGATGCAAAAATCAAAGTGTCCGCGACTATACCTTACACTCCCCTACATATAAACGAGAAAATTATAAATTGTAATTTATGTTTATTATTTTCTTTCTATTAGACTCATTTACCGAAGACCAAACAATTCCTGGCAAGTTGAAGTCACTAAGAGCTGTCTTTGTCTGATAGCGAGGAAGAAATAGCGGTTAAAGGCCTGTATCCAGCACCGCGAAATTTTACTGCACGGAAACTGTTCATTATTTCGGATGTGTGGAACTCGAATACAATAGTGTGACCAAGAGCCTAAAAAGTGATTTGCCACTCTCATGAATCAGCTGTGTTTTTTAAACAGCGCCAATTTTGAAAATTAAACTAATATTAAAAAAAGGAAGAAAAGTAATTCTGACGAAGAAGTGATTGTGTTGGTAGCGGCACATATTGCTGTAAGAAGAAGTACAGCACAGTTGGAGGCGCCAACATGTCAAAATTATCAAAATGCTAATTTTCCGTGATCCTCTAAAGACATGGTACTGCCTCAACTGCTTGTATTAAAGCGATTCTCTCCTCACTTTAAACATTTGCATATCTCTTTTTGGTTTTGCGCACAAATTTTGCCCCCACCTTTCACTTTGACTCCAGTAAAAATAGGCACATATATTTTACTGGCACCCCTATCAGCTGTTCTCACAGTCCACATTCGTGTGAATATCGATACTATCGATAAAAATTCATGGATACCGTTTACGTTGCTGGATACTGACTCCCGGAAAACACAAACGAAAAATTACTGGCCCCGTTTTTTTTATATGAAGTTTGGCAGTAATTTTTAGTTTCCGCGGTGCTGGATACCCAGCTTTTGCACACAAATTTTACCCCCACCTTTCACTTTGACTTCAGTAAAAATATGCACATATATTTTACTAACACCCCTATCAGCTGTTCTCACAGTCCACATTCGTGTGGATATCGATACCATCGATAAAAATTCGTGGATCCCGTTTACGTTGCTGGATACTGACTCCAGGAAAACACAAATGAAAAATTACTGGCCCCGTTTTTTTTATATGAAGTTTGGCAGTAATTTTTCCGCGGTGCTGGATACCCAGCTTAAAGACAAAAACCCGGTGCCCTAATTGCAAATCTCCGCTACTAAGTATTAACTTATACACTTCTGTACACAACCAGGCAAAGACAATTGAAACTCGTGCTAAAAAATGATCCACCACTATACCTAACAAAAAGTCCGCCATCATACCTTACAAGCTATTGGTGGAAATATGACGTTGTCACTGTCATACTTCCCTAAAAAAAAAAAATTTTAAATATCAAAAACTGTGGGCGAAGGCCTAAATATACGTTCCGAATACTTCCCTGACTCAAGTTTCAAAAAATCTTCACTCTGTCACTGTTAACACACATATCCAATAATCATTTTTTTATTTTTATACCCGGTACTCGAAGAGTATAGGGGTATATTAGATTTGTGGAGATAACGGTTGTGTGTAACGCACAGAAGGAAGCGTTTCCGACCCCATAAAGTATATACATTCTTGATCAGCATCAATAGCCGAGTCGATATAGCCATGTCTGTCCGTCTGTCCGTCCGTCCGTCCGTCCGTCCGTCCGTCTGTCCGTCTTCATTTGCGCCTATATCTCAGAGACTATTAAAGCTAGAGCAACCAAGTTTTGTATCCAGTCTCCGGTGTGATCACACTACTCCAAATGTATTTCAAAATTTCGCCCCGCCCGTTTCCGCCCACACAAAGGACGAAAGTCTGTGGCGTACACAATGTTTAAGATACGAGAAAACTAAAAAAGCAGAGTCATAGAGAATGCCCATTTCTATCAGAATGTTGAATCTGGATCAGATCGGATCATTATTATAGTTACAATGAAGAAAACCATTTCGAAAGTCATCATTCCCTCTCGCTCTCTCTCACACGCGACCCCATCTGCTTTGCTTATTCGTATAAATGAGCGCCTAGTTCTCAGAGACTATAAGAGCTAGAGCAACCAAACTTTCTATCCAAGCTCCTGTAATACCGAACCAGCACAAGTTTGTTTTAAAATTTTGCCACACCCCCTTCCGCTCCCAAAAAAGACGAAAATCTGTGGAATCCACAATTTTTAAGATAAATGAAAACCAAAAACGCAGAATCATGAAAAATTACCATATCTACCAGATTACCGAATCTGGATCAGATCGGATCAATATTATGGCCAGAAGAAACAAATTAAATTTCAGTGGCTACGCAACGCCTGCCAAGCGCTGACTCATGCCCTCTCTCTCTGTCGTAAACACTTGTGCGTCTCAAATATGTAGTTATACATGTCATGTAGAAATGTAGGCGCAGATATACAAAGCATATGTAAACAAAAATGGAAACATGTATAGAATTTCCAAAAAAATTCATTTTTTTAATTTAAATATTATTTTCGTCCCTTTTGAGAACATATAATTAATTTCATAAATCGTAGGCTCATATATGTATGTATGTATATACTGACTGAGTACCGGGTATAAGGTAGAGCCGCGGCCTTTGCCGCGGCTCACAACGTTCCCTCTCGTTTTTCACTACTTTTTTATTACAAATTACTTAGAGTTCAAAGCACACGTTTCCTCTACTACTGCATATAAAATGTCAACACGATAAAAGACATCGACCACAGTGATTAAAAGTTTTAGATGAGACGTTACATGCCAGATATGACAAGTCCACCACCATACCTTACACGACACGATACCTTACACTCCCATACGCATTGAAGCAGACTTATATTTCTGATAAGCATATGTTCTATATGGCAGTATTTGTTTTTGTTCTATAAACTCGTCAATTCTATGTTTAACCATAGCATTGACAGTTTTTGCCATGACAGAGATTAGTGAGATCGGTCTGAAATTCTTGTAACCAGTCAAGTCTTTTAACTTCTTTGGAATGGGTGTAATTTTAATTTCTCTCCACATGTTTGAAAAATGTCCTTTAGACAAGAGATCATTAAAACTGCTGACCAGGTTTTCTTTAGCAAGACTGTTGAAAGCTGCTAGCATAGAATATGTTATTCTATCCAGTCCTCCAGCTGTTTTTTTACCCCTGCTTAAAATTCTATCAATGTCTGACACTTCAAAATTAGGGTTTTCAGATAACACATCCTTTTGCACTGTTTTGTCATATCTCGCCTTAAGCGGTATTTGATCCTTTAGATACTCTAGATATTAAACCGTGTCGTCTTGATCGAAGGCAGTGAGTACCTCCTCATTAAAATTTTTGAGATTTTTATGAAATCTCCAAGCTAATCTGCTATTCGGCTGCATGTTGATTTCTAGGACCTTTCTTGCAAAATTTACTCTTTTGTCTGGTCTGACGAGCATGTGAGATGGCTCGGAGGGGGCCTAGCTGAGGCCACCGGACGGGTCGCAGGTTGCGGATAGCGAATGACCTACCTCTTGAGGTAGGCCAGCTGCGAATAAGCGGTCATCCCTAGGGAAGGCACCGAAATAAGCAGTCCCGGACAGCCAGCGGGTGTTCGCGAAGTAGCAACACTGACGATGCGCTTGTGGTGCCGCCTCATTTAAGTAGCTCACACACACCCCATCCCTACACATACCTACCCACATCCCTACCCCCACACTCATCTCACACCGGGCCGGACTAAGCGTGTTATTCGACCCGTGCCGAGAGTCAGCCTGGCTGGGGGCCCGGTATAAAAACTAGCCCAGTCGTTAACGGAGGGCTCAGGGACTTGGCAGCCCCCTGTTCTAATGATGCCTTATCCGGGCAACGTGAATCTCTGCCCGGATGGACCGCCCTTTCTTTGCAAATCGTGGGATCAAATATGGAATACAATAAAAACAAAAACAACAACAACGAGTCTGGCGCTCCCCAACTGCCAACTGGGAGCAATCCCATACAGGGAAAGGCATCGGCCCAAAGGCCTGGCCTGACCCGCGAAATAGCTGGTAAAACCAGCGCGGCGGAAGACGCTAGGGCGAACCCGAAGGGGTCCCATCCTAGTTCCGGGGTGGGTGGCAAATCGCCGACCAAAGCCGATACCTTGGTGGAGTGGCTCTGCAACCCTGCGGCTGCCCTGCCTGCTGGTAAGGCTGCGGAGAGCGAGTTGCCATCGACTAGCGCCCAAGCCAAAACTTACACCTATGCCGAGAGAAGGAGCGCTGGCAACATTCTCCGTCGGCAAAATGCAAGTACGATGTCCAGCCCGACCGACCAGTGGCGGAAAAAGGTCGAATGGGCATCAAAGGTGCTGCCCAACTTTGGCAAAGAGGCACCGAAGAGGGTTGCCCCGCCGAAGTTGACGGCCCCGCAAACCAAAAGGCAGCGCTCACAGGAGACTCCTGGACCGGCTCCAAAGCGCTCCAGAGTGCTGCCGAACATATCGTTCGCGCAGATTGCCAAAGAGAGGACGCTGATCGGTGTCCTGGATAAAGGCAGAGCGGACTCCAAGATCCCCAGGAACCAGTGGAAGTGGGTGGAAGCGGCACTGGCCGACCGCTGCTTCGAGGTACTGGACAAGCAACCCGGCCCCCCTCCAGTCTGTAAAGACATGGGGTGGTATCAGGGCTGCATTAAGATCATAGCCTGCGAAGACGAGCGCTCCGTCCAGCTCTATAAAGCAGCGGTAGCGCAAGTCGGAGAGGTTTACCCAGGGGCGAAACTTGTCGCAGTCGACTGGAGTGAGGTGCCCAGTAGGCCCAGAGCGCGAGTTTGGGTGCCCGCCTCCATAAAGGAGCCTGAGCGCATCCTAACCATGCTGCAGCGGTGCAACCCGGAGCAACCAACCTCCGATTGGAGGGTAGTTAAGGTGGAGCCGACTCAAGGCCCGATGCACCAGGTGGTTCTCGTCCTCAATAAGGAATCCTTAGCTCCAATTGAGGCCAAGAAAGGAGAACTGAACTTTGGCTTCAGTGCGGTAAGCATCAGGGTGTATAAGTCGGATGCAGCGGCCGAGGCACGTCCTGTCGACAACCCAGTCGAGCAGGACGTTGCCTCGGAGATCGAAGCACCAGATGACGACCCAGAGCCTGCCCACGACGGCTACTCTTCCGACACGGCTCTAATGCGAGAGTTCGAGGCGATGTGTCGCGATGACACCATCGAAGACGACTCGGACGCCGATAATACAGTGGTGGAGAACTCTGTCGATGTCTCTAAGACTCCTTCAGATAAATCTCCACCACTGTAAAGCAGCATCTGCTGCCCTCATACTCCGCTTGGAAGCGAGCGGAGCAGACGTAGTCCTGATCCAAGAGCCTTGGGTAGTAGGAGACAAGGTCTGTGGATTAGCGACGAAGGAGCACAAGCTTATTGTAGCTCAGAAAGAAGGTAAAATACGTACCTGCATTCTTGCAAGGAAGCACTTAAATATCTTTCTGCTCCACAACTTTAGCAATGGTGACAACACAGCGGCAAGCCTTGAACTACAAGGTTCCCAAATAAGGCTGATGTCGTCCTACATGGCGCATGAGGAAAGCGATCCTCCCGGTGACCTAGTTCGCAAGCTCACCAGAGATAGCGAAAGGTCGGATATAGGCCTTGTAATAGGCTGCGACGCCAACGCCCACCACACCCAATGGGGGAGTTCGGACACGAATGTAAGGGGTGAGTCATTATTCAGCTTCATCCTTAACTCTAATCTTCTTATCTGCAATCGGGGCAATGATCCTACGTTTATAATTAAGAATAGACAAGAGGTAATTGACCTAACTTTAGTGTCTCACAAAGTGTCAGACATAGTAACGAACTGGAAAGTTCTGGGGGACCATTCCTTTTCGGACCACAGGTATATCGAGACCACACTATCTCTCGAGAACCCAAAACCCACTGTCTTTGCTAACCCTAGGAAAGCCAACTGGGAAAAGTATGTCACAGTCATGGAGGGACTTCTTCCCTCCAAGGCACCAATCTGCCTGAACACAGAGCACGATTTAAATCATCTAGTGGACAGGTTTACTAAAGCATGCAGCACGGCCTTCACGGCAGCATGCCCATCAAACCAACACAAGGGGAAAAAGAAACCCCCTTGGTGGTCAAAACAAATAGATACCCTACGAAAAAGCTGCAGGTCCCTCTTCAACAGGGCCAAACGCGCTAACGAGGAGCAACACTGGGCAGCCTATAAAAATAGTCTGGCCCTCTACAAGAAAGAAATCAGACAAGCAAAAAGGGCCTCTTGGCATAGATTTTGTTCTGAAATCGAGGAAACGTCGGAAGCTGCAAGACTGCGCAAGATCCTCTCCAAAACGACCCCCTCGGTGGGATACCTTAAGAGAAGCGATGGTACGTGGACTAACTCCAGTGAGGAGTCCCTACACATTCTTCTCGACACTCATTTTCCAGGGTGCTCCGTCAATAGACCGACTCACCTCCCTAGTGATGGTTCGATCACCTCAATGGACCATATTTTCTCAAAACGGAACATAGGCTGGGCAATAAACAGCTTCCATCCGTTCAAATCCCCTGGTCCGGACCAGATCATTCCGGCACAATTACAAAAGGCCGGAGACACAGCCATCAACTGGCTGCGATGTATCTTCAAGAAGATACTGGTAGTGGGGAGAATACCACACGCTTGGCTTAAGGCAAAAATAGTCTTTATCCCTAAAGCAGGTAAAGCCTCGCATTCCATACCAAAGGACTTTAGACCAATTAGTCTATCATCCTTCCTTCTCAAAACCTTTGAGAGACTCGTAGGGCTACACTTGAGAACTACTATAAATCCTCAATTGTTGTCAGGAGCACAGCATGCCTACCGGAAAGGAAAATCCACGGAAACGGCACTTCACGAAGTAATCTCGGGGATAGAGAAATCACTATACCTCAAAGAATACTGTCTAATCGCTTTTCTAGATATCGAGGGAGCTTTCAACAACGTCATACCCGGTGCCATTACGGAAGCGCTGACTGACCTCGGGGTGGATCGTCACTTGGTGATGCTCATTGATCAATTGCTCACATGCAGGACGGTGACATCATCGATGGGATCGTCCACTCAGTCGAGGTATGTCAGTAGAGGCACACCGCAAGGTGGGGTCCTATCCCCCCTTCTATGGAACATAGCAGTCAACAAGATTCTATGTGACCTGGAAGGGGGGGCTGCAAAGTCGTGGCATACGCGGACGACGTAGCAATTATCTTCTCGGGCAAATACCCTCAAACACTCTGCGACTTAATGACCGCAAAGCTCGCGAAACTGTCAAGGTGGACAGAATCGCGAGGTCTTGGAGTTAATCCCTCAAAGACAGAACTTGTGCTATTTACAGGCAAATACAAGATTCCGTCTCTTAACCCCCCCACACTAAACGGATGCAGGCTCTCCTTTAGCGACAGTGCCAGTTACTTAGGGTTAGTAATCGACAAAAAGCTAAACTGGAACCTGAACATCAAAGACAGAGTGAAGAAGGCCACGATAGCCCTCTACACTTGCAAAAAAGCTATCGGCTTAAAATGGGGCATGAACCCAAGTATAGTCCAATGGATATACCAAGCCATAGTAAGACCGATAACTCTTTACGGAGTTACTGTTTGGTGGCCGGCCTTATCAAAAAGGACGATCACCAAACAGCTCGACAAGGTTCAGCGAACAGCCGCCCTTTGCATCAGTGGAGCTCTTCGTACCACTCCAAATGATGCGCTAGATGCTATTCTGTGCCTCCAAAGCCTTGCCCTCGCAGGAAAAGAAAGGGCACAAATGGCTGCAATACGACTGAGAGACTCCGACCAATGGGCACCACAGCACACAGGTCACTCCTCAATTCTAAACGGCACTTCCGTCCCTACTAAAACGGACTACTGTGTTCCAAGGGAATACACGGATACCCCCTTCTATGCAATTATCCCCCACAGAGACGAGTGGAATGGGGGACCCCCAGGCCCAAAAGGGGCCCTAAACATCTTCACAGATGGATCAAAGCTGAACAATAGAGTCGGAGGAGGTATATACTCCGAACAGCTAAACATTAGGCACTCCTTTAGACTCCCTGATCACTGCAGCGTCTTCCAAGCGGAGGTCATTGCGATCAAGGAAGCCCTAAACTGCCTTCAGGAAACTACCGCCATGGTAACCCACGTAAATATCTACAGTGATAGCCAAGCCGCAATCAAATCGCTTAATGCGATCTCCGCAAACTCGGCCACCGTTGCAGATTGCCGCAAATCTCTTCACGAGATGGCTCAGCAATTTGTCATCAGCCTTATCTGGGTCCCGGGCCACCGGGACATCGAGGGCAACTGTATTGCAGACGAGCTGGCCAGACATGGCACTACAACCCCCCTTCTCCAAGACAAGGAGGGTACTCGTATGCCGATGGCCACATGTAGGCTCATAATAAAGGAGCAATATAAGCAACTAACAGACAACAAGTGGCAATCAGCACCACGTTGTCGTATATCTCGGCAAACATGGCCGACCATAGAGAGGAAGCGCACCTCTGAGCTATGCAGGCTCGGCAGACGAAGGTGCAGCGCAGTCATACGCTCCCTAACGGGGCACTGGTTAATAGGTACCCATGCTAATAGACTGGGCGCCCCATACAACGATTTTTGCCGTAGCTGCAGAGATGAGGAAGAGGAGGAAACGGTGGAACACCTGTTCTGCTCTTGCCCAGCTCTCAGCAGAAGAAGGCTACAGCACTTGGGCTTGCCCTTCATTTCAGACATTTCGGTAATGTCCACCATATGTCCCAGGAAGATAGCTAACTTCATAAAAGCTGCAGGCTGGGACAACTGTTGACCTTAGGTCTCACAATGCGAGAAGGGGCAGATTCCCCCGCGGTATCACAACGGGCCGGAAACGGCCTAAGTGTGCTGGGCTCCCAGTGAGTCGGGCAGCCGCTGTAACCTAACCTAACCTAACCTACTCTTTTGGCTTTGTTTTGAGCTTCAGAATAGTCCCGGAACAACTCAGCAAGTTTTTGTTCCACCACAACTTATGCGTCCTGTTATCTTCTACTACATATGTCGCTGCTTTAATCTCTTTTAAAATTGATCGTGAAATTTCTTCTACTCCACCCTCTACAGAAATGTTTGGAATTTTTTTTTTATAAATTGGTTTTGGCTAGGAACCTCTGAGGCTTTTTTAATGATTCATTAATGTCAATTTTAACTTTAGGACGTTGATGTGCAATGACTGCACCATCAAGTGGCCCAAGCGACACCAGCCGATGGCTGTTACGCGCGGATCCCAGGCAAGAACGCAGCCCACCTCCCGCCCAACCGACCGAGGGGCGCTGCCGCATAACGCGCGACTCGTTTACCGAACCGATCGCGGACATGCAGGAAGGATAGGTGTTAGACTAGTGTTCGAGGAAAAGTAGAACAAATCTAACTAAAGAAGCGAAGTAATTACTAGTTACGGGAAAGATATAAGAGTATCTGTAATTTAAGACTAGGAAGGGAGTTAGTGGTAGATACAATATGATAGAGGGAATTGTAATCCGAGCATAGGACCCTAAATGGTTCATGCATGGAGTAATTCGACCTACAAAGCGGAAGAAACAAGGGTGTATAGTTCCTAGTGCTTCTAATAGGAATCGTGAAGTTTATGCGGCTCAACAGGTCAGGGCTATCTATGTCACCCTTGATCAAGTTGTGCACAAAAATCACTCCAAGCATTTTCCTACGATTAGCTAAGGTTGGAAGGTTTATTAGGAGCAATCTATTAGAGTAGGACGGCAGTCTCACACCTGCATCCCAGCCGAGGCCTCGAAGAGCAAAAAGTAAAAAGTTTTTCTGAACTGATTCTATACGGTCCTGGTGTACGTTGTACTGAGGGCACCATACACAAGAGCCGTATTCTAAAATCGGACGAACCAGAGAGGTGTAGAGAGTCTTTGTTATATAGGGGTCGTCAAATTCCTTTGACCACCTTTTTATAAACCCAAGCACGCCCATGGCCTTGTTCACCATGGTAGAAATGTGTTCTGAAAACCTTAACTTGGGATCTAGTAGAACACCAAGATCATCAACCCGGGTGTTTCTCTCAAGAGAACCACCACAAAGGGTGTAAGGAACCAGAAAGGCGCTGGAGCGATGGAAAGTCATTACTTTAAATTTTGAAGCATTAAGGTTTAATAAATTTGCACAACACCAAGACTGAAATCTATCGAGATCGGATTGCAACCTGGATTGAAAAGAAATGTCCTTATACTGGACACAGAGCTTAACATCATCCGCATACATAAGTACTCGAGAGTATGTTAATACTGAAGGCAGGTCATTTATAAAGAGTGTAAAGAGTAAGGGGCCTAGATGGCTGCCCTGTGGTACACCCGAAGTCACCATAACTGGTGAGGACAGGGAGTTTTTGAAAAGGACTCTTTGAGACCTAGAACAAAGGTAGCTAGAGATCCATCTCAGTAGATTGGGCGGGAACCCTAGAAGGTCGAGCTTTTGTGCTAGGAGGGAATGGTTTACAGAGTCGAACGCTTTACTAAAATCGGTGTAAACAACATCCGTCTGCAGATTACCTTGAAAGCCTTTTATTATAAAGGAGGTAAACTCCAATAAATTTGTTGTGGTTGATCTCCGCCTTATAAATCCATGTTGAGATGGAGATATAAGTGATCTGCATAGATGCTGCAGGTGCGGAGTTAAAATTTTCTCAAACACTTTAGGAATAGCGGATAACTTAGATATACTTCTATAGTTCATTGCGTCAGACTTGCTACCTTTCTTATGGAGAGGAATTATATAGGACTGCTTCCATATCGGGGGAAAGCATGAAGAATTTATGGATAGGTTGAATAGTTTAAGCAACGGCCCACACAGAGACTCGGCACAGTACCTGAGTACACAGCCGGGAACTCCGTCCGGACCCGGTGAGAACACCGGCTTTACTGTTCGTAGATCATGAAGCAACGAGCTTTCATTTAGCAAAGGACTGAAAATGCCGTTCGACCTCGGTAAACGGTATGGATACGGCTAACCAGAGTAAACGTCTTGCGAATAGGTAGTTTGGAAAAAACGGGCAAAAAGATCGGCTATTGCCTGATTCTGATTGGATGATGATGACTGCCACCTATAAAAAAGGGTCCTCCATTGAGAGGTTTTTTAACAAAGGTTAGATCTAGTACCGATCCTTCTTTTGAATCAATATGTACTCTGAAAGTCGGACTACCATCATTTAGGCACTCATACCCTGCCTCACACACTATTTCTTCAATAAACCTACCCATACTGCTTGTAATGCTATCTCTAAGGGACATGTTTCTGGCGTTGAAAGCACCAGCCAATATAACCTTTTCATATGGATCTATTTTTCTAAGCAAGGAATATATTTCAGTTTTGAACTCTTCTATTGACATATGTGGTTCAAAATAGACAGAAACTAAGATGATGTTGCCGCTACCAGCACAATCACTTCATCATCAGAATTACTTTTCTTCCTTTTTTTAATTTAAGTTTAATTTTCAAAATTGGCGATGTTTACAAAAGACAGCTGATTCATAAGAGTGGCAAACCACTTTTTAGGCTCTTGGTCACACTATTTTAATTGAGTTCCACACATCCAAAATAATGTGCAGTTTCCTTTCAGTAAAATTTCGCGGTGCTGGATACAGGCCTTTAATAGCTAGTTTATAGCTACTTCATAGCTTTTTTAGACAGGTTTAAAATGAAGTATAGCTTTAATTGCCAAATAGCTATTTTATAGCTAACTTCGCAACACAAATAAACAGAAAATCAACAACAACAAACCATACTTGGCTCAAAAAAGGTTAATCTCTAAACATTAAGGCTGCAAACATAGTGCGGGCTGAGACGAAGACGAAGATGAAGACGAAGCTGAAGACGAAAAACAGTGCATAACAAATTATATGAATTCGCTCGACCGCACGCATAGTGCGCGCTGAGACGAAAACGAAGATAAAGACGAAACGCAAGCAATCATCTTCAAACGCTGCTGTACTGATTTTGAAGACGAATCGCTTGCTGTTTTACCGTTTTTTCGTCACAATTAGCCTTTCAGCACACATAATTGGGGTTTTATTAAAATTAGTCCAATTTTTAGTTATTAGTGGTTCAATTTGTATTAAAATGTAATCAAATGTGCTCATTTTCATTCTAGTATATTTTACAAATTTCTTCTCATCTTGGCGCAGCTCATTAAACAAATGATGAAATTCGCCAAATGCTTTTCTTCCCAAATTTATAGGGTGAATTTTTTCATTTACTTTTTGACGTTTTAATTTAAAAAATAAACTTTGCTCAATCAGCAGGTCATCATCTGATGAGAAATCCATTGCGACTAACAAAACAAAAGCGCAACCAATTCGTCTTGCACTACGCAACCTATTAGCTTACTCGCAACGCAAGCAATTTCTCTTCAGCGTCGTCTTCATCTTCGTCTTCGACTCAGCCCGCACTATGTTTGCAGCCTAAGAAAAAAACGAGAGGGAACGTTGTGAGCCGCGGCAAAGGCCGCGGCTCTACCTTATACCCGGTACTCAGTCAGTATATACATACATATATGAGCCTACGATTTATGAAATTTATTATATGTTCTCAAAAGGAACGAAAATAATATTTTAATTAAAAAAATGAATGTTTTGGAATTTTTTGACATGTTTCCATTTTTGTTTACATATGCTTTGTATATCTGCGCCTACATTTCTACATGACATGTATAACTACATATGTATTTGAGACGTACAAGTGTTTACGACAGAGAGAGAGAGGGAATGAGCAGCGCTTGGCAGGCGTTGCGTAGCCACTGAAATTTAATTTGTTTCTTCTGGCCATAATATTGATCCGATCTGATCCAGATTCGGCAATCTGGTAGATATGGTAATTTTTCATGATTCTGCGTTTTTGGTTTTCATTTATCTTAAAAATTGTGGATTCCACAGATTTTCGTCTTTTGTGGGGGCGGAAGGGGGCGTGGCAAAATTTTAAAACAAACTTGTGCTGGTTCGGTATCACAGGAGCTTGGATAGAAAGTTTGGTTGCTCTAGCTCTTATAGTCTCTGAGAACTAGGCGCTCATTTATACGAATAAGCAAAGCAGATGGGGTCGCGTGTGAGAGAGAGCGAGAGGGAATGATGAATTTCGAAATAGTTTTCTTCTTTGTAGCTATAATAATGATCCAATCTGATCCAGATTCAACACTCTGATAGAAATGGTTATTCTCTATGAATCTGCGTTTTTAGTTTTCTCGTATCTTCAACATTGTGCACGCCACAGACTTTCGTCCTTTGTGGGGGCGGAATGGGGCGGGGCGAAATTTGGAAATACATTTGGAGTAGTGTGATCACACAGGAGACTGGATACAAAACTTGGTTGCTCTAGCTTTAATAGTCTCTGAGATATAGGCGCAAATGAAGACGGACGGACGGACAGACGGACGGACAGACAGACATAGCTAGATCGACTCGGCTATTGATGCTGATCAAGAATATATATACTTTATGGGGTCGGAAAAGCTTCCTTCTGTGCGTTACACACAACCGTTATCCACACAAATCTAATATACCCCTATACTCTTCGAGTACCGGGTATAATAACTAGAGGCGACCGCCACGAAATTTTTTTACCTAAATTTATGATAAATCGGGGTCTATCCATAAACAAAATTTCGTGAATTTTCGAGAGGTTGTCCACGTACTTAATATTTACCAAAACGACATATAAGATACATACATATATTGTATTAATTACATAAATCTAAAGCTGCCCTTTCTACCATCTACAACGTACCGGCTCATATTTAGGAACGCGCAATATCGTAACAAAAGCATTATAGGCGATTACCAACTCAAATCATGATGAAAAACACCTGATACCTTATGCATTGATACATTATGCTGGGAAAAATTAACACTCCGACAAGATACAAACTTCGTTAGCTAAATTTGCAAGCGTTTTAAAAATTAGTTTGAAAGCAAAAAAGTTAAGCATTTATTACTATGAAATTAAATCAGTATTATGTTTTTTCTCATTATACATACATACATATGTACATACATATGTAACTTAATAAAATTAATGTTCTTTAATTCTCTAGTAAGCTGGCACAACCAAAATGGTTTTCAACCTGTCCTCAAACGAGTAAATAACAATAAACGGCTATAAAAAACGACAAACCTTAGCCAACAGTTTGCCAAGACCATGACCACCAAGCTCCTTAGGAACTTTGGTGTGATCAATATGCATAACTCCATCTCGAATAAAATAGCCCAATTCAGCCTTCATTCCGTAAAGATGAATAAAAAAACGTTCTTGATCTTGTTGAATACTTATTTTCATACTCATAGATCTCTCCGGTCGATACATATGACAAGTTTTTAGCACCATTGAATTTTGATTAGCAGAATTTAAGAAGTTGTAACATAATTTTGTCTGCATGGGGGAGTATGTACGATGGCTAAAATAAGCACTGAAACCATTTATAAAACGGAGTTTGTTAAAAGCTCTTATATTGGATAGCATCAGAAAATATTTAAACAGAATAACCAATTTCAACTAAAGGTTGTTATTACTGCTTCTAAACAATCTAAGTCCGCATATATGTATGTATATGCCATATACATACACCACACACACATACTCATTAGTGCTGGGAGAAACAGTTATGTTTTAAAATGTATTTCAATGTTCGAAACTTACTTTATGGCCTGTTCTCACCGTCAACCATCCAATTCGGGGATGGTCCATAATAACCTGTTTCCACAGACGACCACCACCATCCATTTCGGGGATGGTCCGTAATAGCCTGTTCCCACGAACAACAATCCCCCAAACATTTCGGGGACGGTCCGCAAGGTTTTGCCGTTCCGAAAATTCTCAGTTCGTTCCACCATCTATTTTCGATGTTCCTAAATCGCACGTTTCCATGCGAAACTTAGCCGATGGTTTTCAAATACAACTCTGCGAATATGTAAGCATTGACTGACAAAATTAATTGATATCACTAGTCGACACGACTTTAATAGGCTATTTACACTACAGTGAGTTACCACATTTATCGATAGGTAACTCAATAACTCAGAATTTGGATTTACACTATGCCAAAGTTGAGTTATTGAGTTATTGAGTTTCGGCTGCTGACACGTGCTTGCGTACATAAATTTTGTTTTATTTAATTTTAATTATATTAACGACCAAGAGTTAATGATTTTCTATGTCGCAGAGCAAGATAAGATAACAACGCTGCAATGTATGGAGTTGGCGACGATGTTTGCAGCAACTGTGGAGTATTTGGATCAAATTTCCAAGAAAACGCATTTGGACTTTGCGAATAACCTTGGAATCCATTTTTGAAGGAAAATTTCCGCAGGGAAATGGCACGGCTGCAATTGCAATTATGTTGATTTTTGTCTATATGTATATGTACATTACATATGTACCAAAATAAAACTTTTTTAAATTCGCAATTGTTTATAATAATTTAATTTATATTTATTTATAATAATTGAATTTAGCGTTTGGCTAAGTTTTTTCGACCGAATTTTGGAAATCGACCACTTTGTTTATATGGTTTTTAATAATAAAATTGGTTTAAAGTATTGGTTTTAACAATTGTATGTACTTTTTTCCCCAGCCATATTGTTTACGCGCCAAATTTTAAATATTGAGCTGCCAATTTTTGTTGTAGCTAGTGGTGATAATTCCACGACAGGCAGATCAGGGTTGAAATATTCGAAAAATCGGACAAACTCAACTAAACGCAACCAAAACTCAACTTTTTTGTCACCTCTAGGTCCCCTATGCTTCCCCATGTAAACGAAACTCGAGTTTTGCCCGAAACTCAATAACTCAATAACTCAACCGTAGTGTAAATAGGCTATAACGCTGTCGCCCAAACTGACTAATGACTAAAGTATTGTTTGTAAGAATCGATGCATAAACGCCCAAGTTGCAACCGTTTGACCAAAACTTCATATGCCATTTGGCACCATATTAAATGCCATTAAACCGTTAAAAACTGTAACAAACACAGATTTTTGGTATTTTTTTAGTCGGCTAACGGAATTTATTAAAGAAATTTGGCAAAAAAAAACCATAATTCTTTCAAAAAATTTAAATCATCAAATCTATCAGAAAAAGTAATTTTGGGCGACAGAAAGAATAATGTGGCGGTATATTTGGATTTCTTCTTATATACTAGTGCTGCCGTATTGGCTAATGGAGGTTATTATGGTACATGGGGCTGCCGTATTGGCTGATAGAGGTTATCCTACCACCTAAAGGAAGGGAGATTTCTCTCGGGGTTCCAATTGAGTCCACGGAGAGCAGAGATGAGAAATTGTTTTTAAATGGATTCGATATTATCGCGAAATGTTTGGTAGTGAGGAGACCAGACTCAGGAACCATATTCCCAGATAGGCCGGACCAGAGAAACATACAGTAATTTAGTGGTATAAGGTTCAGTAAAATCCCTAGACCATATCTTGGTAAATCCAAGGACTCCCTAAGATTTATTCGAGATAGCGGAAATATGGGAATTAAAATATAGGTAACGTAGAAAGGTAAGGACCAAGTGATTAACTGTGAACAAGCGTTGTAAGATAACAATTGACTGAGTTATCAAAAAGGTATGGCTTATTGCGATGAAAGGTCATTTGGAAATGTTAAGGGGAAGAACGCCCACAGTTACACACAAAGAAACGAGAGAAACACAGAGAGTCAATCAGAGAGAGGCAAGTGTGGTGAGAATGTGCTCGACCGGAAGAACACCGGAAAACAACAAATCTGCTGCAAATAAGTATGTAAGAAGACAGAAGGAATGCACAAATTAAATTAGAATTGAAAATAACTATACAAACAACACAGAAGACTGCAACATCAAGTGGCCAAAGCGACACAAGCGTAGGGCCGTTATGCGCGGATTCCAGGCAAGAACGCAGTCCTCCTCTCGCCCAACAGACCATGGGGTACTGCCGCATGAGGCGCAACTCGACCGCCGAACCTATGGCGGACATAGTGGGATAGAGGGAAGGTTATTAGAAGGTACAGAGTAGCAACGTTTTATAAATCAAGCCAATAGATCAGCAATATTACAATCGGTATCAGCATAACTACCAATCAAGAGTAGAGATGAAGGAAGTTGGGAAGATTTACGTTTAGAGTTAACAAACCTTAAGAATTGCTTAGGATCGCGTTTTAAGCTAAGCTTGCATTGATCAAGTATCTATTGTAGCACATTGTATTATATAACGAATATTTCAATTTTGCAATTGACTACTTAGAAAAGTCTGATTGTAAACCAGAATTTTTAAACTTCTTCAACATACGGGATTTACGATTCCTCAGATTTATTAATCTCGGGGGTCCAGATAGGACCAGAAAGATTTCTGGAAGGGGTGACTAAAGGAACATACTTGGGAAGCGTGGAAAAATTAGTTCCATAGAATGCATTCGTGGCACACTCAATTTCCTGGAAATCGTCAAGGAATGACTAATCAATCTGGGATAGGGCAGTATTCAAGGTCTTGGGTCAGATTGACTTTACGGTTCCCTCTCGTTCTACTCGTTCTTTTAGACCTATCAGATTACCCTTATTTAGGTCAAACTATGCCCAGCATGAACCTTTCAGGGTTTTATGCTATAATTATAATACCCTTTACCATATCATATCCCCTGAACTAACCCTTAAACATATAGCATTTAGCATTTACAACCACCTAAACTCTGCTAACCTGTAATTTTAATTTTAATTTTTGTTTCAATTTTATTATACTTTATCTTTAGTTCTCTTCCTAATTTATATGGCATTATTAGGAGATAATTGTTAATTTAATAAATAAATAAATAAATAAAGGAGAGTAAATCAGCCTTCTTGAAGCAATAGATATTTGAAGGCTTAATGAACGACATTATAGGGCCTGAAGAAGGCAACAGGAAATCTATTGAAAGTGTGGGATGGTATGGGTCTTCAGGGAATGATAGAGGTGATCCTCGACTTACCAAGGTGCTCGAAACATCGGTAGTAAAGACGAGATCAAGGATCCTACACATCTTGTTACGTTTGCCATTTACCTGGCCTAACGATGTATCGGACAGAGAATCAAAGAAATCATGCTGCATATATAGGAACATTAAGTTAGAGTTTTTAGATTGAGACCAAGTTATGTTTGGGAGATTAAAATTACGAAGGACAATAAGAGGATCAGAATCATTAAGCTGAGACCAAACGGACTGAACATGGGCAGCAATTAGGACACCGCCACTTTGAGATGGACGATCAGATCTGTATGTTATAATTGTCTAGAGGTTTTGGGACTCACCTCAAGAAAGGGATCTAAGACTGTGTGCGGGGCAGATATCGTTAGCTCCCTCTTTTCGTGATACAGCACTTGTTGCAGGAGGACATTTGGATGTCTCTTGGCTGGTCCAAGAGGGCTCTTGTCAGCTCGGGGAATTTGGAATTTGGATAGCAAGCGGACAGCTTCGACTGCTGTTTGGGGAAAAAACCCAAAAAGTAGCTATTTAAGAGAGCTACTGCTCGTGGGATAGTTTTTATCAAAGCGCGAGTGAACCGCAGCAGCAACAGTATTTAGCTGAGGAACCGTTCCTTTGTTAGGAAATCTTTTCGGCCACTGGTGCCAAATCCCACGGGTACGCACAAGCTAAATTTGGGGTGTCCCATAAATACATATATATTTGGGTGCAGGCTAGCGAGAGTTTTCTTTTTCCCACGGCTACATTTGGCACCTACATATTCTGCCTGTCCAAGTAACTCAAATTGGTAGAGCTGTGTCGCGACGTGCGTGAACGAGAGCCAAGAAACCCTGACGATTTAGTTCACGCCCGAATTTCTCCCGAGGAATTTGTCTTGATGTTCGTGCCTTACTATTCATTCCTTTTTTTGATTACACTAGTCGACACTAGTCGACTTTCTCTAAAAGATTTTGATGTTTAAAAATGTTTAAAGAATGTTTTTTTTTTAGGTTTAGTTTTTTTTTAAAGAATATTTTAAAAATGTGGTATTTTTTCAGATGCAGTGATTCTATTTTTCACATAACTTAAGTTTCCTACAGCTGGTTGGAATGGAATTTAAAAAGCTGACAAATGCAGCTGCAAATCCAACCCCGACACTTCGTAGCTCCAGCTTAACGTCTGGAAGATATTAAGCTTTCAAATTCAACTTTCATAATATTTTTCGAAATTTTCGAAAGAATATTTAACGGCTAACATTTTAAGTTTTAGATAGAAACCCTAATAAGGCGTCGCTTAAGGTATCATTTGGAAGAATAACATGTTCATAATTAATTTCCTTCATAATCTCTCGAGAGGATTTAAAAGGGTCCGCTTTGCTCTTCCGCGCTATGAGCCTTTCCGTCATAGAATCCATTTTTCTTGGTTTTTTCTTAAGATTTTTTTTCATTCAAATATGTTGGGCTTAACCTCACTAATTTAAGTGCGTTGTACACCATCTTTCTGGAGAATTTCATTATTTTGGCTATTTCAGAGAGTGCTTTTTCAGATTCACTTAGTGTGTATATAGTCTTCCTGTTTTCAACTGAGCAATGCCTTTCACGACCCATTTTAGCTTGGTCTCGGTAAATTATATCAATGCGTTAAGGCCTGTATCCAGCACCGCGAAATTTTACTGCACGGAAACTGTTCATTATTTCGAATGTGTGGAACTCGAATACAATAGTGTGACCAAGAGCCTAAAAAGTGATTTGCCACTCTCATGAACCAGCTGTGTTTTTTAAACAGTGCCAATTTTGAAAATTAAACTAAAATTAAAAAAAGGAAGAAAAGTAATTCTGACGAAGAAGTGATTGTGTTGGTAGCGGCACATATTGCTGTGAGAAGAAGTACAGCACAGTTGGAGGCGCCAACATGTCAAAATTATCAAAATGCTCATTTTCCGTGATCCGCTAAAGACATGGTACTGCCTCAACTGCTTGTATTAAAGCAATCCTCTCCTCACTTTAAACATTTGCATATCTCTTTTTGGTTTTGCGCACAAATTTTGCCCCCACCTTTCACTTTGACTCCAGTAAAAATAGGCATATATATTTTACTGGCACCCCTATCAGCTGTTCTCACAGTCTACATTCGTGTGAATATCGATACTATCGATAAAAATTCATGCATCCCGTTTACGTTGCTGGATACTGACTCCAGGAAAACACAAACGAAAAACGGTGCTGGATACCAAGCTTATGAAGGGAGTTAGTAGTAGATATAATATGATTGAGGGAATTATAATCCGAGCATAGGACCCTAAATGGTTCATGCAAGGAGTAGTTCGATCTACAAAGCGGAAGAAACAAGGGTGTATAATTCCTAGTGCTTCTAATAGGAATCGTAAAGTTTATGCGGCTCAACAGGTCAGGGTTATCTACGGCACCCTTGATCAAGTTTTGCACAAAAATCACACCAAGCATTTTCCTACGATTAGCTAAGGTTGGAAACTGTATTGAAAGCAATCTAATAGGGTAAGACGGCAGTCTCACACCTGCATCTCAGTTAAGGCCGCGCAGAGCAAAAAGTAAAAAAAGTAAAAAAGTAAAAAAATGAAAATGGGCCAATGAAGTCCAGATACAAACGCTGAAACGGTGTTTTTTTGCTGGTAACTAGAGTAAGTCGAGGAGGTTTAAGAGATTGAGTGGGATATTTCATCGTCTTACAAATCTCGCACTCACCAATGTATTTTCGAACATCTACCACCATCCCCGGCCAATGCACAGTTCAGAGCGGCCTGCAAACTGACGTTATTTTTACGGATTTTAGCAAGGTATTTGATTCGGTTAACTCTACTCTATTAATTCAGAAGCTGTCCCTATTAAATTTTTAGTAATCTTCTAAGTTGGATTTCGTCGTATCTTTCAAATCGTACGCAACGGGCCTTATTTACTAATGTTTTATCAGAGATCGGTAACGTTACATCTGGTGTGCCACAAGGTAGGCAATTGGGGCCGCTCTTCTTCATTTTATTTGTGAACGACCTACCCCAAGTTATAACATTCTCTCATACATTAATGTATGCGGATGACGTTAAAATCTGTCTGCTCTACTCCGACTGGTACTTGCACACACACCTTCAGCTGGATCTAAATGAATTGCTATTGTGGTGCTCAAGTAATCTTCTATTTTTGAACCTCTCAAAATGCAAACTTATGACATTCTACCGTCGTGCCCCACATTTTGTATCGTTTTCTCTTGGTAGTCATGTATTGGATCAAATTTCGAGTTCAAATGATCTTGGAGTATTATTTGATCATAAGCTGTGCTTTAATAGTCATATAGCTGCGACATCTAATAAGGCCAAGAGTGTTCTAGCATTCATCAAGCGTTGGTCCAAGGAGTTTGACGACCCGTATGTGACCAAACAATTGTACATTTCGTTAGTGCGACCGGTATTGGCGTATTGTTCCTGTGTGTGGAGCCCACAGTATAGGGAGCAGCAAGCTCTATTCTCGAATCAGTTCAGAAACAATTTTTAATTTTCATTCTTTACACTGTAATTTACACTGGGACTCTGGTAGGAACCTGCCACCTTACCGATCTAGGCTAAAACTTAATGACCTACCTTCGTTACACCATCGCAGAATATGCAATGGGGATGCAATGCAATGCAACCTCCTTCTCGGGATGGTGGAGTCCCGAACTCTCTTGAGTCAGATTAACTTTACGGTTCCCTCTCGTTCTACTCATTCTTTTAAACCTACCAGATTAATCTTATTTATTTCAAACTATGCCCCGCATGAATTATGCTATAATTATAATACCCTTTACCATATCATATCCCCTGAACTAACTCTTAAGTGCCGTTTACACTGAGGCTGCGTCTTGATTCTTTGCGGCTTCCCAGAAACGCAGTTTTTTTTACATAGGCTTAGCATAGGGCCCTAGTGATGGCAAAAAGTTTCGTCGTTTTCCGACGCAACTGCGTTTTGGTATTTCTGTTGTATTTCTGTGCGCATAACAGCAATTTTCGTTTTTTTCTGCCTTATTAGCGGAACTATCACCACTAATAACAACAAAAACCAGCAGATTCAAATTTAAATTTTGCCGCGTAAAATTTGTAACTGAGTAAAAAAGGGCAAAAATACATTTAATGCTTAGAACAAATTGTTTAAACTAATTTTATTATTAAAAAAAGCGTTTCAATAATATAGTTAATTTCAAATTGTTTGCTGCAAATCCCATGTCTTTGAATCCTTTCATTGTTTCTGTGATCTCCTCAGGGTAAGAAAGTCTGCTTGCAGATACTTGTCAGCGAGTTAGGCAACTACCTCGCGACAAAACTGCAGTAATATGAGGCAGACAAAAGCCCTTAACACACCAAATCACGATCATAGGCAATAAAGGGCTATGGCTATTCTCTTCTCCAGAGGGATTGTCAGTCTAAAAGGAGTGTCTATCTATTTGAGATTGGGCAACAGTCCAACGAGAATGTTGAAGTACTCCTTTCCATGCAGAAATTCCTTAAAGAAGGCATCGGAGTTCTCCACATCTTCCTCCCAAAATGAACCAAATCGTGGTTATTGCAATGAAGAATAAATTATTTAATTGAAAAGAGAGAACATTGTCTTCTCTTTTCCCTACAAGAGTCCAAACGCAAGGAGGATAACTCAGCCGCTTCCATGCACTTTAAGAGATTCTTCTCACTTTGCGCCACCGCAGTTAAATAAATAAACACTATTTCCAACATATTTCGTTGATTTTCGAACATTATTTACTTTGTTTTACAAAATTTATCTTGCTCTTCCAAGACGCAAAGACGCTGTAGTGTAAACGGCAGTTCTGCTTCTCTGCGTCTTTTCCGATATCAATAGGCAACGCACCAAGTGTAAAAAGAGTATTACCTAACTAATCCGTTGCACCGTTGCAATCCGTTGCACCCGGTTTTTAGTCATCGTCGCTGTTATCTGTTAAACGGGGTGTCCCTCAGGGATCCGTATTCGGCCCTCTTCGGCTCTCAATTTAGACATTAGACATGTCATCGTTTGAACAGCTCAAGACCGGCAACGCATCTATCGATTACGTTTATAAGAGTAAATAACCATCGCATCCTTTGACTTGGAATGACCATATACGCAAGGCGATTGGAAAAACATAAGGCTTACTTAGGCAAAATTACAACACTAAAGATTTTGTACCGCTCAATTTTGTATGGCTCAAATTTATGTAAGAAAAATGTCATACGATGGCAAATCTTCGAATGGCGCCAGTGCCGTTGTAACGGGACAGCATGCGCATGTAGCAATCTGGCTTGCATTATTTTTGGCATTAGCGAAGTGAAGGTTGTTTGACAATGAGTTCCATACGAGATTTTTTTGAATATAACGATCAGACTAAAGTAAGCCAGTGTAAAAACTGTAGTGTAAAATTAGTTGGCCAACATGCCACAAACTTGAAAAAAACACGTTGAACGCAAGCACTCTGATATTTACAAGCAGCTTACCGAATGTGAAAAAATTAACAAAAAAAAGCAACAGCCACCGATCAGTACATTTTTTGAAGATTTCAACTTAAAAGTGAAGTTATCTAACGATGAGATAACAAATGCATGTGTTGAACTGGTCACAAAAAATGCTCGCCCACTAAAAATGCTGGAAGATTCTGGGCTTAGAAAAATTTTGGATCCAATATGCAAGGCATTTCCAAAGCCTTTAACAATAAATCGGAAACATATTCAAAGCCTCGTTCAATTGAAAGCAAAAGCTATTCGGGATAATATCAAAGAAATTGTAAGTGAGTTTTAAATTAACCATAATTTGTTTATGTGCATGTGAAAAGACAATATAAATACTTAGATGTGTAACAGTCATACAATTATGTTTTGTATGTAGTGAGAGACAAAAAAAGCGCTGTCTCGCTCGAACGAACTCAAGTGCTCTCGCGGTTTTGAACATAGAATGAGCTTGCGTACAAGTGTGCATTCGCACTGAACTGCAAATACACATGTGTGTGAACGTGTGCTCTACCTCACGTACAGAGCGTTTGTCACTAGAGCGCTCTCTGTCTCTCTCGTATCAGTGAAGATTGCGTGGAACTCCACGCCGAACAAATCGAGCTGAAAATGTTGTATGGAGTGACACATCTTAGTGTTTATATTAACTTTGGTATGTGTATGTGGTATGTGTACATATATATGTACATATGTTGTATAGCACATGCAACTAAAGTGCTGTTGTTTAATTTTTTAAATTTCCCTACATTTTTTTTAGATTGGTGTCGATTAAAGTCGACTGCGTAAGCCGTTTGGAACGCTCTATTGTCGGCATAAATTGTCAACTATTTTATGGAGGAGAACTTCAAATTTATACGCTTGCGATGAAGGAGGTTCACGTGCAGCAGACCAGCTCGAACCTGACGCACATAATTAAGGAGGTCCTTGACAGCTATAATTTATCGCTCCAGCAAATTTACACGATCACTATCGATAATGGAGCAAATATGGTTAGGGCCAGCGAGCTTCTGGATGAACAATGTAGGGCGGATTTGGACAATGACGATTCTGACGGCGACGCAGCTTGTGAGTGTATACCGGAAGGTACGAATATTTTGGATAACGTTGATAAGATAGATGAGGGAATAATAACTGTTCGGTGTGCTGCGCATACTTTAAACCTTGTCGTTTTTATTATTATTTTTATTTCGTTAAACATGGTTTGAATTGATTTAAAATTAAATTCCTTTGAAATGCAACGAATGCAGTAAAATAAAATGATTTAATTGTATAAAACATGGATGCTCCTTATCTTTTCATTTATTTTACTCTACGAACCCGGGTTTGGAACCGAACCCGAGGTTCCAAAATATTTAAAACCCGGTTATGGAACCTCTGCGAATTTTCAACATAGGGTTCGGAACCCGAACCGAACCCTGGCCGTTTTTTCAGGGGTTTGCAGCTCTGCTTTTTACACTACAGTGAGTTACCACATTTATCGATAGGTTTGGATTTGGATTTGGATTTACACTATGCCAAAGTTGAGTTATTGAGTTTCGGCTGCTGGCACGTGCTTGTGTACATAAATTTTGTTTTATTTAATTTTAATTATATTAACGACCAAGATTTAATGATTTTCTATGTCGCAGAGCAAGATAAGATAACGACGCTGCAATGTATGGAGTTGGCGACGATGCTTGCAGCAACTGTGCAGTATTTTGATCAAATTTCAAAGAAACGCATTTGGACATTGCGAATAACCTTGGAATCCATTTTTGAAGGAAAATTTCCGCAGGGAAATGGCACGGCTGCAATTGCAACTATGTTGATTTTTGTCTATATGTATATGTACATTACATATGTACCAAAATTAAACTTTTGTAAATTCGCAATTGTTTATAATAATTTAATTTATATTTATTTATAATAATTCAATTTAGTGTTTGGCTAAGTTTTTTCGACCGAATTTTGGAAATCGACCACTTTGTTTATATGGTTTTTAATAATAAAATTGGTTTAAAGTATTGGTTTTAACAATTGTATGTACCTTTTTTCCCAGCCATATTGTTTACGCGCCAAATTTTAAATATTGAGCTGCCAGTTTTTGTTGTAACTAGTGGTGATAATTCCACGACAGGCAGATCAGGGTTGAAATATTCGAAAAATCGGACAAACTCAACTAAACGCAACCAAAACTCAACTTTTTTGCCACCTCTAGGTCCCCTATGCTTTCCCATGTAAACGAAACTCGAGTTTTGCCCAAAACTCAATAACTCAATAACTCAACCGTAGTGTAAAAAGGCTATTACACTATGCCAAAGTTGAGTTATTGAGTTTCGGCTGCTGGCACGTGCTTGTGTACATAAATTTTGTTTTATTTAATTTTAATTATATTAACGACCAAGAGTTAATGATTTTCTATGTGGCAGAGCAAGATAAGATAACAACGCTGCAATGTATGGAGTTGGCGACGATGTTTGCAGCAAATGTGGAGCATTTGAATCAAATTTCCAAGAAACGCATTTGGACATTGCGAATAACCTTGGAATCCAATTTTGAAGGAAAATTTCCGCAGGGAAATGGCACGGCTGCAATTGCAACTATGTTGATTTTTGTCTATATGTATATGTATATTACATGTGTACCAAAATTAAACTTTTTTATATTCGCAATTGTTTATAATAATTTAATTTATATAATAATTCAATTTAGCGTTTGGCTAAGTTTTTTCGACCGAATTTTGGAAATCGACCACTTTGTTTATATTGGTTTTAACAATTGTATGTACCTTTTTCCCCAGCCATATTGTTTACGCGCCAAATTTTAAATATTGAGCTGCCTATTTTTGTTGTAACTAGTGGTGATAGTTCTTCGACAGGCAGATCAGGGTTGAAATATTCGAAAAATCGGACAAACTCAACTAAACGCAACCAAAACTCAACTTTTTTGCCACCTCTAGGTCCCCTATGCTTCCCCATGTAAACGAAACTCGAGTTTTGCCCGAAACTCAATAACTCAAAAGGCTATTAAATTCCACGATTTTTGGCAACCCTAAAAAAAACACACAATGAAGTGCACAGTGGGCGGTTGCATCCAAAACACACAAAAAAAAATGTTAGTAATTTGTAATTGAATCAGGATATGGAATGTTTTATTTAGTTATTGGTTACTATAGTGAAATAAATAAAAATGGCTATGAACTAAGTATTATTAAAAAATGATATAGAATTTATAAGCTGACCCACTGTCACACGCTTTGCTTGTGACTGAGGAAAGATAAAATAAGAAGCTGTCCGTTAAAAGCAGACGGAATATAACTCAAAAGGGAGACGAGACAAGATCGCTTCATTGCGAATCATACATACATAAATACATACATATGTATGCATTGTGTGTATATGATGGGATCGTATGCTAACGGGAGCACAAAGAAGACACATTGCGTTGTCAAAGTTTACATATTGAACAACAAGTGTGCATAAATATATGTACATTATGTATGTATTACAAGTGTATTTATGTTCATACGTTTACTTCTTCTTCGCCCAAGTGTCCCACAAACACTTCACCAACAGTTCGTCAGCAAGCTGAAGAAGAACACACATAATTTCAGTTCTAGCACGCATCCATACTATTGCAAACACGCAAAATACGTGAGAATGCATGTGCACACATACATTAAAATGGGACGAAACAATACAAAACAAAACAGATCCAGAAACAAGCATGCAAAAAATGAGAGTTCGTTCGGCTCGTGCCATGAGCCGAACATGACGACATCATATTTATATTTTCTTGGACCGAACCCTTAAATAAAAACGGAACCGGTTCGGTTCACGGTTCCGAGACATTTCTTGGGTTCGGTTCAGGGTTCGGTTGGACATAGCAAAGAACCCGCAGAGAACCGGTTCCACGGGGTTCGGTTCCGGACCGGTTTGCAGCTCTGGTACACAGTCGGGAACTATATCAGGACCCGGTAAAAACATCGGCTTAACTATTCGAAGATCATAAAGCAGTGAGTTTTCATTTAACAATGGGCTGAAAATGTCGTTCGACCTCGGTAAACCGTATGGATACGGTATTTTAGAAGAAACTGGCAAAAAGATCGGCAATTACCTCATCATTATTTGCCGACATATTAAGGAACGCTTACTGTTTACGATTCTGTACAACTGTTTATGGTCCTTAGAAAAACGTATCCTGCATCGAGATAGGTAGTTCTGATCCGTTAGGAACTGCAAAGTTTGAAAATTTGTATAAAATCTTGATTTTAAGTTTTTTAGATAGCTTCTTGGTAAACCAAAGGGGTTTTCTTGATCTAATAGGACAGGAAAGTGGGACGCAAGAGTCAAAAAGTGAGTCCAGTGAATCATATCGGACCAATCAAAAGTAGGATGGTAGGCATCTTCAGGTATAGAGAGTGGGGGGACTCGAGTTTACAACGCTGAGGTCGCATCCGTTACAAAGCACAGATGAAGAAATCGACCCAAGGAATTTTTAACATGGTTAACTTGAGACAGAGACAGGTCAATCAAGCCGTCAAGTCATGTCGTGACATGGGTACCGGGCTATTAGACTCATTTACCGAAGACCAAACAATTCTTGGCAAGTTGAAGTCACTAAGAGCTGTCTTTGTCTGATAGCGAGGAAGAAATAGCGGTTAAAGGTCTGTATCCAGCACCGCGAAATTTTACTGCACGGAAACTGTTCATTATTTCGGATATGTGAAACTCGAATACAATAGTGTGATCAAGAGCCTAAAAAGTGATTTGCCACTCTCATGAATCAGCTGTGTTTTTTAAACAGCGCCAATTTTGAAAATTAAACTAAAATTAAAAACAGGAAGAAAAGTAATTCCGACGAAGAAGTGATTGTGTTGGTAGCGGCACATATTGCTGTGAGAAGAAGTACAGCACAGTTGGAGGCGCCAACATGTCAAAATTATCAAAATGCTCATTTTCCGTGATCCGCTAAAGACATGGTACTGCCTCAACTGCTTGTATTAAAGCAATCCTCTCCTCACTTTAAACATTTGCATATCTCTTTTTGGTTTTGCGCACAAATTTTGCCCCCACCTTTCACTTTGACTCCAGTAAAAATAGGCATATATATTTTACTGGCACCCCTATCAGCTGTTCTCACAGTCTACATTCGTGTGAATATCGATACTATCGATAAAAATTCATGCATCCCGTTTACGTTGCTGGATACTGACTCCAGGAAAACTCAAACGAAAAACGAGAGAGAACGTTGTGAGCCGCGGCTATGGCCGCGGCTCTACTTTATACCCGGTACTCAGCTAGTATATGTGTATAGGTATAACCTTGTAATTTACTTGTATGTAACTTACATATATAATATACATATTTGATACGTAAACGCCGCTCGAATTAGCTACCAATTTAATACATTAAATACATTAAATTGGTACCCAGGGAATACCACGGGGAGGCCATCGCGATGCAATGGGGTCACTCTAGCCAAAATATAATCTTGGGGACCTACGAGTCGACTTGAGCTGCTTTTAAAGGCATTTTTAAGCTCCCATATTCCCCAAAAAATTAAAAATAGGATTCCAATCCTTCAAAAAAAATATCTACAATTAAATGAATACCTAAATACGTAGAAATAATCTATCCTAAAATAAATACCTAAAGACGTAAAAATGATTACAAATAAATATACGTAATATAAACTTAACAAAATAATAAAACGGATAAAAAAACGAAAAAAAGAGATTAAACAAAATAAAAGATTAAAGTTAAAGTAATAATATAATTAAGAATACGCGTCCCCCGCAGGTTTCTGCCGGTCCGTACGGGCTTACGGTTCGTGCGGGGGGCGGGTCGCTGACCTATCCAAACCTATCCAAATCTAATCTTCTGCCTCCTTAACATTAACTAGAATTCCACTATGATAACTATAGACAGTCTCAAAGGTGCGCGCGGTGGCCCTGCTATCGGAAATGTTTGAAAACGCCCAGTCAATATGCGTATCGCAATTGGTTGTGGACGAGTCCAAGCCTAACAATGACCTACAATTCCTTTCTGAAAGGAATTCATAAATTTCCCTACAGCAGCCAGAAAGATTATGAAGACATAAATTAAAATCTCCTAACACTAAGCAATTTCTATCTAAAAGCTGATTTCTCTGAAATAAGTCCTCAAATTCTGCTTTGAACTTTGGCAACGGATACGCGGGGATCCTATAAATAACAACAACACCTACAGACTTGTACTTAAACAAAGCATACTCAAACACTGGAGATGCTAAGTTTCCGGAATTGGCATAAAATCGACAACTTTCAAAATTACTACAACGATCTAATAGTTCATTCCTAACAAATATTAGAATGCCCCTTTTCTGTCTACTTCCGCTGGCTACGGAAGGGCAATCTAACCGCACTGCAGTGGAATAGCCAGGAATATTATAAGCTTCATTTGAGTAAGTGGAAGCCTCAACGAAGCACAAAATAGAAGACTTGAGCATTAACTGATCAGAACAGACATCGCTAAAATGGCAGTGCAAGCTTTCCGTATTATGGAAGAAAATATTGAGGTCGGACGGATTGAGTAAACAATCGAAGTGGGTTTGAAGTGATTTGGCAGAACGTAAGTTCTCCATCTCCTTCGCGACAGGACAGTCCCGCTTGGGTTTCGGAGGAATGAATGGTCCAACGATGTAAAGTCCGTTCGCACTGGTGGCCCTACTGCAAGCTACATACAACGCCTCTCTTTGCATGTTGGATGAAGTGTGGACGACCACTTTGCTGTATGTAGCTCCCTGACTCTTATGAATAGTTATAGCTTCTGCAGCTACAACCGGAAACTGTTTTCGGTCGATAGTAACTTGTTCGTTTTGGTGGTACTGAAAACTTTTTGTAGTTTTCTGAATTGGGGTCCATGAAGATTCGTTACTATGGCTGCGTTTCGACCGTGCGTTAACTCCTACGCTTTCCTCAAGAAAATGTATCCAAAGAAGTTCGGGGGTATTGGAGGAGCTGAGATCTACCTGCATTAAAACACCAGTGGCTCCGTTAACTAGACCATCTGATGTATCTACATTGCCTGTCATCATGTATTTAGCCGTGGTTTTAAGGACCAATGAAGTACACAAACCTTGTGTATTCGAAGTTTTAAAACTCTTAACAGACTCCAGATATTTGCTTTTGGTTTCTGGGTTAAGATGTTCGGCTTTGATGCAGTCTAAAGCTATTGAAGTATATTCTGGAGTCATTATCGATGATAGCTTCTCCCTATTGTACTTATCTGTCTCGCTATTGCTATAAAATAAGTGGATCGCATCTCTGGGGGCTTGACTGCCGTCAACTATTCGGCTCCTAAGCAATTGACTATCTTCTGACGTCATTTCGGCCGATGCCATGTTATTAAGTGCGGTTGCAAAAGCTTGGTCATCTCGCTGTCGCATTATCTCTGTAAGTTCGAAAAACTTGAAGCTATCCCAGAGACTAGAGCCAACTATCGCACTGTACGGATTATGCGCTCCTGATGAGGATTTAAATATCCAACGATCACCTACTGCACATAACTGCCTTAGATCGCCGAACACGATAACAGAAATGCCACCAAAAGGACTCTCGGGCCTTGAAAAGATTTGTTTTAAGCGCCTATCCAAATACGAAAACATTTTTTCACCGACCATAGAAATTTCGTCAATTATAAGAATTTTAAGATCAATAAATCTTGAACGCAAGGTATTTAATATATCTGGACCCAACTGTTTAAAGGCATGGTTAGACTGATTGAGAGGTAATGAAAGCATGGAGTGAAGTGTGGCACCTCCAATACCGAATGCAGCTTTTCCTGTGGGAGCACACAGAAGAACCTTAACAGTTTCTGGGTTAGATCCTGGTCTACGATTAAACTCCGGGGAAATGGTCTGAAAAATTGTAGATATTGTCCTACTCTTGCCGACGCCTGCGCCGCCACCTACAAACTCATAAAAAACTGCCGTATTTCTCACATTATGCAGAACATGGGTGAGATAAGCTTTTTGCTTCAAATTAAGCGATCTAATTAAACTGGCTAACAACGTAGGGGAAACAATCGGAGGAAGCTTAACTAATCGAATACTCCTATCTTCATCCGTTACCTGGTCATTCAAGTTCAGAACATTTATTTGAGAGCTTATTTCGGGAATCGCTAAAGCCCTAAACTGCTCATCAATGGTCTCATCACCCGCCTCTTCACCTACATTTTCCTCCCTATTGGCTTCGGCTTCCATGGCCCTCCTAAGCACGTCTTCAAAATCTGCTAACGCATTGTATTTTTGGAAATTTGAACTAACTAAATCCTGATGATTGTTATAAACATCCTCGCAATTAGCGCTCACTAAATCTCTTTCCTCATCTCTCCACGGATAAAACAGCATGACTAATGCTCTAAAATAGTTAGACCTATCTGTATTTATGTTAAACCTCATATACTTTAAAATGGATGGCTTGGTCCGTTCCCTAATAAAACCACTATTATCGCGGAGAGGAAGAAAGACTTCTACTTCTACCTCATTTTCTTCGTCCTCTTCATCATCGCTATTTTGGCGAACTCTTTTCCCGCTTTTACTAAATTCATAATTTGCTGCAAAATCGGCCAAACACAGGCCCTGAAGATTGATTGGTCTCTGTTCATACAGCTCCAGCAATCCTTTGACGAATATGTCAGTGGAGTCCTGATTCATATTTTGTAGGATGCTTTTCGATTTGAGCATTCGCACTCGTTGCTCTGGAGGGAAAGTATTAACATGAACGCATTTGTTGCTAGTTCCGGACAAAGGAATACCTAGACAACAATACACGGCTTCCTGAGCAGATATCTCAGTGCCAGAAATAAATTTGTGACCAATGTGCTGTAGCTTTTGCCTAATCGTATAATTGCCCCCTTGCACCTCTCTTACCGCCTCGCGCATAAGCTTAGAAATACCCCTTTGGGATTTATTTATATAGTTTATTATATAGCTACAGCATGCATAAGGGTCCAAAATGAATTGGATATCCATATTGGCCCTTTGCATTGAAAGAATGTGCTTATTATAAGCATTAACGCTAATCTCAGCAAACGACCTCTTTAGAAAAATTTGTGGTTTCTTCAAACCAGAACATATTGCATATTTGTAGTCCTCGTAAGTGAGGCTCACTTGTTCGTGTGAAAGGAAATTCTCAATTATGCTCAGGTGATCAATCATATCAGAGGATTGATCAGAATTCAGTAGGTCTTGAATTTTCCTAAAATTTCCTTGGTGAAAATCAAGGTTTGGAGTTTCCTCCGGCAGTGGACTCAATATCTCCGTTTGGGGCATTGGAGGGTATGGAATACCGAATCTACAAACTTTTTTTCCACTTCTATTGACTTTTTTAAGACATGTCATGTTTGTATGCCTATTGCTTTCGGTATTCAACATACGGAGCTACTTCTGAGTCTGTGACATCTACTGTAATGTGTGTATTAATGAAGGCTACAACTGTTGAAATTGACTCAGTACTGGTAAAATCCACTGCTGGGGCATCTTTCAGCCAAAACATACCGTGAATGTGGGGGGAACCTCTTTGTTGAAACTCAACACGCCAATAAAATTTGATGACGAAGTTTTCTCCGAAAATGCCCTCCTGATTCCTCATAACTTTCAAAAGCTCACGATACCTATGATCAAAATACCTAGCACAAGTAACTGGATCTGCCTTGATGAGACGCTCCTTTTCGTTGTACTGTAGATTCATTGCTTCTTCTTCGCTAATGATCTCTCTATCTACATTGCTTTTGAGCAAAACAAGCAACTCTGGCCACCGCGTTTCAGCAGCAGACAAAGTGATGAAAAAAGTCGGCAGGCCGAACTGACGAATCATGGCCATAACCTTCTTCTTTTCTTCCTCCCAATGAGCCGGAGACGAGCGAATATCTCGAAGAACCCTATATCCCTCATCATGGTTAATTAGTCCCCCTATGAAATTCTCATTAAGAGCATTAGCTGCCGTAACTGCACTTGACGTGCTCCGCTTACGTAAGCAGATAGAAATATTATTGCGAATCTTAATGAGTTCTAACTTCTTATAATTGAAGAACAGTTTATCAGATCTACAACCTCTCATATCTACATTTCGAAGCTCTGATCTAACAATGGTTGTAAAACTTTCTGAAGATTGTCTCTTGACGCCTGCATAAATAGTGGGAAAAGATAACTCTTCCGAGTCAACATCTAAGACCATATCAAGAGGTCGTTGTCCTTGCCCTGGTGCGATTTTTATAATCCTATCATCGAATGTTACGTTATTTTCAAGCAGAGTTTCCTGACCCCCAGGGTTGAGCTCTTCGGCCACTACCTCCTCGTCGGGATGGGCTTGCTCTGTGTCTACATTCCTATCTCTATTTTGGATACTTTCTAAAAAGGCTGCGTCTGCTTGAGAGGCTACGAATGGAACAATATCGGATGTGAAACCAGAGATCCATTGCTCATTAACTATGACATTATGCTTTTTATACAAATCTGTGCTAACTAAATAACGAAGTGCTTCAAAAATTTTGGAAGGTCTAATGGTTTCAGCCATGAAGGCATGAAGATACTCTTGTCTACGCTTCAGGTGGAGCTGAATAACCTGAGCTTCATGGAATGCACGTGGAAGCTCCTTCACGATATCACTAACGGAAATAGGGACGTTTACAACTGCTCCTTTAATGGCATTTTGGCCTCTTCCCCCAGGCAATAATGGCTTAATTATCATAAATGGAAGTCGAGGAGAAATCAGTCGTTCCTCTAATGGAGTAAGCCCCTTTAAGCAGTCGGGCAGTTTAGGGAAATCTAATTCAATGAAGAAAAGCTTAGGCTTTTTACGCTTCTTAATGTTGGTATAACATGTTCTGCAGAATTTTAATGTTGTTCAGTCAGAAGGGAATTCTAGAAGACTTTCAAGAGCGAAAATTTCAGCACTAAACTCGCAATCACTTTCTAAAAGGACACGAGGAATCTTGGAAATTTGTTTGGGGAACCACAGGCCTTTACAAGAGAGGCAAACCTGATCAGGACCCAGCTTTACATTCCTATTATAAGCTACTTTTAGAGCTTCTAGGCCACTAAGCCTTAGTCTGGGTCCCATATGTGCTCTATCCTGGGAGATATTTTCTCGTTCTTGCTGCATTCGGGAGGCGTTCCTTAAATTTTGCTCAGCTCTATTACTGCTATCGCTCCTATATTGGCTAACTCTCTGACTTACAGCTCTGGCAGCGTCAATTGCTGACTGTCGAGCTGCGACACGAGCAGATTGGCGTGCTAGAGTGTCTCTCGCTCGCGAGATATGCCTACGATCAGCTAAACTCCTGTCTTGGACCCTGCGAACTCTATCCTGCTCTCTTTCTAATATCCGTCTCCTTTCATTATTTCTACGTAAGCGCTGTCGCCTCTCTGTATTTGTCCTTTGCTCCTCACGTCTAATCTGTGGGTCCTGTCTTCGTCTGGACCGACGCAGAGTATCGGCCACTTGCTCCTCACGTCTAACCTGTGCGTCTGTTCGTCTCAGTATATGTCCTACTGTATTCTGTGCCTGCTCTCTAGCCCTATATTCCAAGTCCTGCCTTCGTGTGGAGCGTCGCACAGTATTGGCAACTTGCTCCTCACTTCTAATTTGTGGGTCCATTCGTCTAACCATATGTTCTATTGTATTTTTCTCCTGCTCTCTAGCCCTATATTCCAAGTCCTGTCTTCGTGTGGAGCGACGCACAGTATTGCCACTTGCTCCTCACTTCTAATCTGTGGGTCTGTTCGTCTTTGTGTATGTCCTACTGTATTCTGTGCCTGTTCTCTAGCCCTATATTCCAAGTCCTGCCTTCGTGTGGAACGTCGCACAGTATTGGCAACTTGCTCCTCACTTCTAATTTGTGGGTCCATTCGTCTAACTATATGTTCTATTGTATTTTGCTCCTGCTCTCTAGCCCTATAGTCCAAGTCCTGTCTTCGTCTGGACCGACGCATGGTATTGGTCGCTTGCTCCTCAATTCTAATCTGCGCGTCTTCTCGTCTAACTGTATGTCCGGCAGTATTCTGACTCTGTTCTCTGGCCCTATACCTTTGCTTACGTCTACGTCTGGACCGACGGTTAGTATCGGCCACTTGTCGACTGTTCTGTGCGTTAAGTGCAACACTATTTCCCTCAGCATTCAAAATCTGTTCGTCAGCGACGGCTGCCTGCTCTTCCTGACCAACACCTGAAACCTGCCTATCAGTCACCTGATTTTGTTCCTCATTATCTGGCTGCTGATTCCTAACCGGTTCAACGAACTGAGCTTCTGTACCTATTAAAACTTCCCTGTTTGCCTCAATTTCTAAATTTTCTAAATTTCCTTCTCTATTTGATCTGTATCGCAATTTACGTCTCTGAGACTGTTGAGATGCAGATTGTCTATGCTTTCGAGGCATAATAAAATATGTTATAAAATAAAATATGATAAAATATTATGAAATTATTAAAATCGAACAAAAATAAAATGAAATAATACCTAATAAAATAAAATCTTATTATAAATGATTATATATAATTATATAAAATAAACTGAATTTTTATATAATATATAATATATTATATAATATAATATAATATAATATAATATAATATAATATAATATAATATAATATAATATAATATAATATAATATAATATAATATAATATAATATAATATAATATATTATATTAATATATATATGTATATTAATATAATATATAATAAGTATATTATATAGTAGTATAGTATATAAAAACTACAAAAGAAGAAAATAGAATTGATTAAATATTACGACTTTTTGCGAAGCAGCGACGTCCCCTGGCGAGAGCAGCGACGTTCTTCCTCAGCTGCTATAGAAGCAGCGACGTCCGGCCTCAGTCTCCAGAAGAGCAGCGACGTCAGCAGCAACACCAAAAAACGCGCGATGCACCGTTACAGTTAGCAACTATTAATAGCTTCTAACTGACGATCGGCACAGAAAAACTAAAGCCCTATGTCTTAATTTGCAAGCACTACTTGTATTTAATAAGTTAAAAGCTAAACTAGTTTAAATGAGATTAATAAACGGATTTTATCGTAATCGGCAATCAAAAAGTCTCTATCGCTCTCCTTGGCTCGATATCGACTGGCTATACCCAAAAAATGCCTACTGAAATTCGGCCGTTTTTTCCGCGAAAGTCACTCAAGAGAGAAGAGAATAAAGCAATTTGGAGCAAGGCAGAACGAATAGAGTCAAAACATGCGGGACTAACGGAAAATTAAATGTTTACAGAAAAAAGTCTGTCTGAGCTTTTTCAATATATATATACTTCTAATTCCTTTCCGACTAATTACTCCTTCTAATTCTATTACCATTGCGTGGGGTAGTAGCAGGTTAATGTTTTGGATTCAAACATATGATTTTGCGAGATTTTTGCTCTCTCAGCCTTTCTCTATCTCTCTCTCTAATTGCTACTGTTCACAAAGAGACATACAAGGTGAATTTAGTGATGAGGTGACGTTGTCTGTGGGGTGGTCCATCTACTCTATTTCGGCGCACAGCATACGACAAACGGATGGTTCGCAAAAAAGAGTAGATTTTGTGACGTAAATGTTGTCACCTTATTACTAAATTCATCTTGAAGTCATACGGATGAGTGTAAATAGAGAGTTGCTCTATTGAGAGAGCACTTGTTCAGATAGTGAAGTAGAGAGTTGTCAAGTGGAATAAGAGGGATAGAGAGAAAAATTCAAACAAATGTAACGGTTATTTTTCTCATTCCTTCCACACGCATTTTTAGAGTACAATCATTTGCGTTTCCCCCGCCCCTTCCTGTAACGGTTAAAAAACTGTTTTCTGTGATGATGAGAGTGGAGGGGGGATCTTGCTAAGACAAGTAAACAGCGCATCGCGCATCCCTTTTGTTGGTCATGGTCATGGTCAGAAGATGGAAGGGGAAACAGAGAGAAAGAGAGCGCACGTGCTTGCCAGTTTTGTTTTGATTTCGCAGTTTCTTTGATGGACAATTCTTTTTCTTTTCACAGAGTGACCACATGCAATCGCAGGTACCCCTCCCCTACCTATACCGTCTCATTCAATCAGAATATGCAAATATGTATTATATTATGTATATTTATATATGAATGTACATTCATCTGTCCATTGGTTTTAAAATATATACATCCATACATATACATAAGTACATGCCTACATATCAATACTTACATATGTACATATGTAGATATATACATTTATATATTTATGTAAATAAATCATTGCCTGGGCGGGGGCTTATTGTTTTGAACATTTGATATTGTTAGGCTTCTCTCTCTTTCTTTAGGGGATAAGAACGGATTGAGTTGTTAATGGGGGTGGGCGGTGATTGCGGTAGGGCATGGACAAGCAGACAGCGCATCACGCTTGTTTGTGGGAGAGGGGGGTTACAAGGTCAAAGCGGAAAAAAGAAAGGGAGAACACCTGCCAGCAGCTAGTATAGGGCTCACACTTAGATTGCCGTGGATCGCTATTAAAGAGAGTTAAGAGTTATTAAAGAGTTAAGAGAGAGAGAGAGCGAACGCATATTTACGTAACCAATCTAAATGATTTTCCTTATTGTGGCTATAATAATGATCCGATATGATCCAAACTCGATAATCTGGTAGATATGGTCATTTTCCATGATTCTGCGTTTTTGGTTTTCTCGTATCTTAAAAATTGTGGATTCCACAGATTTTCGTCCTTTGTGGGGGCGGAAGGAGGCGTGGCAAAATTTTAAGACAAACTCGTGCTGGTTTGGTATCACAGGACCTTGGATAGAAAGTTTGGTTGCTCTAGCTTTTATAG